>CM052221.1:13391541-14000103 GCA_028454225.1 Lasioglossum leucozonium | reverse complement strand
AGAGAGAGAGAGAGAGAGAGAGAGAGAGAGAGAGAGAGAGAGGAAAAAGAAGGTGCACTGTTCGTAATCGTGCGACTGTGCCGAACGAATGTAGCCGGCGCGGCGATAATATAAATTGGTAAATGAAGAAGATAAATGAAATCACACTTCGGCGAACCCTTCATTTAGTTCGAGCCTGCCGAGCAATTACTTGATCAAAGAAAATTAGACAAAAATGGGGAAGACGGTGGTGCGATGGCGTGCACCGTGGGCCGGATCTAGGGGCGGCTCGGCACCCCCTTTGGAATATCTGATCGAGGGGCAAGATGATCGACACCCCTTCGCAACGAGTTCCCCTTGTTCCTTGCATCCAGCCGCGAGACCCATGGACATATAGCTATAGCCCCGGATCCGTCTGACGCAAGAAACAGCATTGCCGCCCTGGGGAACTACTCTGGAGTCTAGACATATGTATGGTGCCACGTACCCTCCGACCAGCGTTTTTCTTTTCAACCGGGGACGCTATAGCGCGGAACTAATCGTTCTAAACGCCGCACAATCGGCCCCTCGTTTTAGAAAAAAAAGGAAGCAATCACGGAAGTGGACGCGTACAGCCGGACGAACAAAGGTTCTCTTCAGAATTTCGACTTCTACTCGATATAATAGAGAAGTCAACTTCTTCATCATTTACACCTCGAATGCTTCGTTCTTTCTTATCAATTTATTTATCTGCAGTCTTATACGTTTCTGCTGACCATAAACGACCTTGAGTAATTACAATCACTGAATTCCTAATGAAAGAGACTTTTGCATAATTTACACCTCGAATGCTGCACTCTTTCTTTTTTTAATTTATTTATCTACGGTCTCGTATTTTAAATCTTATTTGTTTCTAACTTTGAATGATCTTGAGCACTTATAGTCACTGAATTCCTAATGAAAGTGACTATAAGCTGTATAAAAAGTGCTGATCCCGTTTGAAAAAATGAAGGTGACCACGAATGACCTTGAGTAATTACAATTACCGAATTCTTAATAAAAAGGATTACAGTTGTTTAAAAGGGGGTGGTCCCGTTTGAAAAAATGAAAGTGAACTCGAATGACCTTTAGTAATTACAATTACCGAATTCTTAATAAAAAGGACTGCAGTTGTTTAAAAAGGGGTGGTCCCGTTTAAAAAATTGAAGGTGCCCACGAATGACCTTGAGTAATTACAATTACCGAATTCTTAATAAAAAGGACTACAGTTGTTTAAAAAGGGGTGGTCCCGTTTAAAAAAATGAAGGTGCCCGCGAATGACCTTGAGTAATTACAATTACCGAATTCTTAATAAAAAGGACTGCAGTTGTTTAAAAAGGGGTGGTCCCATTTAAAAAAATGAAGGTGACCTCGAATGACCTTGAGTACTAATGAAAGAGAGTATCAGCTGTTTAAAAAGTGGCGGTCCCGTTCGAAAAAAAATCCTCTAAATTATGTATTAGAAACTTATAAGATTTTTCAAGCTGCACATGTCGTAAGGAATAGACAGATTTGTTCTTTCGGATAGAACAAACTGGTTCGTTTTCACAGTCGATAATAAGAAACTTTCGAGTAGGATATAAGTATACGTATAGCCTGCGTGTTGCAGTTTACGCAACGAAGTTGTATTTCGATTTACAAGCAACTGCATTTTCTAATCTTCAGTCTTTACGGAGGAAAGTTTCTCGCATGATGCGCAGCCGCTCGTAATATTAACACTATATTCGCGTTGTCCCTGACTCGATGTCCAGGTGCGAACGATAAAAATTGAACAACTAGTTTTCCCCTTTAACCAACTTTTCTACATTTCAAGCGCTACGCCGTAAATAGTCGGCTTCATTGCGGAAATAACGCGACTGAACTTCATTCGCCACTTTTTCTGGCGTCTCGGAGCATCGCGGTTGTTTCTCCGCGTCGTCTGCCGTGCTCGGCGGAAATAAATTTCAAGCTTCCTCGAGAATTTTAAACGCATTCCTTGATTATTTACCGGTCGAGATTGTACATTATTTTCTGCTTCATTTTCTATATCAAGTGCGATGCTGCGGTAAATGGTGGGACGTAGTCAATGTATGCACATACTAATATGATATGTAAATTCACAATAAAATTTCAACTTTTCTCGTATGCAGATTTAATCTTAGTTTATAATCTAAAAATAGATAGAAGTAGCGCGAAGAGAAAGGTTTATTTATGCATTGATAAAAGATTGGGGAACAGTTTCGATATATTTCGAACAAAATGTACTGCATAGAACTTCATAGAAAAGATCGCGAAAATTTTACACTGTTCGAATGTTTGTGAATTTATTGACAGGGGAAACTAATGATAATGGAGAAAATTGTGTACCTACCATTTTAATGTTTGTAAATTTTTTATATAAATATTTAGATAATGAATAATGTAGAACATTGTGTACATATTATTTTAATGTTCGTAAATTTTTTAGGTAAATATTGAAATAATGACAGAGATAATATCAAAAATTGTGTACTTACTATTTTAATGTTCGTAAATGTTTTAAATAAATATTGAAATAATGACAGAGATAATATAGAAAATTGTGTACCTACTATTCTAATGTTCGTAAATTTTTTAGATAAACATTTAGTTTATGACTAATGTATAAAATTGTGTATCTACTATTTTAATGTATGTAAATTGTTTACATAAATATTTAATTGAACCTTATTTCTATATTTAATTATATTATTTGTAGAAATTATTTTAGGACCAGTTTCACAGAAGATCCAGAAGTCAAACATGGCGGATCAGAAGGAGAGAGATGGCTAGCTTTTCAACCTCCCCGATCACGAGATTAAAATTCGGTGGTTGGATTAAGAATTTTAGTATACCGCGATAATGATACGAGGAAGTAAGTGCAGGATTTGCTGATAACAGTGTTGCCGTGATATAAACAGCAATGCAGTTTGCATGTCTTCGGAGCTATCGCGTGAGGCTCATTTGCGTTGCATCTAGGCACCCGATATCTATCATCTGAAATTAACACTGTCAGCCGTGCTTTTCTAGATTGGCCCGCTTTTATGTACACACGTGGGCTTATAATTAAGTCACCAACGGTGTTACATGCTGTAACGTACACTGTTACACGCGCCACATGTATTTACGCGTTCACGGAAGATTACCACCCCCTTCGGAACCATGAAAAATCGGAGAAAAAATATTTAGCACCTGTTCGACACGAAGGATACATCAGAATATGTTGGAACATACATATTAATAATTAGACAGCCGATCTTTATGCAATATAAATGAAATAGAAATTAATTTTTGTTTTTCTTAATATCTTTAATAGAAAATAATTGAAAATTATATAATATAATTGATAATAATAAAACGGTGTATTAAAATTTTTTTATGTTTACTCATTTTTTTTTTGTCTATCAATAATTACAAAGTCTCTATCTACTGTCGGAATACGTTGTTTTATAAAAATTACAAAACTGAATTTATTCTTCAGAATTTTTAATCATCTCCCAGCGAAACGTCTCTGCGATTTCAATAATTCTGGAACACAAAATCTGAAATCTAAAAATAATGTAACAATATCCTCGAATTCTACTACTGTCTCTACAGACGTGCAAGTACTCGACTTGTTAATTTCTGTAAAATCCTTGAGACACTTCCATTTCAAATCCGGCGAATGACTGACGCGTCCCGAGACTCGAGGCTTCGTTAAAATTCGAATGTCCACGCCACGGCCGTTTGAAAAATAGCGTACATCTAAAGTACTCCCTGTTGTACGCTTGTAATTGAGATTAATAAAGCAGTTAGCCAACCGTCGGATAGAATCGCGAGTAGGTGTTAATTACAGTTTGCTGAAGGCCCGCGATAAAAAAACGTAAAGAAGATTAATGTACGCGCGGAGATTCTTAAACGCGAACGCATCTCGAACAGTTTATGAAACAGGTAATTAGTAGCACGCGCGAAATCTTCGAGGGGGGAACGGATCTTCGATCTTCTCGACGACGGAACCCATTCTTGAATAACTTTGTTTATTCGTAGTGTACTGAAAGCATTATCCTACGCGAGGGGACTGTCAAACGAATCCCTCGATCAATTCCGTCACCGAGGAATTTTTCTTGGCTCCCGAATGCTCAAATTTGATCTTCTTACTGTAGTATACAGAAAATAAAAAGTTTATTTTAATCGGTTACATGTTTCGAGTTTCGGGCGTAAAATCAGACTGTTCGTTTGTCGTGATTGCCGTTGTCGTGACCACACGTAAAAACAAAGAATTGCCGTCGTCGTTACCATGCGTAAAACAAAACGTTCAGACTGTCAACAGATCTGAACAGCGGAATATTCTAGAACGTTCCTACATTATTTCACAATTGGTTCTCCTATTGCTACAATTGCTACCAATTGCAACCGCTATTATTACCAAAACTGCGAGTATAAAATTTGTAGGACTTCTACCGAGCATTTCAATATTACATAGATCGCAAAATTGTCTATATTCCGTACTTGTCGTAATTGTCAACATTCCATAACTGTCGTAACAGCTACAAAATTTCTCGAGCTTCTATCGGGCTTCTAAATTTCCTACAATTAACGCTTCGTTCGAACTAACAAATTAATTAGTATGAAAGCCATACGAAATATATCCAATTTGCGAAGTTCGAATGATTATTTAACGTCGGTAGATTGTAGCAAACAGTTGGTAGGACAATCGGGGACGGGAAAATGTTCGTTACATTCGTTCATTACATGCCAATTAAAATGTGACTTGACCGTCGCCGAAGCTTGATTGCGACTAGCCCAGTGAGGATGAATCGCGCGATGAAACAAGGAGGCAAACAAGCTCCTCCGTCCACCGAGCATTTAACAGGTCTCTATCGGCGACGAAGATGGAGCTTTCATCTAGGGATATAGATTTTACATCCTTGTAGATTCACTCTGTATAATATGCAATCTGCATGTAATACACTCAGCTCACTTTATCCGTTCTCATACAAATTCATGAATGCAGCGCCGCGCCGCGCGGCGCCGCTCAGCTGGGATTCAAATTCCGATTCGTAGAATACGATGATAACACACGTATTCTACCAATCGGAAGTCTCACGCTGGTTGGCGGCCGACTTTCGTGCGTTTACGTTACCGGGTAACGATCTCGTCGAACAGAACGTGCAATCTGTGCGAACGATTTTCAAAGTTTTCAGCTTCGAGATTCCTGCGATCGTCCTGGCGAACGTGGGGATCGGATTCGATCCAATTATTACATTCATGAATCGCTTCGTCTTTCTCGTTTGTACCCGCGACTCGTCTTATTTCTGCCCTGTAAATTATTATACATTTCGATAGACGTCCCCGAAGCAAAGCGGAATCGAGACGCGGGTATTCACGGCGGATTTTTATGCGAAATAAGAATTGTCTACATGAATTACAAGAAATTCGATTGAAAAAAGAAAGACTGAGTGGACATGACGATGAAGAATTTGATCGTCATGCCATAGTCGGGTGAACGGTCAGTAGACGAATCTGGTCAGTAAGATTTTCGATCGATAGATGGTGCGAGTCTAAACTCGCTTTTTAAGGTCGTTTGACTGCAGTTCGTTTCTCTGGGTGTCACTGACCTTGATTACTGACCACTGAACTTGATCACTGATTACTGAGCTTGGTCACTGACCACTGAACTTGATTACTGAGCTTGGTCGCTGACCACTGAACTTGATCACTGATTACTGAGCTTGGTCACTGACCACTGAACTTGATCACTGATTATTGAGCTTGGTCACTGACCACTGAACTTGATCACTGGCCATTGAACTTGATCACTGATTACTGAGCTTGGTCAATGACGACTTATGTTGGTCACTGACCACTTGCATTGGTTCCTGACCGTTGAGCTTGATCAGTGACCACTTGTAGTGACCACTTGTATGGACACTGTTCGCTGAGCTTGGCCGCTGAACACTGAGTTTGGTCACTGAGTTTGATCACTAGTTAGTTAGTTAGTTAGTCTACATGGTGTCGTCGCGTACCCTAGTATACTAATTGCATTTAAGAAATGTCTCGCGTTAACCATCCACTTTGAACTTAATATATGTCAAGGGGCACATCTTTATATCAGCGTCGATTCATTTCATGTTACTCGCGAGCTCGCCTTTTAAGGTCGTTTTTTTATTTTAAATGTATATGTATAATATGTATAAAACGTTAACATTTTAAGATGTTCATAAAATAGCTAATTATATTGTATTAATTGATCGAACCTTGCGCCGATAATCTTATTTACATGTATATTAAAAACAGTTTGTGATCGAGAAAAACTTTAATATGTATATGTATAATGCTGAGAAATAATGCTCCAGTGATTTATTAGTAGACAACAGATTTTATGCATTTCTGACAAAAACGAGTAGGCGTAATTTCACACAGTAAAACATTGTTATGTTATTTCCAACCTATTGAACATACAATATTAAGAGAGAAAATGAATTTGCATTTCACTTAAGTTCGTTGGAATTCGTGTAGACAATTAGTATCTTGCATAAAGATCCGCTGTTTATTTATTAATGACTCCGATCGGCGTCGAGGAATTTCGGAAAACGATGACACTCTGGTACGTGCAAAGTGGAAACAAACCGAGATTCTGTCGGCGACGTTTCCAGCCGGAAGGCAAACTCCGGAAGACGTCGTCGTCTCCCGGCAGCCCTCGACCTCTCGACCTTTCGAGAGGTCTTCCAACATTTCCAGCGACGCTGTTGTTCGTCACCGCGCCGCGCCGCGCTGGTGAAAGTATTTCCATATTTCGCTGAAATGTATATTCACCCTGAAGAGATATCAGGAAACTTTTTGATTTCGTCCTGAAACCCGTGGTCGGGGATTAACTCTCGTAAAAGTGCAATTTGTATTCCCATTGGGGAAACCTTACCGCCGCGTTCGCCCGGCAGTTTTCCCCCATGCTAGGCTGGACAAGTCTTTCTCAGTCGGTTTGCTTCACAATCCTACTTTCCGTAATTCCGATTTCGGGAAAATTCCCTCGCGGTTAGTATTTTTACATTATTTTCGGGGCTTCTTGATCCGTCGTTCGTTTTATTGTCAGATTTTTTCACGTGAATACGTCTACAAGTTTGCTCAGGGATATACGGTCTCGCGTTGTAGTTGGAAAACTATTGTTTACATAGAAAATCAAAATATTCGTGATTTTTTCTCGAAAATGATGCAAAGTCGAACGTTTGCGAAAACTATGAAAAATTTTTCCCGTGACTGAGACCACCACAGAGTTGAAGATCGATGCTTCCTCTTTGCAACGACACCTTAAAAATTGACGTACGTTTTTGTAAACTCGTATTATTCAGCTTTAAATGAGAAATATGCCGCCTACATGTACACCAGATCGGTGGAATTGAGTCGAATTGAGGGGAATAAAGTTTTCCCCTCTCTACCGCGTCACGTGACCGTGGCGGAGGGGAAGAGCGTCGTAGAAGGGGAAGGTAGAGTGGGGAGACAAGGCTTAATCCAGCGACTCTGCGTACACAGCAAGTGTACAAAATATTCACACACTCTTTCGAAACGAATACCTTTTTTGACCGAAATTTTTCTTGTAAATTTTTCTAAATAAATTTATTCTGCAACGAACTAGCCGTATAAATACTTTCGTAATTGCAATAATCAGTAGGTTTAGCGTTAGTAAATATAAAATCGTCTTTTAATGGCTGAAAATCTGCCATTGCCCCTAAGATTAATATTGTTAACATTGTCTAGACTATGATATCTCTTCTCGAAAAGAAATATTGCAAAATCGAACATGTGCCAGTCTGTTTCGGAACATTCGCAGAACGCCAGACTTAATTAATTTTTGGATAAAATTCACACACAGACAAAATGACACAATATGTGTGCGCGTGTGTGTACATGTACACAGCAATTAATATGTAAAAAATACAGTTTAACACGACGAAATACGAGGTGATGTAAAAGCACATTCAAATGCGCGATTAAATTCGCTCTGCCTCAAATTTCGAATTAATTCCTATTATATCATTGTTATCAACCGGATTATGAAATACGGTGCGCTATACAATACTGAAACTGATTAGGTAGAATTCCCCGAATTAATGTTCGAGCACAAAGCTCACTAAAACTTGAGCACCAAAGGGAGAGAGAGAATGAGAGAGAGAGAGAGAGAGAGGGGGGGAGAGGGAGAGTCAATCGGACACACGGTTTACAACGGATTTATTATTTAAATGTATCGAATCGATTCCAAAACTAGAACGAACGATATCTCGTGTTGCGTTCGGGGTGAACACGCACGCGAACATAATGACTAGGAAACCATAGTTGTCGGTAATACCGCGCTTTTCTTGTCGAAGCGTTGTCAATTACACCGCTAATTACATAATTAATTACGGAAAAATTCGTCCTGTCGTCGCTGCCACACTAGAAAAACGTGTCGGGGGCTCCTCTGATCAGTCGTCGGAAGTCGAACGGCTTCAGCGAACGCGCGCGGTTTTTTCTACGTAAAAACCAGTCGCAGGAAGGAGCCAACGTTCAAGCAAGAGTCACCTGCTACGAACGAGATGAGGATCGTGCTAGGTAAGCGAAGAAAGCTGCGAGACCACAGACTTCTGTGCTAATTAATCCAGTTCTTCCACGCCCCCTCCTCCTCATCCCTCCCCACTCCCACCATCAGCGACGGCAGCCCGGTTGCCCTTCTTTTCAACAACACGCGTTCAGTCGCAGACATTTATAGTCGATATTAGCGAACGAATTAAATCCTAATCCCCGTTTCGTCTTCGATTAATCGACCTACTGTCGTCCAAAAAGTTATCACTCTTCCCCCACCCCTCTCTCTTTCTCTCGGTTTCAGTCATACAGGGTGAGTCACCTAACGTTTGCACCTCAAGCATCTTTGTTGGGTTTTCAGAGATACGTCAAATGTCTGAAGGACGTGGTGAATGGTCCAGTGACGCCCACAGGATCCCGCAAAAATTTGTTTGTTATTTTTTTTTTACAAATTTGAAGGTCGTCTTCATTTTTTTCTTAAACGAGATCACCCCTTTTCAAACACCTACGATGATAGTCTCTTTCGTTAGGAGTTCAGTGATTAGAATTACTCAAGGTCATCTCAAGGTTCATTTCACCATTTTACCCGTTTTACCATTCATTTTTGTCACTTTTTTTAGAAATATCAAGGTCGCCTTCATTTTTTAAATATGGAAGCATCCTTTTTTTAAACACCTACTTTTGAATTGACCGTATCTTTAAAAACAATAAAAATATTTCAGGTGCAAACATTAGGTGACTCACTCTGCATACTAAATTCTCGAAAAATTTATTATATTTGACTTGTAATAATTTTTTAAACAGTTTCAAAATTACTTAGTAAATACATGAGTATATTAGAAATGTGATATTATTCAAAATACATATAATACAGGGTGTCCAAAAAATATACTTCCTTAAAAGGGATGATAGTATGATCACCTCAAGCAATTTTTTCCCTTTGCGAAAATGTTCTGGGCACCATTGTTCAGGAGTTATTAACGATGAAACACGGACCAACCGGAGCGCGGCTACTGCGAATGGATTCCGGCTCGGCCAATGCCAACTCCGCGCTCCACGGGACCTGTGCTCCGATTGGTCCGTGTTTATTCGTGAGTAAATCCTGAACAAAGCCGCGCAGAACATTTTCCCGAAGGGAAAAGTTTCTTCGAATGGCTTCGGGAATCATTTTCATGAAAGTACAACATCGTTAAGTAACCCTGTGTATAAATAATAAGTTAAGATATTAAATAATCATTTTAAACTCTCGAAATTTGTAAATGATTTATGAAATCGATCGAAACTGTGCGAATGAATCGTGGCAATCGTTTCACGGAGAAAAACATTTGTCAAATGATTAGTGAAGTACTTAAATCGATCAAAATTGGATCGTGCAATATTTTCATAGAAACACTTCTCGCGAGAATCGTTTGTGAATAACAAACTTCCCGATGCCTGTGCCTAGTGAACAATTTATTTGGCTCGCGGGTACTCGCAATGAAACATAGATAACGCCGCAGCGGTATAGAACGGGGCATAAAGATCAGTCTAGCCGACCTCGACTTCGCCACACGGCAGAAGCTAACTTCTTAATTGCTTTATAATCTGGGAAACCAAATGTGCGCGGAATGTCGCGAAGTTCCGGAAGTTTTCAAATATAATGACAGTGCCGTGGTAATTCGGTAGTTAAGCTTGAACGTTCGTTCGCCGCGACGCGTTAGAAAAATTACAGCTTCCGGAAGTTGCACGATCTATTCTAGAAACTTCAACAATGATACAGGCTCGTCGATGAACCAGAACGAAAATAAAAAAAACTGCACAAATCGGACAGAAATCTCTGAATCTGTCCAAAAGTTTCCGTAGATATTGCATTTGCAAATAAAACATCCTTCTCCTCTGTTATTACCACGGATTGTTATGCTCGATAAAAATGGTCCCATTTTCAAAATGCGTTTCTTCGCTCAATAATTTTATACGGTTGAAACATTTCTTCTTATTTTTATCTTAACATTCTAAAGGTTAACATTTTAAAGGTTCTTACATTTATGGTCAAAGTTAGTAGATCAAGTGCAAAATAGAAGAAAAATATTTAAGGAATTTAAAAATGTTGTATGATTTCTATTGCATTACAATTATTCAGAGAAATGTTTATATGGCCTCGCCGTTAATATTATTTTAGCATTACTTATTTTGTCAGAGATCAGAAAATACTGCCGCGTGTCTTTCTACATGATACTCAAGATCATCGTGTTACAGATCACAGGATTGATCTGGATCATTTTGCAGTGATGAAAATGCCCAGTTTCGTTAGCAAAAGAGCGCGGTTGACCTTGAAATCTGAAGAGCACGACCTTCAGAAAACTTTTCCGTCGAAATGATAAAGGCGCTGCCATGAAAAATAAAATCCGTTATTCGAGTACGTAAAGCCGAAATACTAAATCCAACGTTTACGAGAAAGTCTTAGCGTCGACTCTCGCTCGCGTAATTACAAGGGCATAACAATCGCGCGCGGAGAAACGTTTGTAAAAAATTGAGCAACTTTTTCGCCGGAAGCGCTGGGCCGCCGCGCCGCGCGCCGTGGCGACACTGTTTTTAATTGAAGCGCTCGGCGTTTACCTGCGGCCGCGGCTCTGCCGAAAGTTCGACAGAGGGGCAGATGGCGCGTCTGTTCCTGCCGGGACAACTATCAGAACGCAAAAAACAAGGACACGTGGATATTGCAGGCGGTATAAATAAAACCGGAGGCTGGACGGGACAGCTGCAGCGCGGTGTTCACCTGTGCAACCGTATGCACCAGAGAAGCCCGACTCGGTCCCGAGACGAACACAATTTTTTTCTCCCGGACAATTCGCTTTTAATAACGGAAAGTTACCGTGTCCCGGAGCGTCTTTGGATGTAAACGATCGCCACCGGCTCGCTGAAGAAAAAAAGAAGAAAGAAAAACGAGAAGAAAATAAAATATATCGACACGAGGAAGGGAGACGTAATTCCAAATAGAAACCGGCTTTTATTCGGCCGCGCAGTTGCGCCGAAGACCCGGCTTCGACTTCAGCTATACTCGATTTACCCCGCTTTCGCCTTTTCTTTCGTGTTCTCCCTATGCTGTTTACCGATGTGTGCACAACCAGGTCAAAGAAACGAGTTCCCTTTAGGAGATGTGCCGCAATATTCGAGCCCGTGGCGTATACACTCGAAAGGGAAAAGGAACCAGGCGTTTGTCTTTCCCCCCGCATGGTATATTGGAAAAACAATTGCATCACCGCTGCATATTTGACTTTCCGCTTTCCATCTGAATCCACTTTCTCGGTGGCCGCTCGCGAAAATATGTATATCGACGGTGTCTACCGTATACACACGGTGATCCGCGGGTATTCGAAAGTCATTTCCAGCTTGAAAAATTTTCCGCGGCCCTGTCGGACCTGGCCGGGCCGGGTCGGGCAGGTTTGCTTTTTTCACGTTAATTTCCGCGAAGGCTTTATTGGTTGCACGAATACTGTATTATTTATTATTAGACTCCGCATTTTATGCGTTTTTTACGAAAACGAGTAGGCGCAATTTAAAACAGTGCAAAGATTAAAAGATTGCGAGAGTATTAATATATTAGGTTGGGGAAAAAGAAATCCATTATTTTTTTGGCAGATGGCTGTAGTAATCGATATCTCGTAAAGTATCGATCAAACAATTTCAGATTTATGCTCGTTGTCAAGGTGACATTTCACACTAAAAAAATTCTTTTGCCGTTTTCTGTTTGGTCCATTCAGTTGCAAGTTACAGGGTGTTAAAAATGGAAGTGAACAAAGAGAAAATTCGGTACATTTTACAGTTTTTCGCCAATAAGGTCCAAGACTTCTATGAGAGAGGCATTATGAAGCTACCTTTAAAATGGCAACAAATTATAGAACAAAACGGTGCATATATCACCCAAATCGGACAATCCGAAACATGTTAAATAAAGTCTTGAAGTTCACGCAAAAATAATGGATTTATTTTTCCCCAACCTAATATGTATTATTTCCATTACTCTAAAATTATTAGTGAGAAATATAAGTTTATATTTAGTCTCTCGCCAGTGTTGGACAAACTTTTTATTTTGCATAAAGATATCCGGAGTCTATTTATAATAAACGAAGGAATTTCATCTAATATTCATTCTAAATATACTGTTACGTCGTAGATTCTGTTAATATTTAAGCGAATTTCTACGTATATATATTCGAGGTAAAAATTGTTTATTGATACCTTACTTGTGAACTGAACAATCTTAATGTCTTCGTACCGAGTCGCAATTTGTAACTGCCAAACGGCTGGCCCGGGGTCCGCTCGCGTCCTTCACAAAATTGGTAAAAATCACAGTGGGGATAGTACTCTCTTGGGGGAAAAACATCCCCATTCGCTGTCTTTACTCGAGGGAGGAGTCTTTCGAGACATTCCCCGTCGGTGGAGGAGAATGTCCACAACTCGAGCAAGATGTGTAAAATATATGCAGATGGGGACCGAGAAACGGACCCCAGAGAACGGCGAAACAGAAAAACGTGGCACAAAAAAAATCCAAGTGGCCAACACGTTTGTGTAATTGCTTTACAATCTCCTATCCCAAGCGGGCGACGACCATCGAGCTCGGGAACAATGCTTTCGTTGAAAGTCGCTATAATCTTTAAGTCCCGAACCCGATGGCCCAAAGGCGTTCTTGACACTCGGACCCTCATGTGCCGCACGGCCGGCAATCGCGCGCATGCCCCAACAGCTCCATAAAATAACAACGCATTCGAGACCCGTATAACGGCGTCTCGAAGATTAACAGAAATCTTGACCTTAAGTGTCATAACATATACACATATCTAGTATTGATGATAATATAGTAACAATAGACTTTCAAGGGTATTCAATCTTTGAAATTGTCAAAATTCGAGTAACACGTCGAATTAATTAATCATACTTGTTTTGCAGGGAATGTTTGTTGCAAATTCTTGCTTTGTGACGTTCCCTGCTGAACCGATTAAAATTGTCGAGCAAATTCGATAAAATCATTGTTCGACGAGATTCGATGAAAAATTGTTAAGATCCAAACGATCGTTGAACCAATTACAAGAAAATCATACGCGCACTTCCGAATGTTTTGCTATCGATCGTGCATCAGACTGATTAAAGAAAAAATTATCCACGCGTGTCGAATATTTTCACAAATTCTTGCTTTGTACGTTCCGCACGATCAAAATATTGTTCAACAAAATTCGACGAAAAATCATTAAAATTCGAATGAAAAAAAGAAAAATCATTAATTTATACAAGTTCTCGTCCTCCTGCATCGAAGTGTCCGGAAAATTCGTTCCGGACGATTCCGGGTAGTTTCGTCGGTGGTGTCTTCGGGGGTAGCGACCGCCAGTGTCGTAAAGAATGGGAGTGTTTCCCGGGCACCTGAATCTTCGGTTCGGCCAATTCTCGCAAATCAGTGGACCCATATTCCAACAAGCAGCCCATAGATGGCCGGGCGAAAACGGCCTCGGGTTCCAACCATGATACATCGGCCGCCTTACGCCATTGTAGATAATCGCGGCTCATTAGGCCGGGTATTATCTCATTAGGCAATAAACCTACCTAGCCGGTTAATTGGCGACAGCCCCACTCTCTTCCGGTTCGGTCGCTGGCGATCAGAGAGGAGCCCTACCGCCGTTGATCTCGCCAATCCCCGAACTATATCGACCGCCGCAAACGGTTTCCTCATTAACTTCTCGCGTTCCGCCTCCCCCTTTCTCTCTTTCTCCTCCAGCTTTCTTCCCGATACCTTTCGATCTTTTTCATTTCTCCGCGTCTACTGTTAACCCATTGCAGTCGGACCTATTTTAACAGGAAAACTAACCATCTCTTCCGACCTAGAATAATTCCATTCTACATTGTATATGATTTTTTTAATTATATGGATATGCTATTGTATGTATGTATGTAATGATATTTGGTCCCCTCAGGGTTTCAAATCCATTCCACCACTTCTCCCTTTACCAATCCTCAACTATCGCCTAATTTCCAATTTCAGCGGGACCTACTTTTTATTAAGGTGGGTTCCGAACCATCCATTTTGCCAACAACACGTGAAACGCACCAAGATTGCCACTTCCCGGCTTTTTACCGAGCGGTCACCCATCCTAGTGCGTCCCCCGCCCTACGCCGCTTTACTTCGGTGATCGAACGCGAACCGGTGTTTTCAGCGAGGCAATGGTCGTTGACATATGGGTATGCTATTGATGTACCTCATATAATACTCAATGTTTAGTAATTGATTAGATACCAACATATTTAACATGTCCACAAAAAATAGTTTATTGGCAGAGTCGGGTAGTCCCACGAACCAACCCCATTGTTCCGTCGCGCAGGAACAGTACATGTGGTTCTCTTTCGGACAATATTTATGGTGCATTCGTGATTAAAAATCTTCCTCGAAGATTTCGTAAATTAGGGTCATTCGGTGACCATTCTAGACATTGCCAGATGTTTAGTTTTTTCTGTATATCTTGAAGGACAATGTGCCATAGAACTGTCCCTCCGAACGACCACCCGCGACCGTCAATAATTTCGTATTACCGAGACCCATCGTCGACCGGGTTAGGTAGAGCCCCACTCCTCCTTCCCAAGATCTCATTCAGAGCTACAGGAAGGAGGCCTACAAAGTCAAAAGGGCACTGATTGGGAAATGCAACTTTCGGCAAGAACCAATCAGCGCATTTTCTTCCTCATCGCGTTAGCACTGGAAGTCGTGACACTCTCCAGTCCTCGGGTAGACAAGACAACGCACGGGTCTTGTCTCACCAATATTTAATAAGAGTTTACATACCAGATTTTAAATTCGGATTTTTTAATCGGACGTTTTCTCGAGTGATCGTTTAAAAGTATTCGCAGCGCGAAAGAAATGTTCTCAAAGTTCGTGACATTTTTAAGTTGTGTACTGAAGATCAATATTGGATTATGGATTCTGCAATAGCAGATAATAACCTTTATTTTTATAGGTAACGTGTCCTTATTTTTATATTTTTTACTGAAATGCATTTAAACTCCATGTATTTTGTCATATTGTACGGTTCGATACGATATTCTTTTTTATAGTAGTGAAAATATACCGTATGTGCTTTCTAAAAAATATTAATTTACAATACCAATAGTGCAAAAAAGTGTCTATTTTACACGTGTAACAATACTTTTTTTTTGTTTCAGGGCCATCTATTTATATAAAATTATAAATTTGTTTGCAAAATTTTTATCCTACGCATTTTTTTTGAATTGCAGAATACAATGGCATTATTTCATTCGCAATAATAATTTTGTTTAAAAAAATGTTTGGAACAAAAGTTGAACAGTGTACAGACATCTACAAACTTCGACATATAAAATTTCGGAAACATAGTTTTTACGACAATTAATCAAGGTCACTTTGATTTTTTAAATGTTAAAATGTATTTTTTATGTCAGAATGTTGTAGCTGATCTTAAGACGAATTCAACGATATATAATATTATGACCTTGAGATCATAAATAACGTTGCAATAGTTTTAGCTGGTTAGCCGTAGACCGCGCCGCCCCACGGCGGGAAACACAAATAGCAGCGCCGACGTGAACGTATTAACCCTTTGCACTCGGAGCTATTTTAACTAAAAAATTAAACGTTTCTTCCAACCTAGAATAATTACAGTCTGTATTATTTTTTTTCATTTTATGAATATTAAATTGATATAATACCTCATACAATACTTAAATGTTTAGTAATTGTTTAGATAAAAAGATACTTAATAATGTAAACAATATTTTGAAAAATGATACTGCAATTTTTAGTGGTGACTCGGAGTCACTGAGTGCTAAGGGTAAACCCTTTGCCCTCCTATGTCAAGTGTGACTTGGACGTCAGTTTTTATCTCGCTTTAGTTAAAAAAACATAAATCGAAACAAAGTTTGAAAAATATCTTTAGATAATTAATAACATGAAAAAAATGGTTAAAATAAGTAGCAGTCGAGGAACTGTCCTCTACGGTAAATTTCAAATAAAATAGTTGGGAGCTGCTGGTAACAAAATTAAATAATAATTCGGGATGCTAAGGGTTAAAAAGGCATTTTATATTGAAGAAAAAAAGAAAGTTGCTTTCTAAGATCCGCAGTCCGCTATTGATATTCTAAAAAATATTCTGATAGAGTATAAGGTGCAATAGAGGCTCCATGCACATGGACGAATGCTTGTTAACCTAACTTTTAACGATGCAAACATATTCTATTTCCACACTATTGAACGGTCGGAACAACGAACATTCCATTAATCATTTGTTGCTTGAACAACGAAGAGGAGCGCGCGAGAAGTTGCGATCTTGATCGCACCGGATAGATCCAACAACCGTGATCCAAATCAGGGCCCGCTCTAGCGATTACGACGCTCCGGACAACAAGACAAATTGTCGCCCCTTAAGAATTTATATATATTCTTTAAATAAAGGTACATATTTTTTATTTTCAATAAAAATCAATAACATTGATAATTCAATAACATTGATAATCAAGTTGTACAAAAAAGTAGAAATTAATTAATCTGTACCTAGTCACAAATGTTAACCATATAATTTTTTATATTTTTAAATGCTATTCAAAATATGTATTATTGCACAAACAATCAACATGCCATTATTTTGAAAATAAAAAAAGTTAACATCAACTACGCTAAAATCACAAAAAACTTATTTTTCTTACTTTCAGTTCTGCAAACTTTTTTATTATATCTGTTAAATTTATTTGATCAGCACTTTCATGCTCAATTGCTAAAATGACCTAACCATTAAGACGATTTTGTGTAGTAGTCGTATGTAAAAAGTTCTTAATTAATTTTAACTTAGAAAAACTCCTTTCGCCACTTGCTACAGTTATTGGTATCGTTAGCAATATTCTTAAAGCAATAGTAAGGTTTGGGGCAAAATTTAACTTTGTAATTAAGCTCAGTACATTTCTTAGGCTTTTTTTTTTGCCCAAAAGCGCAAATACTGCTGAAATTTCCTCTTCTAATTCTACCCCATTTATGTCAACAGAATCACCATCAGTTAAAATACATTCTAAATTTTTACAGTGTTTTAGTAGCATTTTTTTGGACATGGTATTTATGATACCATGTATATAGATATACATAATATAAATAATACCAATAATTATATAGATGACACATGTAAATTGAATAGTTCAATATAAAAGATGTGATGTCATGCACTGCACGGACAAAAGACGTGTGGTAAATCAGGAGAAGGAAAAAAAGCAGAATAGAATCATGTGAAATAAAAGATTATCGAAACTCGCGCGGGAGCGGCCCGCTTCTGCTGCGCACGCATCAGAGAGAGCGCAACTCATACGCAACAAACGCATAAAGTATGTGTGACACATTCTGGGACCGTCAAAACAATGTAAATACGCCACGCACTGTAAATTTTTAACGAACGAAAAAATCGATGTGTGAAATTTTCTACTAATTGGGTATTTAAAACATCAATATTTTTCTCACACTTACAGCCAAAATGGCGCCCCTAAATTTTGGCGCCCCGGGCAAGTGCGTCGGTTGCCCCCCCCCCCTTAGAGCGGGCCCTGTCCACATCCGCATCCTCGGAAAATTTTCACTGAAATCTGAAATCCATCTCGTCGAAAATTATTCAAAGTTGTTTAGGCTATCGGCGCGCGCTTGGTTGCGGCGTCATGCGAGGCTCGCGCGCTGACCGGACTAGTGATCGAGTTAGAAGAGTATGAGTATACATATACACAATACGCGCGCATACTTTGGTATATGTATAGGCTTATATGTGTCAGCATAAAGCTGTTCCGGTGGAACATTTATTATGCTAATTCCTATAACACACGACGGAGCAGAGTTTAGCGTTTAGTGGAATTTATATGTCCCGAGTAATTTCAGAGCCGCGCGAGCGCGCATAGAAACAAATTGCTGCATCTGCATCAATTAATATGAAAACTCGACTTTTCGCTTCGAATTGAATGCGTTTCCATTAGTGCGCCAGCGAAATCTGTCACGTCGAATCAGAAGGCTCGACGCGGCCGTATGATCAATTTCTTTCTCGTAACCCGATCGCGTTATTCAAATTCAAAAACCATTCTTTTCCACTCCAGATCCCATTAATTGCATGTACGCATTTATCGCGGCTTATGTTCGATCTTCGTGTTTACGAAGGAAATTCAATTTTTCACGAACTTTAAACGAAATTGTATGTACACTGTGATGGAAAGCTGAAAGTCGTTCTCAAGGTGAAACACGAATTATATTACAATTTATACACAATTTAAAATCATAGTTTAAATTGTGATGAAAAGCTGAAGGTCATTCTCAATGTGAAAAACGAATTATATTACAATTTACATACAATTTAAAAACACAATTTAAACGAAATTGTATGTACACTGTGATGGAAAGCTGAAGGTCATTCTCAAGGTGAAACACGAATTATATTACAATTTACACACAATTTAAAATCGCCACGTCAGGATACCTACCCCCCATATAATTTTAAATAAATTATTGAATAATAATTGAGAAAAATAATATTCAATAGTAGTGTATTTTTATCTCAATTGAGAGAAGACCGCAGCATGAAACGAAGGGTGGTGGGGGAAGCAGGCGTTCGAGGGGCCCCTCGCTGACGTAAAGCATGCAATGCGAACGGTACTATCAATATTAATTTTTTACTTTAATTAATCTCAAGCCTAGTCGATTATTATTTTGGTATCACGAGTAAAAGAAGAATAACATTTAGCATAACTAATTAAAATGATTACGAAAACAAGAGAGAAATCTTTTTTTCGTGTACTGTGAATTTTGAGGATTGCATTTTGCACGATATACTAATTCTGCTTTGATTTGTCGTTTCGCAGTGAACGCAGGGTGACGGGGATTGCGAACGATAGCGGCATGGCAACCCGGAAAGTTTTCAGGTTTTCTGCATTTTGCATACGATCCCTGGAAATCCACTATGTATACGGAACACGGGGGATACACAATGCAGGGGGGTGCACGCATTTTCACTTTGGCGAAGCCCGCAGTCCCACAGTAGCTGTCCAAAGTTCACCGTCGTCGGGAGAAGTGGTCCGGATGGAAGAAACCCTAAGTTTTAATTAAAATTTCCACTTTTCCCCGCTCATAAATAACTACATTGGAGAACGATGAGGGAAAAGAAGCGCGCAAGAAGCAAAGCTCAAAAACAGCGAACCGGTCACGTACCCGTCGTAAACTCCACCCGCCTATCTCGAAAACCTTAATAGTTTCAAAGTAAAGAAAATGCATCGGTCCTAGATAGTGCAGGTACCTGTTAATAATAGCGCCTTTGCACTTTACACTTCGCGGTGTAAATTCTCCGATATGTGCGTATGTATGTGTGTGTGTGTGTGTGGGTGCCATTCAAACTTCCAACGTTGATACGTAAAGACGAAAATATCGAAAGCACTCTCGACATTTACCCAACAACCATTTAAATACTTGCGCGATTCTCGAGAAATTGTCGACATTTTAATAATTTATTTCTTACAAAACTTTTTTATTTTGAAAATTTATTTCTGAAAATTTTTCAGCGTTTATTCGGAGTGACGAGGGGGAATTGACTCGAATCGAGGAAATTTTATTTAAAATAATTTTATTATAGGAATTGAGTTATTTTAATATCTCTATAATAAACCAAATTCAAAATAATTTTACTATAGAAATAGAAGAAATTTAATATTTCTAGAACAAATTTTATTTGAAATAATATTATAAAAATTGATAGGGATTTAATATTTCCATAATAAATTTTATTTAAAATAATTTTATTATAGAAACAGAGTAAATTTATTATTTATATAAGAAATTTTATTATAAAAATCGAGGTATTTTAATATCTCTACAATAAATTTTATT
The DNA here is from genome assembly GCA_028454225.1 of Lasioglossum leucozonium. Classification (NCBI taxonomy): domain Eukaryota; kingdom Metazoa; phylum Arthropoda; class Insecta; order Hymenoptera; family Halictidae; genus Lasioglossum; species Lasioglossum leucozonium. The sequence continues at coordinate 13,979,693 of CM052221.1, read as the reverse complement.
TAAAACACTTGCATCCTCTCTGTCACGTGACGTTGTGACGCACGCGTGACAGATACGGAACGCGTCACGTGACCGGCCGGAGGAGAACAGCGCCGTGGAAGGGGAAGGCAGAGTGGGGAGACAAACGAGAATCTTGAAGAAAGTTATACTCATGGCTATTAATACATTAGAGTATTTATTTCGGTAGAACATCGGCCCTTCTGAACAATAGCGGAGGAATAAGTCAACAAAAAGGGAGGGAATTGGAGCAATAAAGGAAGTAGAACAATAAACTGTATCGGTACAATGAAAATTAAGGAAAAAGTTATCAGATTGTTCCCAGAGCAGCGGGATAAGTATCGACACTTCTCTCTCCCGTTCGGATGAAAGTTTCCCCGTGTTCTTCTCTTCGCGTCTTCGTCTACTTTTTTTTTATCTGCTTTCTTTCGTAATTAAGGAAGTCAGCGAGCGAGGTAAGGCGCTCAGCACCAAAGTGATTTTTTCCCTCGCAATTACACTTTTTTCTGCTCTCTTATATATATGTGGAATCAATCGCGGCACGTTTCTCTTTTCACCTCTAATGGACCCTTTGGTTATTAATGTACAGGCGAACGCAACAAGACTAACAATAAGTCGATTTCTGTTACTTGTTCGAATCATAATCGAATTGTTACACAGGGTGTCCCGTTTAAATCAGCCACACTTTGGATGACTCTTTTCTATTCGGCCGCGTAGAGGTTGTTTGAAGGTCAACTTTGTTTTCTTCTGTGGAATCTCATTAGCTACATGATTATTATATCATTAGTTTAGAAGAAATATTTGCGATATATCGCTCAAATATGTTTATATATATCAAATATTAATTTATAAATATTTATATATATATCAAATATTAATTTATAAATATTTATATATTTGTGATATTTTGAACTATATATTTTTTCAATGGGACGCCCTGTATGTTTCCATTACAACAAATGTCGTGTTCGCTCTTTTCGCACTCTTTGTTACCTGGTAAAGCTATTTCGCGCGAGTCAATCGAGATTCATCTTATTGCAACTTTCGATGTTCGCATAATTTTAAAACATGTTTCTGAACTCGCATTGCCGTCAGGCATCGCGCACGGTGTCGGACATGTTTTCAGGAGTTCGAAACTTTCGTAGCTCATGTAACTGTGCACACGTAGATTGCAATAGTACGTAGCATAAATATCATCATGCCGCATCGCGATTTCGGAAAGTATAATTAGCGGAAAATTCAGAGAAATTTGTTGCTGAAGTCAAAGCGAAATTCAAAGTAAATTAAAAATTATCTTCAATTTTATTAATAATTAGACTGCGGATCTTTATGCGAAATAAAAATTGTCTGCATCGCGATTTCGGAAAGTATAATTAGCGGAGAATTTAGCGAAATTCGTTGCCGAAGTCAAAGCGAAATTCAAAGCAAATTCAAAATTATCTTCAATTTTATTAATAATTAGACTGCGGATCTATATGTAAAATAAAAATTGTATTGCAAGAAATGGAAATCAAATTGAACGTTATTTCTTGCCTTAAAGATTTCGATAGTTCGCAACTTCAAAAACTTTCCAACAATGCTCCATTTCATTTACTTAATTCTCCTATGAATGCAAAGATCCGCAGTCTGCTAATAATATTCATACTTTGATATTTTGTGCCACTACCTATGACGTTGTAACAGATGTAAAATTAATGAAAATTAGAAAACTTTCAATATTTTTCTCCCCCGCACAAAATTGGTTGCACAACACAATGACAACATCATGAATAGAATAGAGCCGTTCCAGTTCGGCGAGTACGGGGATTTTTCAGCATCCGCGTGATTTAACAACGCGCCTCGCCTAGATAAAATAGCGGGCCATTAAAAATTTTCCAATTAACGAACGCGGAAAGGACAACTCGATAAATCAGATTGTCTCGAACGCCCGGCGCTTTTTATTTTCGTTTTATTATTTTTTTGCATCGGCCCCATAGCGCCGGAGTAATGAAATATTTGGACATGTTTTTCAATTACAGTAGAATATGGCGCGCGTCGCTGCGTATAGACGGTGCGGCATCGGTTTCCAGCAAACCGACGACGCCGACGTGTATTTCCCCGTTGCCCCCTCCGCGTTGAAAGCAAGACGAGAGACAGAGAGCAGGTATATGTGTACCGGCGGCATGGCATTGCAAACTGGCTTACTCAGGAGATCGACCGTTGGTGTCTGTACCCATATACGGTCCCTCGATTAAATTGACTTTGGGTAACCACCAGCTGGATCGAGAAAATATAGCCTAATATCGGGGCAACGTCGAGGGATGCTGGGTGTGTATACATTCTCCCATAGACGACGTATCGCATTGACGATTTGTAGGTCTGCCGGCAGAAACGTTCCGTAATTCATAAGTGGCGTGCGCGCGCTCACCTGTGATATCAACCGCGCCTACCCACAATGCCTCGGTGACTAAACGCTCCTCGCACTGCCAATTAAACAATCCAATGGCCGCCTCGTACGTTTCACTTGTTATCGCGCTATATTTCCCGGTTTCTCCCCGAAATCGAAGAAAAATTTTTCTCGGAAAATCCATTGTAGAGATAGTAATTCTAACAATATCTAATAACAGTTATTCTAATTTATTACCTCGCACTAACAATTAAACAGTCAATTTCACTTGTTGTTGCAGCGTAGATATTTCCCAGTTTCGCAGGAATTCTCCCCAAAATCGAGTTCAGAGGGAAATCTTGATTAGACGATCTCTCGTGGAAATACTAAATTAAAAATGTTATTAATCGATCGTATTATTGTTAATAACAAATTTCCAATGTTTTCGGCGCTACGGTTCGATCAGTTACTAAATCAAAAACAATTTTGCAGATTATCAAATAATCATCGACGTTTCGATTCTAGTTTGAATCATTTTCAAGATGTATTTGCTTTGCGTCTGTAAAAATATGTATATTGTAACAATTTTCAAAATATATTATTGATAGAACATATTGACAAAATTGTTTATAAGTATTATTTATAAAACTAGCTTACTTGTTTTTTATGTGATTTAATATTTGAATAAGGGCATTATGACGTACCGCAGTATGCGTGCGTCGCTAATGCTTTCTGTCACTACACTGAGTGTATTTGAAACGATCTAGGTTATATCAATCGATATAAGGCGGTAAATTTGAAAGATATAATACTTCTTTTAACCACTTATGTGAATGTACCAAATCGGTAGATTCATTTATTAACATTCCACTATTGTTAGATGAGGTTTATGCGAACAATTGTATGTGACATAAGAAGTGTTTGGTGATTTGAAATTATAAATATCAGTTATTTCATTTGGAAGGCAATACCATCATAAAACATTACTGATTCAGTAATGTTGCGTAATATTCATGTGTCTTAGGGGTGTATCTTCAGGGTTATTAATTTTTGATCGAACAATTCAATGTCTACCTGGTGACCCCGTATTCTAGACTTTTCAGCAAAAAGAGGCGGACCAAAATTATTTTGTAATTTAAAATTACGTTATTCGTTATGTATATAATTATTTACCTTACAGTCCAACAATTTATCAGAAATAGACTGACACTTATGGCATCTCAGATAGCACAGAGACGTCTTAAAAACGTCTTAAAGACGTCTGTTGTTGGACATTCATTCGTCTTAAAGAAGTCTCCAACAATTTCCGAACGTCTCTCGAACGTGTTTTATTCGGAAACGGTACGTCGTTAAGATGTCTCTAAAACGTCTCGGAACAGACATCTTTAAGACGTCTTGTTTCAGACGTTCAAACGACGTCTCCAGAAAGACGTCTATTCAGGAAGTAAGACGTTCAGGCCTAAAATGGACGTAAAAAAGACGTTTTTAAGACGTCTCGTGCTATCTGGGATATGTAAATTTTCAAAAAATATTAGAATACAATGTACAATAGCATTTTGTTTGATTTTTATTAACACGTTCCGTGGTGGCCCAGTCACCCAAATATGAGTGACGCTCTTCTTGTTCGAGTTAATTAAATATAGGATATTATATATAGGATATACTTTTTATTAATTTATATTCTGGATAAAATATTACATTATGCTATGTCGCATGGAATTCGTTAAAACATTCCAAACACATTTGGGGTGATTTTGGACACTTCGAACAATATGTTGTAATTGTTGTAGTTTTTTTTACGTTTTTTCTCGCTTCTTGGCGTGCGACAGTTTGCCTTCTTCTCGTAACATAGGGCGCGTACCGACAGTCGGATTTGGGCCCCACGGGAAACTTAGCCGAATTACGCTGGGCGACCAACGTGTGTTGTATCTACAAAGCCCATTATCACTGAAAAGAAAATTCTATTTTCCAGATAGCACTGGACGTCTCAAAAACGTCCATTATAGGCCTGAAAGTCTTACGCGTTGAAAAGACGTCTTTTGCGGGACGTCGTTTTAACGTCTTAAATAAGACGTCTTTTGCTGGACGTTGTATTACCGTCTGAAGACGTCTTTAAGGCGTGTTAGAAACGTATTAAAAGCGTAGAACAGTGTATACACGTTTTCGCGAGTGCGGCCGACAACGGCGCGCGGAGCTAGTGACGCGCGCGTGACTCCGGCATTTCAAGGAACGTCTAGGAGACAAAGAAACGTCTTCGAATTGGAAATAATAGAAATGTTCGTAACGGCGGGAAATTCTGTCGGAGCAATGACTGTTCCGGATTCGGAATGTGCGAGAGGTGATTCCATAGTGCTGCTGGGGTAAAATGGGTTACAATTGCGCACGGGAACGCGGCAGGGTCCTTCGTTGGACAGTGAATTGCATTCGCTATCACGATGTCGAGTTCCGAGCACGTTTTTCGGTACAGAAAACGCTATTTCGTACGTGGAAAGTGTCGACTATAAAACTGTCAGGATATCTCAGAATGGGAAGCGGCTCTTTTCCTGTCGGACAGGAAGTTGTCGAATCCGCTGCCGGGTTTTTCCTACGAATATAACCGGTGACGGCTTCTATAGGCTCTTCCATTCGGAAATTTTCCCCGTTCTCGATACCTACTTCTCAAAAGAATTTTCTTCTGACACCTTTGTACTCTCTCTCTCTCTCTCTCTCTCTCTTTCTCTCTCGCTCGCTCTGTCTCTCTCTCGCGAGCGACGCACTTTTGTTTCATTATGGATCACATCTAATGGGGGCGTCGACACACGCCACGGCCGGGATGTTTCAATCACTTTGTCAATTAAGGGACACGGAAATTTCATCGTTTAACAAACAGGATTAACGAACAGATGGTGGGAATATCGAACACCTCGCCGGAAATTGGGTCGGTTTTGATCAGGCAAATTCGAAACAGTTTTCGAACAAATCATTAAAAATTAACAATTTACTGTGTGGAAGTACTGTTTTTCATTTTTTAATCAATATAAACATAAATATTTCAAATATTATATAATATAGATATTTATTATAGAGTTTTATTATTATTATAGTACTTATTGATTTATAAATATTTATAATACTAAATTATTCATACTGAATACTAAATTATAAATACGGAAAATATTGCTTCACCGCGTACTCACATGGTAGTCTTTCTTTTTCAATATCATGTAGCGTATTAGTTTATTCTTTTTTTTAATCATTATACCTATTTTTATTAAAAACTCTGTCGCGCATAAACAAAGATAATGCATCTGCTAAATTAACTTGCTTCAAAGGTGAACACCATTAAAATAAACTATAAATGAATAAATAACAAACATCAATCTGCGCAACAAAGATTTCATTATTATTTTTCATTAGCTTGTCCAGAATTAGTTTATTAATTTTTTTATTATTTTACCCATTTTTATTAAAAGCTCTGTCGCGGATAAACAAAGATAATGCATCTGGTAAATTAACTTGCTTCGAGGATGAACATCATTAAAAGAAACTATAAAATAAATAAATAAACTAAATAAATAAACTAAATATAAACTAAATAAATAAATAATAAACATCGAACTGCACATCAAGGATTTCATTATTATCTAATATAGTTCGAATAATGTGAGATATAATATGATTCTATTATAAGACACGGATGAAATACACAAAAAACGTAACACGAAAGACTCAAAACCGTAAAGAACAAATATACAATATATAATCATATTCAGCAAATCGCGTTTACATTCTTTCACTCCCGTTTTCGTAATGACGCCTTTCTTCACTCGCATTCGTTTTACACATAATGTTTTTGTTTAAATCGGTTCACTCTTGTTACTTTCTCACTCCTACATTTAAACATACATACACACATCCATACGTCTTCGTCCTGCTGTTTATTTGATTGCTTGGTGACAATTTGCGAGTCGCGGCACTGCAGCCGAAACATACATATAACAGTTGAACGGATCACACACACAACGCACATATCACACGCACATCAACTCATCGAACATATCAGGCATACCCACAATAATATTAAAGTTTTTCTCGATCGAAAATGTTTATAATATACATCCGATGTTTATAATATACGCCGATCGGAGTCATTAATAAATAAACAGCAGATCTTTATGCAATATACTAATTGTCTACACGAATTGCAACGAACTGAAGTGAAATGCAAATTCATGTTCTCTCTTAATATTGTATGTTCAATAGGTTGGAAATAACATAACAATGTTTTACTGTGTGAAATTACGCCTACTCGTTTTTGTCATAAATGCATAAAATCCGTTGTCTACTAATAAATCACTGGAGCATTATTTCTCAGCATTATACATACACATATGTATTAAAGTTTTTCTCGATCGCAAATTGTTTATAATATACACGTAAATAAGATTATCGGCGCAAGGTTCGATCAATTAATACAATATAATTAGCTATTTTATGAACATCTTAAACGTTAACGATTCGGGTTTGAATCTGTACACGTCTTTTTAGTCACGTTTGCTAAAAATTGTTTTTTCTATTGGAGGAACAGAAGGTGGTGTTTCGTCCTGGATTCATCAGTAAGGTTATCTAGCGGGCCCTGTCTTATTAATAATTGTATTAATTGATCGAACCTTGCGCCGATAATTCTTCACATGTATATTATACCCACATTAATTTCGCATTTTTCACTAACCAATTTATCCCACGTAATACCTGAAGATCTTCAGCAGCTAATGAGGTCGAAATTGAATATTTGTCTAGACGCATGATTATTCTAGTCCATAATTCACAGCATCTTTGTAAGATTAATTATAATTTGCATAACCACATTCCCCAATTAAATTCCCAGCACTCGCTAACGGCCGAATTCTCGCGAATGCTGCTCTCTCGATGTAATCAAGGAAATATTCAATATTCTTTGGCACAATAATGGCGTAAAGATTAAAGAGATTGCCTCCCCGCAGCAACGACGTCAAAGAATGGATTAACTATGTAAAAAAGAGCAAGAATGTTGAAAAGTACGGGGACTGCATTGGGCTGCGACGGACAAGCTGCATTTTAGATTAAATTTTTTTCACAAAACAGATAGCCCCTCAAGTATGCCATTCTTTAATAACATAATCTTCTAAAGCTTAGCTGGTCCGTGGGCCTGTGATGTACGACGAGCTTCGGTTGATAACCAATTTCTGACGGAACAACAAGGCCTCTAAACGTCAAAATTAACAATTGCCATAAATTGGAATTTTCATTAAATATATTCAGTATGAAGTTGATGGTAAAATCCAAATAATAGAATATTATAAAATACAGTTTTTTCAGACTGAATCTACCACAGATTCGGAGATTAAAGCCTCCCCCTTTGCAACGACACCTTAAAATATCGGTAAATGTTTTGTTTCACTGTTTTATGGAACAAAATTGAGAATCAAATTCTGGGTACCTCGTATGATAAAATGACTAAAAAAATCGTACATTAAGTTTTTCTGTCGTTGTAAAGACACGAGTCTTCAGACCTGATAAAGATGTCGAGCCCACGAGAAACATTTTTTTTCAGGAACGCTTGAATGTAACGAAAAAAAATTTTGTTTAACCCTAAAAACCTTTTTTTCTGCCATGCACAGCAGGGGACTAGGCTGGTGTCCAAGATATCTGGCCCGTGGGCTAGCTCAGAAAAATATCATGTCCGCAAGCTTCAAAATGTTCAGTTAACACGTTGACTGCCATGTCACCCATATGTGGGTGACGGAACTATTTGTCCAAGTTTTAAAATGAATTTTTACGCTAATATATTAATCGCACCAAATTTTATTAGCATCTGTAAAATGCCAGAAAGTTGGAGGACTACTCCATGTCATACATATAATTTTTTTCAATTTTTATTTCATTAAATAACCTACATTGATTTGATGGAATTTTTTAGGTTTCTAGTTTGGCAGTCAAAGTGTTAAAGACACTAGAGGCAGCACCCGGGTAGCTATACCGATTTCTAACCGTCTGAACATCAAGTATGCGCAGTCCCTAAGGGGAGTTAAACGGGACACCCTGTACACTTCTTGTTTTCTTCATGAAAAAAAAAATATACAATACAGAATCGATAATACAGAATGTACGAAGTCGGCCGAACGTTATCATCGGGATCGGCTAATCGCGTTGACGGGGAACGGAAGACAAGCCGGATAATGAAAACTCGACAACGATTCAACGCTCGTTGCGGATTTCCCGATCCGTGAATATAAATGAAACGCCCCGGTCGACTAGTCGATTTCATTTCGCAGTTCTCCTCGGATAAAGTCTCCCGGATCGCGAGTGACCGGTCGCTGGTTATTCGGATGGGTCCGCATAATTGTGGAAATGAACCTCGGAATAATTAGTGGCCGTCGCGAGGTCGTTACGATCCAAACGCACAGTGAAAAATCTTCGGGCACGAGAGCGTTTCCCGCTCGCGCTGATTGGTCAATCGAAACGAAACGAAACGAAACAATCCGGCGAAGTATTTGGCACACATAGAGAGCACCGGTTCGAAACAAGTCGAGAGAGGAGAGGAGCCGCCCCCCACCCCACCTCCCCTTTCCCGCTACGTGTGCGTGTTCGACGGCCATTAATTCTAACGCTCCTCTCGCCTTCGTGTATCGATACATACGCCGGGCACCGATCAGCCAGCAGCGATGGTAATTCTAGGATAATTCCAATTTCGAGTGGTGATTTTGTTGCGCAATTCGTGTCGGCGGAGGAATACGATATCGCGGGCCGCAATGGCGGATCATCATGCAAGACGCTCGCTCAACTTTTATCGGCCATATTTCGACAGGAGCTTCCACACCGCCGAGCTCAAATGTCCAATTAAACGCGCGGATCTCGTTCGCCGAAAATTTTCCACAGTTTCCTCGAAATTGGGAGAAACTCGAGTCCTACCACCGCCTAAATTTCAATTTTCAATAGCTCAATGACAGCCCTCCCGACAATAATATGTACAGGGTGTCGCAAAATTATACATGTCGCGCACACCATAGCGCGATTCTACACCCCCGATTTAGTCGAAAATTACATACATGGAAGCTCCCGCAAAATTGATCTTGAACGTGAAAAACAAGGTCAACAGAAAGCCAAATTTTCTTTTTTAACCGTTAAACGATTATCGGTCTCGTATCAAGTTAAAAATGGGTTGGCGAAATGTTTAAATCTCGCTTTATGCGTTTGAAATTGGAAATATATGGGCGAGAAAAATTTCATCTCACTCTTGTTGTAGCCGTTTATTTTTGCGCGTGTTAAACTTCATCGCAAATGTCAAGCTCAAGAGTCACGTCGACGGCAGAACGGGAATAAACTAATTTCTCGTGAGTAGAACTCGTGATCTTGTGATTGTGAGTGTTGTTGATCCTTTGACCTTCAAAGTCAAGTTAATTTTGCTTCCTTACATCGATTCCCAGCAAACTCGCTGCGTAGAATCTCACGAGGTGTACAAGCTTGTAGCTGCGATGACGTACAAATTGTTGACCTTTTAGCCTTGAATTTTTCATTGCGAGCGGAAATCAAGATCGATCAATTTCCACAGGGAATAATTTCGAGAAAAAATCGGTGCGTCACGTAGAGGTTGTCGGGATTTCTGCAACTGTTCTCCGCATTATAAAGCGTAGCACGGCGGAATCGGGATTGGTGAAAAACAACGGCGACAACTCTCGCACCGATCAGTAGTCTGGTTTTCGTGCCAAGTGGGTTCAGGGGCCTGGCAGCTGCTCGATGCGATGGCTCCGACACGGCTCGGGTGAGAAAGGAAAGAAGAAAAGAAAAAATAAAACAGAAAGAAATGTTAACAAGCGTTTCGGCAGCTTGCGAAAGCCGGTAGTCTTTAACGTTAATTCCAGTAACCCGTGCAAAGTTCCTGCGCGCCCCGGGGCCACGAAACTAGACGCGGCAGAGACTCGACTAAATCATCTTGCATTTTTCACTAACAAGGGACGCTGCTCTCCGTACACGTTCCCTGTGGTGTCGCGGCCGCTCCCCGAAAAAGTACGAAAAAAAGACAAACAAAACGAATAGGCGCATTTTTAATGACTCCCGAATTTCTGCGGTTTGAACCGGTCCGAAAAAACGCCGCCCTCCGGGCATTCGTGATCGTTAGACTCCGACGATCTTTGCGCCTCGCGACGCGACGGTTTTTACTTGCCTGAATCGCCAGGAAACTTGAAGGTCCGCGACAGAAAATCATATGGAACGCTTGTTTCGACTGATTGTTAAAACATGAAAATACTCTTTTTATATAAATATTACGTTGTTACATTGCTATAGGGCTTTTGTGATCGTTAGATTGTCGATATTAAATACTTGATATAAAAATGTTCAACTCGAAAGTAAAAATTTTCTACTTGAATTGCAAAACCCAAGGTTTTCTATTTGAACTTGAAAATGAAAATTTTCTACTTGAATTGCTATAAACGCAGAAGATCAGCTGTCGAGTTATTATAATTTAATGTTATACCGAGAGATCGTGCAACGTACGACGGGGTCCGGATCGACCCGGCCATCGCAGGGTGGAGGTGAAAAGGCACGAAAACGTGCAGTGGAAATAACACGAACGGACGGCCGCCTTAAGGATCGAGGACTCGGTAACCGAGCGTGACGATCGGCAACGTCGATCGAACTGTTTGCAATCAGGATCGCTTATTGAAGAAGAGAACTGCAATTTATCGATTTGAGGGTTGAAGTGCAACCCTTAGCTCGAGTTCTAAAATGCAGTTCAGTTGAACGAGGAGTGGAGATGGGCGCGTTGTTACGGCGGAAACACGCTGATCGATTTGTAAAGGTTTTCAGCGCGGGTAGAACCTGCTATTTGATTTGTCGAAAGTATTCGGTTTAGTCGGAATGGCTGGATTCAGCATGCAGCCTCCGCGCTAATGACCCCTGGCGAATTGTAAACTGCAAAAACGACTCGCATCGGAGCAGGTTAGAAAATTACTGGGCATAATGAGTCGCGTTCGTAACGCGGCGAGTTTTAAGTGACAAAAAAAAAGAAAAAGGTAAAAAAGCTTTTCCGAGTTTTAACGTGCTTTCAGAAGACGATCCATTGTGAGCTTTTCTCATTCTTCGTGCTCGTCTACTTCCTGTTGCCGTGCTGGGCGTTCGCACAATAAATACGTTACGGATCTCCACAATTAATTGCAGCACGAAATTGCATAATGTCCTATGGTCTTGCGTCACAGTCTGGCGCGCAGAAAGAATCCTAAATAGAACGCAGTTGCGACATTGTGCACCACGCGACATACATATTTCTCGATGGATTGTGGAAGTCTGGCAGACTTTTAAAAATAATTTTAATGTCGGAAATAATTTTATTGATAGAATCAAAATACTTGTGGATTACCTTCAATTCGACGTCTCACGTGCTAAGTTTCCCAAAAATTATGTCACTTATTCGGGGGCAATGCAACTCACCTGCAACATAAAAAAAAATATTTGATTAATTACAAGCTTTTGGACAGTTTATTTAGAATTTTTCAAAACATTGAAATTGCATACACCGGAGAATCCACCAAAATCAAAGTGAACGATGACAAAGTTTATCATAGTGATCATTTCTTAACATCATTTCTTTAGGATTTTCTCCAATACGCGAGTCAGCTAACATTTGTAAATGTCTTGAGGATAAAATTGAATGGTGAAATGGGATTCACACGATACCAAAAAATTTTTATTTTTATGTCATTTTTTTTAGAGACATCAAGGTCACCTTCATTTATTTAAAATGGAACCACCCTTTTTTTAAACTACCACGATGACCTTGAATGACCTTGAATAATTATGGTCACTGGTTCTATCATTGCAGATCTTTAAATAATAGTGGTTCCATTTAAAAAAATGAAGGTGACCTTGAGATCTCCAAAAAAATGACATAAAAACATAGATTTGTTTGGTATTGTGTGAGGTCGATTTTACGATTCAGCTTTGTCCTCAAGACATTTAATGTATCGTTAAAAACAACAAAGATATTTGAGGTACAAACGTTAGGTGACTCACCATTTATTAATTTGTTAACCGAATGGAAAATGTGTTATTTATTTACACATAACCTAAAATTCACTATTTTTTATTTTGCACTAGACTGCGTGTTATATGATATTTATAACAATAACGAGTGTAATAAAAATTTATAAATCCTTCGAGAATTCTTGTTCTCTTCAGCCTGTTAAGCCAATCGATAAAGTGCCTTCGCAGAGACAAAATGTTCGAAAACGAATTTTGAAAAATTTTTCTAAACATCCTGAAAATTGTTGGGGGTTCTACGAGTGAGTATGGCAACTCGACAGCGATAAATGCGCAGAGGTGATCTTAAATAGCTCGGCCAGGACCACAGGATTCGCGCGTACTCCCGCCCACACATCTGCGTTTCTGTCCGTCAGTCAATCTGTCTATCGCCACGCTATTTTTTTCCTCCAGTTTGTATTTTCCAGCCATAGAAGGTCTTCTGTCACCGAGATTAATTCTTCACCGGTTGTCCTCAACGTTGACGCGTTGCATCAGTCGGCAATCCTTGTCACGTTTTTCGATTTTTCACCGTTGCTTCTCTCTGTACACTACAGCCTCCAAACTGTCGATTGACGCTCTCTCTCCCCCCCTCCCTCCCACTCTTCCCCTCACCCCTTTTTATTTCATTGTTTTCCACGCAGACATATCCTCTTTCCTCCAATAATATTGCTGTCTTCTGGTCCGCATGAAATTGAACACCGCCTTTAAATCGATTCCAACCGAACGAGGATCGCGTGCACGCAATCAGGTGTGAATACAGTACTCCGCAAAAGTCTTGGGCCATCGCGTAAATTTCTTTTTCATTATGCAGGCTCAGTCACTTAACGTTTGCACCTTTAATATCTTTGTTGTTTTCAAAGATACGTTAAATATCTTACGGACATAGTTGAATAGTTGAACGGAATCCACACGATGACAAAAATATTTATTTTTGTTGCGGTTTTTTCTTAGATATCTGAAATTTTTTAAAAAACGAGATCACCCCTTTTCAAATACCTACAATGATAGCCTCTTTCGCTAGGAATTCAGTGACTATAATTACTCAAGGTCATTCAAGTTCACCGTCCGAATATATTTAATTATGTATAAATAATATGTATAAATATATTATATACACAAAATAAAAAAGACATAATAAAAAATCCTAATAATAAAACGAAACTCTTATAATACGGATATTTATTCTAATCAATTAAATAAGTTCGGATAAATCAGATTACATTTTGCAGAAAACCGATTAATTCCGAAATCAAGCGCTATAAAATTAATTCGATGTGTTCTGAAAGCTCGTATCGCAATATTGTTCGGTATTTAACGTTAGCAACAAAGCACGTTCCCGAGTTTCAGCCACGGTTTAAGAATAACGGTTTTACGAGTGGCTGGACGTTTACTGTGTCTGTTGGGAAATCAGATAGAACTCGCGTATCGGAAACCCATCAAAGAGAATCTATATTGTTTCATTGGACCGAAGACGTCGATATTTAACGAAGATCCATTAAAAATTGAAAACCTTGACTCGGATTAAACGTGAGAAGAAGAAGAATCAACCGGAGGCATTACGCTCGAATAATTACGGTGAAGACAGTGGGGACTGTGCAGGACCGTGTCAATAGCACTGAGTAAGCATGACACGATACGTCTGGGAGCGTCGTCGGGCATTATCGCCGGATTAATTCGCTTATTTATGACCGCCGGGTGCGCGATCACACTCTTGAACATTTATTAGCGTGAAATGTGTTTTATTTGATTTAAGAAAACACGAAATTCTTCTTTTGTATGGGTCGTCCAAAAGTTTCGTTTGCAGTGTCCACGTTTGATACTCTATATAAACTTTTAACACTTCAGTACTTACGTATTCATTAATCATCATTTATTCATTTCAAGGCAACAAAAGCATCGGTAGAGGTATGACACTCCCCTTAAATCGATTATCGATTCGTTTCAAAATCGAATATCCAAGAATCGATTAATTAAAAATCAATTTGCTTCAAAATCGAATATGCAAGAATCAATTAATTAAACGTCCAAGAATCGATTTGTTTAAAAATCGAATATGCAAGAATCAATTAATTAAACGTCCAAGAATCGATTTGTTTAAAAATCGAATATCCAAGAATCGATTAATTAAAAATCCAATATCCAAGAATCGATTAATTAAAACTCGAATATCCAAGAATCGATTATTTAAAAATCGAATATCCAAGAATCGATTCGTTTCAAAATCGATTCAGAATCGCCCAACGCTAAGCACGAATATAAAGAATTGTTGTAATCTCCTAAATAAAAGAGCCTCGACTACGACTGAAAAATTGTCGAAGATTGTAAAATATAGCCACCCGCGTTTTCGGTCTGAATGTTACATAACACACTTCGCCGTTCGACGATTTCTTAAAAATGCGACGCATCGAAGAACATCGATTATTTCGATCAGCTTGGAGGCCGATTAAAATGAAAGATCGGCAATTAACAGATGGTTATTGGCTTCGTTAAAAAAGGCAATCACCGTTGAAATCCCTTACAGCGATCGGATCAAGGAAAAAGACTCACAGATGAATTATTACCAAGTGTTACCGGCAACAAGCTTTTTGCTGTTTCATTACACGTATGCTCACGTGAAATTATGTAAAATGTAGACCGTGGGGCAGCGGTGCGGCCACCTCACTCCATCCCATCGTTTTCCTCTTCGTCTCTCTCTCTCTCCCTCTCTCACTCATGCACGCGTGTTGCACACGCTGCACACAGACAAGCTGCGCGCGTGCATTCACTCGTTCATTTTGCCTTTTATCCAGTTTTCTCGCTCTTTCACGACACACGGAGGAGGAAAATGGGATGGAACAGGTCAGACCGTGGAATGCAGCGAGCGGGGTGGTAGAGAGACAGACAGGAGAGGAGAGGAGAGGAGAGAGCCAGTCACCTGCATAATTCTCTGCGTTCCATATTACAAAAGCATTCATAACTGATCGCAATCGACGTTAATTGATGTCGGCGACAAATGAGGTCGGGCCCTTTTTCCGTCGACGTATCCAACTCTACCCTTCTTGTTAGCCGTCCGCGGAATTAATGGGGTTAGTTGGAGCACAGCAAAAAATATTATATTCGCAGAGGTACAGGTTTATTAGACGAAAACACACGTTGACCGGCGCGGCGCAACGGCCGCCGCGATCGCGCTCGCTCCCCGGCGATCACAGAAAGTTTTAAACGCCTCCGACGGAAGTTCGATTGGTATTCCGACGTCGACGTTAATCGATCCCGCAATTTCAGAAAATCGAAAAATTTCTCACGCGTTTCCGAATTTTCTTCGATTTATCGCTCCATTTTCAACCTTCAGTGGCCAGCAACACACTTGGGAATTTTGTGTATATGTGTGTGTGCATTTTTCGCGAAGAAAATTCGACCTTTCAATGGGAAAGTGCCGGACCTCGGCAATTCGGAAATTTTTTAACGCCAAACCTATCACTGCCGGTTTCATATTTTTCATTTTGCAATTATTGAAATTATGAAGTTACGTACGTGGAGAATTGATTCGATGAATTTTTTTATTCAAGCACGTCTGATTGTCTTACGTCCTAAAAAGACGTTTTTAAGACGTCTCAAAGACGTCGTTTTAACGTCTGAAATAAGACAACTTAAAGACGTCTCATGCGGGACGTCTTTAAGACATCTTTGAGACGTACAATTGTAAGATAGGTTAAGATAATCCATTCAGAAGACTTTGAGACCTCGTGAAGACGTCCTTCATTAAGACGCCTTGAATGTTTCACAACAGACGTCTTTCAGACGTCTTGAACGTTTCACAACAGACGTATTTAAGACGTCTTGAATGTTTCACAACAGACGTCTTTAAGACGTCTTGAATGTTTCACAACATACGTCTTTAAGACGTCTTGAATGTTTCACAACAGACGTTCTTAAGACGTCTTGAATGTTTCACAACAGACGTCCTTGAGACGTCTTGAATGTTTCACAACAGACGTCCTTAAGACGTTTTGAATGTTTTACAACAGACGTCCCTAAGACGTCTTGAATGTCCAACAACTTGTGCTATCTGGGTATTGAAATAAAAATTGCACAAAATCTAAATAAATGGAGCCTCGGCATTTTCACAAGCTAAAACATTTTAATCGCATTTAGCGCTCGGTAGGTTCAGCGTTAAACAAGAGTAGGTATCGAGGAGCTGATTGAAGTAGCGAAAATGGGGCTGAATTTAACGAGAACGTGGTAAATTTTCTAGGGAAATAATGATTGTTGCACAACATTTCATTCGCGAAGGGTGTAAAAATTCCAGAGTAGAAACAAGAACGGTCCCGAATCAATTTTCCTCGGCTCGTTTGGATTCCTCGCGAGAGTTGACTGGTTTTAGCGAATGCGGGTGCGAGACCCGGCGAACGTGGCGTATCTCCGTCGATGTACAAAATGAAACTCCGCAGTGTACCAGTTGAAACTTTTATTGAAAAGTCGGGAGAAACTTAAGGACTTCGAATTCCTAATTAAAATTCTGAACGCCGTCTAGCCACTGCGGCAAACTGGTTACCACATATTCTCAAGAGGGTTCAAATGAAGATAGGTTGCAGTTCTCCCCAACCTATCGATCAACGTTCGATTTTTCGCGCACATACAGACACAGGCACACACAAACGCGCGCGAGCATGCAAACATGGTTGCAGGGGACTATCGATCAATTCAAACAGTTGTTCCCAATTTTTCAGCGGAAGACTGTGCATTAAAATGAAATATTCTCGAGGTGTCAATCAAAAATGGGTTCGTTGGAATTTGTTTCTCTCCACCCATACCGTGAATAACGGAAATTTTTTCGTAACCTGTGTCGATGATTTCAATGTGTAACCCGCTGATAGCATTCTAGACTCTAGAGTATTCTGTAATATAGTTTTTTAATTGCTGACCGTGCCAATTAAAACCCCTAACTGGCGGCGATTGATCCGGAACGTGAACAGAGTTTACTTTCCCGGTGGACTACTGCGCGCGACATGCAATAGTGTCAGTGTGTAATTCAACCCCCGACCAGTGCAGCTGCATTGGCAATTTTACCGATAGGCCGCAGCTTGCTGAACATAAATATATTCATTATTGTCTATGACAGTAAAGTGTCCTGCTGAATTAACATTTCTTACAAAAATGTACGTAAAAACATTGTTAAAATCAGGATCGCGTATTCCATTAAAAATACGACTTTCCTCTAATACCTATCTAGTATTTTCTACAGAAGTTTCTATTGAACCAATATTTTATTCCGAAGTATGTAAAAACGTTTCGTGAGAGTTAATAAATATAATCGCCTTTAAATATCTGGTTAAAATGCAAGTGCATTGATAAAATTTATTAATATGGTTTTATAGTTTACATTGTTACGTGAAATTATGAAAATTTTAGAAAAATTGTACGAGGAAACATATTTCTATCAAAATGCTATCTACTTAATGTTATACAATTTGTCGCCTCCAAGGTCACTTCAAGGTCACTTTAAGGTCATTGTGTGTACGGTCGTTAAATTAATCTTGACGCCGATTCTTACGTTATAAAAAATAATATATACAAATAACATATCTATAATATAGCTTTGAGGAAACCGGAAGACTTTTTTTCATCATCATCAGATCCACGTCTTAAAACCATTTATAGTCATTTCTTTGACAATAATGCTGGTGCTAACATACAATTATATGATTCTTGTAAAAATTGTATGAAACAATGGGTCTGTATAAAAATACCAAGTATGCTGTCATGCATATACAATTTTTAAATTTTTATAAAAATTGTGTGAAACAATGGGTCTGTATAAAAACACCAACTATGCTGTTAAGCACATACAATTATAAAATTCTCGTAAAAATTGTATCAGAGAACATTGTATATGCATAAAAATATTACAATTAATACGATTTTATAAACATTTCCCTTTTAGCTGAAATTTCAGAGTTGCGAACAAAGCAGTCGAGTAGTCGAATTTCGTTTTCAGTGAAAATGTTCTCAGTGTCCCAGCGCAACCAGACAGACAGCTTCACGGTTCCTGCGACTTAATGAACGCGAACGGCAGTGAAATTGTTAAACGCGATTCCCCTTTCAAGTTCGTTCGACCTATTTACACTTTCATGCTTATACAGCGTTCACTTTTAACTGGCCGGTGCGCGGCGCGACGGCGCAACTTTCCGTATAAACGGCGCGGCGGGCCGGGGCAATGCTCGATTCTCGTAAGTTTCGGTTAGGCGGTCTTAAAATACTTTTGCCGGTTTACGGGGCGCAGCTGCGGCGCTAAGTCAACCGAGCATGGGTGTAACTCATTATCTATTAATTAAGGCATTTCTGTTAATTAAAACTTTACACTCGCCGCCGCACCGGCGCGGCGGCCCACATTCGCTCGGACGAGGGAAAATGTTTTTGATACGCGGTCGAAACTTTCCGAGAGTCCACAGAAATTTTCGAGTACAGAGTAAGAGAGAGAGTATCTTCACGTTATTATATTTAGAGATAAGGTTAAAATAATTCGAGGACTTGGAAGTTACTTATTATAGTAATCGCAGGTAATATTGTATGCGATCATCGGAAAAATGTAGTCTGAATATTTAATATGAAAAAATTTCATCCGACCGATCCAATATTGTAAATAATATCGAAGTATAGGAATAAAACAATAACATATTCACGTCGAAGAATTTTCCGAGCAGGAAAACAAAACGGTGCCTTGATCTTCTTAAAATTATTAGACGTGCAGGAATGTCTATTAGTTTTTGAGAATTTATTTACAGATTGCAAATGGCGCTGATATTCATGGAAAAATAAAGACGAATTTCTTATCCTTTAACAATTTTTTAGTCTCGAAGGAACGTATCTAGTTAATTTTACTACTACTACAATTTATTTATTTAATGTTGCTTCAACATCCAAGATCATTAGCAACACGGTACATTATCTTACAATATTTTATACATTTTAGTATCGTTCATTTTAGTTCTTTACTTTTGTGTTACTTTTGATCGATTTTATTTAAATGAATTTGTTATTTGTGTTTTATCGTGCATTTGAGATCGAGTATATTTAATTTTGATTGTATATTCAATTTCGTTGAGCTTTGAATTTGGCGTTCTACGAGTGCCGGGTGAAGCATGTCGCGATCGATCGATACGCGTTCGATTCACGCTGCTTCCCGCGTTCACTCGCATCTAATTTTTTTTGTCACTTCCCTTGCCGACGATTGTACAGTGTGTATTTTCTATTAATTCTGATTTGTTGTTTGACGGTTCAATAATTGAAATTAAATTAATTTGTTTTTCCTGTTACAAAGTTCACCGAGAGAAAGCAGTCCATCCATTCATTCGCTTCATTATTTTCACATTACAAAGATCAAGTACTCTATAAAATATTAAAAATCGATAATCACATCGAGCTAATGGCTGCGAAAATTCAGCAATTCTTCGATATGATTTCGAACTTTTCTTTTAAACATTATGACTCTATTCCATGGTTAAAAAATTTTATCGAGTCAATATTGTTTGAGCTGACGATGAGATTCTATTGTTTTTTTCCATGTGCTTTCGTGTTCCTTTTAACACGTAGCGCCCCTATGACAAAGTACCGTCCACTATCTTTAATTTGAGTCCTCAATTGTTTAAAAATTCCCACGGGAATACATTCTAAGATCCAAAATTTTGTCAAAGCTGCTGATTGCGCTTTTTTGATTGTTCAACTCGATCTAATATTTCTTTCTAAGACGAAGTGCCCTTTATAAGGTACATAAATAATTGTCCGTGCCTTAAACGTACAGATTACAGACATTGTATTTTATGGGTTTTTTTTATCTAGTCTTCGGGGAGCTCTGAGTCATGACACAGTCATTATACCTCGTCGGTAGTCATAGCATTACAGACACAACTCGTTAGCCATTTGTATTTGATCGTTTTTGTGGATCTAGTTTCAACATTTATCGCTTGTCAGCGTAGAGGGCGTAAGAAAACCAGTTGTCATGGTGCGAGACACGAAACCCCATATGGCGATTGGTCTACTCTTATACCTCGTCTGTGATACTATTAAGCTCTGAGCGCCATTCACCAGTTACATTGGTCATTGTCTGAAGCGCATAACGCGAGACGTCGCGTCGCGTCTGCCGTCATAAATATCGTTCCCTCGGAAAATGTTCGAACGGTATTTAATGGGACACGGGCCCGGAAACCTAGCGAGGTAGGGGGCTACGTCTTTAATGTAATCGCCATCGAGCGGAATTACTTTATTGGTGGTTCCGGCTACCAGGAAGAATCTGAAAGCGAACGAATCAAGAAGAAAGTTCATCGCGACCCCATCGAATCCGATCGTGGACGTAAACTATCCATTTTTCTCGCGGATTCAATTAAAATCGACCGTTCCGACCGTTTTCGAACCTACCGTTCCCGATAAGAAAAGCGAACGAACACGCATCGTTGATTAATCTCTCGTCAGAATTAGATAAATTCTCGCGAACGATAAATGAGAACTTCCTCCCTCGACCGTGTCCGATTGGTTCGCTACTCTGATGAGAGTTTTCCGGAAAATTCGGTCGCATTCATCAGGCTCCCTGTGACGCTGATCTACTGTTCAATGGAGTCTACAATAATATTACATTACCGAGCACCAAAAGCGATTAAAATGTTTTAGATTGTTAAAATGAAAAGGCTCTGTTTATTTCGATTTTGTGCAGTCCTTATTCAAATACGTGTTTGGAATTTCCATTTCAAGCAACTTCATTATTTCAATACTTAGAGACGTCTTAAAGATGTCCGTTGTTGGACATTCGGACGCCTTAAGACGCCTCCAACGGCTTTCGGACATCTTTAGGACGTCTCTAAAACGTCTGTTGATGTGTAACAGATGCCTCTGAGATGTCCCGAAACAGATATCGTTGAAACGTCTCGAGAAAGACGTCTTTATGACGTTCAAACGACGTCTCCAGACAGACGTCTTTAACCAGGTAACTGCGTTTGACGTGTACACACGCCAATCTCTAATGCGTTTCCTTTCAGTTGCTTTTTCAAGAACGAATTGTTAATTTTTTATCAATTAAAAATGTAATCATTACTCATTTTTCGTAAAATTTATAACGACGTTTCCAGAAACACGTTCTTAACCAGGTAACTGCGTTCGATGTGTACACTCGTCATTACATGATTTTAAATCCATAATTCTGTGGGGGATTGTAAAAACTAAATTCTGCAGTTAAGTTGTTAAGACGTTCAAACGACGTCTTCAGAAAGACGTCTTTAAGACGTTCAAACGACGTCTCCAGAAAGACGTCTTTAACACTAAACCTACCGAGCTTTACAAGTAGCCGGTACATGTTGCCTTATAAATATAACAAGAATAATATTCTTTGAACTTTGCGCGGTTCATATTGTAATATCTGCTCCACTGAATATATTTATTTAATCATTTACCACAAAAGCATCTTTATAATTTCCATCATTGTGAAATAAAAAATCTGAAACCGGTCATTTGACCGATGATGGTAGATTTAGTGTTAAGACGTTCAAACGTCGTCTCCAGGAAGACGTCTTTAAGACGTCTCAAAGACGCCTATTCAGGACGTGAGACGCCCAGACCTAAAATGAACGTGAGGAAGACGTCTTTAAGACGTCGCGTGCCCAAAATGAAAAATATAAAATTGGCCATTTGACCGGCAGTAGTAGGTTCAGTGTCGATAGCCGAATTCGTGTGTGTGTATATATGAATCAGGGACCCCTAAGTTTCGAGGGCTGCTCCTTCCGGCGCGGTGTAAGTGAAAACCAAAGTAGGATAGAGGGGATTTTTCCTGGGGGGTAGGTAAAGCCGGCAGTCAAGTATGTAACGCGACGAAATATCGGATTTAAGAGTTCGCGGGCTCATTCTCGAGTTCGAAGATGCGTGGCGAGTTCAACGAAGCGAAAAGGATGCTTAAGGACAGCCGAACGAGCGGAAACGCGAAACGGGACAAGTAACCTCGGCTGGAGTTTCCCCCGGCTTCCAGGCTTTTCCACTCTCCTCGTCTCTCCTCTCCATCTCTACGCAATTTTCGTCCTACGATGTAAAAGTTTTTACAACGTTTCAGACCCTTTCCCCAAAGTTAGCTACCAATCTACTTTTTTTTCTTCTCTTATCGTCCCCTGAAGAGTCCAGACATCTGCGTGCCTTTGAAGAATTTCTGAGTGTCTGCCGTCATTATCCGACACTATAACGAAACTTTATCTTCTCTTTTTCTCACTGTCACCACTTAAACAAACATTTATCTTTGATTTAACCCACTGTTTACCGTGTTAAACATCGAGTTTCTACTGTGAAAGGTAACACCGGTAGAAAACGGTTTCTTAGATTGTTCCTGGTGAATCATCATCGCGCGAACTTGCGAAATAAAATTATTACGTGCATCAAGTTAACAATTTCTCTGTTGTCTACAATTATATTTTGAACTTTCATCGATCATGATATAAACTTTCGAAATTTTAGCTCGTTAGCTTCCTTTCCAGTCGTTAAAATGTAATATTTACTGTCATGCAACTTAATGCTAGTTTGATCTTCTAGAATTTATCATAATGTATAAATTAAATAAATTTAACACTATTTAAATTGAAAGACCATTATGCATTTTCACATTTCTGGGGAATAATGTCACGTTGATATGGTTAGAAACATTTTAATGTTTATGTAGCACGGGGACCATTTTCTTTGTTTACAGTTGTTGATTGATAGTGAATTTATGCGTTTAACAGAAAAATTAGTAGATCGCATGCAAAAATACTGTTTCAAACTCAATAAAATATTAAAAAAAGAAAGAAATTTTTATCCTACATAAAAATTCGTAGTCCACAGATTAAATTTGCAAAGTAATGTTCTGACTGTTTAAAAAATTGCTGGGGCGAACACAAACGCGATTTAGTACGGTGATCGTTTTCTTTATTTACAGTAGTTGATTGATAGTGGATTTATGCATTTAAGAGAAAAATTAGTAGATCGAATGCAAAAATACTGTTTCAAACTCAATAAAATATTTAAAAAAAAAGAAATTTTTATCCTACATAAAAATTCGTAGTCCACAGATTAAACTTGCAAAGTAATGTTCTGACTGTTTAAGGAATTGCTGGGGCGAACACAAACGCGATTTATTTTTGGGATAAATGGTTTATGGAAAAAGTGTCGATAGGTTATTTTCCTTAGAATTGCATCGCTCTACTATATCATACAGCCGGCCGAGGATGGGCGGGATTTGATTGAATCGTGGCGACAGTGAAAGAGTGGGAGCATCAGAAATGCCAGCCAATAAGACGACCGTAAAATCGAGTTCACTGTTCCTCCATACTGACAAACACGAACTTCTCGGCAACTACATTTACCTACATTTCTCTATTCAATTTATTTATGTTTTCTTGGGAGGAGCGTAAAGAATAAACAAGAAAGAATTCTTTTCGATGTAATATACATAAATATAATGTAATATACAGAATTTTTCTAAGTTAATTTACGAAGACTGATGTTCAAGAAAACGTGTGTTCCTGTAACAACGATTTGAAAATTTTTAACTAGACATATACAGGGTGTCCCACGTAACACACAAGTACTTGCGATAATATGACAAAAAAATATTTTAAACAAAAGTTGATCAGTTTTCGATTGGCTATACATTGCAATAAAAAAAGGTCATGGTATACTAGGTCGTTGAATTCGTCTCGATACGGGTTATAATATAGTTAAGTCAAAAATACAAAGTGCCATTTACAAAAAATGAAGGTGGTGACCTTGAAGATTATCGAAAAAAGTTGTTCGAACTATGTATAATTTTATTAAACTGCTCGTGCAAATAAATCAACTAAATATTCGCTCACGAATAGAGTGCGGATTTTATGCATTTATGGTAAAAATAGGTGAAAAATCTGTTATTTTCAATTTATTAAAATTGTCACAGATAGAAAGAAATTTTATATGGTTTCTGTGCGTTACAATTGACGAGAAAAAATTCTATTTTGCATAAAGATTCGCAGTCTACTCATGAACGTTGCAATTTAGAATTCTTCTTTTTCGAGTGAAATAAACAAGAAAAATCTGTGACACATTTTTCATAGATTTCTGTTCTACTACTGTGAGTACAGGAAGAGTGACCATGGAATCGATTAATTAGCAAGACGTTAATTAATGTTCCCGAAGAAAAATATTGAAATGCCGCCCGCATACTGAAATCGATACGTTGCTTTCTGGAACGAAGAAGAATGATAGGAGCGAGCGAGGGTCGGAGGATCGTTCAAGACGAAGGTTCAAGCACCTTCAATTAATTTATAGCACTCTTTCTTCGTTTGCTTTCTGTAAACAACTTAAATCGGACCAACCGAGTGCTTATTTTTACCGGAACTTTTTCAATCAGTACCTTCTGTCTCCGGTACCACTTAAAGAAATTAAAGATCAAGCAGCAAAGGAACCATTTTCTTTTCTTTTTTTTTGTTCTTTTTTTGCTGCTTTTGTCAAGTGCTTTACGTCGCATCTACCCACCGGGTAATTAACGACGAGTAATTAAGGATACCGTTCGCGGCGGTTTGGTTTACTTTTGCCTCCTGTGAAATTCAGATTTAATAACACAGTTGCCCGTGTCCTCGATATAATCAAAGGATCGATCAATCGAATCTGCCGACAGCCGATCGCTAAATTCCACCCGCGGTCCTGCCAAATTTTCACAGAAATTTTCAGAATATCTGTTCTCTTTTCCTCTTTAGTTGTGGGAAAGGAATTTCACGAGTGTAGAGTGTTCAAAGAAATTGTAAAGAAGCAACATTAATTTCAAGGTCAAAAGGTCAACAATTTTTTCTTGTTGTATATTATTCTACTCGTCGCTAATCATAAAATGTGTAGAAGAAACCTTGATCGTTCGGGTGAAAGCTTGATCGTTCTCTCAAAAAGTTATGATAAACTTTTTATTACCAAAGAAATTTTATTATCGACATAAGTTTATTTTTTAAGAGAACGATCGAGTTTTGACCGATAGTTCCTTTCGCACTTTTTATCCTTGCGACGAATAGAATACGATGCAATCGAAAAAAATGGTTTTCTTTTGACATTGATGCTCAAGGTAAAATTTTGTCGAACCACTCTTACATTAGTCTCCACCGATTTTTATACATCCAATGCACTCTTTTCTCTGTCTGGTGAAATGAAGATTATTTCTCGGAGAATGTCAATAGCGAATTAATTTTGGATATTCCTTCTTTGAACATAATTCCTGACACGTCGGCCTGATTAACCCCTTGCCGTACCATTTTCTTTATGGTTACACTGATTAAAACGTCTTCGTCCCCAAAAATGTCGTAGAAGAGAAAAGAATACACATATTTTTTGTATAGCTACATTGATTTTAATGCTGAAATATTGATTACAAACAAATTTTATTTTATTTCATCTAAAAAGAAAGGTGTAACATTCGTATTTGTTAGACTTTGTTTAAAATCTTCATCCCGAGTCTGAGTTGTTAAAATACTGCAAGGGGTTAACGATGGATAAAATTTCATTAAACGTAAGTAAGAAAGTAAGGAAACGTCGTGCACCTGCTGGCGGAGTGGGTCACGATAAATCTACGAGCACGTCGGGAAAAATCTGTGTGCCGTCCCCGATCAATAGATTATCAGTAGGTGTGTATGTACAAACGCGGTTTAATCACCGTGCTGATTTATGAGCCGTGGCCATGCGAGGATCCGCAATCGAACGATGGCGAGCGCGCGTGTCTTGCATGAACGTATCCCGGGAATGGATCGTTCCACAATGAAATTCCTATTGACTCGAACTCGTCTCAGTTTTAATATCTTCGAAGCTCCGCTTGCTCCTGGGGACGCGCGCAGAATTGCGTCCTAATGGCAAATTTTCACTGGGTTCGCTTTGCATTCTTCTCCGGAAGCAATCTTTAACCGGAGTCAAAATGGCTGGTTCCTAATTTTTCACTTTCACCTTTACGAATGGACGTTCAAATACGTATTACAATAAAAATTACAGTGCAATATTTATTACTCGGCAGTTCTGGTGTTGAAACATTTTTTAACAACACTCATGTCAAGGTCATATAGGTCGTAGAATTCGACATAAGCAATAATATCACGTGGTAAAACAAGTATGTAGTGCCATTCGAGGTGACCTTCACGAACAAATTTCTTTTTTGTATATTCTTTACTTTTTAAAAAACTAATTAATTTCCGTTGCGACAGTCACGTGAGACACCCTGTATACGGTGCATCTGTTAAGAATTTTTGGGAACATCGATAGAATTTATATGAGGTTCGGGTTGAGCACCTCGGAAAAAAGTTCGAAAGTAATTTTACGAGTGCGAAAAGAAAAGTTGATTGGAAGTAAAAATATAATTATTAGAATGAGGAGAATACGCGGAACGTTTTAACCGGCGAGATAGTCGGAAAAGTGCGAATGGAAGCGTACAGCGCAATTATTTTGAGTACGGTTTCCAATAGTGGAAAGTTTGAAAAGTGTGTTTTCGAACGCGTGTCTGGCTACCGTGTCTGACCATCGCGAGCTATTACTACTTGCACGCGCGATGATAATGAATGCACGGCTTCCTATTTCCGAGTGGTCAATTGATTTCTCCACTGCCATTGCATGCAACACCATTGTTAACACTAAACCTACCACTGCCGGTCAAATGACATTTTTTGTACTTTTCATTTTAGAATTATTGAACTTGTAAAGTTACTTACGTGGAAATCGATAATTTTTTTTCGTCGAAGCATATACTGATGTAAAAATTGGGCAAAATCTGAATGAATAGAGTCTTGTAATTTTTATACGCTAAAACATTTTAGTGTTAAGAGATCTTAATTTTTTTCCATAAATAACAGCGCCATTTGCAATCTGTAAATAAATTTTAGAAAAATACTACAGACACTTCTCCACGTTCAATTATTTTGAGAGATCAAGGGGCCATTTTGTTTTACATTTCGGAAAATTTTTTGCGACATAAACATTATATTTTTATTATATTATATTATATAATTATTTTATTTCTATACCTCGTTATTATTTACAATATTATTTTATCTTTTTACGATCTTTCTGAATTATTCTATCAATAAATAATTTACTAAATTTTCTCAAAGAATGAAGCAGAAATATAACATTTTAATAATATCGTAGGTTACGAGCAACTTCTGCTAAAATATGTTACGTTCGTTAATCCAACAATTTCATTTCCGGTGGCTCAATGTACAAAGAGGCAAATATTGTTAATTCCTAGGGATCGCTGACGAAAATGTTAAATTGACGTAAGCAGCGAACACACGTTAATAGGTAGCGCTGTGCATGCTCTTTTGGGGACGACCACTCTCAAAATTATTCGCGAACAAAGGGTCCGTGAAAACAGGGAAAGAAGGCGCGTTTGCATTCCCCATTCGCCCGAGCCCGGCCACTCTGGACTTCGTGTTTGAACGCATCGTTGACCTGTCACAAACGACACACGCGGAGACCGCACAATAAACAAAACTGCAAATGAGACTCGCGATTCGGCCTTTTTCCTCTTCTCACGATGTTGCCTCGTCCCCCTTTCACAAGTGAATGACAAGAATGCCGGCAAAGGCAAACAAAGAGGACAGCTCGAGGACACGCGCGCCATTCGAAACAACAACGCACTTTTATCCTTCCTTCCCGGAAATTCTACAACTTCAATCATGGATATAAACAATCGCTGCGACACTCTAATAGTTTGCAATACACACTCTTCGCTCAAAATCTCGATAAAACTAACGAAAAAAAAAGAATTTGTATATCTAGTTTCAGGGGATTGCTGCAAAGGAGAAATTCCAATCTGCTATGGTACAGTCGGTCGTGCAAAAATAGTGTCCGATTTTTTTCGAAACGTTCCAATTTTTAGTATTTTGTTTTTACGATTTTTTAACGCGACACGAACACAGAGAAACAACCATCTGTACAGTATTCGAAACAAGTATTTGGTTGGGAATGTTTGACGACAATTGGATATAACAATTTTTCGTAAAACTTGAATATCATCGTTTTGAGCAAAATAGACCAAATTCAATTTACAGCGGTTTCTGTCATAAGTTTGTGAGTTACAATATTATTCAATAGATACAAAATGGTGGGTACTAATATTTTTAATTTACGATTATCGAGGTTATAAAGATGAGGAATTATTCAATAAATACAAAATGGCGGGCACTAATATTTTTAATTTACGATTATCGAGGTTATAAAGATGAGGAATTATTCAATAAATACAAAATGGCGGGTACTAATATTTTTAATTTACGATTATCGATTATAAGATTATATTTTTCTAAAGCAATGTAAAACAGCCCACATAGAATAAATTAATCAATTATTCACGATAATATTCTTACAAACGCACATTTTACGTTATGTTACGCGAAGAACGATTCCATGGATAGAGATTTCCCCGGTATCTTTTCGCAATACTTATCTGAACCGTGCGCGGGGCTCCCTTCCGCCATCGCGTTTTGTCTTCGAACCGAAAACAAGAAATGTATGCGGAATTTATACGGACCCGTCGATGAATTTGCATGCGAAATACTAGGTACTCGTAGCCGTGGAATAGAGCAAGCTGTACGACTACGATAACACCAGACCGCTGGCAAAGATACCTACCCCGCGCGACGTCTACATGTATACATATACATATATGGAAACGTATGGAAACGTACTCGCGGCTCGATCGGTATCGGTATATACGTTTCTGTTTTGGCACTGTCGTTTTCCATCGCTCTGCCAAATTCGATTCAGCAGACGTTTAACGTACGCCTCGAACTTTTCTCGTGTCTGCGTCTACCTTGCCGGGGAAACGTCGCGTCGCCGCGGTCCTCACGGTTAGTCGTGTCGCGGGAAAACATTAACCGAGACTGCGTGTAATGGAATTTACCGCGGTTCTAAACGAAAAATCCGAACGTCCAGTATCTCGAATTAAACAACATTATTTTTATCATTAATATTTATTGCTTTAACAGTACAATATGGATTATATAGCGTATACATAACGACATTATTTTTATCGAGATTTGTTTGCTAATTTCGAAGCGACAGTGCTTCGAGAAAACTCAGTTCACCCTGGGAAAAATCGAATGTTTATCATCGTAATTATTCATTCTTACGATGTAGAAAATATTTTCATTGACGATAAAAATGGAATGATAAAACTTGTCATATAAAAAAAATATTAATGATAAGAGTGCCTGTTTTTCATAATGTACAGGGTGAGCAAATTGGACACTGATTTAAGGGAAGGATGAAGACTGTAGAAAATCTTTGCATTGACGATAAGGGTGAGTGATAAAACTTGTCATATAAAGAAAATATTAATCATGAGAATATCTATTCTTTTATCATGTATAGGGTGAGCAAATTAGACACTGATTTAAGGGAGGTTTGAGGGTTGCAGACAATGTAGAAAATATTGTTATTGACGATAGAAGTGAACAATAAAACTTGTAATATAAAGAAAATATTAATCATAAGAATATTTATTTTTGCATAATGTACAGGGTGATCAAATTAGACACTGATCTATACACCTTTTGCACTCGGAGCTATTTTAACTTGAAAATTAAACATTTCTTCCAACCTAGAATAATTCCATTCTACATTTTTTTTCTTCATTTTATAGATATGATATTGATATAATACTTCATAAAATACTTACATGTTTAGTAATTGATTAGATACCAACTTATTTAGTAATGTCAATAATATTTTAAATAATGGTACAGCAACTTTTAGTGGCGACTCTGAATCGCCACTCGAGTGCTAAGGGTTAAGGGAGGTTTGGGGGATGAGGGTTGTTGGATTATTAGCAATATTAGTGCAACTGCCTATGTGCAAAAATGAATTTACTTTAAATGAAAAACACTGTAACTTTCTCTTTCGTAAAACAACAGAACCCTCAGATGTCATCTGACCCCGTAGGCCTGGTATTTCTCGTACCCAAGGGCCAGGGTAATAAACGATGCAGCCTTCGGGTTTTCTGTATTTTAAAGTGGGCAACAGATTTCTCTATTGCCTTGCAACGTTCTGTTACTCCTTCACTTCGTGTACGTTTTTGGAAGAGTGAAGACGTCCCTCCGCGCCTTTAATAAAAAGTTGTTCTGTCGATTATTTATTTTCTTACTTATTTAGACACTCATTTCCTAACAAGGGTTGAGGGTTGCAGACAGTTTCATTGAGTATGTCTATCTTTTCATAATTTACAGGGTGAGCAAATTAGACACCGATTTAAGAAATGGCTTAATCATCCCCAACTATTCGGTAAATTTTCGTTTATATTGCTGTGAGACACTGAATTTTTGTGTTTAACCGTGACACGCGACAGCAGCATAACTCGCGTTAGAATGAATGTGTTTTCTTATGGAGGCCGTCCGCGCGTTTAATGGAATTCTGGAGACATATTTCAGGTCGATCCCATTCAAAAACGGCTGGTCATTATCATAACTCCTGCTTGTAAACGTTATGAATGCGGAACGCTTAATTAAGAATCCAAATCCATAGAGTTATGCCCTACAAGACTCTGTCATCCAAACTGCCTGTAATAACGTTTTATCACCACTCGTGCGCATAATAGGGCATCGCGCACCCTACTTGCATTTATGGCTGCAAGAACGCTCGGGGTTTCTTCCCGAGCCCCACATTCTCGCTGCTTGTTGCCGCTATCTTCGCTTCTGCAGCGTGCCTGTTCGCGTCCGCGTACGTTCCTCGTAAAAATTAATTAACGTTAAATTTTTCCCACCGACAAACGTGTTGTTATGCAATCTGCGCGCAAGATATAAACACTTCTCGGACGAAGACAAACGTGTACAGGATGTATAGAAATTATTCTACACCCTCGGTTTGGGGGAAATTGATGTGAATTGTCTTTCACCTTGAACCCCAAGGTCAGAAGGTCAAGCATTTTTTTTCGATCGCGTTCTATTCGTTGCAAGGATGAAAAGTGGGAAACCATGGGTCAAAAATCGATTGTTCTCTTAAAAAAATTAAGTTTTTTCAATGACAAAATTTTTTTGACAATAAAAAAAAGACTTCAGCATCATTTTTTAAGAGAACAATCCAATATTGACCGATGGTTGTCTTCCGCGCATTTTATCCTTGCGACGAGTAGAATAATATGCAACGAAACAAAAATCGTTGACCTTTTGATCCTGAAATGACTACACATTCATTCACTGCACAATCTTCTGCGTTCCCGCGCAGGGAATAATTCGAGGGTATTGTAAACGCTAACAGCCACATACTGCGGAGAGTGTCTGCGACGACGACGAGTTGCTGCTAAAGGTTCGACAAAACGGGCCGAAAGTTTCACGGCGCGGCGGAGAGAGAAACGGCTGATTCTCGGCGGCACGTCTGCGATTCGCAGCTTCCTGTCTCGGCGGGCAACCTTTTCGGAGTTAATGGCGTGAATGCGAGAAGTCACGTGCGTGCGTAGTCATGGAAACGCGGGGAGTTCATTTAAATTTACGACGGTTAATTTTAAAGTTGCGCACGCTGTGTCTGATTACTACGTGTTACCGATACCACCCGGCGTTCCGAGTGTCGCTGAAGATCGCGAAGATCGTTCGGGTCCGCTTTATATTGCGTGTCCCATTTTGACTTCTCTCTTTGACGTATAATTAAGTTTAAAGTGGATGGTTACCGCGAGACATTTCTTAAATGCAATTAGTATATCAGGGTGCGCGACGAAACCATGTGGACTAGCTAATTAGTGGTTAGTGATCAAAATCAGTGGTCAGCGGTCAGTGGCCGAGATGAATGGTCAGTGACCAAGATGAATAGCCTATGAACAAGATGAATGGTCTGTGACCAAGACGAATGGTCAGTGACAAGATGGGTGGTCGGTGGTAAGATAAATAGCCAGTGACCAAGACGAATGGTCAGTGACGAGACGAATGACCAGTGACCAAGACGAATGGTCAGTGACGAGACGAATGACCAGTGACCAAGACGAATGGTCAGTGACCAAGACGAATGGTCAGTGACCAAGACGAATGGTCAGTGACAAGATGGGTGGTCGGTGGCAAGACGAATGGCCAGTGACCAAGACGAATGGTCAGTGACAAGATGGGTGGTCGGTGGCAAGATAAATAGCCAGTGACAAGACGAATGGCCAGTGACCAAGACGAATGGTCAGTGACAAGATGAATGGCCAGTGACAAAATGAATGGCTAGTGACCAAGATTAGCGGTTAGTGGCCAAGACAACTGGCCAGTAGTCAGTGACAAAGGTAAGTGGGCAATGGACGGTGCCCAAGATAAGTGGTCAGTGACCTAGATGAGTGGCCAGTGAGCAAGCTCAGTGATCGGTGGTCAAGTGCAGTGGGTAGTGACCAAGCTTAGTGGTTGTATTTATTTAATGTCCTAAATGAAAGACAATTGGTCTATGCATCGCATTAACGCGATAACTGCTTTACTTTCGGCGAGCTCTCGACGTTTGTTGTTATTACAGCGACCACGCGGCGCGCCAGATTAAAATGGAGTCGGCGTCTGCCGGCAGAGGATTAAAAGAGTTATGAAATTTTTCCTGAGATTTTTGTTTCCGCACCGCGCGGCTTAGCGGGGTGCTCGCGTGCCGCATAAATTACCGCGTTTGTGAATGAAACTCGCGGAAACGATTGGTCTGAACTCCGCGGGCCAACTAATGAAATAAACATCTCTGCGATTGGACATGCCGCGCGCTCGTTATTTCCTCGTATAATTCCGTTCGTTATGTCGTCTTCGGGTAGCCCGTCGTGTGTACGCTCGCTGCCCGTTGTATTATGAACGAACACAGAGATCTCTTCGTCCCGGAGAATTGGAAGGAAGTGGGAGGGCGTACGATCGCTAAATGAGAAGTTTAGTTACACCCGTGAATGTATGAGACTTCATTATCTCCGTTCTCTGCTCGATGCTCGCCTCGCATCTGTCGCTTTATTCCACCTACAATGCTTCCAGAGCTTCACCCCCACCCCTTCGTTTTTTACTCTCGACGTATTCCGCTTTTTCCACGGTGTCTGATCATTGTTCCTATTTTTCGCTGCGCTTGTTCCTTTTCCCATCGTCTTATCCTTGTCCGACGAGCGTATGCGCGCTTTCAGCCGCGACATATTGCCTTCCGATGAAGCGAACGTCTGCGAATATTGCCTAAAACCGTCGGGGACCAAGGCTAAGCGAAAAACAAACTATCGGCCCGGGTGAACGGCCTTCTGCCGCGTTTCTCTTAAACGATACACCTCGTCCGCGTTCCTCCTGTCAATTTTCACGCGTAGCACCGAAAAACCTGGTTTTTTATTACCATTAACGAATTCTGTAACTATTATCTCACCAGTAGAAGAATTTTTACGAAGAAATTGGCTGTCTGAAGAATAAAACAGTGAGAGATTAGAAAAATCTAAGAATATTGTTACAATGTTGTAAAAGATCTGTTAAAGGATGAGACGGATTTTTATCACACTCCTGATGCTCATAATTATTGCAGAATATTTTTATTTTATAATCCGCAGTCTACTCATTATTCATCGAGAGCGCATTAACTTAACTTCATATATAAATTAAATAAATAATAAATAACGTCGGAATAAAAAACATCACAAGTCGAAAGGGTAGTTTTTAAGGGTTGCAAGACTGAAATAACAAAAATTCCGACTTGGATAGTTTTCCGACTTGTTTCACAAAATTATTTTCCCCACGTGAAATCCCGACAAATGTTTCGAACAAAAATTATGTATATCGTTTCGAGAAGAGCGTAATCAATGGCCATTCTGTGGATGAAGAAATAGAGGACTTGTGAAGGTCACTTTCAATATTTTTAATGGGACTGTGTATTTTTTCATATACCACAGTCCATTGTTCTTCATAAAAAATTGCCTTATCTAGAAATCGCAAATGTAAAGCACAATTATAGTCGATTGCAAAAACAATGATCAAATCCTTTCGCTTTGTTATGAATAATTTTATAATGCTGCAAATAAAAAGAATAATTTTAATTAAAATGGTAATTTTTCGGATCTATTCCTCATCGGTAGAAAAATTGTGTCGAGATTAAGCAAAAAACAACCAGTAGATGAGCTTGAACGTTTACCAGAATGTACATACTTTTACGAATTCCGGATTATAAAACGAAATTCCTGGAGATTTGCGTCGAAAAAATCGGTTTCCTCTGCATGTTATTTTATTCGATATGAAGTTATAAAATTGTCTAAGCCGCTTTCGGAGCCGCCGTTTCGTTACGCGATTTGTGGCTTTCACGCTCGAACGACATAAAATCTGTGTCGCAGCGACGAGGACCGGCGCGGCGGCGCGTTTACAAAATGTTTGATCATCGGAGCGGGTAGTTTTTCCCCCGGGGGAAAAGGAAAAAATCCTGAGATTTCTCGGCGTGCTGCGAAAAAACAACATGGCCGGTTTATAGTTTTAACCGTGGAACGCGCGGCAGACGTACAACGGCGACGCGTCGATGACACTTGGTCTAGGGGGCACGATGCGCATCTCTCTCGCGTGCAGAGTGCACAGTGCACATACTGTGGCACAGCGTGAAAGCGCACTCACGTCTGAGATTTTAATTCGCGCAAGGACCCAGCGAAAACGTGACAGTGGTACGTTTGAAATCCTTTGATGTCGTTGACGTGCACTATCGTCGCATCAAGATTCTATGTGTATCGCGCAAACTATTCCTGTGTTTTTTTATATTTCCTTTCGCCGGTGGAACGCAACAAAAAAGAAGAGAAGAAAAAAACAGAGGGCACGTTTGAATGCGCGCGAAATATTCAATATATCCGAAAATACTTTCCTTTGTTCACCGAATTGTTTTTGCGGATTTTTATGAGATATACAAAAAATCCAAGAATATTGCGAACAGACTGTTAAGGGATGAAATTAATTTTTTTCGTTTAACCACGATCGATGCAGAATATTTTTAATTTCCATGAAGATCCGTAGTCTGATCATTTCGCTTCAGGTCGCTTTTCCCAATGACATTTCAAGGTTACTGTAGAAATCTTTGTAGATTACCGTATGTATAATCGCGACATCTGTTGGCTGTACATATTCTATTACGTGTCTATCTGAAAACCATGTAACCTTCGTTATTCGGTGCTAGTAAACATAGTCACAGCTAACACGTTACAAATATATTAAGTATAATTATATTCTGTACAATATATTCATCCTACACATCCACACCAACATTTACATAAAAGGTTAAATGAATATATAAAATTTGTTCAGGTGACTTTTTTCGATAACATTTCAAGATCATATGAATGATTATGCGAATGCTTAAAGTCTAACATTTTTTCAGGTTACTTTTTCCAATGACATTTCAAGGTCATCGGTTTTCGTCGTTGAATGGGACAATGTATTTTTGTTTACAACAGCGCGATAGATAACAAAAAGCGAAATTCGATGGATAACATCGTTTGACCTTGAGCAAAAATGATCACGTTGTTGCTAGAAAGACGTAGAACTTGGAAACATACGTGTTCCTACGTGGTGGTCGACACCTAATTAAAAATTACATTTTTCTCCCACCTTCTATTTTAAACGAGAGACCCTTCCCTTTCTGAAAATGTATTTCAGTAGGGGTGGTATTTACGTGTTGCATCCGATATCCGTCATATACCGGCCGGATGGTGTACTGGAGAAATGCATATAGAGTTGGACGCACACGCTCATGTGTATATACTATCGATGTGTATAGGGAGATATTCCATTCCATAAGGGATTAGCTAGTTAGTTGATGGCGGCAAAAAGGCGGTCGACAGTGGGAACAGCGAGCAGATCGGATTTACTCGTTATTGCTCCTTTGAATCGAAATAACGCGGCGATCGTTCTTCCCGGTTACTGTCTGTGCCTCCTTCGACCGAGGACTCCTTTTATTTTTTGACTTTCTTCTGCCCCGCCACTGGAAAAAATATACTTCTCCCTCTCTCTTTCACTAGGTGAATGTATCTGGCTCTCTTTCGCGCCCCTGGTCTGTAAATCTAGGAGTGAATGCGTCCCCGTCCGGATTACAAATCGAAAGCGGTTTAGCTACTCGCCTTTCATAAAGAACAACCAACACGTACGCACCCGAGACGCATTCTCGGTCCAATCTCCGTCCTCCTTGCTTTCTCTATTTCCAATTTGTTTCCCTTCTACCTGTGCATTCATCCCCGGTTCCCCCACCCTCCGCCCCCTCCCCTCACCGCCATACTTCTCGGTTCGCCCGCGTTTACATGCCAGCGACCGTGTCCCGATTATATGAGAGAAATAAATTGAGTTCTACGTGAAGCGACTTGACGATTCCCGCTACTGGTATTCCACAGCGGTAACCGCGAGCCTCGAGTGAGCTTCGAAGAATGTTAAGTAGGTCCTTCCTTCCCTTCCTTCCTTCCTTCCTACGCCATCCTTCCTTCCTCGTGACGAATACTTGGCCCCTTTTTATTTATGCTACTTGGGCCGGCTGTTTGCCGCACGCGCTTCATTGTCACGCGAAAATTCCTATCGAGAATATCCGATCACAGATCCCATCTGCGTGGACACTATCGGAAGCGCAGTCGGGTCAAATCGGACCCACCATCGTTCTATCCGAATTCCAGTGTCCCCACAGTCAGGTGAAATTATTAGCTCGAGACTGTTACCACGTAGAACGAGGAACGTCGTTGTGATTGTTTTTCAAGATCGTGGCCAACTCCTGTCAAGGTCATTTTTGGTTTACAGATTAACGTGTGCTTTTTATAAGGCAATTTTTTAGTAACATACAACACAATGGTGGAACTAGAAATTCTTGGACACCCCCGACTCCCCGCAAAATATAATTTAATTTAATTTAATATATAATAAGATATAAATATTTTCTTATCCTGTTCTCGATCGTATAAAAGTTGATATATAAACTGATGATGTTTTCGGCGCAATGGTTCGATCAATTAGTTAACGTTGTTGCGGTATTCATTTTCGTTTTTAATAATTTTTATAAAGCATGTAAGCAATATAATACAGTATGTTTATACAGTGATTAAACCAATTTCCCCCATATTACAATTAAACTAAATATTATTAAAAAATTGTTCCAGACGCGGTTTTTCTCTTTCTTGAAAATGATCCACATAGGGATCGAAACGCCGAAAGTTTAAATCAAACTCGCAAGCTTTTCTGTTAACTAATTGATTGCGCCGAAAACATCATCAATTTATAATAATATATAATTAATATTTAATTTAATAACATAATTTAATGTATTTATAATTTAATTTAAATTAGGAATAATTCTAGTGAAATTACAAGATAATAAAAGCGAAAATTTTGAAAATTTTAATTCAAGTTATGAATCATTTTCAAGGTTGTTGTCACCCCTTCTCTAGGTCATTTTTGATTTACAGATTAACGTGTGCTTTTAATAAGGCAATTTCATAGTAATACAGTGGCGGAACTACAAATTTTGCCCCCTCCCCGCTAATTTAATTTAAATTGGAGATAATTTTAATAAAATTACAATTATTACAACCCTCTCCGATTACGGAGTTTTGCGGTATTGTAGTTCCGCCCCTGATACAATACTACGTCCTTGAAACGACCTTGAGGAAAAAAAGATATTCCACGGGAAACAAAGGATGTTCACCCTGTATATAATTCGATCTACCACTTAAAGAATGAACCGTCTGATCGATGACGTTGTTGTTACACGTATTGTCTTGTTTATTTATAAAAGTCGAATCCACGTTTCAATTAACGACCACGTTTATAAACGTTTGCGCACGAACTGCAAAATATGTACTCGCAACGTGATCGAATTATTAATTACAATCTGGATTTGACGTATGATTTCCTGGTTAATTGTAATTACAGAGAGTTATTAGCGTTTATTACAGTTATATTGCTGTTTGATTGGCTTGTATGTTGGTCGTTCTCCGTTTGTCTATTTAAAATGGAATATTATCGTAACTGTTTATTTTGTTCAATTATTTTTTGGTAGACTGTCCACTAAGCTCTCGGGTTCGCAACCCTAATCTATCGATTTTAAAAGTGCTGACTCTTTGTCTCCGGAAGAATTAATACCCCTGGGAATGGACTGGAGAGGATAGTTGAGAACGACGAAAATAATGCAATTGGCTGGGGAATAGTTTTCGATGCAAAATCTATAAAATTTGTTATCCGTACGTGACGCAATTTTAGATAATTTCCGTTCTTAACAAATTGATAAAAATTTATTTTCCATAGAGAAGTATACAAATACTCTGGAAAAATCAAGATTCATGTAAATGTAAAGACTAAAATAGATTAAAATAAAATTAAAATTGATTACAAAATTGATTAAAATAAAATTGATTAAAAAATTTATTAAAATGTTTTATCTTACAAAAATGACTAGACTGTAATTTACTTGAATTGTGCACAATTTTTATTATAGCATATGTTGGAATAAACAAATTTATTGAAACATTTACCAAGGAAGTAGCTGTCTAATTTTAATAGTGGCTAAATAAAAAATATGAAACCGGTCATTTCGCCGGCAGTGGTAGGTTTAGTGTTAATAATCCTTCAAAAATCAATGATTTACTTTTTTAAAGTTTCGAAGTGAAGGCATTTTTCACCAGAACATTATTACGTACCTTCATGACCTAATACAATTATTGAACATCCGTAAATAAATCTTTAGTAATCGCGATCGAAACCACACGTACGCACACTGCTGAAAAAGGTAGAGGAGATTTGTCCGACAGCGTAAATAGAAGGTATAGCGTCTCCCTTCAATTATTAAATCATCCACAGTGCAGCATAACTCGGTGTCTCCAATCTGCTGACAACAATATTTACCCGTGATCCTTTCTTTGTTTTCGAAAATTGACGGCGGAGCGTAATAACCCTGTTGCGGAATGAATCGTGTGTCGTTACGAACCTAACGAACAGCTTGGTCTCTCGAGATAAGTGGCCCGGTAAGTGAACAATCTCTGCCGCGGAAGAACCAACTGGAAACGATGGACAAATTGCTCAATTTATTTAATTTTATTTTGTCGATGGAAATTAATTAAAACTCCCACGGTTCGCTGAAGTGATTTTTCTCTCGGAACACCGCCGAAATCAAAATCGTTTCCATTAATCGATGATTCTCGACTGTGACGATTTTTGTTTCTCTCCAAAACTGTAATTTGAAAAAAAAATAAATAAGTATACTCGACGGAATTAAAGAAATTTCTCTGAAAATCGACAACCCGGTTCATGAAAATCATGACGTATGTTCTACTGCAGTTTGATGCAGAATTTTTCTCCGACAAAAATGGAGTGCACTGTTGATGCAACGGAAAATAATCGCGCAGCCGAGGCACGTGAGCACGCGGAACGGATGAAATCCAATCTCTAATAAATACTTGAAGAAGCAATTTGGCCGGCCAGGGAAACAAACTAACGCGCTATATGCGACCATACACGGTCTTCTTAAGCATGCAAATTAGCCGCGTCTGGAAACTCTGTTGCAAATCTGTAATCCAGAGGTTCGTTTCTGTCATACGAGTAATTAATATTTCTGGCTCTCGGTGTATATTAATTACATCTAATTGCACGTTCAGGGTCAGGCGAGGCACGTAGAATGGCGCGCGGGTCCATTCGTATCATTTATTCTGACCCATAAATGTTAATAAAACGTAGTCCTGCGAAAGAGGAATTAGATCGAATTGCTAAAAACATAGTACTATTTGCAAGTGCCATTTCAAGTAATAAAAGAATAGTATTAATGACCTATCCTATTATTAGCGGATTTTAGGCATTTGTGACCAAAATTAGTATTATTATATGAAATTAGTATTATAGTAAATTAGTAGAATTAGTATAATATTATATGAAATTCAAATATAGTGTTATATTATTTTTAACCTATTGATGATATAAAGAAAAAAATTAATTTCAATTTCAATTTGTTGCATTCTGTGCAGACAATTTTTATTTTGCATAAAGATTCGCTATCTGTTATATTATTTATAGAACTTAAGAAATTTCTTGAGATCTATAGTATTTTCTATCTATAGATATATTTATCATATATTTATAATATTAATTAAGGATCATATTATTGTCGTAACTGGTCCGCAGATTTGTGGAGATAAATAACACTTGGTTCCTCGAGATTGTTTATTACTTTATACTATTAACTTGTTATTAGGTGACTGACCCCCTGCAAGAAAATTCAATAATTTTAACAGCACACGCGTAGCGTTCATGCAAAAAGAAGGATATTCTGGTTGTAGCCGGCCACCGCGGCTCCGTGTATTCTAATTTAATTAAAAACTTTCTGGGAACTGGTACTGTTTATATAAAAAGCCTGCTCGAATTAAAACTATGACACACGGGCTAAATACGCCGCGGCGTTGTACCTTAAATTAGTCAAAATCCTCGTATCCGCACAAAGTGACTCGACCCGGCAAACGAACTCAGCTAATCAAGTTTTAATTCGTCTGCCTCATTTATACGTATAATTTATCAACGTGCGTGCGTGCGTGCAATTTCCTACCGGGAAATAAAACTATTCGTTCGACAATTCTGCAATTGTCTTTGCTTACCTAACACATATTTATTTCAACATTAACCATTACCGATTGTTAATTTTCCCGCTAGGCCACTTTCATCGTACAAAACAATGGCGGATTATTTTACAAAAACAGAATGATGAATATTTTCTTCGCGAAAACAATGGTGGTGTCTCATCAAAATGCAGATGCACTTATTATACATGGAACTCAAGTATAATACTTCATTATCATCATACATCATCATCATAATACTTCATCATCATACTTCAACTAAACGCCATTTACATAAATGGAACTTAAAAGAAGAAACAATACAATCGTTTCGAAATTCTTCGTAGATTTTTATTCGTTTTATCGTTCGTCTTATCGTAACAATATAATTTTAGATTTATTATTATTACTGTGTACAGGTAAATATATCCTTCATCTGTGATGATGTGACAAATGGTTTTAATGCAATGTAGATGGTGTCACGAGGTGAATTCTTTTCAATTTTCGATTTTCATTTACTATTCACGTTACTATAGATATCTGGATATGTTTCCCGTCAGCTACGGGATGCAATAAAAAAAAAGTAAATGCAGTTGTGTACCAAAAAACACAAACTTATTTCTAGAATTTTTCTGATTAAAATGACACTGAACACGATATAATTTCAGCTATATTTAGTTTTCAACTGTGACTTAGTATTCAGTCGCGCGGTCCATGTTTACATGCACTGTCCATTTCCACCTTTTCTGTCATAAAAAAAAAATAGTCTCCCTACGCGATCACTGTCTCTGCTTGGACCTGGCGATGGGACTTAGATCGCGACGTTACTGTACCATTTTTATTTTATAATATAGATCCTTTAACCCTGTAAGTGCCAAGTATTTTATTTTCCAAGTAGTCACCTGGATAATATTAAGGTTTTTATCGATCGAAATTTTATATTATATATGTGAAGAATTATCGGCGCAAGGTTCGATCAATTAATACAAATAGCTACGTTATGTTCTTTAAAACGTTACGATTCGGATGTGAATCTGTACAACGTCTATTTGGCCACGTTTGCTAAAAATTGTGAAGGAACAGGAGGTGGAGTTTCGTCCTAGACCCGCTAGAGGACTCATCAGTAAGGCTCACATCCGAATCGTAACGTTTTAAAGAACATAACATAGCTATTTGTATTAATTGATTGAACCTTGCGCCGATAATTCTTCACATAGTCACCTGGAGCCAGTTTTCAAGAGTACTTGAATTTTGAAATTTAGAAACAAACTTTTACTGCCGAAAATTTCGACCGTTGGTACTTATAGGGTTAATAATAAAAAGTTGTCTAATCCAAATATGAATAAGTGTCCAGTGTCCAGACAAGTCTCGAAAAGAAGGTTGGCAAGCTTGGCGCAGAGTAGCCTAACAGGAATTTCTTTTTCAGTGCCGAATATTGTGCCCGCATGAATGGGAGTCAGCGCGGCCCAGAAATTCGGCGAATTGCGAGTAGGAGCGCGCAGAGATCAGCAAGGACGATGGCCGCGGTGGTCTTAGATGACAGGTTACGGCGCGGACCAAGGTCAGTAATAGTTTCACGACTACGTAGTTCGGTTCACAATGGCGAGAGAGCTCGACGACAGAACGACGGAGCCGCTTGTAAACTGAACGAGCACGGTCCGCTTGTATCGCAGGGGCGGGGTATCAGGTAGCGAGTAAATCTGAAATAAAGATCCACGGGAGTGCAATCCAGACAAATGGCGGAACAAGGCAGTCGTGCGAGCAGGCGCGGCGCGGAGCTGCGGTAGTGGCATAACGCGACTCAGGTGCTCCAATGAAACTATAATATTATCCCACGCTCTTCATCTTCACGCTCGAGGCGAGAGTTGCGTGGGAGCCCGTCCACGATGCAACCGCGGCGCAGAAACGCGCGTTCCAGCCGTGCGCGCATCGGGGGAAAAAGAAGATCCATAGCGCATCGTGCGTCACATTAAACGCCGCCACCAATCTAAGAAGATGGAAGGTCGGCCTAGGAAACCGCGCGCAGCCAGCAATATTGCTAGTGACTTAAGCCTCGGAAAATTGGCTCATTTATCTCGCTCGCGGGGACATCGGCGCGGGTATCACGCTCCGGGAAAACATTTCCCCTCTCGACTCCTCTCTTCGCTTTTCTCCGTTTCCCCGGCGAATGCGTTTTGCGTCCACCCCTAATCGTGGGCTGCTCGAGACGATCCGAGCCATGATGCAAAGCATCTGCGAGATTGTTACCGATTTGTTTAACAGTGGGCCTAACGAACATTGAAAATCAGAATTCATTGATCATCTGAAATGCAAAATTTGGAAACGGTCGTTTGACCAGTGGCGTAACTACGATACCCCACAACACGAGGGGGAGGGGCCCAAAATTTTTGCGTTTATTATTTTGTTTTTTTATGTAATATACTGTTACGAGCCGAGGGTTGGTGGTTTAAGGATGTGGACTGGCCGATGTCTGTTTCACCACCGGGGAGCCACCTAGATAGGAACACGCACTGTGCGATGATTATCCAGTCATCTGGTCGCTACGTGTTTTAAGGGAACAGTGGACTGGCCGATGTCTATTTCACCACCGGGGAGCCACTGTAGATTTGTTAGGATTAGCGGATTGATCAGTGTCTGTTTCACCACCGGGTAACCGCTATGGAATAAGGGGGCTGTGAGGTCTTCTCGATTCGACTCGTATATAAATTGATACACCCCGAGCGGCAGGGATGTATCGTCGCGGAATACCAACGCCGGAACTCGAATAGGGTCTTTACAATTCTTTAATTGGAATGCAACTTTTGATATAAAACAAGGTAGCAAACAATATATTCTAAATTGATTTGGGCTACAAATGTTTGTGTATTTATATCGTGGATCTACTTAAACTCTCAGTCTTCGCGCACCGAGAAGTGCGGGGGTGCTCTATCGTGGAATTCGCAGAAAACGTACTGAACTCTAAAAAAAAATCTTGCTTGACGAGGATTAAGCCTGGTCTTGCTGAGACTTGATCGTATCGCGAACGAAGGTGTAATGACTTGAAAACGCGTACGTCACCCGCTTCTGAGGAGGACCTGGGTCCCTTATATGCCCCCTAAAATCGGTTTTACAGAGGTGGGGGCCACGTGTTTCTGCTTACTTTGCAATTTGCCACCAAGGGATTCCGACAACCCGCTATCAAAAACCTCCGCGGAAACGATATCTCTGATTATTCACGGGTCCAAACAACGCACCATCCGAAACTCTTCGCGGAATCGATATCCCTGATTATTCCGACACCTAAACAATGCGGGAAGGGTTATCACCCAAAGGTGACTAACCGTAACAATACATAAATTGTTTTTTTTCTGGGAGCTTAAAATTACATTTTGCGTGGGGCTGAAAATTTGTAGTTCCGCCATTGCATTTCGTCGGTAATGCTAGGTTTTTAAGGGTGCATCTGTTTGTCAGTTGTCAATACATTATAAATCTCCCTGAATTTTTTTCCGGCTCGAATTATTTTCGTATGTCGAGTACTGTTTGTCCATCAGAAGATTGCGGTGATTTCTACCCCCCAGTCTTCACGCCAGTGAACAATCTAGTTGAAACTTTGAGCGAGAGAAAAAATGCAAGCGTAACCAGAAAGAATCAACGAATAACGAGTAACGATAACAGTAGCAAGATCGTCGTTACACGAGTAAAAATATTTGCTGACCCGTTAAGCAAGCAACGCGGAAACCGAGGGCTGCTCTGCTTGATTTTTGTCCGGACGTTAAACTTGTTGTATTTAATCGGGAAAACGAGCATCAACAGCTCATTAAGGATCAAAGGGTTCTACGGTTTGCGCCCGGTGAATGACATCCGAGTTGCCAAGAGAAATAAAATTTCACCTGGCGAAGCCTCTGTCACATCGTAACTGGCTGCGAACG
Organism: Lasioglossum leucozonium; assembly: GCA_028454225.1. Lineage (NCBI taxonomy): Eukaryota > Metazoa > Arthropoda > Insecta > Hymenoptera > Halictidae > Lasioglossum > Lasioglossum leucozonium. The sequence continues at coordinate 13,934,914 of CM052221.1, read as the reverse complement.
CGGAAACAAAACGAGCGTGCAGCAGCGAATGGCGAAGACGATCCGTGGGGGGAGATTTAAGATTGTTATATTGTTTTTGACACAACAACCCTAGTGTCACCAGCGAGATTCCGTAAGAGATTTGAACTGATGGCGAACCGATACTGAATTGATAGTTGAATACGCATGATAGACCACTTTTGAAGCGATTAATCGAAGCTGGGCGTCTACGATCAATCTCGATCGAGTTTCTCGAATATCAGTTTCGGAAGTCGGCTAGCCTCTTTATAACGTCAAGATGTTCCTTCTCTTCTGGAAACCTTCTCGTACCAGCGGCGCACTGTTGTCAATGATAACTGTGAATAATCTTTGCCGTGCCGGGCGACAGAGATATCGCGTTTCCCCTCGATTCGTCTCTTGTTCCTGTTTGATCTCGGGAGAGATCAGTCGAGTGACACTGAAGAACTGTTTCACTCTCGAATGCGCTCCGACCGATACCACTAGACTATACAATTGCCAAGAAAATTACTCGCCAGCTTCTTCTACCTCTGCTCCGTTTCTTATTTTCATTTTCCATCATTCTGAGGAAGATTAATAATATGTAGACAGCGGATCTTTACGCGAAATAAAAGTTTTTCCAGCTAAATTGCAACCAACTGGAGAGTGGAGTAGAAATTTATTTCCCTTCTTGATATATTGAAATTGTATTGAAATAACAGTAGCTTCAGACCTATACATTTTTGTTGTAAATGCATAAAATCCGCTGTCTAATAATATGATAATAGATAAAATCTCTTATGTGAAATAATTATACGACCAGACGGCGGACTCCGGGTCTATTTTGACCCGGAAAGCGAAAATCGTCATTCAATTATTCAGCGAATGAATTTTCTGATTACAGTTTTCTGAACTCATAAATAATTGCATAATAGAGACTAGAATAATTCACCCATTTTTATTCTACACGTTAAATCAACAGCATAGACATAAAAGGATCAATAATTTTATAGTATGTGAAAATAGTAAATGGGTGAATTTGAGGAACGTATGAAGGTTAACGAATGAATTCTTTTATTCACAGAAATTAATTTTCCTTCTCAATTCCAATAGTCTTTTTTCGATGATTTTTTACAGTTTTTTATAAACGAATCAAATTTTCTTTTCACGTATCGATGCTTTCCATAAACGCACAAGATGCGTTGTCTAGCTTTTTCAATAATATCGCATGCACTAAATACATCTGTTGGTATTTAATCAACCGTCTCTCGTTACGCAGATAGCACGCGACGTCTTTTTTTACGTCCTTTTTAGGTCTGAGCGTTTTACATCATGAATAGACGTCTTTCTCGAGACGTCGTTTGAACGTCTGCAAAAAGACGTCTTTTAGACGTCTTTTAGACTTCTTAGAGGCGTCTTAATGATGTATCGTTTCCGGTAAAAAGAATGAATGTCCATCAACAGACGTCTTTAATACGTCTTTAAGACGTCTCCGCACTATCTGGGTTACGAAGGTCGAACGATCTCGGTCGTTTAATTTCGCGAGGAGGATTCGATATCTGACAAAGGATCCGCGATTAAAGAAAAATACCTTCGGAAATAGGATCGCGGCGTTCGGTTTCCGGATTCCAGCATCCGATTTTCTCTTTGCAAGAGATTTCAAAAAGTGCACCAGAATTGCCAGAGATAAGGATCAACCGGTAATACGATCAGCAGCCACGGGTGGTAAGTTATGGGGGTGGTGTATCCGCGTAGCTATTCTCGATCATTCATTGGTGCAACCCTCTCTTCCCCCTCCCCCGCCGTTGAGTTTCTTCTTCGCTCGGGGCTGGGGATGTAGTACCTACCCGTTTCGATGATTCAGCCCGCTGATCGCATAATCGAAATCCACCAGTGGGATTCTTTTCCGATTGGCTCATTCGTTGTAACGTCCGATGGAAATCGCTTCGGAATCGCAGCTTGTCAATCCTCGTCGCGTCGGTCCGCGACTCGTACGAACAAGAGAAATTGCGCGCGCGCGCGTCCCCGCTCCTATTGACAAATGGCTCCCCCGTTTTTGAAAAATGAGTTATGTCCCCGTCAGCTTGTAATTATGTCACCGATAGTCCTTCGATGGGCCGTTTTGTAATTGAAATGAGACTGACGTTGTCGCACTGTCTCTTTCGTTTATCAACTGCTATGATCTTTCTCGTCATAAACAGAAATTCGACAGTATTTTTTTTTAACATTTTCTACTTCCTCTTTGAAAAGAATTTTCAGAGGAGTAGGTATACATACTATCTTTAAAAAATATTCCTTTTTATCGATCGTAAATTGTTAATAATAAATGTATTAATGCTCTCGGCGCACGGGTTCGATCAATTGTTAATTAATTAATAGCAAATTTGCAATTTATCACTTATGTAACTTCAATGTTTCGGTCTTGTTTCAGACCATTCTCAAGAAACAATTGCGTCTGTAAATTAATTGTATGTTATATTAATGCGTTGTAAGTTAAAGATAGTTAGGACCACCAATACTTACTTGCTATATGCAGGATGAAACAAACATATTTTAACAAAAAGAGGGAATTTTAAAATTTATGAAACCGGTTAAAAGACGTGCAAGTTCCATGTCAGTATCCCAAACACTAAGACAAAACTGTGAAACATTTGAAAATGACCCCTTCTCATTGATCGATGTATTGACCAATAGATATTTGGCGGTGAATTCAAAACGTGAAATGACTTTACAACCAACTTTAACTTATTATACAATACCATGTTGGTGTACGATAACATTTTATTGACATCCATATTTATTTTGACCTTACTACATACAATTATGATTGTATGTGATAACAGGTAATTATTAATTGCTTTGTTGAAATGGCAAAAGAATTTTTATGTTTCCAATATATAAATATTCTTTTATCTTTAAAATCCCAAAATATCTCAATGTCACTTCCCAGCCATTAAAGATAAACTTCTTTTAAAGAAAAACTGTAACATTGTATATGCTATTCCATGCAATGCATATAATCAGGTTTACATTGGACAAACTGGTAGACATTTAGAAACCAGAATTAGAGAGCACAGAAACAACATATTTTTACCACCAACCCAACATACTGCTTTGACAAGACATTCATTTGAATTTGATCATAGCTTTGATTATGAGAATGCTAAAATTATTGACAAGGAAGTTAAGATACATCATAGGATTTTACTAATGTAATGTAATTAAGTAATGTTTGTTATATGATTTATCGTCTCTAAATTTTTTCTTTTCAATTTACATTTACCACCTGTCACAATTGTTTCAAAATAACATCATTTCTCTTTTTAATCTCCTCAGGTTTTATTGACTGTTTTTCGTACCGAATGTCAATGATTAAAATTACCACTGATATCTTTTGGTATACGGCAGTTTTTTGAGGTTTTTTCACATTGTTGTGTTTCGCTCTTCTGAAACGTTTAAAATGTCACTACCAAACACCTCGTTCTGTCACTTTCTATATTGCACACTTTTTTCAATGCCCCTGTGCCTTGTCTTGTTTACCGTTTATTTCAGTCTACCGGCAACCGCCATACGGTTCATTCGCATCTCCTATACGTCATAGATATGCAATTCTAATGACATAACCAGTTAGTGTAATTATTTGATTCTATTTTACAACCACTGTTCAATATAAAATTCTTTTGACTTTATCACTTATAAACCTGTTTTTCACAGACGCAATCACTTGATTCTCAGGATGATCTTAATGTAGATCGAAACGTAAATTGGTAAATTTTGCAAATAGGCTTTCTCACTGTATCTTTTGATCGAACTCAGCGCCAATATCAATTTTCATTAAATTTTCTGCTTCCATTGCAAGAAAACATTTCAAAATTATTATTTTAACACAAAAATGTTGTATTTTTCACTTAACAATTATTGAAATTATTAACATTGAATTGTCGAACTGAAAATTAAATAGATTCAACAAATTTTTTCATCCAAGCACACGTCGAGATAAAAATTGCTCGAAATCTAAATCAACAAAGCCTTGTCATTTTTATAAGCTAAAACGTTTTTTTTTTTTTAGTGCGTTAATTCATAATAAAAATAGTTATAATTACGTTTAAAAGGAGTTTACATTTCATAATGTTGCGCAATTATATTTTCCCTGGGAAAGAATGAATGCGCAGAGGTTGAAATAATAAGGCGGACGAATTAAAAATCCAATATTATCGTTTACCATATAGATGATATAGAAATATTCAGACTTAGAAAATCCGCGATGGATTCGACCACGAAAAGACTTTTCGAATGTTTTTACAGAGATTTCAATCTACAGGATGTGTTTTTCTCAGAAAAATTGAGTCTTCCCATCCATCTTCGAAACGTAACAATTTGTGTTTAATCGCATAGCGCGCTATACAGTTTTTCAAATTGACATATGCAAGGGAATGCTAGTAATCGGATAGGCTTTTCGCTCGCACGACATGTTTAATCTAATAATCGTATTAATTTGATTCGAGGTATGGACATATCAATAATTATTGCACATCATTGCAGCGTACGAGCACTGTTGTTGTTTCAGCTATTTACATATTATACGTATATTTAGTTACCTATAATGCTCACTTTGCTGAAGACCGCAGCCGTTATTACTGCGCTCGACGGGTACATGAATTCCAAATGTTCAACAAGATCGTGTTCAGTTCGCCGCAGAAATATCCGATGTCCTCAGGTACAATCCTGCGTTTAAGTTGTTATACCGACGATTGCATCGAAATCAATTTATCGCATTCCTTGCGGGAGAAAATCGCCAATTTTTATTGACTACATTCGGTCGATTATTTAATTTAAATTTTTTTAATTCCTCAATTCACTATGTAACTGGCTTATTGTTGTACCATTTTTTTCAGCGAAACAATCACAGTTTAAATATCGACGATTTCCCGCAAATTGGAAATTTAACGTTCTACAGAAACGACCATAAACCTAATGGCACTTGTGAGGTTGATGCAACTTAAAGAAAAAAGAAAACTTTCAGCACAAGCGCATAAAATCTGCGGTCGAACGATAACAGCTTTGATATTTAGGGGTTGAAATGCGTATTTCTTTCGCGAATATTCTATTTGGCGAGCGGCCGCTCGCGCAACCCATTTTTAAGGTGGCTAATTGTTCTCGGCGGACGATTAAACCTGATTAAATTTAATCAAATGAAATCCATTGGTGTTTACCTCACCCTACATGAGCGATACAGGGTTAATACGCGAGTGGCCGCTTTGCGAACAGCGCTAATTGACACCAATTAGAAACTGCGGAATCCAATTTAAATTCGGGGTAAATCATGCGAAGTAAATCTATTATTTTCCCTTTAATATACACACGTATAGAATCGATATAGCGAACAAACGCCGGCGCGGTGTCGCGAAAGAATAATCGAATGAAACGGAAGTTCATGTAACGTCCATATGTCCCGAATACGTCCCAGATACGTCCCTGATAGGTCCAACGAAGATCCCAGTTAGAACGCCGGACGTCCATAGGACATCCGCATGGTACATCCGGCTGGCCAAATTCAGGACGTTAACAGACATTAGAATCGAAAGAGGCAATGCATTTTCATTCGACTTTGACAATTTTCATTTCCCATAAATCGACATTCTTCGCATTTTTCGATTAAATTAAATTAAACAGCCTATCGATCCGCGTTAATCTAATTTATATGCATTTAGAAAAAATAAAAAAAGAAAAGTAAAGAAGACTTCTCTCTGACGAGTGAAGTTACCGTAGCCGTGGCGGAATCGGTGAACGAGCAAAAAACGGAGAGATAGCGTGTGCGAGCGCTCGACGAGTTCATCGACTTGATTCCCCACAGTCGAATCTCCCAGCTCTTTTCTCTTTCCGCCGATGATCAGCGAGGTTATACTCTCGGTAGCCGTCGATATGATGGTATTGGTGCCAGAAGCTGAAGTCAGTGATTCGGCCGCTCACGAACGACAGCCGACACAGTTAGGGACGCGTTTGATTACCGCGGATTTAACGGCTGCACTCGAATACCCGGGGTTAGATTACTTTTAGATGGCTCAGGACGCAATACCCTTCCCTCGGGCTGGCCGATTGCGTGGCGGAATATATCGATGCCGACCAATTTAGCTCCCCGAAATCTGGATTAGCGTTCCAGGGACTGCTGCTGCCGCTGCTGCCGGCGGTGGTGGTCCCGCGGCAGGCAAGTGGCTTTCGCATTCTGACTGTTAATTTTTCCCCCGAAGTACTTTTCTTCCAGATCCACCGATCGATCGATCGATCGCCCCACCCGTCCGGACAAGCTTCGAGCGAAATTAACGACTCCGCGTGGATCAATCGGCTTTCAAGTCAATAGCAACATACATCATAATGGGATTTCAAAGTACATCTCGTTCTGTAACTCCGTTGCCCCGACGATTCCTGATCCCCGGGCCGAGCCGGACAGAGCTCCTGGAAAGTACGGAATTAAATTGAATGTGTCGCGGAATCGGATGAAACGATACTTAGGCTATAAGCTTCTTTTCAACGGTATTGTGCAACCGGCTTGATAAAGAGCTTCATCCCTTCCTCCTTCTCCTCCTCCCACCCCCCGCCACCACCCGCCGCCATCACCGCACACACTTCTCCCCACAGACCGCGACGATTAATAATGCTCGATAACGGTAAGAGAGAAATATGACAGCCGAACGAAATTTTTCGAGATGATCGCCGACAATCGCGGTGAATAATTCCGAACGATAAATCCGGATTCTTCCCGGCCCGACCCGCCGATATTTCCGAAATAAATCTATACGCGTTCGATTAAGCCCCGCGACTCCGGAAATATCAGTCTTTGTACGCTCCCGTTATTCCATCGGAAGCGTCGTTGCTTCTAATAGAATATTTTCCATTTTTTCGCATTTGTTTTCTTGGCTGAAATTCCGCCGATTTTTATCGTTCTTTTTTTCAAGGACATTTCGAGCAAAAAACAATTCTGCATACTAATTCCTTCATTCGACATTCGAATGAAAATTTTCAAACGAAATTCTGTTTTGTTCTTCGTTGGAGATCTTTGTAAGTTGCTAATAATTCACTCTTCGAGAGCGGTGGCTGGGTCTATTTTGTCCCGGAGTGTCGGAATCGTTAGAGTTCGATTCCTAAGGATTCAATTTTTTCTTTTTTTTATAACTTTAGGGACAAAACAAAATATACAGAACAAGAAACCTATACAAACAAAAATCAGTTTTTTAAAAATGACAATATATGAAGGCTAGCTACGACATTGAGGCCAGCCAGAAACATAGAAACGACCAAAGACAGATGAAATCTTAACTTGAAGAGATTTTACATTTAGCAATGATCGTTGAGTACCATAGATATTACAAATAAATATAGCTGTTACATTGAAAAATATGTTTAAAAAATTTGGTAAATAAAATTGTGAATGGTGCCGATGGTAAAAAGGTTAATCTGCGATTATTATAAATTAGAACGATTGTACAAGCATAAAAATAATTGTTCAAGACGAGTGTTTGGTGTCTCGCTATAAATTGTTAACTATTCTGGTTGAACGCTGAAAAAAAGTTCACTCTAGCTCTAGACCTTTTCTAAAGAATACTTGGAATTTCTGCGCACGTTACTCGAAGAATTCCATTAGCCGGGAAGGTCATTTTGTGTCGGTGGCCGTGGCGAAGTCGAAACTTTTTCGGGACTCGGTAAATTTGCACGTGGTGTGCTGACTAATACTCGTAGGAGCATCCATTTATCAAGGAAAGGAACTACCAACTTGGCTTCGCAGATTTATTAAAGCACGGAGGAACTCGTAAAGTAAAAACTATAAAGGTGCCCCCGATGACGAAAGTTTCGCTTTAATTACGCGATGACAGGAGAAATTTTATTGCCGAAATTAATTGATAGTTGGCACCGGAAAATTTTGATTTTTCGCACCGAACGAAATGAACAAATAATTCACACAATTTCTATAAAAAATCGCGGAGAAATTTATCGATTTTCGTGTATAAGGCTACGTGTCAGTGTATCAGCAAGTTTGTGAAAAAATGTAGAAATTAACCTGTTCAATTATGAAAAAAAGACAAGAAATAATTTACACATTTTCCATAAAAATTCCAAGAAATTTGTCATATGTCAGTGTACCGATAAATTCGTGAGAAATTGTTACTCAATTTCCGGATTATTGGGAACGCACGAATTTATTTATTTGGAATGTTGGTCTAATATTGCACACAACTGCGAGTTTGAATAGAATTTGGGTAAAATTCGCTCGCAGCGAAAGTGTTAATGTGTCGAATGGTGGTGAGCGACCTGCACCTGGTATGCCGAAGGGGTCGTGGAGGTCATCGATAACTGGTGACGTCAAAATTAATTAACGCGCATGGGCCGAATAAACACTAACAGTTGTAAACTTATGAACAATATTATGTTGTTATGTAAACCAGTGATCCTCGATGAGATAAATCGCGCGAAATGCCATAACCGTACTTGCACTAAGAATTTCGAACACTATGTTGCTGTTATTACAAAATGGCAAAGCGTTCAACATATTTTAATAAAACAGCTATTCAATAGATAACAGTTCAATAAATATTAATACAAATTAATAAAGCGATGCAATTAAAATATATTTACTACAGGTATTCGATGTATTTTTACATTGATATGAAAGTCACACTCGAAAATTGTGCAACGATTTTTCCATAAAAATAAAATTCTTGGGCACCTTGATATACGTGTACGCATCGTTAAAGTTTTTACCGGCGCCTAGATAACGTCTCATGGATGAACGCCAAAATTCCTCGTAGTAATTAAAGATTTAGTGCGTTAAAATTTCGCGTGGCTTCGAAATACTTCCGGAAATTAAATGCACAGCACGAGGCATTAGTAAATAAATATTAACTCAATAAAACGCTAACAATAAGCGAGTGGCATGTGCTATTTCATAAAAATGACAAGACTTATAATTATTTGATAAATCTAAATTATAATTTGAACAAACCCAAAATAAATAATCTGGAACTGGTTGAAAAATTATTCAAAAGTTGTCTTAATTGCAGCGCCAAATTCGATGTTCAACGAAACGCTTGTTGATTAACCCTTTGCCTTAAAATGTCTTCATCCCCAAAAATGTCGTAGAAGAGAAAAGGAAATATATATTTTTTTGTATGGCTACATGGATTTTAATGCTGAGATATTGACTATAAACAAATCAAATTTTATTACATCCAAAAAGAAAGGCGTAGTATTCGTTTTTGTTAGACTTTGTTTAAAATCTTCATCGCGAGTGTGACTCGTTAAAATACGGCAAGGGGTTAAAAAGTGAACAGACAAGGTGAAGTGCATCGGCTCGAACGGGACACCCGGTGTGCAGTCCCGCGGCTTAATTAAAACATTTATTTTACCGAGTTTCTCGGGTTACGGCGTGCCATGAATGCATAAACTTCCGCAGAATAGTCGTAATCCCGTGTTAATGGACGAATTACATATTCGCGGGAGTCAAGATGAGATTCTTTATCTTTGATGGAGCGACGCGAATATTGAGGTGGGAACAGTAAAACGGAAGGCAAGAGAAAGAGAGAGAGAGAGCGAGAGAGAAAGGGAGGAGTTTTATTGGCGGGATGGTTAATAGGTTTCAAAGGCGACAAGATATTCCGTTCGACTGGAAAAGACTGTCGATCTTAAGCGAAGATTATTTCATTGAACCGTTTGATCGGTACGTGAAATTAAGTCCACTGATTAATGGCGCCTTTGCTCTTCGCAGTTCCTGATTTCATTCAAGAACCATCCCCCTCCTCACCCTCCACCCCTAGGAATTTATGACTCCGTAACTTCCAGATAAACAGATTTATGAACTTATCGTGTGCAACATTGGAACGTTGCTTGATTACGGCGGAAAAGCCAACCGAGAAACCTTTGGATTTTACGCTCTCGGAGCTTGATTTATAGCCGATGAAGCGGTTACGTCGAGAAGCTGATTAATAAAAGGAAACGATTCAAGAAAAGCAACTCGATCGTTATCTATTGGTTGGATATATCGTTTATTGACTTTTCGGGTCGTGCTGGGTCAACAATCAGGATAATTGTTTCGTAACTGGAAATTCCGAAAGAAATAGTCGAGGGACCCGCTGCTCTGGTGATCTTGCGACATCACTAAAGTACCATAATTCATGAAAATTAAATGTTGCTACACAATGAATTACGGAAAATTTAATGAATCACTGAGATATTTCTTAAATGAAATTAGTATACCAGGGTACGTGACGAAACCGTGTGGGCTAGCGAATTAGCGAACAGTGATCGAGATCAGTGGTCAGCGACCAAGATAAGTGATCAGTGACCTTGATCAGCGGTCAGTGATCAAGGTCACTGGCCAGTGATCTTGGCCAGTAAAACGAATTGCAGTCGAACGACCTTAAAAAGCGAGTTTAGATCCACACCCCACCTATCGGTCGAAACTCTTACTAATCAGCTTCGTCTACTGACCGTTCGCACGACTATAGCGTGACGATCAACTCGGTCACGGTCAGATCCACTCAAGCTCTGGTATCTAACGAATTACTAAACATTTATATTCGCAAAAATACTTAATTTTCGCGTTAAAGTAGTTCCGAATGCAAAGATGTTGAGACTTTAGCGAACAATTGTGTTTCAGTAGAAATCTTAAAGTTGGGACTACAATTTTTTTTATGTAAGCTAACATCAGAATTATTATAAATCTTATTTTTCAATATTTCGTCACTCCTTCTTGCACGTGAATTCTTCCACTGCCGATTTTGTTGAGTGATTCTTACAATTTTTTACAAAATAAGTATAAGTTTCTTAATATCGACATTTTCATATTTATTTATATTCACGTTTCCAATTTTTTTTAACACATTCGTCGCCGCGTCACCCATATCTGGGTGACGCTCTTCTTGTTCAAGTTAAATACGATTTCCAGTTGTTTTTAAAAGGAATTGAATGGAATAATCATTGAAATATAAATGTAGAATATACAACATAAAAATATTAAAAATATACGCATTATACTATACTTTTTATTAATTTATATTTAGGATAAAATATTACATTATACTATGTCGCATGGTATTGGATTTGGGCCCCACAAGAAACTCAGACGAATCGCGGTGGGCGACGAACGTGTTAAGTGAAAATGATAAAAACTGATGGAGTGACATGTCGTTAAACAAGGTGTGTTTAAATAAAGGTGCCCTACTGGCTGACACGATTCCGATTGTTCTGCTTATCTGAAATGAAATATTCAAATAATTTCACTTTAAAAAAATTGTGAACATTTGTAGAATATAAATAAATATGTATACTAAATGCCGATATTAAGAAACTTATGTTCTTTTTGTAAAAAATTCCCTAAAAAGATCAGAAAAATGAGAGTCTAGACTAGAATACCCCCTTAAATCAATATTGGTATCTGCAACACGATTCTGTGCAACCCCCGTTGAATCCATATTCAACCAATTTCCAATCTTCTGTATTCTACACGGTTGTTGACAGAAGAAACATTATTAGCTCGACGACTTTGCTCCCGAGAACATAATTCAAGCATTCGAGCGCCAATGTACCTCGAAACAATAGCGACACAAAGGTTCCAATGAGTTATCGGTAGCTATGCGACGGATAAATTGTTCAAAGTGGCCACGAGCACGACACCGTGACGGCGGCTGTTTGGACGTATTAGAAATATCTCTGTTACGGACGTCAGCCATGGCGATCTATGCGTTTCATAATTTCCCGAAAGACATTCTCGATCACTACCTGATGCGAAGAACGATTTCGATCGTTCCCTTTCACATCCTGGTCCAACGTGTCCGTACACACCGTCTGTGCAGTGGGTTTCCGTTGCCGCGGCCCCGTTGGAAATCGATCGTTATCGCGGAAAGAATCGCGGATAACGCAATTAAGTAGCCGGTGGTGGCGAAGGTGCCTTTCTGCTCTCGTACTTGGCATTTAAATAAAATCAATTTGCGCAAGCGTAGGCAAATGTTGACTCAAGGCATTTCAATGTGGCTAACTGCATGAGTGAGGACGAGTGCTCTTCTGCCACAAAATGGAGGGAAATTGTAGGTAGGAACGGCTCTGCCCGGCGTTTCGAGCCATTTGCAAACCAAATTGCCATTATTGATGGTAATAACCATACAGTCGCGTCTATCTCTCCCCCTGGTCGGGTTTCTTCCCCTGACGACCCCCCCCCCCCTCCTGCTCTTCAGATATATCGCCGCTCGAAATGTTAACAATATTCTTTTCTGCCAATACTACCCCCCACCCCACTTCACGCACACCACTCCTGCCAATTGTCCGTCAGTCGCCCACGTCGACAGGCAATTTCCGTGAATTTTTGATTTCTTACAATTCCAATCGGCCAGGCCGCGTGATATCCGACTGTGAATCGCGAAGGTGATACGAGCGAGTCAATATGTACAAGCTAATTGACCCCTGCGCCGCGCCGGCCGTATAAGAATTTAATGGCCCTGTAATAAGCACCGTTCGCTCGCGTGGCGAATAGCAATCGTTTTCTTGATTCAAGCGAGAGCACAGAGAAGCTTCAACCCTTGACAAAAGTACATGGAATCGATTGTTTTATTATTACTCTTTTTCAAAACATTAACCTCTGTACCATATTTGTCTAATATACAGAGTGGTCCTTTTAAGTAAGGCCACCAAAATATCTCATCGGGTTATCGTGACGCAAGAAATATTTGTTACGTAATGCGCGCGGTTTTTTTCCCAAGGTCATTTTTTTCGGAGTTCATCAAGAAATTACCTCGATCTTTGAAAATGAAAAAATTACGTTTGCAAAGAATTCACCTTGTGATACCATTTATATTGCATTAATAAGATTTGTTATGTCGTCATGGCCACATGTGAACCACCCTGTATATATATATATTTATGCAGTCTACTATTCTTCGTACTTAGTATACGCTCACGTAATTTATTTAACAATGATATTCACGATTTTAATCGAATATCGTCTGCCGGAAAAATAAGTATGTGTAATATCAAAACAATATACTATTTTTACCATATCAAAATTATTAACGAGCAAAATAAATTTTTACTCAGCTCCTACAGATTGCAAATGACGTATAAAAATTTTATTTTCCATGAAGATCAGCAGTCCACACTTAGAACAAACGTTATTTATTCGTACCGATTGCTAGATTATTGAACACATCGAAAAAGACTATTAATTGATGAGTGAATTTTTTCCTGTGAACCAATCTGCAATTTTATGATTCTGTACTTTATTATTACTTTATTATTATTCAACTCCCCCTACCGTTAAATCGATAATTAAAACTCCCCTGTTAGTCGATTAATTTTACCGTAAACTTGATTAGCGTCGAGCGTAATAGAAAAAGTAACCAGCAATGGTTTGTTTCAATCGAGTGATTTATTAACGCCGGGATAATTAATGTTATCTCTTTAAAAAATACGTCTCCCATAAACCACTAAACGCGTATCAACATCGCCATATTTCAACGTCTACGTAACAATTTCTCGGTAAATAAAACGCTCCAGCGAAGCGAAATTACGCGCGGAGCGAACGGTGAAAAGAGAGAACGCGAAATTTTTATAATAAACACGCGTTGTACGGAGAAAAAAAAACAATAATGAAATAAAAGGACAGTCGCTTACGTTAATTACGCGGGCGCCGTTAACGAGATCCGACGTTAACGTTCCCGTCGACGGGAATATTTATTGATTCCAGCCCCGGATTAGGTGGTAAGTTATTAATTGTCGATTTATTATTAACAACGAATCCATTTCCTTGTAGCTGTACGCATTAATGCTAATTATCCTTAATTGATCGACCCGGGGCTGTATTAGTTTTACGTGCGGCCGCTTGCCCTCCCCCCACCACGCCCCTCCGCCGTTGAAATTCAAGCGGCGGCGGGGCCACTGTTTGTGATTCAATCGACAAATACGATTCGGTGAACAAAACAAAGCGAGAAGAATTTGTTCGGTATGCGCTCGCGCTGCGCCGAGTTTACGTTTATACGCGATGAAGTGGAGGGGGGGGGATCAATCCGGAATTAAATCTTTCAGTTTTGTTCATTTATCCGCCGACCGCAACGAGGGAAACACAGCGGGGAAGAGTGTGCGATTTTTAACGTGTAATACGGGGTCGCGGGCGCACGGATTTCATAGATCGTGTATTCTCGATTTAAGTAATCCACACTAAAAGTAATGGTTGCCTTAAAAAATTGATAGCAGTAAAATTAAAAATTGCAGAATGTCTTGATCAAACCAACCAGTAGAATTGTGTTTGGCTCAGTCTGTAATATTAATAATAGTAATAATAATAATTACGAATTATTTTAATAAAAATAGTTATTATTATTATTATAGTGCTAGTGTTGAAACACTGTATCTATTTGTGTAGAAGTGGAATTGAATAAGTAAATAGTAGAACGAATTAGGTAACAAGACGGTAAATTTAACAAGAAATCAAAACTGTAGAAAAATCGGATAAGGATGGAAAATGAGAAAAATGATAACACAAAATCGTGAAGCGCAGGATTTTGTGGATCGTGAATGAGGACAAGCGTACGAAGATGATTCATCAGATGATCGAGAAATTGCGAATCAAGCCTGATACGCAGGAATGATAGAGTGATTCCAAACGCGAGCGAATGCTATGACAGCGATAAGCGTAAGGAGAACGTGGACGAGTAACGCAGCCCTATTTATACTATGGTGGGCCATCGATTTTTAGAAGGAAGAAGGAGTGGGAATTTTGAAATTGAAAGGGAAAGTCAGCACCAACGTTCGTTATGGCAACTACCGTGCAATCGGTGCTGCGACGGAGACGAAGAAATCAGGCAACGAATTTGAACTAACGAAAAATAGGACACGATGGCCCACGGGACAACAACAGATTTCGGTGATTTCACCGACGAGACACAAATACTTCCGAAGCGCGGTCGTTTCTTATGTATCACTGGCACGGCGCACAGTGGGCTGGATCGAAGATTTTACCAAAAAATGAACTTTCAGATAACAATTTCTAATCAATTGGTATTGCTTCTCAAATATCCACTGACCTCAAACATTAAAGAATTAATAAAATTAACTACAAATTATAGCTGTATCAAGCTTTCAAAGTTTAACATTTCAAAATGTATGTTTAACGCTCGAAAAATGTACTTTGTTTTTCCTATATCAGATTCCTATATCAGAAAATATGTGAAAATGTAAATATGTCTACAGAAACTTCGAATGTATTGAAAATAAGTTTAAAAAAGTCAAATGGTAAGATTGTAACCTCCCTATATAATAGAGATTTTGTTACAGCGTTTAATAATATTATCTGATATTTACATTACTTAAGAAACACATCTAAAGTAAGGAATAAACTTCTGATTTATTTTATTATATTTGTGTCAAACAATTATATTTAAAACATTGCAGAAACCAATTAAATAAACATAAATATAAACTTTATTATACATACATTGTAAAAATCACTATAAAATATTTTATACGTTATTAAAACGAGGGAATTTTTTAAATAATTTTCTGTCCAAACTGCACTTTGATATCTTTAGTGGCTCAAAAGTTACACTAAAATATCACTAAAATCTTCGATCCAGCCCACTGTGGATCGCGCAAGAAATGTAAATACATTTATAATATTATATTATATTATATATTATAAATACAAATACATTATTATATATAAATTATTATGTATACATTATTATGTATACATTATATACAAATACATTTATGTTAAATTCATTTTGAACTACTAGAAAAATTGCTTCGTTCTATAAACAATAATAATAATAATAATTACGATTATTATTAGTACTATTACTAATATGATTATATTAATAGTATTAGTTTTTACTAGTTATTACTAGTTATTACTAATTATTAGTATTATCATTATAAATTATCATATTATTAGTGTTACTAATACTGGTATTAGTACAAAGCAATTTTTCTAGTACATTTTTATGTAGAATAGCCAGGAGAATCGATATGTATACACAAATGTATGTATCCGTTAAAAAAAAATATCGATGACCTTCACGTGACCGCTACGCCTAGGGGAAAACGACCGAGGCCATCTTGTAGCCGTCAAGAGTTCTTCTCCTCCCCATAATATTCTGTCCTAACGTTTCCTAGAGTCGCCCCGTACAATCTACCGAATGAATTTGTTTAATAATTTCGGATAACAATCGAAAAGTCCCGTAACAAGCGATTTCTGCGAGTTCTGAAGCTTAGCGGTGAATTTCACGAGAGCAGGTTGACTTCATAGAAGTTTGGAGCGCCGAACTTCACGAGTGAGGTCACGGTTTTTCTTTTTTTGTTTAACGGTAAATGAATTTGATATGAAAATCAGTATGAAGATGATTAATTTTCTGTTGGTTTCTCGTTCTCTGTGATCTGTTTGCCCGACAAACGATAAGAGCGAACGCGCGTAAATGTATAAAGTTGAACGTTTTCTTTGTGTAATGAACAGTGCGTTTTCCAAATTACCCGAGAAACAACTGCAGTATCGTTATCACCGTTGCGAGTACGTTTGTTAACCACTCGTAAAACTTTAGCTATGTCGCTGGACAGAACGTGACTCTAACGTAAACGAGACTTTACACACAGCAGGTGCGAATTGCTCCCGTCGCCATGGCTACACTAAGTGTTTATTTCGCATGCGTAAAATTGTTTTCGAGGAGAGCGTGTAGCACGAGCGCTCGTTTCAAATTAGAACGTATCAGCTGCGTGTACCAAATTCAATTGGACAGGATATTGTTGGTCAAGTTCCGTGTAACGACACTGTTACACCAATTAACCCGAGATCGCAAAAACAATCCGTTTCGCTTTCGCCGGCGTCACGATTTATTCTGTTTCACGAGACGCGATTAAAAAACTATGCATCTCGTTGCGAGGGTTTATTGAAAAATTTCTTGAAAAATATGTTTAAAAAAAAATAAAAAAAATTGTTTCCCTGTAACAAATACATGCTACATTCAATCTTCATATTGACCGGCCACTAAAGCCGAACACGGAATTTCTTTCTCAGCCAACAAATCAATTCGAAGCTACTTCCGATCAGAGCAAAGTTAAAAATCCGCCCGATTGCCGATTTTTATCAATTTTTTCCTCCCAAAGTGATATTAAATGGGTTCTCGAGGATCGAGCGAACGTGGACGCAGCAGCGGCGAAGTGCATCGGAACGTAAATTATTTTCGGTAAAGCATTTCGCTGATGAGAGACAGCGTGGACACTTTCCTAATTTCGATCGCACAAAAATAGTTCGGTCATATTGAATCTGCGAAGTGATATGATTTTTACCGGACGCACAGCGTGTGAACAATTATTTGGTATTGGCTGCCATAAGCGTATTCTACATCTTCGGATCGACGAAGATCTGTACGAAAAAGTTACCGTAAAATTGCCCTTGACATTGAATTTCAAGGTCAATATTTCTTTTTTTTTAAGTAGATAACGGTTTTTCCAAGTCAATTCAAGTAAATTTAGATAGATAAAAAAATTGAACCTTGAAATTCAAGGTCAAGGACAATTTTGCGTCAACTTTCCTATGGGAGCCAAGATCAGACATCTCTTTACACCCTGCACGCGGTGACCTAGTTGTAGGCCACCTTATTGATTTAAATTTTATAAATAGACAGCGGATTTTATGACAAAAATGAGTAGGTGTAATCCAAAATAGTGAAAACATGAAAAAAGATTTAAATATAGTGTTACATTATTTTGAACCTGTTAAATATATTAAGAATAAAAATGAATTTCTATTTCACTCCAATTGGTTGCAATTCATCTAGACAATTTTTATTTTGCATAAAGATCCGCTGTCTAGTTATGAAAAATTCGTTAGTTTTGTTACATCCTCATTTTGTACCCAGACAACGTTTATTTTTGAGCCGAAGAACACAAGACCTTCAAACGACTTGCACAACGAGTTCCGCACAAAGCGTAGAGGTCACCTTGAGATCTCGGAACCGCGTTTCACTAAAAATACTGTTTACAACGAGCTACAGTTTCGAAAACAGTGGACACCCCGTATTTCTGGAAATGGAAATTTGAAATTTGTATGATAAATTTGATTCAAAATAATTTACTATAAAAATTGAGGGGACTTGAAGTTTCCATAATAAATTTTATTTAAAATAACTTTACTAAAAAAATTGAGGATACTTAAAATTTGTATAGTTAATTTTATTATAATAATCGAGTACATTTTGATTTCCGGTTCGTCTGCTGCTCGAGACCAAAAATATTGAGAAGTCGTGTCAAACGGGACACCCTGTACATCAAGAAACGAGTTTGTTTCATCGCTGCCAGGTCCTGTTACCCGGTAAGCGAAGGCAGACACGTGGGTACAAAGGAAACGTTTAAAACGCGCGAGGGGTGAGACAGCGAGGTGGTGAGGGGAGTGGGGAGAGAAAGAGAGAGAGAGTTGTCTCTCGCGTTCGTATATCGGCGCGATACCGAGGCACAAAAAGCTGAAATGGAGTTTGCGTGAAAGGGTAGAAAAGGGATAGGACTGCCGACGATCCATATTTTACGAGAGCAAATAGGAAACGCTTGAGCGAGAGAACACGCGGAGGAGGAGAGAGAAAAAAACGACTGTGGAAGGGATCGGTGGTAGTGGAAGGGGAGGGAGGGGGTGGACATACCGGCTGGTCTTTCTTTCTCTTGATCTCGCAGCAATATGCCGCGATTTTTCGCTCCTCTCTACCACGTCCCTCTTTTCCTCTCGTATCAATATCTTTTCCCAGCTCTCAGCTTCCGATTCCCTTCTGATCCTCCCCCGCTGCGGGGTGTAAATTCTCCGCAAAACTCCTCGCGTCTTCTTCACTTGGAAGATTGAATATGGCAATACGTTTTTCCCGGAGCGCGCCCCTTCTATTACGGTAGAACCTCGCTAGTTGCGCGTTCACACGGCGCGTGGCCAGCTAAAATCCTCACCACCAGTTGGAAGCTCTAACTGGTGGGAATCGCTACGAACGAGGTTGCGACTAGCCAGATTCTACTGTACAGAGTGTAAAGAAATTATATGTCGCGGCAGCCATAGGACGATTCTACACCCTCGAACTAAGGAAGGTTGCGCAAAATTGACCTTGCCCTTGAGTTTTAAGGTCAGAAGATTATACAATTTACAAACAAATACAAAAAAAACAAAAGATTCAGTTGCGACCCACGGTTCATTTTGCACTTTTGACCCTTACGAGGAGTAAAATTAAAGAAATTTTGTTTCAATCGCGTCTCTTTAATTTTACTTGTATTCAATTTACCAATAATTAATTCGTAATTGATTTACTTGATTTTACTAATCGAGGAAATTCTCATGAAAAGATTTACCAAATCCTCGTAGTGTGTAGTACTGTGCGAACAAAATCCTAAGGGTGAAAAATTAATGATTAGATCGATTAAAAATTCTGCTGAAAAAGAATTCACGAAATCCTCGAAGTGTGCAGCTAGCGTATCAACGAAATTATAATCGTGGCCAGTAAATATTGAGAAAGATGCGTGTTCCTAATTCCCATACGAGCGGACTCGGCGCTGTTTGATTAGCAGAGGGCTTTGGTCGGAGAGAGCGTGGTCATGGTGTCTGGCCAAAGCGTTTTTCAGTCCCATGGCAGAGGGAACGGTCGTGTAAAAAGGAGCATTCGATCGTCGTGTGTGTGTGTGTGTGTGTGTTAGCGAGCGTGGGTGGCGAAAGAACAACGGAAGGGTGGCGAAGGGAGGGGGTTGGGGCAATAGGAACGAAAGAGTCGAAGAAGGAGGAAGCGGATTATTGCTTAGTGGCGGTTGTAGGCGGTTTCGCAGTGGTTTCAGCTTAACGAACCCACGGAAGCGGACTCACCACCGTCCCAATTTCTCGAACGGTCTCGAAAGGATACTAGCTCGGCTTCGGGCTTAATAAGGTTAAGGGGTTGCTAGAAGGGGAAAGGGATGGTGTAAGTTCAAAGCACGGGCTCCGGAGTCGAGTTAATCTCACGTGTTGGGAATAAAGTTAGCGGCCGGGAGCCGTTTACTCGGTGCACAGCCTCAACCGAGTCATTTTCACCAGCTATCCGATCCCCGGGATCCTTATAGGAGGACCGGGGGCTGCTTTAAGCGACGCGATTGCGATAGTTATTCGCCGCTTAACTGTCCGAAGACACCGCAGAAATCTCGGATAAGAAACGTTGCGGTTATTCCCTGGGATTGTTCCCAATAGGTAGATATGCTCTTTCCAGGCCGCGCAGCGTCGTGCAGTGCTCATGAGTTTACAACTTGCGGAAACCGTCCCGAACGAGCCGCGATGTCCCCTTTCAGCGGAAAGTAATCCGTTTGTTCGACATGGTAATCTCGCCCTTACAACATGCGGTTTAACCTCAGAAACCTTTGAGCCGCCGTACTTTGTTGTAGCGACGCGCATTTTAAAACGAACAACGAAAACGCAACGCGAACATCTTCTTTGAGCGTCGAGCGACACCGACACTCGGTATTCAAGTGCGGACTGCGGAAGTTTCGTCGTGTTCTCGCGATCTCTTTCTCCTTTTTACATATTTTTTAAACAACTTCCTTCAGGTTTTTTGGATTCTCGTAACTTCGTTGGTCTGTGTGTCCCAATTTTTACTGCAGGGAAGGCTAGGCTAGGCTCGTCGGGAGCAAAATGGACACCTTTAAAAAAATAAATAACTTTTCAAAAATTAAACGAGTTCAGTTATTTTGGAAATTAAATGAAAATTCCATTCGACGAAATTGCGATGGAAAAAGTAAAAATCATGTCAATTTTTACTGCAGGAATACAGTCAGGAGCAAAATTAACACCTTTTAAAAAAAACAACGTTCCAAAAATTAAACGAGTTCAGTTTTTTTGGAAATTAAATGAAAATTCCATTCGACGAAATTGCGATGGAAAAAGTAAAAATCACGTCAATTTTTACTGCAAAAATACAGTCAGGAGCAAAATTGACACCCTTAAAAAAACAATTTTCTAAAAATTAAACGAGTTGATTTTTTTTGGAAATTAAATGAAAGTTTCCATTCAGCGAAATTGCGGAAAAGTAAAGATGACAATTTTGAACTCTTTATCAGTGCCCATAAAGAAAAGTTCCATCAATTATGAGAAATACTCATAAATCTATTAAAAAAAATTTTGTTACTCGTTACCTAATCCTTCTACAACCTTTAAAAACTGAAAATATTCTGTCCAATCCTAAAAAGGTTATTTTTAAAGATCCACTAAATTTTGGCCCCGACAGTTACAAATTTGATTGTTAAACGTTTTTATGGAGGAGCCATAAAAATTTATCGGCAAAATTCGACCTGGCAAATTGAAAACATCACTTGGTTTCGGTACGATATTTCAACGTTAGTGCAACAATGTTATACTCTAACGAGCTCCACGAATAATGAGAATTCTTGTATAAACAATCATTTCTGTTTGACGAATAAATAAATTATTTACTTACGAGGTTCTCGCGCGAGTGCTTTCACTTACCTGCAACAGAAAAGTAGAGAATTTTAATACTGAAAAATGATTTATATATACTATGTATATAAAATTATCAATTATTTATATAGAAATTCGATTTTACGAATTATTTCTGTTTACAGGTATTTAATTATTATATAAAACACAGTGAAATAAATGAATCTATTTTCTCGCATGGTTTTTTATTAACAATTTTAAATAATGTTCAAAAGTCACAAAGTTTCATAATTAGACAGTGAATCTTCATGGAAAATAAAAAAAATGCTCGCATTGATTGCAAGACAGTGGAGCCAAATAAAAAATTATTTCTCGTCTTAATTACCTTGTTAAACTGATATGCTCAAATTTTTTAAATAGAACCTTTAAGTTTTTGTCATAAATGTATAAAATCCGCTGTCTATTCATAACTTCATTCTTGAAAAATGTTGAGACGATAGTTTGAAGAATCCAAAGACGCGTATAGGCGTCATGCGACTGTGACGTAAGCAATATTATTGTCCGGAGACATTCTTCGGACGGCGGATTGACTATCATGGAGTATAATGAAGCGCATGATAGGTGATTATAGACAAGGATCGTGGTTCCCTATCCGACCTCACGGACGTAGGGTTCGGGGTCAGCTCTTAACAAAGGTCAACCAGCCAAAGGCGACAATCGAGTTCGCCGGCCGAGTTTCGAATGATTCCCAGGCAATCGGTGCCGCGCGTTACACGCCGCATCGCCTTTCTTAAGGATGCATTCTCACAGGCGCGACGCGTGAGCCGCGCAACACATTTGAGGTGCTCGAAAGGGGTCGCTTTTAAAAGCCCGTCGTGCACCGAAGAGGCATCTTAACCCTCTTGATGCGACGCGCGGCCGTGATTTATACCCTAACGTACACACTCCTGACATACTCGTACACGGCCACGTCTCACCGAAAATAACAGTCTCGCGTCGCAGCTTGAACAGCACGTTGCAACTCGCAGACCCGCACCGTATGATTTCAGCCTAATGGCTCGTGCCTAGTTAACTGAAAAGAACGTGACTGTTAACAATTTTTCCTGGAAACGTTAATGGTCACTTTTTAACAAGTTGTTCGAAAGCACACATTTTGCGAACCGCTTGTAGCAATTTCTTTTGCCGCAGAATGTTTATAACTGGCCGTCTAACACTTCCTCTTCCATGTTTCCCGCGCGATTAAAAGATTTACTTAATACACTAAATGTTACAATTTAGCGTAATTCGAAAGAATTTTCACAGTATTAAATTTATTTTATTTATTATTATTATTATTATCGAAAAGTTTAAGAGCACGTGGAATTTCAAAACTGTAAAGTCAAAATAGCCTTCGGAAGGGTTGAGATTAAACTACCCCCTGCGGTTACATAATTTTGAAACACCCTGTAGACATATATGGAAGAAAATAGTTTACGGAAACAGTACGTGACATTTCTGAACTGTAAAGTCAATGTAGCCTTCAGAAGGGTTGAGATTAAAGTCCCCCTCACGTTTATGTCATTTTGAAACACCCTATAGACATATAGAATGAAATAGTTTGCGGAAACAGTACGTGAAACTTCTGAACCGTAAAGTGAAAATAGCCTTCAGAGCGGAGGGTTAAGATTAAAGTCCATCCCACGTTTACACGATTTTGAAACACCCTGTAGATATATTTTCTTGTCTTCTCGATCGTATGACGGTTAATATATAAATTGATGATGCTCTCGGCGCAAAGGTTCGATCAATATTCAATAGAATTTAAAGCAAATTTGCGAGTTTGATTTAAACTTTCGACGTTTCGATCTTTATGTGGATCATTTTCAAGAAAGAGAAAAACCGCGTCTGTAAAAAAGTTTAATAATATTTAATTAATTTTACTGTAGTGAAAATGGGTTTGATCACTGAATAAAACCCTGTATATATATGGAATAAAATAGTTTAGGAAACTTTCGAGTTGTTTTTTAAGCGAACGGTCGACTCGAGACCCACGTTTGCTTGGAGACCTTTTATCCTCTCGACGAGTAGATTAAAACGCAACAACAAAAATTTAACCTTGGGAAAATCGTTAAAGTTTAAGGTCAAATTTGCACGGAACTTCTTCAAACGGATCTCCGTCGATCCAAAGGTGCGGAACCGAGCTGTGGTAGTTTACACGTGATTTTGGTGCAGCCTGTACAGACTGAAAATAACAGATTGGTAGTATTAAAGCATTTTAATCTTCCCACCGTTGCAGCTGCACATTTTTCCCATTAGTGCATAAAATCCGCAGTCTGCTCATTAACTATCTCTCGATTTTCCACTTTTTTTTCCTTCAAACAATTCGGAAGTTCGCTAACTCGCAGGATCGATGGTGACGAGTATCGTCAATCTTCGGACGTCTGGTTCGTTGTCGAGGGTTCGGTAAGTGACGTTCGATCTATAATTCATGGCGCCACATTCAGACAAAATATTTCACCGAGCCGACTCCTTCCGTTATTTACTTATTCCGCGGGTAGAACGCGCGTGACGGTCAAAGTTCACGGAAAGCTCATCGGCCGGCGAGTGCTTAAATTTACGTTCACGTCCCCCCCACCCCCAACCACCTGCCTCCCCTCGTGTTCATTTTATAGTAGCGTGGCCGGGCGTAAAGTAAATTTATAAGTGAGACGCCATTAATAATTCAACGGAGGTGCGTATCGCCACGCTATGATTTGCAGTTTCGGCTAGGCCCGGAGCATGCGCCGCGCCAATGGAAATTGATCACGTTCGTGGAAACGTTAGATGAACGCGGACCTGCACGCTGATGTAAGCGGATAACTAATCGATACGTTATTACCAAACGGATCGTTATGTAAAATACAAATTTTGCGCATCTGTTGCATGAAGCAGTAGCCAAGTAAAAAGTACTTTTTTCGATTAGTGATTTCAGTTAGTTGAAAATTATACGCTGATGTTTCCGAACTACAGCCGGTTAAGCCTACACGGTTAAATTTATACAAAATAAGGAAAATTTTATTTTCAATAATTCTCGTCTTATATTTACAATAGTCCTACCAACGAGTGGCTAAGATTCTCCCGATTAAAATAAGCCCAAACACGAGGTGAATCGGACAAAATTTGCCGATTTAATATCGAGCTATCTACTGTGCGCTCCCCGCAAGTGGGACGTCACAAGGGGGCGGGCTTTCGCTCGCTCCGCCCATCCCCACCCCTGACGCTCCAACATTCCTAACGTTTATCCAAATATTTCGATTTATATTGTGTTTGGACTCGTTTTAATCGGAGGAATCTCGGCTATCCGTTGCTACTAGAATTACAAACGTAAGTCAATTACTAAAAATGTCCTTTATTTCATGTTTATTTTCTTCGATATACTACGTCTGGCTACCGAACATGTAAATTTAACCGTGCAGTATTGTAATGCTGTTTCGACACTGAATCTAACCGGTGCTCGTTCGTGATTCTTCGAGCTGGTCATATATGTGACAATTTCTGAATACTTTATGAGTGGCAGGTTATGCCAGCCTGTTACGGACAACGCGATAAGCTCGCTGAATCTAGGAAATTGTCGGCCGAGTCGATATCGATATGATCACGGTCGACTAACACGCGAGAAACGCATTCGGAATGACCGATCGGCTGCCTGAGCATATACATATAGGGAATTAGCGCAATAAAATCCTCTGCGTACATTAACATTTCTAGCCCCCGCAGAAACCATTTGATCAGACGGATTACACAAATCGTTGCGTTTCAACCATGTTCGATGATACTCGCACCGCGTTCGACCAGCTGTTATTCTTTTCGACTTCATTTCGGTCTTTAAGTGAACTTTAATGAAATTTATACAGAATATCGTATGTTGAAAAATATTTGACACGTTTGTTTTGTTTACCTGCAATGATCTAGAGGGTGAAAATAGTCCTTAAAGTTTTGAGTGAAAACCACATTTTTTCTAATACCCTCGGCAAAGATTTTTTTAACAGTTCGATTTAAAAGTCGTATAAAAATATTTCAGAAAACATCATTTATTTAAAAAATTTATCTAGGACGTGAAAATAGCCGTTAAATTTCGAGGTGAATACCTCATTGTTACTAATATCCTCGGTAAACAATTTTTAAAAAATTTATTTGATAAGTTGTCATATAGAAATATTTCAGAAAAAATTATTTATTCAAAAAATTTATCTAAAGGGTGAAAATAGCCTGTAAAATTGGAAGTGAAAACCTCATATTTGCTAATATCCTCGAGGAAAGAATTTTTTAAAAGTTTGTTCGATTCGTATGCATATTAAAGTATTTCAGAAGAAATTATTTATATAAGAAATTCAACTTTTTTGCAATAATTCTTATTGATATGCTTTGTGTACGTAACCTGTGGACTAAAATAGGGGATAAGTGTGCTTGGAATATTTTTTTGTATTTGTCTAACAATAATTATTGAATTATTTCAACAGTAACATTAAAAATCTCATTCGTGAACGTACAGCTATACCTACAGAACTTGAAATAGTTGCATAAATACCTTTGAGTGATGAATATCTTCATCCACACGTGCGCTATCGATCATAAATTCTACCATTGCAAGGACGTCGCCATTTTCCATAAAAGAATTGTACTTCGGAAACTCTCAAACGATGATCGATCTTGCTTAACACCCTTTCGAGAGATATCGCGGCTGAGGTACGAAACAGACGAAACAACGTAGAATGAGTCACTTCGAATGTAGCAATCTGAGGACGACAATGTATTTCGGCCACGCGTGTAGAATTCGCATCATTGAGGATCGTAACAGCGGCCGTACAATAAAAATTGACAACGCGATTGTAAAGACCGATACTCATGATTCCGTGATCGTTTCATCGGTTCGGATACTCTCGTTCGACTGCCATTTCGTCTGTTTTGATGTCGCAAACCCGAAGCAAAGTGTGTCTATTGGTGGCTATAACCCTCCGATGATACAGCGCTGACGTTATGAGGGGGTCAAAGACGTGATTACTGGATGAGAATATTATACTCGCACGTTCGCGATCACGATCAAAAGGGTGACGATATTATGCAGCTAATTCCGGCATCGTGATCCGAAAAACGACTGTGAAATTGCGAACTGACGCACACATAGAGACACCTTCTATATACAGTGGAGGAACTGCAAATTTTCGGACCCCTCTGATTACTTTATTCGTGTACTTTTAATTTAATTTAAATCAGGAATAATTTTAGTGAAATTACAAGATAATAAATGCAAAAATTTTGGGATTTGCTAGTGTACTTTTAATTTAATTTAAATCACCGATAATTTTGGTGAAATTACAAAATAATAAATGCAAAAATTTTGAGCTCCCTCCTCTTTGTCAGTGTACTTTAAATTTAATTTAAATTAGCAATAACTTTCAAGGTTGTTACCACCCCCTTTCAAAGTCATTCTTGTTTTGCAGATTAAAAAGTCCTTTTATAACGCAATTTCATAGTAGACACCAATATACAACACAGTGGCGGAGCTACAAATGTTTACCCCCCCCCACCGCAAAATATAATTTTGAAACCTTCGAAACCTTGTAAAATTACAAGATAATCGAAAAATGTTGAGCCCCCTTCGATTACGCCTCCCTTCACGACGCGTCACAGGGTCTTCGGGATTGCAGTTCCGCCCCTACGTATAGAAATAATTCGCACACGAAATATTACCGGAATTTCTGGCCACCCCTGCGACACTAATTCTCGCGGGCCGCCTGCTCGAAACATCCCTCGACGTATACTAGACAAATATTTTTGTGCACCGGTGTTTGCACTTCGGTTCGATGTAGCTAGCCCCGATTGCGAACGGTCCCGCGACAATGTACTCTCGCGATTAATTGGAAACATTCGCGCCCGTACACGAAATAAAACGAAACTGGTTGAGAACCATTGTTTTCTCCAGCGGGCGCGGGCGTCGGGCGTCGGGCGGGACGGTTGTTTCCCGGGGGCGCGAAAGAGTATAATGGAAATAAATTGCCCCTAGTTCACGTGTGCATCTCTTTCGGGGACGGGCCTCTCTCCTCCGCGAGTTATCTTGCCATTTTTCTTCCCGCGTGTCCCTCTACCTCGCTTCTATTTGATCTTAGCTGGACCGGAGCGGCGCGACGCGCGGAACACGAAGGGATGCGGGCGATGATGGGCTCTTTTAACGAGAATCGCGGGCACAGTAAGCGAGGGGGAGTCCCGTAAGAAAGGGTTGCCTGATTTTAACGCGGGATGACGAGGAGATCATCAAAGACATTCGCCGGGACGGACTCGCGCGACCGAGTTCGTTAATTGAATTCAGTTCTTAACTCCTGGGCGATTGACATAATGGCTGGGCACGTTAGTATTCTTCACGTGTCAGCCACCGTTGAACTTTCGCTGAGTCGAATTTTTACACAATTTCCCGAATATTTTCTTTTAGACTGATCAAATTCTTCGATATTTTTTTTTCTAGAAAATATGTTTATTATTTTATAGGTAGGTGTAATAATAGGTACTTAATGTTTATCGTTAATTATTTCGTACTATACAAAGATACATGGTATGAAATTTTTGGCGCACGGTTCGATCAGTTAATACAATAAAATAGCTATTTTTATGGAAACTTTTAAACGTTAACCATTCGGGTTTGAATCCGTTAACGTCATTTAGCCACGTTTTGCTAAAAATTGTTTTTCAATTGGAGGGACAGAAGGTGGTGTTTCGTCCTAGACCCGCTAGAGGACTCATCAGTAAGGCTATCCAGCAAAGTTTCCATAAAAATAGCTATTTTATTGTATTAACTGATCGAACCGTGCGCCAAAAATTTCATATCATGTATTTAAAACAATTTACGATCAATAGAACATTAACATTTTATTATAAGAAGGCGAAAAAAATTTACATAGATCGAGAAAAGATTAGTTGCAACCCCGTCCGATAGATGGACAAAATCGTTGAACTTTCTCGCTAGTTACTGAAATGTTATCAATCAGTATATTAATAACTTTCTGCAAAAAGACACTTGTGTGTCTAAGGCAGGGCCCGCTGGATAGCCTTACTGATGAGTCCTCTAGCGGGTCTAGGACGAAACACCACCTTCTGTCCCTCCAATTGAAAAACAATTCTTAGCAAAACGTGGCTAAATGACGTTAACGGATTCAAACCAAAAGTTTCCATAAAAATAGCTATTTTATTGTATTAACTGATCGAACCGTGCGCCAAAAATTTCATACCATGTATTTAAAACAATTTACGATCAATATAACATGTACATTTTATAGAAAGATACATTCGGAAACTAGAAAACAATTTTCGTATTCGGTCAGAGTTGCCAGATCAGGGGAAGGGACTCGAATCGAGGGGAATACTGTTACCCCCTCTCCGCCGTTACCGTGCGCACGCACGTCACGTGGTCCGTGACGGATGCGTGGAGATGCTCGCCGCCGGAAAGTGGGGGAATAGCGTCGTAGAGCGTGTGCAGCTTAGCTAGATTCGCGACCCTGGCATCGTCAAAATGGCGGCGTTGGTCCTCGAAGAATTTATAATAATTTTCTGCAGAAAAATTAAATGACATCGAGTTGAAAAATTGCTTGCAATCCTTTATGCGCAAGTTGAACAAAAATTGATTTCCTCTCTAAATAATTTGAACGGTTTGTACATAATCGTTTCAGCTACTAATTTTTGTTATAAATAAATTCCGCCGTCTAGGTATTGCGGATAAATTTTGCAACGGTGCCTCTTACATCCGGGATTGATTATCACGGCGATTAACATTGTAACAGCAGAATTGTTTTCTATGTAAAACGATGATGTCTCCTTGAACGAATTCCTTGTGTTTCGTCAGATAGCCCGGTTACCCGATGGAAACTAACAAGGCGGATGTTTATCATTCGACCACCAAAGGCAGGATGAAATTGTCCACGGTTTTCGACGTCTTGTTATACTCATCGGCCCGACTGCGCGCCGTAGGAAAATGTTTCGCTAATTGCAACGTCGTCGTCGCGGAGCCGACACCGCCTTCTTCTTTCGAGTAACGAAGTCAATTTACAGTACGGCTGGAGTACGCCGATAAATCGAATTATCCTTGGCAGCTCGTTGCTCGATGGACGCTATCAGCGGCTCTCCCGTTTATTTTTCTTGCGATTCCTGTTCAGATTAGTCGAATAAATCCCCGATTCATGAGAACACGTTCCGGGACCACCGTGATTCTAGGCACTGTCGCCGCGCGAACGTTCGAGTCCCACAATTAGCTGGACGAAAGTAATTTTCGAGTCGAGGAAAACTGTGTTAATATACAAATAAAATTTATTATGAAATTTTTTATTTGAATTATCGATCGTAGTTGAGTAACACAAATAGAATGATTTCAAATTATTGCGTTTCGCTCTTCAGAAGGTTTAAATGTCACCATCAAACAGCATGTTTTGTCACTTTACAGGGTGTCCCAAAATTCCTACAGCTCCCGGAAATGGGAGGTTCCTGGAGTGATTTGAAGCAACATTTTCCTTTGCAAACATTTGCCCTACAATATCGTGTCAGACTCGTGATGATGATTTCGAACAGAGTCTAATAAGAATGTATATTATCAATTTCCTTTAAACCGAAATAAAATTCTACTTTCGTTTTGTTGATGTACAGCTACTGGGGAATATATGTATATAGGCATAGATATAAATTTTCTCCTTTTTTAGGAAATAACGAACAGCAAAAAAGTTGTAATTACTGAAACCGTACAATAAATCGTAGGGCAAGGGGTTAACGAAAAACGCTGACCAATCAGAGCGCGACCTAGACGCGTGTTGGCAAAGATGGTACGGCGCGCCAGGCGAATCCCCTCGCTGGAGCGTTAGCGGTCCGCCGCGAAGAACAAGTGAACAAGTGAAGGAGTAGAAATTTTGAATTATGTATTGTAAAAACTCACTTATTCAGCCGTAAATCCACTTGCTGCTTGGAAATGTGGGTCACTGGCCCACTCAGTGTCGAACTGCACAGCTGGTCTCAGGTATATGACAGTGCCGAACGGTAAGGGACGTACAGTCAGGTCAACGAACCGCACAGCTAGTGATGAATAGTAGGTATACGACAATCTAAGGCCCAAGGGATGCGCGATGAAGTCAAAGATCCGGATCTTCGCTTTCATTGTTCAAACTTGTCACCACATAGCAGCGCATCGCAGCACAAATCACAATAATGAGGTAATGAAATCAGTAGACTGGGGTTTTCATGCATTTGTAGCAAAAATAGTAGGTGCAGTTTAAAACAGTAGAGAGATTAAAATATTTAAAAACTCCAATGTATTATTTTCAACTTTTTCACACGTTAAAGTAAAAATCAAATATCTGTATGGCTCCTCTCATTTGCAACAGCAGCAGCAGCCAACTTTTATTTTGCACAGAAACCCGCAGTCTAGTGATTATCACTATTAAAAACACACGTACTAGCAACCGTGAGGTTTGTAGTAATAACTCTGTAGAGATGTTCTCTCTACCACGGCTCGAACGACACTATTTTTCTGAAAAGTCAATAGAAAAGAAAAGAAAATACACGCTGTAGCACGCTTACGAAAACGACGGGGTGGATAGACGAAAAACAGGATACGAGAAGGACCGCTGTAAGACTATAATTTATGGCAATCACATGTTTCGGTATACCTGCAGACTGGTACGCAGAGTCAATGGGTAACTGTTCGAAAACGTCGTCCATCCTTTTACCCACCAAGAGGTAGAAATGTCAGGGCCGCGAGCCGCAAGGGTGCCTTGCTATTGTCCTACACCTCTCGTAAGAAACTTTCTAAAAGAAGGACGGACAATGTTTTTGAAAAGTTACCCATTGACTCTGCGTACCCATCTGCAGGTATACCCAAACATGTGATTGCCATAAATTCTAGTCTTACAGCGGTCCTTCTCGTATCATGTTTTTCGTCTATCCACCTCGTCGTTTTCGTAAGCGTGCTACAGCGTGTATCTTCGACACGCATAACGACCTTCTTAAACTTTTCAGAAAAATCTTGCGTAAACTCAGTGTCGTTCGAGCCGTGGTAGAGAGTACATCTCCAAAAAGTTATTACTACGAACTTCACGGTTGTTAGTACGTGTGTTTTTAATAGTGATAATCACTAGACTGCGGATGTTTATGCAAAATAAAAGTTGGCTGCTGCTGTTGTTGCAAGGGAGAGGAGCCATACAGGTATTTGATTTCTAGTTGAAAATAATACATTGGAGTTTTTAATTATGTTAATCTCTCTACTGTTGTAAACTGCATCTACTCATTTTTGCTACAAATGCATGAAAATCCCAGTGTACAGATTTCATTACCTCATTATTGTGATTTGTGCTGCGATGCAAGTGATATTGGAATTGTTAGTAGTGCATAGCTATGTGGTCACAAGTGTGAACAATATACTGCACACTTTTTTCAACGTCCTCGTACCTCGTCGTGTTTACCGGTTACTTGAGTCTACCGGTAACCGCCATGCGGTACACTCGCAGTTTACATATTTCTTGATACACAATTCTAATGACATAGCCAGTTAGTATGACTTTTTTCATTCTTCTTGAAACTATTGTTTCCAATACCTAAAGATTTTGACTATTCCATTTTTTAAACCTGTTTTCCACAAACGCAAACACTCGATTCTGAGGATAATCTGAATGTAGATCGAAACGTAAGTCGATAATAATTTTTGCAAATAAGCTATCTCAGTGTAATCTCTGATTAAAATTGTTTATAGAAATAATAAATTCTTTCTATATTTATTTTTATATTGCAACGTATAGCCAATCGAAAACTGAAAAGTATTTGTTTTGCCAGATTATTGCTACTAGAAAAATCGTGAAAACCGTGTAACAGAAATTTATTTAATACATTTAATAGGTTGAAAATAATGTGGTAGTATTTTAAAATTCTTCTAATGATTTTACTGTTTCAAATTACACCTACTAATTTTGGTCGTAATTGCATAAAATCCGCTGTCTATTAATAAAATTTTGAAATGCACGATAAATTTTAGAAATAAATATCAATACAGAATGCCCACATTTGTTAAACTTTAATATTATTTATTAGCACTAGATACAATGTTCCCTCTAGAATCAGAAAACAATTTTCAAAGTACAATTTTATTTCACTTTCGGATTTTCTGATTCGAATCAGGAGCGAATTAATCCCCTGGATCGCATGAACGAGATCACGATTTAATATTAAATATGTGTTTATTTCATCTTTTGCAGCTGTCGTGTAATTCCAGAATCGTAGTCAAAGTGTTAGAGCCCATCGACAGGGGCGTCACGATCGAAACAGATACCTCTTTCGAATAGTACAATTATTATTTAACCGGTGTACGGTTCCACAAAATTAATTTCATCTCGTCCCTGCCACTGTTGAGAGTTCTCGTTGTCAAACGTATCATCGTTTCTAATGTTCCAATTAGTTTCGCGTGTCCGGAGGTTTCCGACAAACTACGCCAGCGTCAATTATTATTTGGACGTTCGATAGTGCTATTATTATAAAAGAACTGTTTTATACTGTCTGTGTAAACACGCAATTTTTCAGCTAATTCGCATCTTTAAACATAGATTCGAATTCGTTAAAATATACCGGGAAGACATTTTTTGTAGCAGATGCATCTGTTCCCATGGAGTTATCGATATTCACATTTTTATTCGTACGAAATGACGCATACGTCACTCTGATCATTTTTTTGAAAACAAGTTACAGCTTTAAATGTTTCGTTTTCAGCTAACCAATCTAACTATTTAGCTGTTCGAGAATAGATTATGATGTCAATTAAAAAAATACTGAAAATATTCACACTTTTATTTGAAAAAAATAAAAAACTAGTTTGCGGTTATCCAAGTTTTGCAGATTTTATGCATTTATGGCAAAAATGAATGGACGAAATTGCAAAACAGTAAAAACATTCAAAGAAACCAAATATACTGTTGTTTTACCGATATGTGGGCAGATGAGTATGAATGAAATCAAATTATTGTTTTTATTTAGAAGGTGTGAGTAAATAAGCAAATATGTTACTAAAACATATATATTTATTTTATATTTTAAATATATATTATTTATTTATATGTATATATTATATATATTATTATAAATTATATTATATACATTATTATTAAAGATTAATGATGTGTCATATTATCTTCGTTAACTTACTCGACTGTAGTTTCCGCGAATTACTTGAAGAAGAAGTAAGTATCCTGTGGCTTGCAATTAGAGAATTTTCATTTTCTACTGATATTTAATATGTTCGTCGCCGCATCACCCATATCTGGGTGACAGGTATGCTTCCATGGGGGCACCGTCACCCAAATATGGGTGACGCTCTTCTTGTTCAAGTTCAATACGATTTTCAGTTGGATTTTTAAAAGAAATTTAATGGAATAATCACTGAAATATAAATATACATAGAATATACAACATAAAAATATTAAAAATATACACATTATACTATTCTTTTTATTAATTTATATTTAAGATAAAATATTATATTATACTGTTGCGCATGGTATTCGTTAAAACATTTTGTCGGATTTGGGCTCCACAAGAAACTCAGCCGAATCGCGATGGGCGACGAACGTGTTAAAAAATAGGAATTACCGAATGGGTTTGGATCGGAATAATAAATGATTTAATTTTTCAGTGAGGAGTTACGCGTCGAAATGCTTATAGGGGTCCAGCGCAGGTCGTTATAAGGATATCCAATAACGGCTCTATTATACTTCCTGGGCAGAGAACCAAGAAAGTTTATCGCGCCGATCGTCCAGCCGGTCAACTCGATAATATGAATTCACGCAGCGAGCAGGCTGCCGGATGTGGATATGTGGCCTGTGCTGGTATGTAGCTGACGAAGAGAAATGACCGTCTATGGCAAACCATAAATCCACGTACGGCGGATTAATCGTGGCACAGTGCTGTTCGCGAAACTTGTTGCCAACTAAACTAATTTAAACTCGTTCGAAACTGCCGCCAAGACTAACGGTGAGCCTATGCCGGCGCACATCGTACTGTGCGTACGAATTCAGGATCCACGTGCAGTTGTCACATGAACGATACGGATAATCGTCGTTCAACGGACAGTTTTTAATCACGGACCCCGTTCCGTACGCGAAACTCTCAAACAGTATATCTGAAATCACTTAACGGGCTTTTCGACGGGGCTCAACGGCGTTCTTCAGGAATTTTTTTCAGAGAAACTATCAAACCTTTCGCGTCGGGATTTTGCACACGTATTTATCGGCGTTGCGAGTATACGTGTGATTTTTTTCAAGTGAAAATTATCAAAATTACACGAGGATATACGTTTCTGTGATGCTTCGATCTAAGAAAACGGAAAGAACGAGAGTTTTTCTTAGATCGAGGTTTTACGAGACGATTAAAACACGCGGAGAGAATTTCGGGCGGAAAAACGAGAATTTTTCGGACGTTCATGCGGGAGTGCATCAATAATGCAGGAATCGCGTTAGCCACGGTGACATTTGTTGTCGAAAGCGTATTTTATTCACGAAATAAAATGATAACGACGGGCCGGAAAATAAACTGCAACATCCATTTTTAATGAAGATATATGCGCGGGAGAAGAGAGACGTAATAGCGTCGACTACGCAGAGACGCAATAATTCAATGGCACAGGAAAGTCATCCCTCGACTATTCTAATATGGGAACCGCGTTCTCCCATAGGACTTTATTACGCCTCTCTTATATGAAGAATACTTTTTCTATGATAATGGTGTGGCGTAAGGATGGCACGTGGGGCCGCTATGGTTACCTTGTGTCTCGAGAATTCAAAGGAATCTCGATTGACTGGAATTCTGTATTCCGAACGTGAAGTTTGCGTTCACCGTTTCTTTGTGTACCTATCCAGCATTTCATGTAATCGCGTCCCTACCTTATTTCACGCGGCTCATATTTCTTTTACGTTCGTGCATGATCGTCAGAGCTGTGGTAGATTGTTCAAACACTGTTTGACAAAATATGGGATTTTTCGAATATTCATTTTGAGCTCGTGTAAAACGCCAATTTTCAAATTATCGATTTTACTTTTTTTTTATTTGATAATTATCGAAATCACAGAGAAGCTAGAAATGTTTGCCATAGAAATCGAGGAAAATCGAAATCAATTTTTACGAGGTGTGTCGACTTAGGATTCGGGAAAAGCCAAGAAAATATTTTAATATTAATTATTTATTGCCTTAAACCACATGAGGTTTATGTAGCATATACAAATTATACGATATATGATTATGTCACAATATGTCTTAGTGTGTGACTTACAATTTGTTTATACTATTAGTTTTGCTGTGATGCCTGATTGAAATTAAATTTTAATTGTAAGAAAATACTTTTTATTGCCATTTATAAGTAGACAGCGGATCTCTATGGTTTTATAGCAAAGTTAAGTAAAATTTCGAAATTGTTGGAAAATAAAAAGAATTTATTCTCTGTTAAAATCATCAAGGGAATAGATAACATTCGATTTAGTTCCTGTTTTTTGCAATCGATGCAATTTTTATTTTGCATAATCCGCAGTCTATTTGTAAGTTCGTATCATGTATTTGTAACTATTTTTGAAGATTCCGAGGTCGAAGTTAATTTTTGCAAAAGGAGCAATTTTTTACGGCAGCGTTTTCAGAGTCAAGTTCCTCGAGGTGCAATATCGGGTTTTCCATTCAACAAAAGATCGTAGAATAGCGTGGTCCCGTGGGATCAGATCGACGTCAGAGCTCGGCACTCTCCGCTTAGCGGAAACCCTTCTTGACCGCGCAGTTAATGTGAACCAGACCACTCAGTTTTCAACCGAATGTTCCTGCTGTGGGAGAATTGGCACCAACCTTTGGAAATTCGGATAAAAGTCCTGCCGTTATCGTAAAGATGCTCCCTTCAGCGCCGGGGAGAGCTTTACCTGCGCACAGTTTCATAGCTTGCGAAGATCTAATTAACCAACAATCTCTTTTTCAACAGCTGATCATCTTCAGAAACAATTTTCCAAAATGCTCTACGGTAGTTGATCTATTTAAGTTTCTGTTATCAATTTATTATCTAGCACAGTCAGAGCCGCCAGATTATGTGTCCCAACTTTACATTCCCCTTCTACGCTTCCGCGACGGCAGAGAGGGGCTAACTTTTCCCCTCGATTCGTGCCCCTCATCTGACCACACTGGGCAGCCCAATTTTATATTTTTAAACAATAAGTTTTTAAACGAATAAAATTTTTTAATCCGAAGCTTCGTTTCCGAGGAAACCGAGTTTGAAAATGCAGCGAATACACGTACTATTAGATAGGAATCGTCTGTCGCGTCTGATCACGACCGACCTATTCTACTTTCTGTGTAAACTAGAGCACGCCAAACCGACGGATTTTTAACCGCGACTTTTCCGAAAACCATGCGTCATAAGAAAAAATGTTATTCCTTTTTTTCGATTAATATTCATTCACTTGTAGAATCACCCCCTGTCCGCTGGTACATGTTATTCGGCCGCGCCCTGTATACGCACCTCGAGTATCTTTCCTCGATTGGTCAAACGAAATCTGCGAAAACATGTTTTTCGTGCTTTCCTATGAAATATTTCGAAGTAAACATTCTGCCCGAAGTGGCGGCAGTCATAGTTCTGCGTAGAACGATTTTAGATCGCGCCGCACACCGGCGCGCAAACTGACGGTACGCGGCTGCATCTGGTAAACGGACAACACGAACATGCCAATCGTTCCCCAGAAAATATTCCACGCGATGCCTCGCAAAAAGCTTTCAACCATTTCGACTCTAGCTCCCTCTGATAAAGGAGGGGGGCATGCTTGGCCTCCGCAGGAGCCGCGGAAAATTCCGGGAACCATTTAATGTCGGATAGTGCTTGTTGCTTTGAGATTCTACGCGAACGTGAGTTTACTTGTACACGAAGTTCGATTTTTACGTGACTCGCCCGGTGAACTTTTCAGTTTTACATTTCAATTAGGTTTCTCTGTTTATAAGGAACGCCGCGCGCCGGCCCTGGAACTTTTCTCGTTGTCGGTGAAAATGTAAATGGACGGTCTCTTTTGTTTTTGAGACAGATGACCTGACAGTGTCCGATATTATGCGAAAAGATCATTTTTCTGTGGAGTGTCACATATAAAATTGTATGGTTTGTTACGAGCCGAGGGTTGGTGGTTTAGGATGTGGACTGGCCGATGTCTATTTCATCATCGGGGAGCCACCTAGACAGGAACACATACTGTGCGATGACTATTCTGTCATCGGATCGCTACGTGTTTAACCCGGCTACGCTTATTGGGTCCATTTGGTCCCGAAGCATTCTTTGCACGCTTGTAACTTCCAAACGAAATGGCCGACGAGTCTGAAATTTCTTGGCGGAGAATAATTTATTAAAATCTTTTTTCCACTTAAAAAAAAATATTTAAAATCCTTTTGGAATACTTGTAATAGAAATTGTTACACATATAAAAACCATACGTGTTTTTATTATGGTTACCACATTCGTGATCATAACAAGCGGCGAAGAAGAACTGAAGATATTGCACAACCATAAAAAAGGGTCAGAGGACGGTGTACTTTTTGCAGTGAGACCAATAAAAAAACATCACAAATACGATGTATATTGCACCAACTGTTCAAAATTCATTTGTAAAGAGCATAGAGCCTCACTTTGCATTGATTGTACAAGAGACTCCGAATAATTACGTATGTAATTTACGTTTACGAATGTAATTTTTAATTAGTATGTAATTGTCAACGACCATTGCCTCGCTGAAAACACCGGTTCTCGTTCGATCACCGAAGTAAAGCGGCGTAGGGCGCACTAGGATGGGTGACCGCTTGGTAAAAAGCCGGGAAGTGGCCCTCTGGGTGCGTTTCACGTGTTGTTGGCAAAATAGGTGGTTCGGAACCCACCTTAATAAAAAGTAGGTCCCGCTGAAATTGGAAATTAGGCGATAGTTGAGGATTGGTAAAGGGAGAAGTGGTGGAATGGATTTGAAACCCTGAGGGGACCAAATATCATTACATACATACAATTAGTATGTAATTTACGATAATAACAACAGATAAATAAAAAATTTAAAAACATTTTATAGCTAAACATTAAATAAATAGATATGGGTCCAAATGGACTCAAAACAACTTATTAAGTGTCTTTTTTTTAAAGCGTAGCCGGGTTAAGGGGACAGAGGACTGGCCGATGTCTATTTCACCACCGGGAAGCCGCTGTTTTTTGGAATAAGTGGACTGGCCGATGTCTATTTCACCATCGGGGAGCCACTGTAGGTTAGGTAGGATTAGCGGATTGACCGATGCCTATCTCATCACCAGGTAGCCACTATGGAATAAGGGGGTTGTGGGTTTCCGACTCGACTCGTATGGGTTAATACACCTCGAGCGGCAGAAATGTATCGTCGCGGAATACCAACCTCTGGGGATTCGAGATGAGTTGAGAATTGGAATACTCTGATATTAGGAATAAAATAATGTTATATTCTTGATCAGCTTAGGGTTACAAATGTTCCGTGTAATTATGTCGCGGAAGTTTACCTTCTCAATTTTCACGCACCGAGTAATGCGGGGGTGTTCTAACCGCGATCTTTATAACGTACGTACTTTCAACTTTGCTTTCTGGATGCTCCGATAAGGACTAGCCCGATCTTGCTCTGACTTTATTACGTCGTGGACGAAGGTCTACTGCCTTGAGAACGCGTATGTCACCCGATTTTGAGGAGGGCCTAGATATCCCCAAGATCGGTCCTATAGAGGTGGGGGCCATGTGTGATTCTTTGTTTTGTAATTTATTACTAAGGGGATTTCGATAACCCGTGACCCGAAAACCTTCGTGGAATCAATATCTCTAATTATTCCGACACATAACAATCCGGAAGGGCCAAAAGGGTTATCACTCAAAAGGTGCCTAACCGTAACAGGTTCAAGGTCATTTCAAAGACGATGAACTTTTCCTTTTCTACCGAAACAGAAGCATTCTGTGAAAAAAAACGTAAGGCGACCTTGCTATGACCTTGAAAGAAAGATAACTTGAAAATGCCCTATAGTATACGAAAAGATATTTTTTTCGTGGAATTTCATAAAAAAAGTATATTTAACTCGTTTCAAAGACGTTGAACTTTTTTTTCCTACGGAAAATCTATTTAAAGAACGTAAGATGACACTGCTATGACCTTGAAAACTTTATGTACAGGACATAAACAAATTCACAAGAATTAAGTATGCAGAAATTATTCTGTGATATTTTCAGACAACGGATTTTATGCATTTATGGCAAGAATGATTAGGCGTAATTTAAAACAGTAAAAATATCAGAAGCATTTTCAAATTCGCTGTCTAGTGATATTTATTAATTTGCCTTTATTTTTCGCTTCAGTATATCAAATTTGAACACTATGAAAAGCGGCGACGAAGGGCCGCCGCAATTAACAGATTATTTCACGCCGGCACTCAAGATTTTATCTTTAATGGCACGTATAAGTTTATGAACCTTGAGAAAACTTAGCGAATCAAGTGGCAGTGCGTCCTAGAATAGAATTACGTGTCGTGAAAGTTACGACATCTTGAAATTTCAAAGACGAAACCGCGTCGAACGTTTCGACCGCCTATTGGATTAAACATCTAGTTGTTTAAGGGTGACAAAAAGATGTTGATTGTATTTTTTATAAGTATACGCAGTACATTTCCAAAATCTTCTGGAAACTTTTTGATTACGATAAATTCATGTCAATCGAAGCCTCACTTTATTTTCGAAAATACTGTTCTATGAATATTTGCTTGCCAATAATCGCATGATATATCAGAGCAATATCGAATTATAAATTCGCATAAAATTATACTTGTATGAAACTCACGCCAATATAAATGTAAATAAGTATGCTGTTAGTTCGACGCGATAACGTTCTGCAAAACTGTGTAACCGCGAAGCTCCGCGATTATTAATAGTTTTTAATCCGGTGTGTGTTCTCCTTAAAGAATTTATTTATCAAATTTTTTTTCAGTTTCTCAATCATTTCTCAGAC
Source organism: Lasioglossum leucozonium (assembly GCA_028454225.1). Lineage (NCBI taxonomy): Eukaryota > Metazoa > Arthropoda > Insecta > Hymenoptera > Halictidae > Lasioglossum > Lasioglossum leucozonium. The sequence goes on along the minus strand of CM052221.1, from coordinate 13,894,501 downwards.
ATACTTTTCGTTTAGGTTTAACAAAAATTAATTTAACCAGATTATTTACCGGTCCGACAAATGGTATCAACGGCTAATTAGCAAAGAAAGTTCCGGTTTCTAGAAATTCCGTTTCAACATAAATACACACATACTTCTGAACGATATATTAATTATTCCCACCGTGGAAGGTCTGTGTATTACATTGATCAAAGCAACTTTCGACCATCAACGTCACTACGCAACCGGGGAGTTTGCCAGATTGAAAGGCATGGTCGAACGAGTACCTTCAACAGATGCACGGGAATTCTCTGCTCGGAATGAATGTTCATAAGCGGATTTCGTTGCACCGTGAAATACGCGTGTTAGGATGGCAAACTTTGCAAAACGTTCGTCCATGTTACACGCTGAAAAATATTCGTTTTCGCGTAAATATTGGTCGCGGCACGTTTCACGTGATGTCGCCAGCTAACACGCCTAACATAGGCGGGCATTAAAATTCTAATGTGGGTCATATTTGGATTCGATCGAATAAGATTGTTGACCTAACGGGCCAGTCTCATGTAAATTAAGTTTAGGCATATTTTATGTTTTCTATGTGCTTTTTATTTTACATCATTCGAAATCGGGGAGAAATAATTCTAACTGTCAACTTTTACTTTCAATCTGTCTTTAAAATCACGTTCCTGTTGCTAAATGGAAATTGTCTTCGACAATTATAAATTAACACTAAACCTAGCACGAGGAGTCAAATGATTTAATATTTTTCATTTTACAATTATAAAAAATATGAAGTTACTTATATGGAAACTGATTGGATAAATTTCTTTGTCCAAGCACATACTGCGTTAAAAAATGCACAAAATCTAAATAAATTGAGCCTTGCCATTTTTCTAAGCTAAAACATTTTTGTCGCTTTTTGTGCTGTGTGGGCTTAGTGTTAATTTACATTTGAAGTGTAAATTTGAAATAGTAAAAAATCTTTATTTTTCATAAAGATCCTCTGCCTTCGTATGACTATGGCCTGAAACCATAATGGCTGACGGTTACGTGCGCCACCTAACGGATCAGTAAACACCAAGATGGCGGCGCCCTTAGCTGCCAAGAGCGCTTTGAATCGCTCGCCTTTACACGCGCATAGCTTTCGGACAAGTGAACTTCGAACCTTAAAACTTGCATTTTTGGGATTTCTTAATTGCTTCTACCAAGATTTTATAAAAAAAGTGCAAAACAAAACCATAACAAATTCTAGCGTCCTCCTCTGTTTTCAAAACCTGAAGTGACCGGAAGAGAGCAACGAGTGGCTACGGTAGAGCGTGCGTTTCCTTAAAAAAGAAAAAATGATGAAAACCTCGAAGCCACGAGACCGTCTTAAATACCGCGCGGAGTTGAGTCGCGAATATCTCAGGTTGAAAATTTACCGGAAAGTTCAGGCGCGGTCTTATCGGCGTATAGACAAGAGAAAAGGTTTAAAGCTCCGGGTGTGTATCCACTTCGTCTTTACGATCCGGCGTCTACTTGCCGCGCTAAGGTTTATGGAAAATAAAAGCTTACTTTTGGCATAAACGCGCGCGGAAGAAGAATTCGCCGTAAAGGAAAGAGCTCCTCGTAAAATTAGAATATTATAATTCGCATAAAAAAAAAAGAAGAGCAGAGAGAGAAAGAAAAAACAGAAGAGAGCAGGAAACTTCTTCTCCCACGTTTTCACCGCGATGTGAATTTTTCCGCCGGGCCTTTCGAGCGGTCGTCGTAAATTTTCTCCGATCGAGAACACGGGCGAATCTATCGTGTCGGAGGAATCGTTTATCGCGGGCCTCGAGACTACGAAGCCTCAGATTTGTTTCGATCGACCTTTATCGCGTGCGTAAGCTCGCTTGTGTCCGCGCGATAAATACCGAGGGAGCTTCTCGCCGCGTGAGCTTCCTCCCGAAATGCATTGCGAGTCGAATAAATATCGCTCTCCTCCGGTGACCTTTCCAAGATGGCGTTCCCGACATCGAATCACGAGAATATTTCTAACATCGAACTGCACACGATAATGATCAGTCTGCGCGTGTTTATGCACTTCGTAAATTTTTTTAGACAAATTTTGCGAAAGTGCAATCAAATAAAATCCCATTTTCTATGGCGATAGTCTTCGTAGATCAAGAATAAATGAAAACCATACTGAATTCTACGGAACTTTATATTTTACTATTTTTTTTTACATTCTCGTAAGTCATAAATGCATGAAGATCCTAATAATAATAAACCGCGAACTTTTATTAATTTTAATAAATTTATTAATTTATTAACAGTAGTTGCGAGACACAACAGGTACGTAGACACTTCCAGTGCCGGGCACGGTAGTGGACAATGGGCGCTACGGTGGGTGGGACGGTTTTGCCTGAATCGAGGCAAACGCGCGCTGTTTTACTCTGTGAAAATCAAATGATTAAAATTTTTGTAATGTACTTGCTTCTTGTATTTCTTATAAACGCATAAAATCCGCAGTCTAACGACCAGCATAAAAGAAGTATAATAAAAAAGATCATCGCAACGGTTGAATTTATAAAAGGCTTCTCGAAATGTAAGGAAAGCGGAGAAGACGAGCGAAAAATTAAAATAAAAAGCCGCGGAAAGTATCGAACCGTTAAACCCAAGTCGAATCGCCGGTGTTATGACGTTCTCGTTCTGAGATATTGCAACACGAGAGCTTTTATCGTCGGTTTTCCAATGTTAACTCGAAACGTTACCTCTATTATCGTAAGGAAAAATATTCTTCATAATACATCGTGCTCTCCCGCCGAGGAACAAAAATCATCGTACCTTTCAGAACCCGGTTCCACCGTAATCTGCGAGTTTCTTGAAGGTGCGACACGTCTTTTAAATGAATAATACATAATACTGAAATTGTAATGCATATTTCATGTACGAGTGCGGCGGGTCTGTTATTTTTGTTGCTCGCCGGGAGAGAGTGCGAATAACAAAGCCGAATATATAAAGCGGTAATATGATTTTCGCAAGACTATTATGGAAACTGTTTTACCGTCGATAAAGACGGGAAAAACATTTTAAATTTCCAGTCGAACGATCGGGAAAAACAGTTTCGTTTCGAAATAAAGAAATTATTATCGCCTGCGGTTTTTCCCCCAAAAAACATATGCCGAACGCGAAATTTACTGGACCGTGTGCGTACTACCGATTTATATTTCGATGAAATTTTCGGCGCTCGCGTCATTACCTAAAATTTTCCATCGTGTACGGTAAGCCATTGTTTCAGCAGTTGGGCGAAAGCGGATTTTCTGCGAAGAGGAGGGAAGAAAATATTTGCGAAAATAAAGGAAGAAAATGTCAAGGGCAATCGGCAAGAACAGATTTTCACGGCTGACTTCTGGCAGTTTTCCGAGAACGCATGGATCCCGTTAGCGCGAAACGAAGGCGAAGTTAATAAAAGTTGGCGAGCGCGGAGTCGGAGTAGGATTAATGACACGAGGTTAGGTGTTAACGCGAGGCAAAGTGTTTTATATCCTGAGAGAGGTATGCGGCTTGTCCTGTTGCTCGGTTCGGCTCGTTTATTCTCCGTTCGAGAACCGATGGCGAGGAGCAGGAAACAGGAAGGAGCCGGCAACGCGAAGTTTGCGCGAAAACAGCGGCATCGGCATCACTTAAGTGGCCGGGTCGGGTCCTGTAAACGGGACGGTAACCCGCGATTTATCACTAATAACGGCGGGCCCCCGTGTATCGACTATAATTTACCGTCGTGTCGACGTTAATCAATTTTATCAGACAAGATAAACCGAACTGATGCTTCCTTCCGCTCGCATGACCCACCGTCGCGTCGCGAGGATTTTCCTAACAAATCGCGGCGCTCGTGTGCGATACCCGATGCCTATCGATGCTCTTCCTCGGTCTTGAACGGGAAAATTCAGTGGGCTACATCAATCCCGGACTAACAACTGCGTGAACAAATTGCTTCTCAGTTTATTCAGATTTGTTTTAAATATTTTTATTCGTGAAAATATGAAATTAATTGTTATTAGGGGATCTTTATAATAAAATCAAAAATTCTTTCCAACGGCTGCAACGAACAGGTAAATTTTTTTTATTTTACATTATTATTTCTTTATTGCATTGAACCGTATGAGGTTCATATAGCATATACAAATTACACAATATGTGATTATGTTACAATATGAGGTTTTCTATTATGATTTTTTATTATTATTATTTATTTAGTTATTGAACCATGTAAGGTTGCATGTACATTACGAATTATACGATTATGTTACAATTTGTTAGTGTGTAACTTGCAATTAGTTTATATCAACTACCCCAAATTATAATTGTCATTAACTTAATGAAATCAAAAACAATTTTCAAGCCTCTAATATATTATCTAGTATGTCTAGTATATCCGGTGCCGAATGGATAGAATTTATTTTTTATTATATCAATTGTTTTTGCACCAGAGTAGCAGGAGTCCAGCGATTTTCTGCTTCACGAGCCATTCGGTGGGAAGAAAAGTGTGTGTCCAGGTTGTCAGCGGGACAAATCTGGTGTCATAATTCGACGATTAGACGCCGGTGAAGTGGATAACAGGTTCGACCAACGCCCGATGGGTGAACCGAAGCGAGATGGCTCGTGCGATCGAGAAGGAACGGCGGAAAATTATCGAGCGAGTACATCGCGAAGCAGCCAGAACGAAAGTCGCAATTGCAGCTCGTCGATAAAAGAATCGTCACGTTCCCTATTCTTCCGTTGCGTCTTTCATCCATTTCCACCGTCGAAGTACATTCTTTTACGGTCTCTAGCGTGACCTCTCGAGTGTCGCTAAATAATTATCAAACGGCAGTGACGGTGGTCGATTTGTTTTCTACACACTGGTCACACTGGCCACACTGGCCATCGCAAAGTATCTCCACAAATTTTTCAACCGAATAAAATATGTCTGCTAACAGAATGTCCACGGTGCGTCTACAACTTGTACGAGCTTAATCGATCGGGACTCGGATAGCGCGCATTCTATCCGATAGTTTTTAATATTTTATCAGCGAGCAGGAGTCTCGCCGAACTCGCCACGGTCGAAAGCGTCCGCCGCAATCTCGAACATGAATGATCGCGGCTGATAAAAGAACTCTCCGGACGAGCTACCGACGTTCCATGCCCCGGCCACGTTGATTTATATGCTGATTTGACGTTTGTGCCTAACGCAACATTGTATCACGCATTCCTTTCGATCGTGTATGTATGTACGTATGTACGTACGAGCTGCGCCGGTAGAATTTTTGACGATGTAACGATACAGAAATGCTGCAGCGTAACGTATCTCGGCGGTCGCGTGCTTTTCCCTCTAGGCCTTCCAACGATCGAGGTTTTACCGTACTCGCGCAGACAATGTCCGCTCTTATGAAAGCAATGTACGCGCGATTAGGTTCGTTTTCGCGTATTTGCAAAGTTGATTTAGTCATTTTTTCAAGCTGTCCGCCCAGATGCGATTTTTTAAATAATTCTTGAACAAAAGATAATTACTTTATAGTTTTCTTAATATTCACATTGGTCCGAAGTGAACTTGGCAACAGTTTCTTTAATCCCAGAAGACATTTTTGTATCAACGATTTCAATCCTCATCGAGATTTTTTTTACGTTGCACGCAGAGGAATTTTGTAAATTTTACAGATAATAGTGACGAGTGGACTCAAGAGAAATGAGTCGGAGAAGAAACAGCAAGAATATTAGTAAATTTAGAGGATGTTTTAAATGAAATGATTAAAGGAAGAAGAAAATATTTATTATTTTGAATTTATTTTTTATTATTTTGCGGATCCGCGAGCTTCTGCTGATTTAAGCTCGACGAGACGGCGCGTAGGGCTCCGAGATAAAATGAAAACACGGGTCCATCGGGAAGGGTTAAGGGATAGGGTATACGTCGCGTACCTTAGCATATGCATCTATGAAAAAGATAGTGTGTATAGGCAGCGTGCATCCCGGAATAACAGCAATGGGGTCAGTTGATTATGCGCATAAATTAGCGAGCACTCTTATCGGACGGCGACATGCGGTGTAATCCGGCAACTGAAACGCATTAACAAATGTCAAGTCGATAGTTGAGTCAGAGAGAGAGAGAGAGAGAGAGAGAGAGAGTGTATGTGTGTGCGTGTATGATTGCGAGTAGTAATCCTCGCAAGAGTCTGCGCGCTTTAGATGCCACAAATCAAGTTTCAACCTCGTATCTCGCCGCGGCGATTTCTCTCGTTCGATCTCCTCTTCGACTTTCACGAACAACGTCACAAAACGCTAGTTTACGAACTGACTGGAGAGCTTAGGTTTAAGCCCTTGCCTGGAAATTTCTAAACCAGCAATACTTACAAGAGTGGTGGTATACTTGTACGTGACGAAACCGTGTGGACTAGCTAATTAGTGGTTAGTGATCAAGATTAGTTGGTCAGTGACCAAGATGAGCGGTCAGTGACCAAGTTCAATGACCAGTGACCAAGATAAACTATTAATGATCAAGGTATAAAGTTTTCGGCGCTACGGTTCGATCAATTACAACAATATAATAGCTATTTTTATGAAATCTTCAAACGTTAACGATTCGGGTTTGAATCTGCTAACGTCATTAGCCACATTTTGCTAAAAATTGTTTTTCTATTGGAGGAACAGAATGTTTTAACACGTGAAACGTTAACATAGGTATAGGGTACACACAGTGTCGAGAACTTAGTTTAGTAAATGGACATGGATTTAATTAAATCCATGTCCATTTACTAAACTAAGCTTTCGACACTTGTTGTACCCTATAGCTATGTTAACGTTTCACGTGTTAAAACATTCTGTTCCTCCAATAGAAAAACAATTTTTAGCAAAATGTGGCTAATGACGTTAGCAGATTCAAACCCGAATCGTTAACGTTTGAAGATTTCATAAAAATAGCTATTATATTGTTGTAACTGATCGAACCGTAGCGCCGAAAACTTTATACCATGTTTATTAAACAATTTACGATCGACAAAACGTTAACATTTATTAATGATCAAGGTCTGCGACCAAGATCAGTGATCAGTGACCAAACTCAGTGGTCAATTGCCAAGATAAGTGGTCAGTGAACGAGCTGAGTGGTCAATGACCAAGATAAGTGTTCCGTTGCCAAGGTCAGTGATCAGTAATCAAGATCAGTAACACACAGAAAAACGAATTGCAGTCGAAAGATCTTAAAAAACCAGCTTAGACCCACACCACCTATCGATCGAAAATCTTACTAATCAGCTTCGTCTACCGACCCATTCGCACGACTATAGTCTGACGATCAACTATGTCAAGGTAAAATCCACTCGGGCTCTTTTAACAACAATTTTCCCAAGTTTTGACAAAAACAAATTTGTCAACAATCTGCAAAAAAATTCGTCGCAGACGGTTCACAGGAGAACTACTTCTAGAGCAGAATTTCTTTTCAGCAGATACGATCGCGATAGGTGCGTATGTCCATTCGGACGAACCGCCTGCGTATGAAATGTTTTGTAAGCACTTTTATAAATTCAGCAAGTAATCACTGTTCGCCGACGTGGACGGGAATTTACGACGGGAGAGAATTCCCTGTGGTCACTATTTTTAAATGTGTAGAAACGCCGCGCCGCCGACGCGCGTGGAAATTAGGGCACGTTGACTTTGCTGCCTCCTGCAAGATAAATGAAAGATTTATGCTTCGTCCGGTTGATAGAAATAGCGAGGAATTTTTTCGCTGTTTCACCGCGCTTCTTCTTATCGCGAGCAGGAAACCAGATATCGCATAAAAGGTACGCGCTCGAGTGAAAATTATTCATGTTTTGTGGGAAACGATCGAACCGCGCTGTCGTAACGTTTATAGAATTTGTTGCTAGAAGACAGCAGGTCCTGGAAATAAAAAATTATGCCAAATGAAAAATTCATTTACTTATACAGTCTCGAAATCTATCCGTCTGTTCACTGCTTCAAATTGCACCTACCCTTGATTTATGTGTAATAATCAGACTGCGGATCTTCGTGCAGAATAAAAATTGTCTGCGTCGATTCCAAGGAATAGAAACAAAATAGAATGTTATATTAATCTTGACATGTTCGTTTTTCGAAATTTTACTACAAGTTTGAATCTCGTCTATTGAATTTTGCTGTAAACGCGTAAAGATCCGCAGTCTAGTAATAATTCAAGTTTTCAGAAATTGCGGAAACATTTCAGGAGTCTTCATGTGTCCTCATTTCGCTCGAGTTTTTGATTGAATGTGTCGAAACGGGTCTCCGCGCGTAAGTATTTGCCAGTGTGTTTCATTAATGGAACATGCAAATAAATAGAGTCTCTAAAATGGTCGTCGCACGGGCAGGAATAGACGAGGCAACCGGAACAGAATTCTCTTAAAAGATTCAGACGGGAGACCTTTCGAGCTGAAGTCATCTTTCAGCGAAGTTTTGCTCTCATATAACGTGAACGGCAATAAACTTCTACTTGAATACCGGGACACGGCGTATACACTGTAGGTAAGGTGGCATTTTATGCCTCCGGCAGGGAAAGTAGTAACACCGTAATTGGAGTTTGAGAGTTTACGCGGAGTCCGTTTCAATTCGATCTAATGAATTAACCCTTGGAACATCAAAGTAAGCGTTATTCACCTGCGTTGATCCCCTGAAACGCGGGGGCGCGAGCACAATCTTTTATATTAGCGGGCGGGTTATAATATTTTTATATCTCGCAAGTGATCGTAAGTTTTAACGATTTTCAGCGCGTTAGAATTTCCCCGTGGATCCTGCGTTTCGCGTGAGATTTAATACGTTCGTTTCGAAATTTTTTTGTTTCTCACGCGCTACGATATTAAAGGATAATTGCCGAATCGCATCGGTAATATTTAATTACTATCGCCGCTATCGAACGCTCGATGAGACGATAACGATTTCAATGAACGGCTCGGCGAAAAACTCGATTATCGCGCGAGCAAAACTTGCCCTTCGCAACCGATATCCGATCCAATCGAATAACTCCTGTCGAATTGAATTCGAGCTGTAACCGTGCGATTGGTTTTGGCAATACGATTGTGATTTAGAACATGATAAGCATGTTACGACGGTAACCCTACCCGTTGACCGATCGCGTGTACGCATGCCGCACACCTATGCGTAGTTGCGTGCGCGCGTCCGCGTGCCACGCTCGTTCATTAGCATCACACAATCCATGCAACCGAACGATCTCGTAATCTTCCGAAATCACTTGTTTATCGAAACGTAAAGTATCTGTATTAGTAGTGCAGCTCGCGTGATTGCCGGATTCGCTAACGAATCAGTGTCGCTTTCAGGATCGCTTGTCTCTTCGTAATTAACATCGCAAACTGTGCCACGCGACGTTCGGTTCAAGGAAAACGACGAACGGATCCTGTGAAGGTCGTTTTAACGATTTTTTCAAGGTCATCGTTTTTTTTTGCATGTTAACACGTGTATCTTTGAGTTCAACGACCTGCACGCCATGACATCGAAGTGACCTCGAAGTGTCACGTCGAGAAGATCTGTAAGTGAGTGACTTTATAACAAATAGACCGTGGAATTTTATGTACTATAAACATTGTTTAAGTCAATTGCAAGGAACGTAAGTAAATAATTTTTAATAATTTTAATAAATTGAGAATAATGTAATTGCGTTTTAAATTGTACGAATACCTTCTACTAAGATTTATTTTCTTTTTATTTTTGGTTGAAATTGTTGATGTTCGGTTTTCTGAAATCAATTAAAAAAATTGAAGATTTTGTTACGGTCTAACGATTACTTGTACCTTCTGTGAAAACGTAAGTGCTACGATCGTTACACATTTTGTTTGGCATACTTCTAGTTGCGAATTAGAACATCACTGTGGCCAGAATTTCGCTCTTTTACGAACTAGAAAGAGAAACCGTGTAAAATAGTTTATGGTCGAACTTACCACATTGTTCTTGAGATCGGTGAAGTATGGATTCCATTGAGAAAGTTTAAGAAACTTGGGGATATAAATCCCGCAATACGATATCGTTACTTTCGTTGTAGGTTAAGAGCGTCTATAAATGGAAGAATGTTGGAACACGATCTTCATCATTAACAAAGCAATGAAAATCGACAAGCGAATACTATTGTAAAATACATAGGCAGTATGAAATTATTCGTTGACAACAACCGAGCTCGCATGGGCCTTTGAATTTATGAACACTATTGAGAATATTATTTTTATTGAATTTCCATGCAGAATGTACTAATGAGAATCATAATGAAATCATGATGAAAAGTCTTTTCTTGAAATATTCCCATTCTTATAAAACTTCATGTTTTTCATAACTTCTACGTCAATGCGCCACGTCTTCCCTTTATCCGACTAACTTCATCTTTTGCAGGAATTATTTTCATATCGAATCACACAGTTTTAGGCGTGAAAAAAATCTCGCAGAAAAATTTTCAGCAGACATCGCTAACGTCCACCCTAATATAGACTCTCGCAACATTATAAACGAGCACAACACCATCTTTCTTATTCCGATAATATTTTACCCTCCATCATAGCATTCTATATTTTATATATCCAATTTCCACGATATCGCGTGTTAGGAAAATATTCATGGTAAATCGAGTTAAACGGAGCATAATGCAAAAGCAGAAATTTGAGAATTTCGGATATACCGAGTGAGTTGGATATAAAATAACTCAACTTTTCAGCGGATAATGTATTTTATTATATACAATTCTTTCACAAAAGGTTTTTCAACTGAAGATCATCGTATTATAATTCGCTGAATTCTATCGGCAATAAAGTTGCATTGAATAAAAGGTGCATTGTGACATTGAAAAATCTCGAGGTTACCTTGACCGAATTTCCGTAACGGCAAGATATAAATAAATCAGATCCCTCGAAGTGTATCGATGCAGATAGCTGTAGTTCTTGCTAACTCGCCCAGTATTAATTAATCGCCCCAATTAGTATCGCGAAGCAGGCAATTTTGCTTATTAATTAACGATCCACGGCGATTTTCCTGCGAATAATCTTTCACTGCGAGGATGAAGTATTTTATCCGGCGAGAGTATATAGGTAAATTCCGTTGGTCTCGACACAGCGGCCCGGCCCGGCCCGTCCCGGCCCGTGTCAATTTGTTGGCCCGCGCGCGCGACTTCGTTTATCTTTATTACGTAGACTGCTGGCAGTTAGGGTCCTCGCAGTGCGAAGACAGCAAACCGGCGCATCTTCGGCACAATTATCAACCCCCACCAGTTTCTTGGTGCCTCGTATATATGTACACATATACCCACACACAACAACGACCGTTACGTCGCGGAGGGAAACAATGTTTGCAGTGCAAACACGGAGCCACCGGAGAATTTGAATTCAATTCCAGCACTCGGTCCTAAGGTACACCGTGGCTGAAACGAGTGCGCCCACACGTTTTAACCTCCGTCTTGTCACGTAGAGTCTCGGAAGGCCTTCATTATCGTTCCACAAAGGGAAAGAATACAGCTGTCTGGATATCTGTCGAGCGAGGAATTCTTTATTACGCCCCGACTAAAGTAATTTCAAACGGAAAAGGGAGACGAACGGCCAAAGGGAAAGAGAGTGATCCGTCGGCCGGCTAGTTATCCGACTAGCTGCGGCATTTTTTAGACATTTATACGCGAAGGTGCCGGTTAAAAAGCTCGTCGAATTATCACCGTACGTAATCAGCCATTCGGAGAGAACTGGGGAACAACAAAATTAGCAGTAAAGGCTAACTTTAGAAAATTTCATCCACGCAGAATTATTGTCCGAAACGTTTTCCTATGGTTTCGACTATTTTTTATGTTACGTGGCTCCAAACTTTTACCTCCCCCATGGAGATTTATTCAGAATATTTATTGATAGAGAATGTTTTTGTTTTATTTCGTATGCCTCCATAGTTTTTTATTCGGGATTCTATCCTCCAGGATTGATATTTACCCGTTACAATAAACTCAAGGTGACCTTCAAAATTTAAAAAAAAACCGATTAAGGATTAGTATTTACCCGTTAGGATAAACTCGAGGTGACTTTGAAATCTAAAAAGAAAATTATTAACTCAAGGTGACCTTGAAATCTCGATAAAAAAGCAAAAAAAAAAAAATTTGATTAAGGATTATTATTTACCCATTAGGATAAACTCAAGGTGACTTTGAAATCCCGATAAAACAGCACAACAACAAAACAAAAAATTGATCACTAAGTTCATATACCATATATGCACGTACGAATCGCCCTGTATACAGGGTGGTCCGTTTAAATAAGAACACCTAAATATCTCTTCAGGTTATTGTGATACAAAAATTATTTGTTACATAATGTGCATGGTGTCAATGGACCAAATATTTGGCACGAATATTTTTTTTCGGAGTTGAAACAAACAGTTTATAATGAACGACCAACTACACCAGATGATATGAAGAACCGAATAGTTAGAGCTTGTGGTGATATTAATTCCGAAACATTTGAAAGATGTGTACAGTCGGTCATTGCACGTTTCAGAAAATGTATCAACGTAAAAGAACACCATTTTGAACATCTCTGATGATAACTTAAGAGCACGTGAGTGTTATTTTAACAGTTAACACATACACACATCTGTTGATCGATATTCTTAGTGTGATGAAAAATATTTTCTTCGCATTCGTAGGTTCAGGAGTCGTGGCCGAAGATATTCGACATCAGTTCTAGGTAAAACTTTAATTTTCGAGGATCACGGTCATTTGAAGGTCATGTTATTATACATATCTGAATGTATTTTTCCATCAGTTACACGATGCAATAAAAAAAAAGTAGTTATGTACCAAAAAACATCGATGACCTTGACAACTCCGAAAAAAATGATCCTCAGAAAAAAAAATATTCGTGCCAAATATTTGGTCGATTGACACCATGCACATTACGTAACAAATCATTTTTGCATCACAATAAACTGAAGAGATATTTAGGTGTTCTTATTTAAACGGACCACCTTGTATGTTTTCGAAACGAAAGGTGCGTCCTGTGAATAAATTCCGCCTGCGTGGTCGCATCAAATGGAATCAAATTCGCCTCGTGGCGCCTTGGTCCAGTACGATTATTCTTGCTAAACACGGCGGGGAATTTTTAATGCGAATTACTTCGACAGTCCGGAGAGTACATCCGGGAAACATTGTAATAGGAAATATCCTCGCGATCTCGTATTCCGAGTTGAACAGCGGACGCTGCAGGCGCGCGGGGGTTATCGAATTTCGCTAAACGAGGATTTTCAATTAGCAGGGGAACTTGGCAGACTGCATGGCTCCAGTGACAAAGCGCGGCGGTTGTTCCGTGTCGCGAAAGACGCAATTACGCTAACACATTTCCAAACCTAGTCGACGGTCTATTGCGTTTGTTTTTATCAAGGAGAGCCCAGGAGCCAAGGAGACGCGAATCCGAGTTACCTGTTGATACCAGATGACTCTCCCGCTGCCACGGCTAATTGCGAAAGTGAGACAATGAGACTCCGCCGGCCGCGAGGTCTCTCCTCTAAGCGCGCAGTTTCCAGCACTCCTGTCACATCTGCGAAACACGACATCCTTAAAACGCCGTTTACGATTATAGCTGCTGATAGCGAACGCTATCTTCAGCGCTATCTACCGGGATTGCTCCGATTTCGTTTCGCCTCCTAACGGAATCGCATGAACCAACGCCCGTAATCATTCGCATTCCGCTCAAACACGGTTTACAGATTTTAACGGCGAACACTCTGAAAATTGCTCCTCGTTGCAATTAACGCTCCGTCGCCGTTTATTTCCCGCTCGTTCGCCAACCTGCGATTCTCCAGGGATTTCTCCCTGGTCATTTTTTCACAGACATTTTTAATTACAACAACACTTAATAATAATGCTAACACAGTTTGCAGAACTTGAATAAAAATTAAACACTGTATTAATCATTTTCAGTCGATATTTTCGCATTTGTCAAACATACCTCAAAACGAAATTCTAATTTCAAATCGCCACGCCTACCGCAAAGGTAGTTTTAGGATGAGCTCGGTTTAATGAATTATTTCTGCCGTTCTGCGGGATAAGAAATTACGAACAAATTCACGAACGTTCCACCTGACGGGACACAGGACTGTGAATTTTTTTCGAATTTTTCACCGCGAGATCGATTTTTCAAAAATTCCGAAAACTTAAAATTCGTAATTTTGTATTGAAGTTATAGGACGACCTTTAACAGACATTTTTACCCAATAATGATAACACATGTGATAAATGATTATTCAATTGATTCGAAATTGCGCAGTGTTAACAGAAATAAAATTTTTTAAATAAAATTTAAGCACGTTATTAATAATTTTTTGAAAATATTTTTGCATTTGTCAAACATACCCCAAACAAAATTCCTCTCGCAGAGAAAACACTGGCTAGTTTCAAGTCGCTTCTCCGACCGACAGGGTAGTTTTAGGGTGAGCTCGGTTTAATGAATTATTTCTGCCGTTCTGCGGGATAAGAAATTGCGAAAAAATTCACGAACGTTCCACCTGACGAGACACAGGACTGTGAATTTTTTACGAATTTTTCACCGTGAGATCGGTTTTTAAAAATTCCGGAAACTTAAAATTCTCGATTTTATAAGATTATCATGACTCATTGTCAGATTTGACGAAAAATATGTAGCTTTGAGAGTGGGTTCGAACGGGACACTGATCGATTTTTGTCTATTTCACCGAGATCATTTTCTAGCCCCCTGTTTCGCCGGTTTCAATGCATCCAGATTCGCAAATCGAGGAGAGAAATGTTCAATTTGATATTGTTTCGCTCTGACGAATAAAGTTTCACGTACTGGCGACGTCCAGTGAACCAAGAACAGTGAAAATTTCACGTTCGACGAATTTCACACAATCGAGAAACAATATGGACCTACCTCCGTTGCTCCCGGCCGGGGAACAACTTTCCTCCCTCGGAAATGGAGAACGTTTTCAATCCGTCCCGCGTCTCCATCCAGCTGTACGCAACTTCCACCGATTTGTCCGTTGTCTGCCGTTTTACCCTGCCGTGTACAACGTCTGTGTTAGGGGCCGAGGTTAGGCTGAGTTTATCAGCCAGACGCCACTTTGTTATTCTTTCAATCTCTCTTTCTTTACAGTCCCTACGGTAGACCTGCTTCGCTTTGCAAAACCGTGACGCTATTGGAAGAATTTCATTACCATACTTCACGTGAAATTGTTACAAGAACAAGTTCTCATCTGTCTTCTGTTCTACATAACAATTTTTATGTTGCATAAAAATCCGTAGTCTTACCGACGGTGACTCCTGCCACATATTTATTACTAGGCACCGGACCTTGATCCAAATAAAAATGTTTACTTGTTTGAAAATAATGCCTCCATGTTTCTATACTTCTCGAATTATTTTATTGTTTGGAGTTTCACTGTCTCACTTTCATCATAAATGCGTACAATCCGCTGTCTATTTATAACATGTTACGAACTTAATAATTATTATTGTACTGTGGGTTTTATATTATTCTCAACTTATTCAACTACTGTCGAACAATTTTTATTTCGCATAAAAATCGGCGGGCCAATTACGACGAAATATTCGAATCTGAAATCGTGCCAGACGTATCATATGAAGAATCTTATGCACTTTAAGAATTTTTTTTTATTTGTTAACTTTAGAGAGTTTCATGGAAATCGTTTCACAGATAAAGACAGCAGTCAACATTAGACTGCGATCTTCATAGAATTACAGTGTTCATGAACAAACATTAACGCTCACCACAAGAAATTTGTTGAGTTGACAAATTCAGATTTTTAAATAAACCACAACCCCAATACTTTCTAAGGGTAGCGAAGCGGCAAGGGTGTCTGGTGCAGGAGCCCAAGGGAACTTGGAATGAACTCTGCAAAATCAAAGATATGCCGAAGTTTGAACGAAAGTTAGGCGCATTCATCGAAAGGGAAAGCGCAACAAACACGAGAGCGAGCGTTGATCAGAAGGTTGAAGAAAGGGCAGGTTTTTCGTGGTGGCGGGGCGGGAGGGGGGTGGGTTGTGCAGGGAGATCCTTTGATAATTTAGGGCACGTTGCAAGAAGGAATAGCAAGGGGCAGACGGTATTATTACGGTAATGTTATTAAAACTTCGCTTCTTCCGCTCCATCCCGGCTAGCTCTCTGCACCGCCATGCTTTTGTCCTTAATTAACGAGTTAAGGAGGAAAAGTTAGGACCTGTAAACCTGAAGGAACAACGTGCCGGAGCCCGCGGGATGCGACGAATGACGAAATTAACGACTCGTCCTTTCCACTCGAAGTCTCCTCGCACGTGAGCTAGAAACTTTCGGTCAACTTCTTCGGGGGTGGAGGGTGTAGGGGGGCGTGCGAGCGAGCCTGTCCACCGGCTTTTTGGAATAGAAAAAGTTTGCCGGCGAAATTCGAAACGGCTTGTGCCTAACTTTTTCTTTTTTTTTTACGATGAATTTAAGCAACTCCCGCCCCCTACCCCCACCGTTTTGTTTCGACGAACAACAGTCGGATCCGTACCTCGGTTAACCGGAGGCATTGCCGCGGAAAACCGAGTCCGCATAATTGGATGGAACAGTTTCCGAGCGATGCTCGATCGATCTCGAGGAGTTCGAAACTCATCGCCGCGCCGCCAAAGCCTGTTTTCTTAAAGGCTCCCGCCACATCATCCTTCGAAGCATTCGAACTTCAACCTCCGCACCCTCGTCCGTCAACTTCCGCCTTTGCTAAGTACCTTAGATTCTAAATTATTTAATGCGTCGCTTCCCGAACATTTCAACGGTCTCCCGCTGTAACTGATTTAGGACAACTTCTCCCCCTGTGTCGCCTCGCGACCCCCACTATCGACCATTTCCTAGTGCCCCTACCGCGCTGTGCCCGTACTTACCGCAGGAGTTTCGCAAGACTCAGGAGTGGAGGGAGGAGTCCGCGGCTCGCGAGCCGTTAATTGCCCAGGCCTGATTTGGACCAAGCGGGAGAAGCGACTGAAAGCGTTTTATTTTTTGAGGATGGCTGGACTGAATTTACTGTATTATTTATTTATCGCTTCAAACCATATAAGGTTTATAATGGCGCATACATTATAAATTGTAGAATACACTATTATGTTAAAACATGACTTAGTGTGTAACTTACAATTAGTTTATATTAGTTTTGCTGTGATACAACTACCTCATTGAAATGAAATTCTACTTGCAAGAAAATATTTTTCATTGTCATTTGTAAGTATAAGATTCCTACGTATTTATAGCAAAATTGAATTGACGAAATTATACTTTGTGAAAATTGCAGTAGCTGAATTTACTATATTATTTCATTATTGCTTCAAATCATACAGCACATACATTACAAATTGTAGAATACAGTGAGTGTTAAAACTTACACTTTTCAAAACCGCATAACTTTTTTAAAATTGGACCATACGATTTGAGTTTTTTTGGTAATGTTAGGAGGATTAATTTACTAGTTAATCTGTAAATAATTGTTTTTAAAAAGTCACATTTGCAAAGCAAAATGTAGAGGTCTCGTTTTTTAAATTTTTTATCTGTGATCGTAATGAAAATTTAAAACATTTATTTTGTATATCTAAGTAAGTTGTATACACGTGCAAAGTTTCAATGAAATCGGTTGACGTATAAAAAAGCTATGGGCATTGTAACATGTAAAAATCTTTGAATTTAGGGCTTGGGATTCATTTAAATAGCAGACTCTCTACAAATTTTTGCTATTTTCAATTAACTATATTCATAACAACCTTGATCGATTTCGATGAAACTTTGTGTATGTATATAACTTACTTAGATCTACCAAATACACCTTCCAAATTTTCATTACATACACAGATAAAAAATTTGAAAGTCGAGACCTTTATTTTTTCCTACGCAAATGCGACTAATAACAATTTTTAAAAACAATTATTTACTGAATTTACACATTAACTGGTAAACTAATCCTTCTAACATCTCCAAAAAACTCAAATCGTATGGTCCAATTTTAAAAAAGTTAGTCGGTTTTAAAGGGTGTACGAATATTTTTTACACTGACTGTATATGACTATCTTACAATATGACTTTTATTTAGATTTATTGCGATCTTCGTTACAGCGTGTGCTTGAATTTGGTAATTCATTTCTTCGAAATTTCTTTGAGGACAAACATGAGTGTACACTGTAAATTGACAGGAAAAGATGGAGGAAAGTCACCACGTCACCGTGTTTTCCGAGACGGCTACGGAAAGAACAAAACTTATGGAAACTTGATAACGCTTAATCTTTCCGGAGGAACTTCTCAACTCCTACAAGAACGTTCGAACAATAATTTTGAAAGCTATTTAAATGCTTAATAAAACTTTTAATTACTTCATAGTAATTAATCAGGATTTACGTACGAAATGATCGTGAGCTTGTTACAGACATTGTTGAATATCTGACCCCTCGGATTAGTAAAAAATCAATCCAACGAAAGTACAATTGTGGATACATGTTTCAGCTGTTGTCGTGTATTAATAAACCAACTATTTCGCGCTCCGTAATAAACGATGAAATGAAATATCAGTTGCTCAAATTCAGATACGATTGCAGGATAAATAAGCGTCGCATTAAATGCATTGTTCGACGTTTCCATTGTTCATAAGTAATGGACAGCAGATTTTACGGATTTCTAACAATAATGAGTAGGTATAATTTACAACAGTAAACACATTAGAAAAAAATCATACTGTTAATTATTTTCAATATATTTAACATATTAAGACAAAAAATTCATTACTACTTCACACCAATTTCTTGCAATTCAGCTACCAAATTTTGATTTTGCATAAAGATTCGGCTGTTTATTCATAACAATTGTAATATAATTTTGATTTCTTCATATTTGATAAAATATAAACTAAACTATGTAACTGGCAAAAAATCTCGTTTTGCTGAAAAATTGATAAAACGAGACAATATGTAATTAGAAAAGAATTGTAGCTTAAGAAACTAATAAACAAATTGGTTTGGTTGAACGAATGCGGTTAAAAGGAACAAACACGACGCGTTTCAAAGTGTTTAAACGAATTATTGGTCAAACATAGATCCGCAAACACATAAATTCGAAACTTTTTGAAAGGTACACAAATGCTCACGAATCTCGACAGTATTTGAACAATCTAAAATCTGAAATAAAAGATTTTATCTCCATGGAATTCGCTTCTGGCGATCACTGTGAATCAGATTAATTGGAACTCAGCTAGATTAATGTCTGAAAATATTTTAATGACAGAGTAGAGATAATTAGCCAGTTAAAAGAGACCGCTCGCTCGAGCGAGAGTGTAGTGGCACACTCGCGCATTGCTAGATCCGCGTATACGTATACGCAAATGCGAGGGTCAAAATCCAGAGAAACTGACGCTTCGATATAAAAGTCCAATCTACGTTCGATTTTTACGTTATCAAGTGAGTCAGTGACCAAGATACAGGGTCAATGACCAAAATAAATGATCAGTGACCAAGATGCATGATCGCTGATCAAGATAAGCGGTCAGTGGCCAAGATAAGTGGTCAGTGATCTTGGTCGGGGGTCAATAATCAAGGTCAGTGGTCTGTGACCAAGGCTAGTAGTCAGGAATCGAAGTTAGTAACACACAAAAAGCGAATTGCAGTCAAACGCCCTTAAAAAGCGAGGTTAGAGCCGTAACACCTATCGGTCGAAATTACTGATCAACTTCGTTTATTGACCGTTCGTGATTAGATGTGCATAGCGTGACGATCAACTCCGTCAAGGTCAAATCCTCTCGGGCTCTCTTAATATCCGAACGGATTATTAATGAAGTGTAATGACACATCTTTTATGAGCATGCGTAGCCGGCAGCCTGTAATTTGAATAAGCAAAAGGAGCCGCCCTTCGGGCGATGCATCGGTTTGCCTGTGATATTACAGACTAATGTAGACGCAGGGGAAGTTACAATAGCAAGAAAGATATATGAGATGAGATGAGAGAGAGAGGGGGAGAGAGAGAAAGAGAGAGAGAGAGAGAGAGAGAGAGGCTGTAACTGCTGGTTAGAGACGCGGAATAGAGAAAGGGAGACGAGCTGCGCATTTCGTGCCTCGTTCGATCAGTCATGAGAGCTACAGCGTCTAATTAAGCTCGCGTTAAAATCCCAACAGTAATCAGGTCGACGAGTCATTTGTCAGCGTCGATCCGGATGGGAATTGGGCAATGCGATTATATCCTCGTGCTCGGCTCTTATTCGATCGCGCCGCCGCCGCCGCCGCCACCAACATGGCCGATATTAACTTTCCGCATCGTACCAAGTAGAGTTCGAAAGCACCGAATAATACAAACGATTCTCCGCGGAGCCGACCAAGCAATACTTGTAATTAAACTGCGGATCTTTTGTGCACACTCTCTCGCTTTCGTTCGAATTCCGAAGTCACACTTTTTCATTCTGTTCCCTCCGAAACACCGGACTTTATTATCAATGGGCTGTGAATTTTTACGCGAACTAAATATTGTCTGTGTTAATTGAAATAATTAGGTTGGAATTATACATACAACTCTGGAATTAAATGCTTTTTCAATTTTATATTTGAGCAACTCGTTTTTATAACAAACGTATAAGAATGATCAAACTTTATGCAAATCGATTACTTCTCTTTGGCAGAAATTATTCAAAAATCGTGAACGTGATCGTGGAATGAATTATTCTTGCGTATGTTAAATATGGAAAATAATACTGTATACACATTAGACAAATTAGATTAGCCTAGATAAATATTGTAAAAACGATGAATTATTTTGCTTCTCTACCAAACATAAAATAGAAAACTATGAAATTACAAACAAAATTTAAATAACATAACAAAGCAATAGGTAAAAATATGGGAATATTAAGTCAGTGTTTGCCTCAACGCATTTGTTTATAATATTATCCGCAAATACTTTTCAAATGAAAAATATAAATAATATTTGCTATTAGCTTCGTTTACAAATGAAAATGTAACAAACATTACTTCTTTATTATTATTCCGCAGCATAATCCCACAACGTGGTTCGGCGTAAACCATAATTGAATGCAGACGTTCGCTAAATACGATTCTCAATTAAAGCTACGCAAAGATAATTTACACGAATGTTTAATTGCCCCCGAATACAGAGAGACGCGTCTACAAAGAATTTTTGCTGAAATCGGAAAATCTGTGTAGAATGTCGGGAGGGGTTGATTGATTTTTTAAAAATAATCAAGTCTCGATTCTGTCCGGAATAACACAGACGAATATTAATTAAGACATAAATGTTGGAGAAATTGGATTACTGTCATCGAACTTCGACGACTCTGTCGGACCACATGCGCTTCTAACGTTTCCCCTTTGTTCCCGATAACGACTGACGTGTCGTATAACCATGATGCGCCACGCGCACTCAATGACCTTAACAGATGTGCATCCACGATTCCAATTTTACTGCAGCGTCGGCGAACGGCAATCTGCGCGCGTGTTGCACGTGGCATGATTATCGGCAATCGGCAAACTGCTATAATATTGTTCGATAACAGACAATTTACTCGTTACAACGATCGTTTCGCAGCGTTGGCGGCTGTCGGGGCTCCTCCTTTGCCGCGACAGTTCCGCATAATGTCCGAACCCGAGAAACTTTCGTATTAAATATTATTCCGTCGCGAACGCTGTTATTCGAGCCGCGGCTCGTGAACAGAAACAGGAATTTTTTTCCGTTCGAAAGCAAAGCACACACGGGGACGTCGAGTCGTGCAGCATGTGACAAAAATTGTAAACCGTACCAGTGGAAACGCGTGTGACACGTATTTTACAGTCGGACATGTTTGCGTTCTACGTCAAAACGTTTCGCATGAAAAGTGACTGAGTGGTAATTGATCTGGGTGCCGAAGGTTTATCGAATTTTTCACGTGACCTAGTTGACGAGGAAAGGAACGAATCGGACAGGCTCGTATATGCCTCGCACGTACGCAACCATTTGCATGCTCTTAAGCCTCTGGTATCTTTTTTCTCCGTGATTAACTCGCCGAACATACGAACAGAGCCTCGAACAATAGATTTAAACATAAACCATTTGTCAGAGATTAAGACTTGTCCCCACTCTAGCTTCCCCTTCCACGACGCTTTCCCCCACGCTCGGTCACGTGTCGCGGCCGTATCTGTCGCGCATGCGTCACAACGTCACGTGACGCGTTCCGCATCCGTCGCTCATAGGTCACAACGTCGCGTTTCCAGTCATTTATGTATTTAGGAACCGCAACACTGTGTATATTATAATATATGAAATTATGGAAGTGTGATTTACCTAACAAATAATATATACAAAATATAATAACAATATAACAATATATATATATAAATAATTTATATAATAATATATAAAAATATAAATAATACAACGGTATGTCCAAGTTCTCGTAATATTGTTGTTCTAAATTGTCCGTTTTCGGCTGCATAAACGAAAATGAAAATTATGTCACAATATTATGGAGTTTCGATTGAATGTTTGTTTTCAATAGTTTTCGAAAAGATCACCCCTTCAGCAGTAGGAAAACACGCACCCTCCTGTTCGCCGTGTTGCACGAGAAGCGACATCGAAATCGGAAACGATGTATTTTGTCAGTTTTCAATTCGTTCTCGACCGAGGATGTTTCGTTATTTGCAAAATTAACCAAGTTTACCCCCCGCGACAAGGGGGGGGGGGGGGGGGGAAAGGCACAGAAATTTCCTTTGAAACCCTCATCTGTCTGTTATAGCTCTGGTAACCGTTCTCTGTTGAAACTGCGGTCGGGACGATGACGGTGAAAGAGAGGGTAAAGATTACATGCATACATTTGAGAGGGATAAGCGTGGCGCGACAATGTTTCGCATAATTATTATCGATCAGGAATTACATCGCCCGCGGGAATTCGACGGTCTCAGCCTGTCCTCTCAATGCCAATCTGCTGGAATATTCATTGCGCCGGTGCTAATCTATGTAGTAATAATTACTTTCGGCGTTACGTCATCGTTGGTGGGCCACGTCATCAGCTTCCACGTTTTCTCGGAAGAGAATTCTGCATTCGGCTAGATGCTTCATCAATTCAATTTTCCGAAAAGACTGATTTTCTCACAAAATAATTTACACCCTGCTTCACAGATCTTCGAGAAACGGTATGAAATTTATTTCAACCATATTTCTTTTTATACCTTTTGTTGTTTACGACTTAATATTTATGTGATAAATATTTATTATCAGTCCCGGATGTTCCCTAGTTAGTTAGTATCGTTGGGTCTCCGACGACCCGAAGCGGATTGTTAATTTCTTGATAGTTAAAAAATTTCACGTACTTTTCTAGCATAAAATGTTCGAATATTAATTTCATTTCGAAGCCTGAGCATTCATTAAATTACTATCACGTTTGGATAAAGTACTATCGCGTTTGTTAAAATTTTAACAATTTGTTAAAAGTCTACAGGGACCCATATTTATTATCAAGTTCAGCGTCAACATCGATAATTTACTAGTTCGAAGTTTCCTGTGCAAACTATTACGGCAAACTAAGGGAAACACGCAGTATACAAAATGAAATATTGTGCTGGTCGAACGTGCATAAGGTGATGTTAAACGTAAACAAATCTTGCGAGTATAAGGCTCATAGTGTTCTATATTTTCAATCATCTAGTTACCTCGATGTATGCTGCCTTACTTATGGATTTTATAAATTTTTATCACACTATTTTTCATTTTACTTTTAATCTAATATTATTAATATATTTTAATATTTAATATTTGTCAAATATTTTAATATAATAGTATTTAAATATTTCATAAATATTTGAATATTCAATTTTTAGAATATTTTCAAAATATTTTAATATTTAATATTTAATATTTTCAAAATATTTTAATATTTAATATTTAATATTTTCAAAATATTTTAATATTTAATATTAAACTCTTAGGGCTCTCAAACCAAGGTGCCCTCTATCTTAAGGCCGCCGGGGTAGATGCACTCCTGGATTTTGCCAGAGAGGCCGCCTCAAATCAATATTTAATATTTAATATTTTCAAAATATTTTTAATATTTTAATATATAATATATTTTCAATATTTTAATATATAATATATTTTCAATATTTTAATATTTAATATTTTTTATTAGGTATTATTATTTAGCATTTTTGAAATATTTTAAATTTCTCTTCAATTGCAACTTCCTCCACCGAAACGGAAAATTTTAGAAGCACACAGCGCTAACCGCGAATAAATGAACGGAAAAATTAGTTTCTGGACAAAATGCTTTTGTCTTAGGGCTTCATTGTTTCCGGTCCGATCGATTTGATAATTTCCACGGCGCCGCGCGGAGTAATATGACAAAATGAGAGAACTCGGTAATAAAAAGCGAAGTTGAGGTCTCAGGTGTTCGAATTGGACGGTGGATCCAACAAATTTTTCACCGTTCCACAAAAGCTGCGAACGGGGTGCGGCGGCGGTGGCGGACCATTAATAAAATCTTAGAAACTTAGTTGCCGGGCATAGTCCTTTCTCTTGGCAAGGAGAATCGTCGGCGAATCAGTCGGCACGTCACGTGCCAACTCGCCAGAGTTCGAAAGAGTTACAGTTGAACCGCGGGACAGTAATATTGGACCTTCGAGCCGGATAAGCCAATCTCGAATCATTGGTCTGCCAGATTTTCAGCGGAGCGGATTTGCGGTGACGTTCTGCGAATAAAGCACCCGGCGGAACCGCGACGATTGCTGACGGTTTGGAGCCGATTCAGATTTTTCCGCAAAATTATTTCAGATTCTGGAATGGTCATCCAAAATTATTAGAATTTACACATTTCGCTATAAAAAATATTGCAAATGAGCCTTATTTTGTTCAAGGCATCTTATGGTGGTCAGAAATCTTCTGCGTATGCTTCCGAGATTTCAAGGTGACCTCTGTTGTTTTTATACCATACCGACCCATGAAATTTTCGTCTTACAAGGTCATTCAAAGTCATTCAATTCCAAATTTCGGTCCACCTAGAGAAGGTTCACCATAACACATCTCAAACGGAATAATTTAAAATAAAGTAATGTTTGCAAAGAGCTATCGGGTAATTATTATTATTATTTCATTGTTATTATTATTTGTTAAACACCTTGTATATATATTCCTGACAGTCAAGTGAATTCAATCGTCAAAGAAGTATAACGGTGTGTGGAGGGTTCGTTCGCGCATCGAAAGTGAAAAATTGTAAATTATTGATGAACCAGAAATTTTCACGACGTCTCTCTTCACCTTTAAGTCGGCGCATTCGTTCAGAAAGAGTAACCTCGGCTCGCGAGGCAGCAACAGTGAAACGTGTATTTAATCAGGAATCACAGTGGGACACGTCACGACGAGATTCTCGACGGAGAGCAACCTCCGAGAGGGAATCTATGTAACTACGGTCAAATAACACAAGTAAGAGGAAACTGTAATTTGACGTCTTAGAAGAGAATCCTACGGTTGTTTTCCCCGAGGATTTCTATAAAATTCAGACCGGCGCGCGGCTTCACGGGCGTGGAGAAAAGTTAAATGCCAGATTGCGCACATTTTCCCATCTACTGCTGCCCTTTCTTCCTCGTAAACAAAGCTTAGGGGAACTTGTCAATGTACGATTTTTTTCTTCTTTTTTTTTGTTACACTATGAGAGAATGCCCGGACGGTTAAATTTGTTAACCGATTATTAATAACAATATTTATTAAAATAACAATAATATTATGATATAGTATAGTATCGAATAGTAATATAGATCATATTTTAGCAATGTTATAATATTATAATATTACTATTGTAACATTATCACAATATTATAATATTACTATTGTAACATTATCACAATATTATAATAATATTGTAACAATAATATTGTATTAACAACGAACTTTGAGTTCACAGATTCCGGCAAGTTCATCCTCAAACATTTATATTCGAAATTTGCAAGTAACAATGATCAAGATTGTTCCCATGAAATTCGAACGGAGATCGTATTTTTCAAACGCGTTAATTTCTATGTCATTAATAAAATAACACGACACTTTGTTATTCGATTTTTGGTATCGAATAATACAGATTACGAACGAAAATGATCTGCGAAGTTTATATTGCTGAAAGTGTGTTAAAAAATGTTTGAAACATTATATTCGACCCGCTGGAATTATTGTACGATGTCGTATCGGATAATACAGATTATAAAGAGAAGTATTTAAAATATTTTGAAACATTATTTCCGACTCACTACAATTATTGAGTGATTTCACGAGGGGAACGTAATATTCCGCGTAAGAGCCGAACGATTACTAAAACACATAATTCTCCGGATATTGTCATCGGATCATGAATCACGCAAGAAACGATTGCTACTTGCGCCCTACACATATTAGCTTGTGCAACCGTTCGAAAGGCAGCGAACGTGTACCAGCAAGTTTACACTTTCCGCTTTTCAAACAGGTCGTTGCGATGATGGGGTGAACTATAGAGTAAAGAGACTAGAGAGGTAGAGTGTATCGTGGTGGCGCAACGTTACGACGAGCTCGCTTCCGCATAACTTGGAGACGCCGATTGATTCCGAGCCATACATGCTTTGGCAAACACAATCAAATTTTCTATGCTACCGTGTCACTGGTTCATAGGTCCTTCAGAAAAGAAAGGTAAAGAGGATAACCAGCGAATCCAGTAAGCAGGAGTCGGGGAACTTCCCACTCTCCCTTTCCCTCCTACGACGCTATTCCCCCACTCTACCTTTCCCTTCCACAACGCTATTCCTCCACTCTACCTTTTCCTTTGACGACGCTATTCCCCCACTTTACCTTTGCACTTCTACGATGCTATTCCTCCACTATATCTTCCCCTTCTACAACGCTATGCGCCACTCTACGTTCCCCTTCTACGACGCTATTCCCCCACTTTACCTTCGTCCTTTTACAACGCTATTCCCCCACTCCACCTTCCCCTTCTACAGCGCCATTCCCCTCCGTTCGGTCACGTGACGCGTATCTGTCGTGCACACGTAATGATGTCACGTGACTGGAGGAGAGAAGGGTAACTTCTTCCGCTCGATTCGTGGCCACTCCCCTGACAAGTGTGGGCCTCGCACTGTTTACTTCCCTCCTGCTCAGTGCCAGTGTTGAGAATCATTCTTTGTTGTGATTCAGTGTTCAGAATCAAATTGGTTTTTATCTTTATACAATTTCTGATAACAATAGGGAACAATGATTTCAACGATATATCTAACTATTGAATTTTTATGAAACTGTTATCCCGAAACTTTAATACAAAATATGCACTTCTTTCGAGTTTTTGGAGATTTCCAATTTCTTCGAGAAAAGTCTGAGAAAAGTACAGATTAATAACTACGACGAGGTGTAACTGACACAATAACTTCGATACAAAATCCGATATAAAATGGTTTAACGATAAAAAAATTGCAAGATTGATTTTATTTAAACTTTTTGCGCCCCTATGGTAATACATGCTTTACTAAAGTAAATCTGTACAGGGTGTATACAAATTATTTGTCACGAATACGATGGAGGGATTCTGTACCTCTGGATCGGTGGAGATCTGTTGAAAAATTGGACCGAAAATTGACCTTGACCCTTTCTTTTAAGGTTAAAAAATTTTTTATCGTATTCATGGAACAAAAGTCTCAAAGGATCAAAGGATCTCAAGTGAACCGTTCTCTTTAAAAACGACTTTGAAGTTTCGTGAATTAATTTCTTCCATATGTCTACAAGGTTTCCCAAAATGGTATAAACGTGTAGAGAATGATTCTACATGAGAAAATAAATTAAAAATATAGAATAAATTTTTTTCGTTTGACGCCTCGTTTTCGAGAAAATTGACTTTAAAAATCCGTCAAGTTCGCGTGCCTAACGTTTGGAACAAGTAGAATTAGTAGGTCATGAACAGACGCGTCAAACGATTGCCATTCAAGAGCACGCGTGTTCGTTGAATTTTCAAACATTAACTTCTCGAAACCGAGGCGTCAAATGAAAAACATTTATTCTCATATTTTCAACGAAGTTTTCACTAACATATTATCAATTTATTTTCTCGTGTAGAATCATTCCCTCCACGTTTATACCATTTTGAGACACCCCATTATTAGTTTATGAAACGTCAAAGTTTTTTAAGAGAACGGTTCAATCGAGATTTGTTCCTGTGAAACTTTTACGATACGATAAGAAATTTTTTAACCTTAAAAGAAAGGGTCAAAGTTAATTTTGCGGTCAATTTTTTTAACAGATCTCCACCGATCCAGAGGTATAGAATCCCTCCACCGTATTCGTGACATGTAATTTTTGTACACCCTGTACAATTATTCCTTATGAAATCATTATTTTTATTGTTTCAATAATTGCAAAATAAAAAATCTCGAACTGGTTTAGTGATGAAAATTTTACGACCAAAACTTCCGAAAAATATCACAGGCGCGTGTGCTGTAAGGTAACAATTTTTTTTCATCCACTAGGCAGGTGGGTTCATTGAAAACTGAATGGAAAAATACCGGGCAACAACAGACTATAGAAGAGAAAATTGTCTTCCTCGGACACAAGGTACCGGCTCGCAAGAAATTAAGTGGTTTCGTTCGGTTAAGCGGCATTCAGATCTTGATGGAATTTCTATTACACTGATGAATACTTCACATGTGCCCGCGGTGAATCGTTTCCGCGCATGAATTCTGAACAATCTCCCTTCATCGTCCCGACAAAGAAATCCATCGCAGATATTAATCCATTTATCGGAGGGTAAACGTGCAGAAAGGAACGGGGCCCGCCGATTCATGGCCGCCAACCTCCCAGGACTCGCGTGTTCACCGGCGATAATTAAAATCTGATAATTTCTTACGCGGCTGCTGGAAATTAGGTTCCAGGATTTCACGGATGGCACGGCCGCGACGGCGGCGGCGGAGGCAGCGGCAACAGTTGGCGCTACTTACCTGAAACAAAGAGAATGCAAATCGTTATAATTCGATCGTTACGCCGCGCGCGATGTCGTGATTATTTAGTATAATTACGCGGAACGAGGCATTCGGTTCGAGACGTCTATCTCGGGGATGGAGCGAACGCAGTCGATCGCGCGAAATTAAATGAATATGCATAGATTACGGTCGAGATGGCGGATTTATGCAACGTTATTGTAACAATCCTAAACCTGATTTTAGAGAATTTTTTCAAAACTGTTGTACTTTAACGAGGCGATAGTTCAGGTGATTTGAAGTAACTTTCTCTTTTGCAGAAATTTTCTACGTGGCTTTATTCGGGAGTTATTCGCGAACTAGTACGGGCCAATCAGAGCGCGGCTACTATGGACGGATTTCGCCGCGGCCAATGCCAGCGCTCGGAGTAACCTGCGCTCCGATTGATCCGTACTTATTCGCGAATAACTCGTGAACGAAGCCTCGTAGAAGATTTTCGCAAAGGAGAAAATTATTTGAAATTACCTTAGAAACCTGTCAAGAAAATTAGAATGATTTCACTGTTAAAAAACAAAATATAAAATCAACAGTGATATAACAAAATTTCTTTGTTGTTAGAGTTCGAACAGTCGCAGATGTTCGCTCGAAAATGTAAAGGAATAATCGAGACTGATCCCGAAGCATGATCACGGGGTAAGATCAATAAACGGCTCGAAAGTTTCGGGCTAGGTATAATGTAATAGAAAATCATTGCCCGGGGAATCGTTTTTCAAACAATTTCGAGCCCCGGAATCCGGCGCGGCGAAGCAATTTAGCCGAACGATCGTTTCCGGCAAATCTAACGTCTAAGTGTTTCTTCCCCGAAGAAGACGAAGAAGAAGAAGAAGGGAAGTTTGTAGAGGAGGGTTTGGTAGAAGCAGCAGCAGCCGCGCGACGGCAATGAGTCTTTAATAGTTTTATGGTTGATGCCGGTCGCAGTGTTATTCTCAGCTCGTTTCTCTTCATCCAACCTCGGGTCTCCAGATCTTCCGGCTGTTTTCTCAGCGTGGATTTGCTCTTTGCTCGCTTCATTCTCCTTACAGTATCTCCTGGCTTTCAGCGGTAAGAACAACTTGGATGGAGAAACGAAAACGAGGAGAAAAGGTGAAAGATGGTGGGGTAATGGTTCGCCGGAGAACCAGAGAGAGAGAGAGAGAGAGAGAGAGAAGGGAACGTGTGTTGGCTCGTTGCACAAATCTGCGATAACGAAACTCGCTATTACTATCTCGAAACAACTTCCCTTTCTGGTAATAAACTCGCCTAATCCCTGCCGCAGCATCAACTCCACTGTCTCGGGCTACGGTCATTTCTTACTTCGTTGATTCTCACTCCGTTTCCTCGCGGAGTCTCCTCTTCGCTGGATACAATTTTACTCTTATCCGGAAGCGATCGCCGTCGCTGCACACCTACCGCGAAAATTAACCAGTCCTCGCTTATCTGCGGGGATGAGTCAATAGTTCTCTAGAAGTTTGCTATAACGATAATAGAACAGCCACGAACATCACCTGCTCAGCAACTTGCTCAATTAAACCTCCGTCAAAAAAACTTCTCTGTCGAGGAACCAGCCAGATAGCACAAAGGCGTCTTCGAGACGTCTGTGAGACATCTTAAAGACGTCCAGCAGCAGACGTCTTTCAAACATCTTTAAATCGTCCCACAAAGGACGTCTTTAAAATGTCTGAAATAAGACGTCTTTAACACTAAACACTTTTTCATTTTACAATTACAAAAAATTTGAAGTTGAAAGAGCGTTAAAAATTGCTAAAATATATATTTTTTTATTGATGCAATTTGAATCTCAAGGAAGAGATTATTTTGCAGCACAGTCGTTTCAATATGCTGGTATCTAATCAGTTACTGAACATTTACAAAATTGTCGGTACAAAAGTGTGTTGAGAAAATTATTGTTTGTTGTCTGCAAAAAGTCACAATTGAAAATTTTTTAAAGTTTCACGATGCTTTAATTTCGCAAGTGACCCGATATTTCCGGAGGTTTATTTTCCAGTTTCTCCTCGGTTCCCGTTGAAACGGCACGGTCGCTAGGCCGGGGACTTTCAATTAGCAGAGGCGCGCCGCTTTAGAGACGTCCTTTTCTTCCGGATGTTTTATTTAAACTCAAACGCCAAAGACTTAAGCTTAATCGGCCTCCCCCGATTTATCTGTCAGGGCTTACCCTAATCGTCTACGGATGGTCTGGTTGATCGAGCAACCGTGTCGAATTTTCCACTCGGGTAGACCGGGTTCCGTAACTTCGCAGAAATCTCCGAAGATTTCGCAGCCGTGATCCACGCCCGAAAATTCTCGCGGAAAATAGGAGAGACACGAACTTTCGATCTGATATCCAACGGAGCGTGCACGACGTGGCTTTAGGGCACGCGTAACTCTCTATCGAGAAAGGTTGCCCCTCTCGCCCAGCTACCGAGTTTCATTTAACCGCGCCGCGCCGCGTCGAGAACTTTCCTCGCTGCCTTGTTTAATAACCTTTCTCGCGCCTTCAGTAGAATTCGAGCCGTAACTCAAATTTATGTGCTCGCCGACAAGACGATCGCCTTTGGAAAAAATTTCAATGGAAATTTCGCGCTCGCGGGATCAGGGGAGGGGTTACGCTCCAGATCTTTGACGAAATCGAAATTTTTCTTTTCACGGTTTTTCGCCTCTTCGGTAGTTCGAGAATATGCTGATAAAAGGATGTGTCGAAATTTTGAGAATTACAAAACGTATACGTGTTCGTGTCCCGGCTTTTTACCTCCACTTTGAACACGTTATTAATCACATATCTCAGAAAATAATGCTACTTTCTAAAGATTGCCTCCTTCTTGGCCCATATTATAATTATTATACTGCGGACCTTTATGCAAAATACAAATGTTTTGCAACGATTGTGGGCAGCAGGAGTTAAATAAAAATTCATTTCTTCCCTTAAAAGATTTTTTACATCAACATCACCATAATAATATTTTTAGATTTCTCAAATCTTTCAATTTCTTCATAAATGCATAAAAAACCATAGTAAACCATAGTAAATCTTTCATAACAACTTATGATATACGTAGATACATTGTCCAAGGTGTACACAATGATTCTTGGACACAAAATCATTTGCATTAATAAGATTTTTTAGAAATTGTAACATTTTATTCAAACATTCATTTTGAATTTGTCAGATAAATATTTCTATCGTTAAGGAAGATAATTAGAGTACATCTTTTAACACTACCTGTAGGCATAGCAGTGACCGTTAATGTACGGCTCTAAAGACCGAATGTGTGTGTGTGCGTGTGTGTGTGACAACATTGTGTGAGACCGAGGAAGGTCTCGTAGGTTCGAGAAGCCGAATGTATGTGTGTGTTGCGACTGGTGTGCGCGAGGGCCGATGTACGGAGACAGACGGGCGGATCGGTCCAGCGTCTTACATACCATTTTTGTAAATTTATTCTTGTAAACCTGTCATCATTCTTTTAAATAATGGTGAAAACTGCGGATTTCACTTTATGTCAAAAATGGATAAGTGAAATACTAAGACTTGATTTTCTAGTATTGTTAAATTATTTCTGACCGATTAAAGTTATTTAAAAAAGAAATACATAGAAACCTAATTTGCAAGAACCATTTCTTCAAATAATCGAAAAGTGAAAACTGCAGATTTTATGAATGGATAAATGAAATACTAAGACTCGATTTTATAGTATTGTTAAATTATTCCCGATGCGTTAAAATTATTTCAAAAAGAAATACATAGACACCGAATTTGCAAGAACCATTTCACCAGAAAAGTAAAAAAATACAGATTTTATAAATGAATAAATGAAATACACAGCCTCGATTTTCTAATATTGTTAAATCATTGCAGACTCGTTGAAATTATTTAAAAACAAAAGACACCGTCTCGAACAGTATTTATTCCTCATAAAAATCAGCGGTAGGAACGAGTGCCTGAGAAGAATCGAAAGTACCGTTCCGAAAGAAAAAGCCCCTGCCGTTGAATAACGAAAGAGAATTGCGAGGAATTACAGGGATAATTAATCAAGACCAGGAGGCCGTGGAACTTCCACGTGACAGATTCCTATGACGTTCGCAATCAGTTCAACTACCGCAGCAAATGGCGAAGACCGTCGACCCTAAGAAGGTATCGACACGGTATATCCATTTCTCCGGACAAGTGGACAAACAAGTATTGGTGTCGGAACAAAGAAGAAGGAATTCCAAAAGACAGATCGTTCTTTCAAGTCACGGGGATGTGTACGATCCGAAAGAAGAGCCACGTACCAGAAGAGAGGGGTACAAGATAAGTCGGAAAGGGGGAATAAGAGTCTTCGAAGAGAATCGACAGGCACTCGTATAAATTCATCGGACTTCATCTTGACAAGGGTGTGCTTGCGAATGTTGCGAAGAAGGGCTCCCGAAAAGCTGAGAATGAAAGTCGCTCGCTTCCGAGGTTGATCATTCTCGAGCAGGCTCTCTCTCTCTCTCTCTCTCTCTCTCTCTCTCTTTTTCTATCTCGCTATCGGGCCGATGCTATCGCGGATCAAGTAATAACATTTTTACGGCTACGATTTCACAGAAATTCATCTCTCTTCCGTACGCGCACGGGTCTTCTTATCGAATTTGCAGAATATCACAGCTCAGATTTCATTTTTTATTATTTATTTACTAGCGGAGCAGTTTACTGGAGTTTTTCGACCGACGATAAATTCTATCCATTTATCTACTAAAAGCACAGATGGGAATTGAAACACATTCTGGCATCAGACAGAACATATCCGAACCTTAGAGAGAACGCATTTTAGTTTCAGCCGGAGCATGCCGGGGGTCTCATAGGAACCGTGCACCGGAAATCGCGGGGAATACATTCGCGCATTAAAGGGGACATCTTGAACTCCGTGCGTTGAAGATGTTTCCCGCAGCTGAATAAAATTAGCCTACTTTTAATTCTATTATCTCTAGCGCGTCGTGTCACTTCTGAATTACTCCGAATAATATTAAAGCACATTCTACCACAGTCAAATATTACTTGATATTGGTACAGAACTCGCACATAAATAAACTGGAAATGTTCGTTACGAACGAGATTTAATTCAATTTTTAACGTGACACAATTTATAGGAGTATAGCGAAGCCTCGATCTAAGAATAACCCTCGGGACCGTGTTGCTTCTTAGGTTCTGGGGTTCTACTATTTCTTATTATGTCGTGTTCAGTGTGATTTTAATCGGAAAAATGCCACGAATATGGTGCTGAAAAATAAAAAAATAATGAAATATGGAGGGGATGTTCGTTTTCCTTAGGTCCTACAGTTTCCGTTTTCTTAGATAAAGGTATACTTTAAAGATTGTACATAAAAACAGTAGAATTGCGTAATAATGTGTTGTGTGTGCTCACTGCAATAAATAAAATCAGGGCCCGCTCTAGCGGTTACGACGACCCGGACAAAAAGACAAATTGTCGCCCCTTAAGAATTTATATATATTCTTCAAATAAAGGTACATATTCTTTATTTTCAATAAAAATCAAATCATTTCATTTAAATTTTAATAAAAGCATATATTTAGAAAGAAATATATAACATAACATAACATTGATAATCAAGTTGTACAAAACAGTAGAAATTAATTAAGAAATATCTGTACCTAGCCACAAATGTTAACCATATAATTTTTTATATTTTTTTAAATGGTATTCAAAATGTGTATTATTGCACAAACAATCAACATGCCATTATTTTGAAAATAAAAAAAGTTAACATCAACTACGCTAAAATCACAAAAAACTTATTTTTCTTACTTTCAGTTCTGCAAACTTTTTTATTATATCTGTTAAATTTATTTGATCAGCAATTTCATGCTCAATTGCTAAAATGGCCTAACCATTAAGACGATTTTGTGTAGTAGTCGTACGTAAAAAGTTCTTAATTAATTTTAACTTGGAAAAACTCCTTTCGCCACTTGCTACAGTTATTGGTATCGTTAGCAATATTCTTAAAGCAATAGTAAGGTTTGGGGCAAAATTTAACTTTGTAATTAAGCTCAGTACATTTCTTAGGCTTTCTTTTTTGCCCAAAAGCGCAAATACTGCTGAAATTTCCTCTGCTAATTCCTACCCCATTTATGTCAACAGAATCACCATCAGTTAAAATACATTCTAAATTTTTACAATGTTTTAGTAGCATTTTTTGGACATGGTATTTATGATACCATGTATATAGATATACATAATATAAATAATACCAATAATTATATAGATGACACATGTAAATTGAATAGTTCAATATAAAAGATGTGATGTCGTGCACTGCACGGACAAAAGACGTGTGGTAAATCAGAAGAAGGAAAAAAACAGAATAGAATCATGTGAAATAAAAGATTATCGAAACTCGCGCGGGAGCGGTCCGCTTCTGCTGCGCACGCATCAGAGAGAGCGCAACTCATACGCAACAAACGCATAAAGTATATGTGACACATTCTGGGACCGTCAGAATAATGTAAATACGCCACGCACTGTAAATTTTTAGCGAACGAAAAAATCGATGTCTGAAATTTTCTATTAATTGGGTATTTAAAACATCAATATTTTTCTCACACTTACAGCCAAAATGGCGCCCCGGGCAAGTGCGCGGGTTGCCACCCCCTTAGAGCGGGCCCTGATCAAATAATAACTGCAACATACTCGAGAATATTTATAGATTCGTAGACTAACAAATTATGTCGATACGAATAGTTCAGCGAAACTAGATCCATTCCCGTAAACAGATCTTTTAATAGTTCTCATTAATAGTTTACGGTTCGAGCTTTCTATTTCGGTGGTGCATAATTAGAAACCGCAATTTAGAAGCGATAGGATGTTATGTTGATCATTCGCGATTTGACGTCTGACGGTGAAAACTGATATTCTAGCTTCGAACTTTCGTCTTGGACGTTAACCGTGACGTATTTACTCGGATTACATCGCTATTATTAAAGATCTAATCCAAACCCGTAAACCGTCCAAATGAAATTCCAGCGGACCGTTTCGCGGTGCGATTGCGTCGAGAATAACCGAAGTCGAAAACACGCTGCGGCCGACTGTCGGTTAACATCCTTTTTTTTTTTTATTTCTTAATCAACTTGCTAATAAAATACTTCGTCCGTGGCCGAGCCGTAAAAAGGGGTATATTTTATTGGCTGATCTCATAACAGAGCCGGACATAACGGTTTGATGTATCGGTATCGTTAATGTCCCGAGTGCGCCGTTCGAAAATGGCGGTCGCGTCGTGCCCGCGGGAAATAGAAGAAAAACTTTACGTATTAATTATCAATTACACGGTACAATGGAAAAATAGTTTACAACGGAAAAACGATACAGATGGAATTTTTTAACTGGTAAAAATAAACAATTTTCTATCCGAATTGCAACAAACCCCAGTGAAATTTAATAACTAAATTAAATAACATATTAATATTACTTCTAATATTTTTGCCGTTTCAAATTGCAGCCAATTGATAAATAAATAAATGTATAAAACCAACAAATAAATAAATTTATCCGATTTGCGAGCACACGTGACTCCACTAACTCTCGCTTTACAATTGTGAAAAATGTTTGTTTCAAGAAATAAATGCGACAGATTTTTTGAATAGTCAATCGACGGAAAATATTCGATAGCGGACATGCATTCGACACGTGCGTAAATTCTGCTGAAATACGGGACGGGAGTACGCGCATAATAATTGCGTATCGGTCAACATTAAAGGATAGTTAAACATCCCGAAGTGTTGCAATCGTCCGAGTAAAAATCGTGATAGAAATGCGGTCGCGCTGGTAGACCGCAAATCTGGCTACCGTACACACCTCAACGGCCTTCGTGGAATCGATAAAGAGAGAATTTATGGAGAAATGGTGACTGTTCTCGATATGCGAGTGTGAATCGAGTGAAATACACAATACTGAAATCAATTAGAAGAAAAACACACAGAACGTTACCGAAACCGTCCGTTCCGATTTGGGAAAAGTAATTATTTTTCTCTCGGACTGTCTCAAATTTTACCTATTAGAACCGTGATTCACCTCGCTCTCGCGATTATAACCTAAGAAAATTGCGAAGCCTCTGGTATTATTAGCAGCATCGTGAAAAATCCTCTAAATAGACTTCCGGCAGCTAATCGCCTTGCATACGTCCTCGCGGCAGACGTAATTCAGAGCAGAGAGGTGAGCCTCGGCGAGAAAGTTGAACGGCGACTTAATTTCTGTTATCCGCGAGTAGACGGTCGATTATCTAGCACAAATATTCCCAGTGAATGACACTCGTCGTCGCATTGAGACCCCGCGCGATTCGTCTCGTCTTCGCAATAGGGACGACATCGAGCGAAAAATAAAGCCGCCGCCGCAGCCGCCGCCGGTAACCGGTGTGGCGACGACACGACACGACACGACACGACACGACGCTCGATGAACGCGTCAAAGTGCTGCCACCGAAAGGCGATCTCTATCCGATGGGATTGTGCCATTTGTACGAGAGCGCCGCGCCGGGACAAACCGGGGGAAAACAAGTTTCGAGGAACCCGCGCGGTGTTCGCGGCGGAAAGAACGGAGTTGAATACTGATGCACTGCGCGCCGCCGCTGCCGCAAGTGGAATCAAGTGGAGGCCAAGTCAAGTGGAGGAGTCTGTGCCGGGGCAGCCACGGTAATACATCATATTAATGACGGTACCGGGTTCCTCCGTTGACTCGACGGTGTTGAGCGCTGCGCCAATTAAGTCCTATATCATTAGTAAGGAAAAGGCGAGCCTCGCGCCCGCCCGCGACCGCGCTTCCCCGGTGTGCCGGTGTTTCCACAGTGTGCTTTCAATCTTCCCGTTGAACACAGAAACATCGTCGCGCAACTACCGATACGAAAACGGCTAAAGTGCAAATTTTCAACCACAAAAACCACCGAAATCAAACATTTATGCGGTCCGATTTTCATCCTATTTTAGCGGAATTACTAGAACTCGCAAACCTCTATACAGTTTTCCAATTTTAGTAGAATTAGTAGAACTTGCAGACCTCTATTCAAATTCCCCATTTTTCATCCAATTTTAGTAGAATTAGTAGAACTGGCAGACCTCTATGCAGTTTTCCAATTTTTCATCCAATTTTAGTAGAATTAGTAGAACTGGCTGACCTCTATGCAAATTCCCCATTTTTCATCGAATTTTAGTAGATTTAATAGAACTCCATCCAATTTCGCAGAATTAGTAGAACTGGCTGACCTCTATGCAAATTCCCCATTTTTCATCGAATTTTAGTAGAATTAATAGAACTCCATCCAGTTTCGTAGACCTCTATGCAAATTTCCAATTTTCACCCAAATTTACTAAAATTACTAGAACTCGCAGACCTATATGCAGTTTTCCAATTTTCACGGATCACTCTCTAATTGTATCAAGAAAAGAATTTCTTTCATCTGCCAGATCTGACAATGAGAAGACTAAACTAAAAATGTCCCCTATCAACACTTCTTGTATTTTCCATTAAAAATTACCTCAAGACAAACTTAGGCGAGGGCAACATCGGAAACGTCCTCCTCTTCTTTAAAGATATCGATTTATATAAACTGTTATAAATTGTTTTGCTCCTCCTACCACAATGTAAATACCAACCGCAACCCTTCTCATAAGTAACACTTAATATACGATATATTAGATTGTAAACCATGTGGTCACTAATGTCCTTGCTGTTAATGTGACCACGTTAAAGTAAACTATGAATAATAATAATAATAATAACTTCTTGTATTTCACAGTCCTGCACACGCCACAATTGCGCGATGATTGGTAATGTTATAAGATAATAAAGTAATATTCTTTTTTGCAATTCCAGCCTGATTGCTTGGATCTCGATCTCGATCAGCCGAGAATTCCGCGACACAAGAAACTGTTTTACGTGTAGTACATTTCGAACGGCAGCACGCAACTGTGAAAAACGCGGGACTAATTAATATTTGTGTCGCCGTTAAAGCACGCCGGAGGTCCCGGCCGCGGGTAAACGGTTTCCAAGGAACGCTTTACGTAAGACGTCGGTATATTCATATCTCGGTCGCGATAAATTTTCGAGTTCGCCGGCCAGCTCTAGCGGAACACGAACACGTACGCTAATTTTTGTACGACACCGCGCCTTGCCGCCGCGCTGCATTTTAGGTTCTCGCTGATTTAATATTACGCGCGGCATTGTAAACAATCGCGTTCCCGGCGAGTGATCGAGCACCTCATTTAAAATTGAAAATTGAAACCGCGGTAATACGTGAGACTGACGCGCGACGCGAAAATGCGTTCCCTATTTTTTCTGCGCACCACCGCCTGTGCATCATGGCGCATCTGTACAATAGAAACTCCGCTTAGATCGAAGGAATATTATGCCTGCTTGTCCTGCAATTTTACCTAACCGGTAAATATTTTTTCTCGTTGTTAAAGAGGTGAGATCATCCCTCGGAAAGTATTTCAATACTTTCGTCAAATATCTCGAGAACAACAGATGATATTTCAAAAAAAGGTTAACTGTGTAAAAAAATTTTTAGAAATGCATTTAAAAAAAAAAACAAAAAATGTATTCGAAGATAAAATTTTTATTCGCAGAGTTTAGTAGAGATAATAACATCATGCAACTTTTGTTGGAACATTTTTCTAATATTATTCGTTGTTTTCGACATATTTCACGAAAATATTGAAATATTTTCCAAGGGATGATTTCACCCCTATAAGCTTGCCCCTTTCGGGTGTGAAGTTTCATAATTTTTCGAACTTGCGGGCACGATAATGTTTTTTTCTGTCGGTCGAGAAACATGTAAACATTCGATTAAGTCGAGAAAGGCCGCGTCGGAGTTTATTGTAGTTCTCGTTTCGCCGTGTTTTATCCGCAGTCGGTTCCCGCAAATGCATAAAGTTCACAGATTAATTGGCACAATGGAAGTTAATATTACATTGTAGCTCGAGCGGAAACACGTATTACAACCGATGCATTGCGTATCATTGTTTATACGGAACGCAAAAACCGCGTAGCAAAACTTGTGAAACGGTTTTACCGGCTTTTTTCTCGGTCGCAAATATCCGATTAATTTAATAGTATTAATTCAATGGCGTTCGTGTAAGCCGGCGCGGCCGGATATCGCTCGCTCGAGGGTGGGAAACGGGCAAAATTTTCTGTGTCTCGGCCGCGGAGCATAATACGGGGAATATTGCGCATTAAAACCGTCCAAACCATTTTTCAAACAAAAAAAAACTGCGTGCCGAATAACGCCTGAAGTTCGACAGAAAATTGCTCGAAAATTAAATGCTTTTCAGAGAAAAAGCCAAATAATTTGCATGAATAGTCATATTAATTCATGTTAATAATCCTTTTAACAGTCGACGCAAGAGCGAAAGTTAATGTCTTCTGCTATTAATTCGAACAAATTGAGGACAAGAAAGTATTCGTTTACAAAATTTCTAGACGACCTACTGAATATAGAATAAATTTTTCTATTTGATAATGGTTGACACGATTTTAACCATAGGTCGACGGACCATAGCTGGCAGTGACCGGGTCTCGCATGACCCAATTAATACAATTCGAATTCGACAAAAAATTTCATTACTTTGTCAAAATTAAAGTTATTCTGGGGAGCACGCTTAAGCGAGACACCTTGTAGAGTGCTACTATACAATGTAAACAATAACAATATATTTTTTATTCATCCTCTTTATACATTCATCAAAAAAATATTATATATTTAATTCAGTAATTTTCTATCAATTTTCAAAATTAGCTTATAAAAATAGTTCAACCGCTTCGTGTGTAGCTTTGTCGTGTGCATTTGGGAGACTAATCATCGAGGTCTTACTGTACTAGTAGGGCTGCAAGAATGTTCAAGAACAAAATACTCTAATGTCATTTGAGTGATCAATTTTCTTGATATTATTTTACAAAGTCTTTTACAAAATATTCAAAATGTTTCTTCCATTAGTGACCTTGTCCAACCTTGAAGGTTATTTCATCTGAATGAATTTTTCTCGCCCGGCAAAAAATGCATTTTATTTAAAAAATTGATGGTCACCCTCATTAATCCCCGCCCCCAAAAAAATATTGCTCATTACGTTGCTTGCAAAAAGCAATTTCTTCTGTTGTATATTATTTGCAAGAAAACGCTGACTAGCAGTAGCGCGAAATAAATAAATTTAAAAATTAATAATATACATATAGACAACAGCCTGAACACCTTTGTAACTAAATTGACTAACCATCGACGTCCTACCGTGCTACTGCAAGAACGTTAAAAAAAAAAAGAAAAAATCAAATTGCCATAGTAGAAAAGAAAAAAAGATTCAGTTTCCTCGGGTTTCGAGTATTTTGCAGCGGTTACACGTATCTCCGGGAAGCGATGCGCGGTCGCGCTTAAAAAATCGTTCGGACGGTAATAAATTCCTGTTAGAATTTCACGGGCGCGCTGGCTCGGTCCTCGATCCGTAAAGAACACTGTCCCCGCAGGACTGAGAGAGACAGAGAGAGAGAGAAAGAGGGAAAGAGAGAGAGAGAGAGAGAGAGAGAGAGAGAGAGAGAGAGAGCGAGCAGCGCGGGAAATCGATCGTTACAAGAATCGAATCACATTTTTATAGAGCCACGCGAAACTCTCATTTCCGGTAACACGGCGGCGATCGAATTGTCCCAACACGTCCATTAAATCCGCTGTCGGGTTTAATGCAAAGAAGAACGAGAGACGAAAGGGGAAAACAAAAGCGAGGACAACCGAACGGAAAGGGGAAGGGGCGAGAGGTAGGTGGCACTGAAGGGGGATGAAACCGGGGGATGATAGAGAGAGAGAGAGAGCCAGAGGAGGAAGAGGGTGCTTTTGGTAGCCCCGGACGACCACATCCACCTGTTCAAGAAAGCGATTAATCGTGGCGGCCATTCGTGCGTCGGAAGCGATTCGAATTAGACAGCGTTCTCGCGGAGCCACGTTCGACGAATGAGAATCCAATAAATCGTCCGTGCGCGAGAAATGAGCTCCGGCAGGAGCAGGTGATTCAAGAGAAAATGGCAGACCGAGGAATGGGGGCTAGAGAAGAAGCCAGATAACGATAAATTGCCCGTAGAATGCATTCGTATTCTCTTTGCACGAGATAGAGCAGCGCGCGGCGCGACGCGGTGCAGCGAGACTGTGGTGCGGGACATTAAAAAATTCTGCGAATTCGAGGTGACGTGCCTCGAGGGCCAGTAAAACCGCGCGCAGTCCCGCGTCGAATCTTATAAATAATCTCGATCCGCACCCCCCCGCTGCGCCGTGCCGCGACACCCGCGACTATAGACAGTTTTATTGAGACGTAACAACGGCAATTCGGAACCCGGCTCCGCCGCCATTTCGAATACCACACGGGAGGTGTAAAAGAATCACTCGTAAACCAGAGGAACCCTTTATCGGCGCCGTAAAAGTCTGATTGTCTGCTGTTACGCATTGGTTACTGTAATTGACTTTGTTGCACATTGGTTATTGATATGTACAGGGTGTTTCAAAACTCCTTCAACAACCTGAAATGGACGGTTCTTGAGGTCATTTCAAGCGACATTTTCCTTTTGCAAAATGTTCGCCGGGGATTCGTTCAGGAGTTATTAACGAAAAACATGCACCAATCAGAGCGCAGCTATAGTGAACAGATTCCGGCTCGACGACTGGACCCGCTGAGCGTCGCGTTGCCGTTGGACGAGCCAGAATCCGTCCGCTGTAGCCGCGCTCTGATTGGTCCGTACTTTTCGTTAACACGTTTAATTCCACGGAGGTCACCGGTGACCGGCACTCAACTTGGCGGTGGCGCCATGGGGGTCACCAGTGACCGGCGCGCCCATGTATCGTATAATAGAAAATCCATCGTGGCGCCACGGGCAATCCCTGTCAAACTGTCGTGGCATTCAACGTGTTAGGAACTTTTAAACCGGCGGACATTTTGCAAAAGGAAAATGTCGATTCAATTTATCTCAGGAACCGTCCATTTCAGGGTGTTGATGGAGTTTTAAGACACCCTGTGTATATCGACTTTAGTAATTTGTAACGTTGGTCAGTTAGGCAGAATAAAAATTGTGTACGCGAATTGCAACAAATTGGAGCGAAATAGAAATTAATTCTTTTTTAAGAGTAAATTCTATTAATTTTCAATTCTATTCTTTTAATTTATAATTCTATATTCAATGAATCCTACTAAAACCTATTTGGTAAAAATTACGAGTAATACTACAAACTACATAGTATTACTAATATTTCAGGAGAAGAAATACTTCGAAAGTTGATCGAGCAGTGTAACAGGAGAACTGAGATCGTTTCGGTCGATTCGCGGATTCCAAAAAGACGCTCGTCGCGGATGAAGAACAATGTTATTCCGCATTAAACGTGTTAAACGTCCAATGGGCGCATGCGAGAGAGAGAGAGAGAGTGGGAGGGAGAGAGGGGGAGAGCGAACATAAGCACAGGCCGCATGGCACTAACGCGATTGGTTCCCGCAGCATAGAAATTAGAGTTTGCGGCAGCAGTCAAGCAGCGTACGGCGCATTACCAGATTTACTGCTAATTACATAATGCTCGACGACTTACACCGCTACATAAATCACGAGCGAGCCGTGACACCGCTTAACCATCTGCACGCCAATGCTTTCGGCGCACCTTTTCTTGCGGCCAAGTTTCCTTGGTCCCCG
Source organism: Lasioglossum leucozonium (assembly GCA_028454225.1). NCBI lineage: Eukaryota > Metazoa > Arthropoda > Insecta > Hymenoptera > Halictidae > Lasioglossum > Lasioglossum leucozonium. The sequence continues at coordinate 13,850,917 of CM052221.1, read as the reverse complement.
CGATTTGCTCCGGCGAGCAACTTCACGGGAACTTTCTACCCCGTGATTAATTATTTTTCGACACGCGGTGCCACCGTCTCTATGTATACATATACACGTAGATATCGGTCCACGGGTTAGTAGGCTGGAACACCGTTCAGACGCCGCCGCTCCGGTGAAATTGAAAGAATTTAATTGTGGAAACATGGCCGAACCATCCGCTATCTGAATGCTACGGGCAACTAACCCGGACCAGAGAAAATTGAAAACGTTATCTCAGGTGGTGGCCCTGCTGCTAGTATTATTTCTCAGTCTATTTTATTCCTCGGATTTAGCAATATTCTTAATGAAATCATTCGCTGAAAATTATAATTTCAAACAATGGATTTACTCTACTATCTTCTTAGAAATTATGTGGAAAGGGACCAAAAATTTTGCATTTTTTTTTTATACAACTCTGTAGATTTTCACAAGAAAACTCCGAAAATGCATGTTTTAAAGCGCGGAGTTTCCTAGTTCGAAAGTTGTGCGACCTCAAGCGTTTATCGCAGCTAAGGGCGCCGCCATTTTCGTGTTTACCGAGCTTCTCCGCTAGGTGGCAGTTCAAGCAGTTGGATATTTTGCATTTTACAACAAAAAGTGCAAAATTGTTGCTCCCAGAAACGAAAGAATAGCACAGTTATTATTTAGAATGTTGACTAACAAACTCTACCAATCGTATTCTTCGGACATAGCAATATTTTTAATAAAATCATTTGTTGCTGTATATGTATTTTGTTTGAAAAATAACTATTACAATATTTTCTTCTTAGAAATAACGTGGAAAAATTTCGTGTGAAATTCAAATAAATCGGTAGAACATTTAATTTGCATTTAGACGAACATTATAATTATAAATGTTGAAGATCGTTTGTTTTTTAATTCTTGTGTTACCACTGAAAAATACACCGTACTTCTGAATAAAGTTATTCTTTCGTGAATAAAAACGTATTAAACGTATGCAGACTTTTGTGAACGACTATACATGGTGTACGTATAACCGCATAACTACAATACGTCAAAGAACGTTAAAAAAAAACTCTTACCGCAACGAAAGTTTGCAATGAAAGCGGCATAAAATCCAAAGGAGAACTGCACAAAAATGCTTCGGTCCGTATTACAAAGATTCTAAAGATCTCCGGGCAAAAAGTAAGCAGCAAAGATAACAGGCTTCTTGAATAAACGTGAACCATAGAAAATAAGGACCCTGCGGAGAGAAACGTAAGATGGATATTTTCCGACAAAGAGAACAGGGGTGCTTTACTGTAACGATGAAGAAAAAAGAACTGCATTGTTTAACATTAACACGCGGCAAGTTCTCCGATTATATCAATACTTTAAATCAGATATAGCTTATATTAACGTAGATATTACGATAAATTGGAAGCATAATTTTTAATAAATTTAATCATTTTATGAAATATATTATTTAATAATATAGTAATCTAATATTAAGATGAAAATAATAAATTTACGATAGGTGACAGCAAACAAAAATTTCGAGTTAATTCATCACGCGAATATAAATACTTTAAATACGATATTAATTGTGTCATAGCAAACATAATATACGCTAATTGTGAGTTAGACACTGAGTCATATTGCAACATAATCATATATTGTATAATTTGTAATGCATATTTTATATAAACCTTATATGGTTCAAAGCGATGAATCAATAATAATAATAGTATTTGATTAAGTAAATACGATATAGTTTACATTAATGTAGATATTACGATAAAATGAAAGCATAATTTTCAATAAGTTTAATAATTTTACAAAATATATTATTTAATAATTTGGTATTAAGATGAAAATAAAAATTACGAGTTAATTCATGACCAATTAAAAGATTAAACGAAGAAAATATTTTCATTTGGTTTGAAACTTCGAATAAAAAATCCTACAGAACGTAATTATTCCATTATTATTAACGTTTAAATTTCGAGTTGAAATGGTAGCTGCGAGTGCAAAGGTTTAAGGGTTCTCCCGATAATGACTCATGGGTAAGATCAATTTTATTGCTCGCCGACTGATACGTTTACGAGCGAAGACACGAAGATTTTTTTCCGAGGTCTGCATTACACAGGGGTGTAATAAAGCGGTACGCACCGGGCCGAGATCTATATACGTGTTTTCGTGTAAAAATTCTTATAGGATCTTCGGAAGAGCTGCGTCACGTGCAGCAGACCGAAGCGCGTCAGGGTGCAATAATGTCGGCTTGCCACGTGGACGCCCCATACGCCGGAAGAACATTAAAATCTCTTCATACATATGTATAAATGGAGCCCGGAGGAGGGCAATATTAAAAACGAGTTCAATGAAAATAGGCGAAAAAAGAAAGGGGACCACGGCGGAGGAGCCAGCTGGGAACTTCAGCCTCGACAAATTGAATTCTTCAGGGCCACGGTGAAACTGTTTCTACGTGTGGTCGTTCTCATTAAAATGGAGCTACGAACGAAGGGTAGATTAGTGTTTCTTAATTGAACTTTATGAACATCTACTCCTCCCTCTCGTCCAGTACCGCACCTTTAAACAATAGCTCTTGATACTTGCCTGGCAAATTTACTAAACCAAGAGCTTCCAGGAAAAATGCTCGGAAAACTCGGTTCTTCTCGTTTCTATATAATTCCAAATAATGGGACTTGCTTCTTTATGTAATAAAATTGTAAATAATGGAACACACAAGTGAAAAACTCAGGTCCTTATGTTGATATAAAATTGTAAATAATGCAACATACAATTAAAAAACTCGGGTCCTTACGTTTGTATAAAATAATGGAACACAAGTGAAAAATTCATGTCCTTATGTTTATATAAAATTGTAAATAATGGAACACACAAGTGAAGAACACAGGTCCTTATATTTGTACAAAATTGTAAATAATACAATACACAAGTAGAAAACTCAGTTCTTTTGTATAAACTTGCAAATAACGCATAATTACCAAGTTAGTAAGTTAAGTGGAAAAAAGAAATTAAGAATTTTTCTTTGGTATAATTTATATTTCTTTTTGTTTTTTTTTAAGTTGATAGTTTAAATATTTGGAGATTTCTGTCGAAGCAAAGGGCTGGTCTGTCACTAAAAAAACTATACACCAGACTTTTTCAAGGGGTGAAGTGGGTCAATACTCGGCCCTGACAAGAGAAATCGATAAGTCTTTCGCCATTTTCCAATCTTAAACACGGTTCTCAAGATACTGCCGGTTAAAATTTAGGGTTCTACGGTGCACATTGTTGGAATCCCAAGCGACCGTGCGAGAAAGAAGCGCAGCCGACATTCATTGTGATAACTGCTTCAGATATTTTTACCAGACTGCGCCATTTTTTTCTAGGACGACGCATCACTGGAATAGGATCGAGTGGCACACAGTAATGATTAAATTCGAATAAACTGAAATTATTGGGATTGTCGTCTTTTAGATTTTAAACAGTTAAACTTTTCTGATTTCTTATGCAAAGTGATTTTTCAGTGAGCTATTTTCTTGATATTATTTTACAAGGTCTTTCACGACATTTTCAAAATGTTTCTTCCATTTTTTATTTTAGATGACCTTGATATAAGAAGAAAGCATTCCATTTAAAAAATTGTAAGTCACCTTCACCCCCCACCCCCAAATACTGCGAATACCAAAAAATTCCAATTTTTTTTCTGTTATTTATTATTTGTAAGAAAACGCTGTAATAGCGTAAACATTCAATATTAAGCTCATCGAAATAATAAATTAAAAAATTTGTAATATCTTCGATCGCATCGAATTTGATTATTTATTATTTACAAGAAACCGCAGACTAGTAATAGCGTGAACACCTTGAATATGCTTCGGATTTGTACCTAAATTATTAAGCATACTGAAATGTAATGAATTAAAAAATGGATGTCGATTTTGATTATTTATTATTTGCGAGAAAAACGCTGTCTAGTAAGAATTTCTACGCATATTGATAATTAAACCTACCGAAATAACGAGTTAAGAAATGAGAACAGTGTCTTCGGTCGCTATAATTCGTTTATGCAAAGGGTTGCGCAAGTTGCGAAGCAGACGTTCAGCAAAAATAAGGTTCACGACTGTTTCAGAAATATTTGTTTGCGAGTCAACACCGTTCGGAAATATCAATCATCCGCCCCCGGCTCGTGTAATATTATTCTACGACAGGGGGGGCGGCTCCGCGAAATAGGACAATTCACTAAATATGCCGTTTCCTCCGTGGCGGTGTTGGTTCGTGGGACCGCGAATGTAGGCCAAGCCATGTTTCTTCCGTGTTTTTGTCCGCGGGATGCGTCTTCTATTTATGGGGGGGAAGCCAATCCAAGGAGACACGGTAGTGTTCTCTCGGAACGGGTATTTTAGAGAACAGTAATGACGGTTTATGGATGTCGTTTCTCAGGCCACGTGCCGCGCGGATAAAATGTCTACGTATTCCCTCTGAAAAATAGTTTGACTAGGTGAAAAGCATGAAAAGCGATACATTTAGTGTATGTTATTTCCCGGCGTCACGATAGAAACGCGGAGAGCGGCGACAAATTTTATGGCATGCTTCTCCCGTCGCGTCGTGTCGTTTCGCTTATTATTTCGCACGAAAATTTTTATTACCGAGCTTATCTTACAAAACAGTACGTCTTAAAGACGTTTTGAAATTAAACGTCTTTAGAACTTCCCGAGAAAGACGTCTTTAGGACGTCTGAAATAGAACATCTGAAATAGGACATCTTTAAGACTGTCAGGAGATTTGGAATAATAACACCAGGGTATTATTATCACACTTTAATACGAATATGAATATAAAAGAAATACGCGTGTTACATTACGCTACGACTGCGTGGAGGAGACTGCGTTGGAAATTGGGACGTACGTTCTCGAAGGAGATAAAACAAAAGACGCTCCTGTCGCTTGATGCGCTTCCAATATGTATAAAACTAAACTATAATATAAGCGCATATCGGTAATATAGAGCACTTATCGATTTACATTCTCTAACAAAGACGTCCCGAAAAAGACGTCTTTAGGACGTCTGAAATAGAACGTCTTTAAGATTTCCCGAAAAAGATATCTTTATGACGTCTGAAATTAAACGACTCTAAACTTCCCGAGAAAGACGTCTTTAAGACGTCTGAAATAGAACATCTGTCATAGGGCGTCTGAAATAGGGCATCTGAAATAGGACGTCTTCAAGACGTCCCGAAAAAGACGTCTTTAGGACGTCTGAAATAGGACGTCTTTAAGATTTCCCGAAAAAGATATCTTTATGACATCTGAAATTAAACGACTTTAAACTTACCGAGAAAGACGTCTTTAAGACGTCTGAAATAGAACATCTAACATAGGACGTCTGAAATAGGATATCTGAAATAGGTGGTCATTAAGACGTCCCGAAGAAAATATCTTTAAGACGTCTTTTTAGGACGTAAGACTTTCAGACGTAATATGGACGTTTTTAAGACGTCGTGTGCTATGTGGGTGATGTCTCAGAAATGTATAAAGTGTCAAAAATACACGATGATCCGAGGAGACACGAAAAATTTTGTTTCAGCACCGTCTCTATGGAAGATTGGCTGACTTTGGATTGGATCGTTGCGCGTACGATTTTAATAAACGATGAAAGATCAAATGGTGAACAGGTCCGATTAAAATCAATGTCGAAAGCGCCGAAGGATGCACACGTAGTAATTAATAATGTACATCGGAGCCGGAGAGTAGCGTGACGCTCGAGAGAGACCGGTCCGAGACGAAGCTGCAATAAACTGATACTGACTAATCACTCGAGCAATGAACCGTCGTGCTACGATCAAATTGTACTAATAAGGAGTATCGGAAGCTGAGAGTATTCTATCGCTCGAGAGACTTCAGAGATTAAGGTGCGGTGTTAACGTAATACTGACTAATCGCTCGAGCAATGAATCGCCTGCCTGGTACCTAAAGCAAAGCGGCGGGGATAAAGAGATTCTCCGTCCGTAGTATTTGCATTATAGTGGATGCACACAGAATACTTTTAAAAAGACGAGTCCCAACTTGCAAGGTAGCTAGAAATATTTTAATATTTAGAACAATTTAAATACTTTCTATATATTTTTTCAATGAACAGCCTCATTTCTGACCCTGCGTGACCTTGAAAATCGTTATGTCGATTGAATTCACACACACTTTCTTATGATATAAAAAATTGCATTAAATTTGAAAAATTGAAAGTCATCTGCATTCCTAAAAAAAACAATGCAGAGAAAAAAAAATCAAATTAAAGATTCTCATTTCTGACCTTGTGTGATCTTGAAGGTCATTGTGTCGAATAAATTAATTTTGACACGTTTTCTTATGATATAAAAAAATGCATTCCATTTACCAAATTGAAGGTTACCTTCATTTCTAAAAAAAAAACAATGCAGAAAATAAAACAGTATTACTTTAACAATAAAAAAACGTGTATTCGTTTACAGAATTAGTTGTTTAGTAGTGTTTATCTTGATCAACAAGTTTTATTTAGAAAAAAAGTTAATAATTGGACATTTACTATGCAGCAATCCAATAAATCAATGTAAAGTGTTCCATTATCCGAACCCTCGTTTCCTCCAGACCCGTTCGGATAACCGAGGTCCCGCTGTAAAGAACGTCTGACAGTTTTGTTTCGCCTCGTGTTCGGAGAACAGGCTGGAAAGTTGGGAAAAACTTATTTCGCTGAACACCTTCCGAAAATAAATTTTCCCAATTAAACGGAAATAATAGTTCCATAACGCGAGAAGGTAGAGGAAAAGTTGAAAGCCAAGTATGTACGCGCAGTTCGAAGCGAAAAGCAAAGAGAAGCATCGAAGGGAAGCTAATGTTGCGAAAAGGGGTGTAGAAATACAGGGAAGTTCAGCGAAAACGATAAATCTTCATACTTTGAAACGCTCCCGTAAGTTTTCCAATAAAATTTTCTTGGCTCGCCGAACATTAACTCTCCTCCCCCTCGTCTCTGTCCCGGTACAGCGAGGTAGCAACGGTGACGCGACTCGAAATCGAAATGCATATGCGTCCGGTCGCCGGAATCGCATTTCACAATTATACCGTGTACAGGGTGACCAGGAAGAAAAACTACAAATATACAGGATGTCCCAAAACTCTCCAGCTCCCGGAAATGGAAGGTTCCTGAGGTAATTTGAAACGACATTTTCCTTTTGCAAAATGTCAGCTGGGGCTTCGTTTGTCTCGTCGGGTCGAGCAATTTCTTCGAAGACAATACAGATTTTATTTCCATGCTGCTCACATTACTCAGATAGTATGAAGACGTCTGCAGAAACTACGAACGCCTTCCGAATGACTTATCTTACAAAACTGTACGACTTTAAGATGTCTTATTTCAGACGTATAAGAAGTATAAGACGTATAAATCTAGAGATTCTAGAACTTCCACGTGAAATCTGCAGCACTAAGACGTCTCGAAAAAGACGTATTTAAAACGTTATGTGCTATCTGGGTATTGTTTACGTGTTGAAAAACATACAGGGTGTCCGAAAAACGTAACAACAGATTACAATCTCGAATGTCTGTAGTCGGTACGAAACTAGTCGCAGCCAATGAACCTTGAATCAATCAGTTATCAGGGAAACCGACCTAGCCGATTGAGTTACGCGTAGAACGTATCCGTGGTATTACGTACGAGGTCGCGACACACGAACGCCGTTATAAATACATACACGGGGTGTGTATCTGTGTATACATCTGGTCGGCCGAGTAATAACCATTCGTTCCGCTTATAAAGGCATGCATCAAGGAGGCAATAAAACCGGCACACGCGGGGGAGGGGGGAGGGGGAAAGTACTTGTTTTCATTTACATGGGCGCACTGCCAAAATGGGACGCAGGGAAACGTACGTGCGGAAGGAGACTAAGTCGTCGGAGGTTTTAGGGAAGACCACGAAATCCCGCGAGCTATTTATGGAATGGTTATTGAAATCTTACGGACGCGACCCCCGAGCCGGGCCGGGCCGGGCCCCGAGAGCTTGCTAAACATGTTTCTACATTTTCTTCGAAGGCCACGCGACATCCCCTAACGGTCGATGGCTTTCATTCCTTCTGATTCGATCACAGGGTAGATTGCACTTTCAAGGTTGATCAAAAATTGCCGACCTTAGAATCCAAGACTTTACTGCAACAAAATATTTAATTTTGGGAAAGTCCTTTTTTAAAGGAAAATTGTACTCGTTGACGTTTTATTCTATATATGTATATACATATATTTGTACTGGGTGTTTCAGAATTGATAGTACAGCCTGATAGGGGATGATTTTGCAGAAAGTAAATATTCAAACAAATTTGTACAACTAAAATTTCGTTTTTTGAGAGAATTATTTTTATTCAGAGTGAACTAGAACGCAATTACGATATGAGAAATAGAAATTTATTTTCATTATTAATATGGTTAATAGGTTGAAAATAATAGAACAATATTTCTAAATTGTTCTATTGTTTCTGCTGTTTTAAATTGCACCCCGTTTTTGTTATAAATGCATAAAAAATATTTTAAGCTTGCCGTTTATATTTTTAAATAAATTCAGAAACGACTGTATGATAAGAATATATTTTTCTTCGAAGGGATTATGCAGTTCTATTCGAAACTATAGTTTTTTTTAACCAAGCCTCGGGAGACACATTCCAAAGGATTCGGTATTAAGCGGCAAACACAAACGCGTGGGTAGTGTTAACACTAAATGTCAAGATATGACAATGCCTGGAGGCATGAGTCTCATCGTCCTCCATGCTGTCGGCCACCCATATGAACGTCACATTATGCTGCTCTATCTCGGATCACGAACCTTTTGTCAGGGAAGAACGGAGAAAACCTTGCCTTACTGTTTATCGTTCAACTTGCACAACACGTGGGCGTTTAAGAAAAGAGAAATACGCGTTCCTCATCTGCAAATAGCACTGCCGTACGAACGAAAACGCAAGTTACTTGGGTGGTAATATTTTATCGCGCTGCTGCACGGAAATGTAAATAGCGACAATGTTTAAAATGAAATTTCTTATAGAAAATATTTCGAACGCGATAATATTTGTAAAAAATATAATTCTTATTATAAGAATATATCATCATATATTCGTTATATAACTCCTATTATTAAAATATTACAATTCTTACAAATATTATTATTATATGTATATATAACATATAATATTAATATTATCTAAAATAGATAAAATAAATCTATTAATATAACCTGAAATATTATACGTATATTACATATTAAATCTAATTCAAAATTTGTTGAGAGAGCAATACTTTGCAAATTTGTTGTCAATTATTTTGCAATAATGACAGTGTGATGTGTATTGTAATATTTGCTTCGATAAAAAAGTTCATTGGAAAATTTCCGACGATTTTTATAATTTCCATAAATGCGTTAAAGGTCCGCAGTGTAGTGGAGGTAATAATTCTTGAGAAATGGTGCATACATTTTTAAGCTAGAATTCTATCGTACACATTTGAATGCGCTCGGTTCAATTGTATATCATAATTTCGTAGACTGGAGGAATATGCATACAGTTTTTCTCTAGCTCTAGCTTATTCTTTTTAGGAGGCGAATAAATTCAGCCGTTTTATTTTACGGCCGTGTCAAGACGTCGAGAATTCTGCGTACAAAGTGTTTCGAACAACGGACACGATTTTACACAGCGGGCATATTCGGGGTGCAGCCCGTAGCTGCAGCCGCAGAATATCACCATCTTTAAAGCTTCGCGCGCCTGGAGGTCGTTATCCCCCCACTCCAACAAGCCTGAACCCATCGATAACGACCCCTATGTAGGTTTATGATCGTGTCGACTCCACCATCAAAACCTAGATGAAGATATTTCGAATATAAATTCCGTCTGATCTTCGCGTTTCAATTTACAACCCTAATCTGCCCGATTATATGGCACATTTCATCACGAGTGGTTACGTTTGCACATTTATTTGCAACTTTTCAATGTTTCAGCGACAAATCCTGTCTTTAAAGTTGCCTCCGAATATAGGAATTTCAACATCATTATAGTAAACCTATACCCATTGTTAAAATCATAATATCTTCTAAGCTTATCTTTACTAATGATTTTTCGAAATAATTTAGTAATTTTATGTAGGAAACAATGAGTAGAAAACAAAGTTGACCTTCGTACGACCTCTAGAGGAGGTTTGGCCCCTGATACCGTTTGACTTATGTCTGAAACATTATCTTTTACCGTTTAACTTATGTCTGAAACATTATATTTTAACGGTCATAAATGTAAACAGTTTCTCGAGAACGGGAAATCTAGTATTCCAAAATGGAGGACGTCTTTCGCGAACAAACATACAAAGAATTTGCCTAAGAGTGCCTATACGATAAACAATTTTTGAAAATTCGCGCGTCATGAAAACTGTCAGTTGAGAAAACGCACGTTGATCGTTAAAAATCGAAAGAGAGACTCGCGTAGCAAACTAATTTGAGGCTGACGATCGCCGATTAAAATTTCATAATATCGTCCGGTCCTCCATCGCTCGAACTTCAGACAATTCTGAAACGGGGTCCGTCGTTCGATGAATTTATTTCTGAAAGTTCGATCGCTTCCGGCTCCCATTGGCAACCGGGAACTTCTTCATTCATTTCGAGTCTATTTAAATGGCGCACTCGAAAGTAACAGACTCTAACGCGGCGTCGGCGCCGTAAATTTAATCTGGACGGCTAGCTACGAACAATTCGATCGTTTTCGGTCGGCCATTGGTCGGCGGCCGGCTGATCCGACATTACCGGGGGACAGTTTAAATCATCATTGGATCAACGGGGAGAAAGAGCGCGCGCGCTGTCCATCTCCTCCGTGCTTAACTTTCAAAAGAGATTTACTCCGTTAAGGGATTAGTGTAGTTTCGGCGTCCCCGTCTCGATCTCCTTTAGGACGGTACAATTAATGATGTTTAAACTTTTCTAACTGCCGTCGGAATTTTACGGTAGAGAAAACGTCCGACGAACTTTAATTAAACTTTCTCGGGCACCGGGACGGGTGGAGGGGAGCGGCAGGTCGCTGGAGGGCTAGAGGGGTGGTTGGAGTGGTGGGGGGTATGGAATACCTTGAATTAAAATGTGATAGCGCGTAAAAACTTGGTTAGGTAATTAAACGTCGGGACAATTTTGCGAAAGGTTTGTGTGCCCGTCTGTTCCGTCGATAACCGTAACAACGCTTAAGTGTCGGCGACGACCTCGTTCGAATGAATAATTTACAAGAATCCTCGTCTCGCTTCGAAGTATCCGTACGTAGCCGTGGATGTATTAATCTAATTTCAGAAGGAAAAAAAAAAGAAAACTAGTTCGCCGCGGAGTGTTCGATATTTAAATGTCAAGGATTAACCGGAGTTAAACACGATACTTTAAATCTCCTGCTCATTGGAGACACTTTTCTTAATTAACGTTTACATTGAACGTCCCGGCCCCGGCCGCGATCCAAGCAAAACCTCCATTATACAAATTAAATAGGAAGTATAGACAAGTCATTTTCTCGGTTATACTATACCTAATTGTACTAGCAGAGGGCCCTGTTGCTTAACTAAAATACACCGCTTCCAGCCGGCGTTAATTTGATTAACGAAACACCTTCGAACCGGACTTATAAAAATAATTTTCTAATTAAATAATCAGCTGTTTCCAAAATCAAATTTCTATTTCACCGCTTGTTAATAAATTTCTTATAATTTCGAATAATTTAAACACTACTTTCGAGATTAGATTAAGCGCTCTAAGTTATTTTCTAAATGAAAATATGTGTCGCTCGGTAAGTAGTATTCTAGCTTATTTACAGAATTATTTACACGATATTTACGAGAATATTGCTGAATATCTTCAATTAGCAGAACTCCTGAAGATCCTGTTAGATTTCCTGTTATTAAAAAAAATGTCATTTAAAAGTACAGTTATCTGCAGTGAAAACTTGAAAAGCAGTAGTGGTGGTAAGTGTCAAATATTTACGGGGTTGGGGACAACGGTGGGGAAAAGGTCGGGGAGTATACAGGTTTCGGTGTATTTTCTTCTGGCTGTTGCCTTGTTGACCAAAAAGAAAAGAAAAAGAAAAAACAGAAAAAAAAAACGGTAGGACCTTAAACATGCATCCCTCACAGATTGTTGGTCATCCAGATACAATGTCGACGGACCATAAATTTTTCACCACAAATTAAAAAGCAGGTAGGCAGAACAGTTACCTCGCCGGGTCTCTCCTCCGGCCACTGTACAGCATCGTATCCCGGTCATGTTCTAGTATACACACTCAAAAAATAATTGTCATCCGAGATCTTCCGAGTTTCTTGACCTCCTCCTTTTTCCCTTTGTCCGGCAGATTTTCATTCTTTGCTTTGAGCAAGCCATACCACCCCTGAATTCTATCTTTAGATTCAATTAGAATCTTTCAATTTGTTCCTTAAATCCACATTTTTCTGCGGCGGTTTCGGCATTTAATTAGTTTCTTTCGCTCTCTCTCTCTCTCTCTCTCTCTCTCTCTCTCTCTCTCTCTCACTCTCTCTCTTGGTTGTAAATTATATTAATTACTTGGAATTTTAGTAATTATTCCGCTCGCCTTTATGGATTGGCCGCGCGTGTCGCCTCGGCGGAATTAAATTACATCTTCGTTATCCACGTCGTTAAAGTTCTATTTACAATGGGAAAAAACGCAATTAAACTCGAAAAGAAAGTTCCTCCCCGTGTTATATTGATTCTGTGCGAAACACGGAGGATGTGGTATTCTCTCTCTCTCTCTCTCTCTCTCTCTCTCTCTCTCTCTCTCTCTCTCTCTCTCTCTCTCTCTCTCTCTCTCTCTCTCTCTCTCTCGCTCTCGCTCTCGCTCTCTCTCTCTCTCTCTGGTTCGTACATTTGCTTCTTTTCACATTTCCCGCGAATGTTCTTTCGTTTCCACTACTTTTTATTCCGCTGGGTTTCCCGAGAGCGTGGAAGATTATACATTGTTAAAATCTTTCACGATGTCAAACTTGAAAGAGTGTTCATGCAAATTCCGACCGTAGTACCGGCTCCAATTTTCCCTGGTGGCAGCGCGAGAAAGTCGAGCAAAGGTTAAGCTTTTCAGGAATGTGTTTCTTTGAACAAATCATATGGTACATTTCGAACTTGTTTCCTCGCGAGGAAACTTCCCTCCGGGGCGAACGCGAAAAATTTATAATTGCCTCCCTTCTCTCTCCCTCGAAAAAGATTCCCGACGGGTTCGGAGAGAGGATATTTTTTAAACTTTTATCATCTTCGTACAAATTGAACATAGGAACTATTACGTAGACATTAATTGAGAAATCGAAAATAATATTTTTTGATATGTCAAATTTTTACAAAATAAAATGACTTCAAATTTTCTTTTTTACACGTTTATAGGATTCTCGGGGATGGTCGAGGAGAAATATTAATCCTGAGAGAGGTGATTACATTTTTTTTAGAGGGTGTGCAATTAGATTCACGATTAGAATTGTCAATTTGGTCCAATTTTCAAGGAATTATTAAAAAATAAAAATAAAAATGTTCTGTATCGATTGTGGCAAGCAGGGGTAAAACAAAAATAGATTTCATCCCTTAACGATTTCGCTGTACTGAGAACAATATTCCTAAATTTTGCTAAACTTTCACTGTTTCACATTTCACCCAGCCAATTTCTTTATAAATAAATAAAAAACCGCACCAACGATTGCGGCAGCGGAGAAAATAATACAGGGGGTTTGAGGAAGAACGTGAGACCGCCACGAGTGAATCGACTTGAGGAGATCGATTTTCGGAAAGTCGCGGATCAACCCTTAATTGCGCGGGATTAGAAGTCGCGAGGGACACGCGACTAGAAATCATAATGAATCGCGGACGGACATTAAATTCTTGTGGTGGGGGTGCAATCACTGAGGGGGGAGGGGGCGACTCTGGGGCAATTCCGACGGTGGAAGAAACTGGTCTTTTTAACGGCGGCGCGATTGTTCGGGGCAACTTTTCTGCGTTATTTGACAGAGCAAAAGGGAGAGGAGCGTACCCCTGGTGGGCTCGTCCTTCGCGTAACTATTGATTTCCGGAAGGTCGGCCGGGGTTCCTCTGCTGGTGCGAAACATTCTATTTCGAGGGGGTAGGAAAAGGAGGTGGAGGAGGTGGTGGTGGTGAACAGGGGGGTTGGAAACGAGAAGGGAACACGAGCAGCGGCGGTAGGAAGAGACGGCGGAGGAGCGAAGGGGTGTAGGGGAGAGACCAGAGGGAGACTCGTCAGAGGGTAGAAAGAAACTACCACCAATGCGGCCGGGCGTCATGAGTCCGTGCATCGCGATGCTACAGCCGTGGAATCCGAGGGGTAAAATCGAGCCGGACGAATCAGCTATTTCGGACAAAGAACCGTCGAACGCCACGACACTAATCGACTTGATAGCCGTGACGCAATGAACACAGCACGCGCGAAGAGCTACGTACCTACCCGGGGATGCATCTTTCACGAATTCCATGGATTCGCCGCGGATTCCGAGCAAAGCTAATCCACCGGAAATTGCTGCCCGACTCGAATAGGGTAATCCAGTTGCAGATTTTTCTACGGCAACGCTCTCCCCGCCGCCGTGTTTCGATCGCTACAGCCATGGTTAACACAGTCGGCATTACAAGTGATTTCGCGCGCGCGCGCGCGAATCGCTATCGGGAAAATTGAACTCGTTCGTTCCAGCATCGTTGTTACAGCATTGTTGACGGGAGAATCGAAATTCCTTCAGTAATAATAATCGTACGCTTTTTATTTATTCGCGACGCGCACGTGACCGCTGGATTTTTACTGTCGGAGGAGTGGGGAGCAGTACGAGGTACAATAGAAATATCAAACACCAGGTTACGATATTCATACTTTTGAGAATGTACAGATTGATATAGGTAAGATTGTTTGAGAACTTGAATTTCAAGGTCAAAAGTTGAACGATTTTTCTCAAATAAAATAGTGCAAAAGGAACGATAGGTCTGAATGGTTCTCTTGAAAAATTAAGTTTTCTCATTGCCGAACTAACTTTTTTTATATTCTCATTTCTCAGAATATGTATAGACGTTGAAAATGATTTATCTGTTTGTGAAATAATATTGAACGTAAATAAAGTTAATTCGATAATGTAAAAAATTACGGATAGAGTTTGGTCATTTATGCCCAGAACTAATTTTCATAATGTTCCTGAGAAACCTGAGTAAATTCTGGAATACGTATTGAAATCGCTACGTTAATATAGGAAGATAGAAATTGAAATTTTTACTCTGGGCACATGAACGACTGGCCGCGAAGGGTTGAAAAAAGATTGCTAAACGCGAACGAATCCGACGCCCTGAAACGAATCCCGAACGCCGATTGTGCGGTCGTAAAAAAAAAGGTGGAGAAAGACAAACAACGAGAAGGAAAAAAGATATTTCGTAGAAGAAGGGAGGAAAAAGCGGAAGTCGCGAGAGGTTACAACGAGGATCTTGATCATGTCCCGATGTGTGAAAAAAGCCCCTATCCTCGACACGTTTCGTCCCTCCGCTTGGTAGCCGGCAGCGTTCACAATAAAATGCAGACACGGGTGTGCGCGCGTGTTCTGTATGTGTGTGTGTGTGCTATGTAAGATAGCATCGTACGGACACATGTGAACAAGCAGCCGCATTCCGCGTGTTGAAACATCCAGATAGGTAGATTGCAAACAATGTCCGAAGAGCATCCCTATTACACGTAATAGAGAGTCAGGCTTCGCCGACAGTGCCGTCCGAAAATACCAAGTTTAAAAAAAAAAAATTATTTGTTTTTTACTTTATTAAGCTACAAAATCCCTATAGAATTATTAGCAACATTTCTGTGCATGCTAACGTTAAAAAAATAACTCGAAATATAGGTTTTCCAATTCCCAGATAGTACACGACGTCTTAAAGACGTCCATTTTAGGTCTGAGAGTCTTGCGTTCCAAAAAGACGTCATTGAGACGGCTCAAAGACGTCATTTTAGGACGCATAAAATGTCCTGAAGACGTCTTTTTCGAGACGTTTTAAAGACGTCTTAAAGACTAAACATCTTTAAGACGTACAGTTTTGTCAGATAAGCGGTTCAGAAGTCATTCGTCTTAAAGACGTCTTGAGGGTCCAACAACAGACGTCTTTAAGACATCTTAAAGACGTCTTTGTGCTATCTGGATTAGGTGGAACATTACCGAATTCATCTCTGAAGATGCAAACAGCGAAACTTGAGGAATTTATGGATAAAAAATAACGGGACCGAAATTTTTCATCGACAGGCGAGAGAGGCTGTCGAAATAATTCTCCATGTTGGCTGAAACGATCGCATCGCGCGAGAGCAATCTTGCCCTCGTTTGAGGGACGCGCGGTACAATTCGGAATTGGGACCAGCATCGTCGCAAGTCAAGCAGAACGAGTTTATCCTGTCGAAGTGGTCTGTCCTATAGCACCTTCAAACATTAACATTCGTATCTATGCCTACTTTAGCCGTCTAAGCACACACCTATCGACACGGACACGCGCGCGTGCACGGACACGGACACGGACACGAGCAAAGCTGGCGCAGACACGTACACACAACCGGGCAAACATTTGAGTTACAGGGCCAGTGTATACTTACGCAGGCTTCTGTACAGAGATAGCCATTTACGGACGAAGACCACTTGCCTGGGAGGCACTAGGTGGACTTGGCAGACGCTCTCCACCCACGTGTTTCATCTCGGCTTGTGATCCACGTGACCCTAACCCGACGGTCATTTACGATGGCCTTTCCTCGAATGCTCAAGAAAACCCTCGCTCGTGAACGACTCCCGAATAAAGCTGCCCCGATCTTCTCCTTTTAAAACGTTCCCCACCGACGTGATTTTCCTCGGATAAACTGCGATATTTTTACACGAACGATGCCCCAACGTCGCACACTCAACATTCAACATTAATCAAATGTCTACAGTAAACTTCATTTAAAATCATTTCAATGGTAAACATTATTTCATAGGAAAATTTCATTACTCTCGCCGCTGGATGCTCAAAATTATTTCCTCACGGTTTTGAGCTTTAAATAATTTATTAACAGTCTATTGATCAACTTTTACGGACATATTCGACTACGCTACTTTTAGATACGAAGAGATGCTGACAGATTAATATTCAGTACATATTTTTCAATTAATCCTTTCGCTACCACGCACGAGATATCTCGCGCCCCGATAATTCCCGATAAACGCCTTTTGACGAGATATCTCGCGCCCCGATACTTCCCGATAAACGCTTTTGACGAGATATCTCGCCACCTAGCACCAGTGATCTTACATTATTATAGATAGATTCTTCTCGACCGAAATTTAAATATATAAAGTAAATGATATCGGCGCAAGGTTCGATCATTTAAAAAAAAACAACAAATGTGCAATTATTTAAACATGTTTATTACGTTTCGATCCCTATGTGGATCTTTTTCAAAGAATCATTTTTGCGTCTGAAAATATATTTATATATATTATATATTATATATATTAGTATATATATTATATATTATGTATATTAATATTGTATATTTCCAGACGCAAAAATGATTCTTTGAAAAAGATCCACATAGGGATCGAAACGTAATAAACATGTTTAAATAATTGCACATTTGTTGTTTTTTTTAAATGATCGAACCTTGCGCCGATATCATTTACTTTATATCTTACATTATTGACGAAATATTTTCTGTGCTGTTCGGTCATTTTGTACCTAATCAAGTAACTAACCAAATAACTAATCAAGACTAAACCCCTAAACGGTGAATGCTGTGCCCACGACTTCAATATTTACCAACATACTGCACACAATATACACAAGCGACATAAGGAAGATAGACATTGTAAACATACGCGTCTTGGGTACAAAATGATCGAACAGAATAGAAAATATTTCGTCTATAATGTGAAACCACTGGTGCTAGGTGGCGAGGTATCTCGTCAAAAGCGTTTATCGGGAACTATCGGGGCGCGAGATATCTCGTCCATGGTAGCGGAAGGGTTAATGTCTTTCTTGTTTCACTACTACTCAGATAGCACAGTGACATCTCCAACGGCTTCCGAACGGCTCCTAAACGTCTCTTGTTAGGAAACGTTACGTCATTCGGACGTCTAGAAGTTGTCTTTCAGACGTCTGAAATACGATGTCTGTAAAGCATCTTGAGAAAGACGTCTTTGAAACGTGCCGAAAACAGATATTGTTCCGTCGTGCAGGAACAGTCCATGTGGTTCTCTGTCGGACAATATTTATGGTGCATTCGTGACTAAAAATCTTCCTCGAAGATTTCGTAAATTAGGGTCATTCGGCGACCATTCTAGACATAGCCAGATGTTTAGTTTTTCTGTATATCTTGAAGGACAATGTGCCATAGAAGTGTCCCTCCGAACGACCACCCACGAGGCCTACAAAGTCAAAAGGGCGCTGATTGGGAAATGCAACTTTCGGCAAGAACCAATCAGCGCATTTTCTTCCTCATCGCGTTAGACTGGAAGTCGTGACACTTTCCAGTCCTCGGGTAGACAAGACAACGCACGGGTCTTGTCTCACCAATCTTTAATACGAGTTTACATACCAGATTTTAAATTCGGATTTTTTAATCGGACGTTTTCTCGAGTGATCGTTTAAAAGTATTCGTAGCGCGAAAGAAATGTTCTCAAAGTTCGTGACATTTTTAAGTTGTGTACTGAAGATCAATATTTGAATATGGATTATTCAATAGCAGATAATAACCTTTATTTTTATAGGTAAATTCGTTAATTGTTAATTACATGTATTATTAATTGTTAAAAACGTGTCCTTATTTTTATATTTTTTACTGAAATGCATTTAAACTCGATGTATTTGATCATATTGTACGGTTCGATACGATATTCTTTTTTATAGTAGTGAAAATATACCGTATGTGCTTTCTAAAAAATATTAATTTACAATACCAATACAATACCAATAGTGCAAAAAAATGTCTATTCTCTATCAAATCGATCAATCGTTGTTGTGTAGAATCGCTCTAGTCACTGAATCGGCTGCCCAATATTAATTTGGCGGGCAGTAGCAATCGTGCGAGGACATTCGCGACTCGACGCGTACGCGGTCTTACCGGGCTCAAGCCTTACAACCTTGAGTGGAGATTCATCCGCGCGCCACCCGCGAGTGCTCCTCAAGAAAGCACGACAACGCAAAACAGACATCTTTAGGACGTCTTATTTCAGACGTCCAAACGAGGTCTCCAAAGAGACATCTATTCAGGACGTAAGACGTTCAGATCTAAAATGGACGTAACAAAGATGTCTTCAAGACGTCGCGTGCTATCTGGGTACACACTAAGTCGTAACGTAATCATAAATTGTACAATTTGTAATGTATATGCTATATGTATAAACAATATAATACAATAGAATCGAGTTCAAACGCGCAAACATACTTCGAATAAAAAAAAAATATTAAAACGAGTATAAACATAACTACGTAAAAGTCAACGACCATTGCCTCGCTGAAAACACCGGTTCTCGTTCGATCACCGAAGTAAAGCGGCGGAGGGCGGGGGACGCACTAGGATGGGTGACCGCTCGGTAAAAAGCCGGGAAGTGGCCCTCTGGGTGCGTTTCACGCGTTGTTGGCAAAATTGGTGGTTCGGAACCCACCTTAACCCTTAAGTGGGCGCGCAATAGCACTGAGTGCTCCGTTTGTAGTTTAATGTAGTATAATTTTTATTACATCGCATAAAATTTCATAAGAAACTGATAATGAACAGTGATATACGTAGTTATAAAGGATGGTGCTCAAAGTGCTCCGCGCGCCTAGTTATGTAACAAAAATAGGCGCGCCCACTTAAGGGTTAATAAAAAGTAGGTCCCGCTTGAAATTAGGCGATAGTTGCGGATTGGTAAAGGGAGAAGTGGTGGAATGGATTTGAAACCCTGAGGGGACCAAATATCGTTACATACATACATACGTAACTACATAAAAAAATTGATAATATTGCGAATATTTTTCCAGGAGCTACTTTTACTTTGAACGTGTAAATTAACCAGGTGTACCCAAGAATCTTTTACATTCTAAATCGTTAACATTGCGAAAAATTTCCTCGAAATTGTTTCGATCGAGCTAGGCCAGGTCCCACAAGTCGGTGCAACTGGTCATTAAGTGAATACACGATTTCAGCAATTTGACGTGGGTACTTGTCACGGATAATTCCCGTGGGCCTTGAAGTGTGTGTTCACCGGTAACAGAGAAAAAGAAAGTGAAATTGCCGATGCGATTAAGTAATTGAAATTCCATTACCCGTTACAAGAAACGATAATAATGGTCAACATCGTGAATAAAACAGTGTAAAGAGCATAACAAAACCGTAAAACCGATTTATACGTAATAGCGTACATCGAGATATCGCGCTCGTAGCCAGGACCTTAAATGACACTTGCTCTGCGGCGCGCGTGCAAAACTACATCGAAGTAATAACAGTTTTTTAAAATAATTTTCTTTATTTATCATTATATGCATACACGCGCGGTGGAATTTATTTCCACGACACCGTTTACGTTTTATTCCGTGTCGTTTAATTCCCGAGAACTATGGAGACGCATGGGAGCCATTTGCTTTATTTCTGCAAGCAGACGCGCGACCCGACCCGACCCGACCCAACCCGAAAGAGTAATGTTTTGCATCCCCGACGAGATTTATGAGGAATTCCGCGTTTAACAGCTGATTAAAGCAAATAAAACCGATAGCGTCGAATCGTTTTGTCGATAGTAATCAAAATCTCGGAAAATATTGGAAGCGCCGAGCCGAGCCGATCCGAGCCGAGTGGTTAGATTGTGAATTTCCTTTGTTCGTTAACGCGCGAAGCTAGAATCGAATGTAAATGAAAATTCAATCTTTCATATACCATTTTTTTTTGTCGCCGACTTCTTGCAATTTTTAATCGCGAACTCTTCACCGCAATATGATCGAGAAAATTGTTCAATTGAAGAAATCACGGTGAAATTGTTCGAATTTTTTTTTTAAATAAAGGGTGGAATATTTTTTATTCCAGAATGAAATAGTTAAAAAATCAAGGGATATATTACAATGTCACTTGAGCATCAGCGATCCCGATTGTTCACTTTATAGTAAAAATGAGTTATAATTAAATATTGTGCAGTTTAAATGCGCATAAAAAGATCTTGAAGGGAATTCTACGTCCTGATTGAATTACGAAACTTTAATGAGTTTATATTATGCCATTATAATGAAGTGTAATTGTTTCTCCTGTAATTAGAGCCTTGAATCAAAGTTGCTTAAGAAATATCATCTTCAAAGTTGTTGCGTTCGACGAAATATTTCTATGGAAATTTTAAATTGATCTTTCAAGGACTTTCCCACTAATTTAGACTGATTCTGACAGCGTCTACTAATATAAATTAGCCCTTTGCCAAACATTATTACAGACGGGGAGAAATTTAATAGACTTTATTGTTATATCTAACTTTTATTTACATGCAAATTTTTTTGGTAATATTTTGACACACCGCAACTAGTAAAAATTAAATGTAATAGAATTAAATATGGACTCTTGATAAATACACAGATAATGATTTTGTTTAAAAAATTGTTCAGCTTTATTCCTCGGTCTGAGGGTAGTACCGTTTTTTAAAGTTTAAATATTTGCTAAATTATTTCGCGACATATACAGGTCAATACTTATTCATAGAAAATGTCGAGCTGCGTCAACTGATGTGTAAAAAAATGCATGATTCAATTTTAAAAAGTGAAGGTGACAGTTGCGAAAAACTTATGAAGAATATTAAATATATTAAATGAGTATTATTAATATTAGCAAAAAAATTAGGAATAAATAATTATCGCCATTAAACGGAGGTGCTAATTTTCACACCTGTATTTTAATTTCACCGGGGCGTTGACGAGTCGCTAATTATTAAACTGAGTAAAATAAGATTATCTTAAGATAAGAGCTAGATCACAGAAGAACTGAAAGAGACTTGCTCCAGCGATAGAATTACCCGGGCTGATAAAGGCGCGTGCAGTTATCGTCTGAAAGAGGAATCGGCGCGGATGGTCCGCGGGTGGGGCAGGGGGGGGGGAGGGGGGTGGAAAAAATCAAAGATCGCGGACGAGGAAATACGAGGAAAATTTTTCTTCGTAGGGAGGAGAGAGAGCAACACGAGAACAGGGAGGAGATCCGCTTGCTTCTTAATGAAAGTGTCTCCAGCGGAGGACTCGGCCTTTCGCTACGGCACCATTGTGATTACAAGAACGTCCGTCCTATCGGCTTGCCGGAGCAATTATAGGAGCGTAAAGGCAATTACCCGCGGAAGAGAAAAAACTGGCAGGAACGAGAGAATGCGCGCGGAGGTGTATGCGCGAATTACACGCCGCCGCGACGTAATTACGGCCCCGGCTATAACTGCTATTCATACGTGTATACATGCGTGTATGCAGCCTATACGGTTGGACAGGATGCATTGAATAGGCTGCTTAAGCAGCTTGCGTTTCGTGATCCTTATTGTGGCCACATTTATTGCGCGATATTCATTTCTGGGGATCAACCCTCGAAATTTTAGTTACCGTGGAAGAGAGGAGCTCAGCTGCCGCCGCCGCCGCCCCGTTTCACCTCTCGGTCTTGCAAATCCAGTAGTACTGGACCTCGTTCGCCTAACCGTGAAACCGTAGCACGTTTCTAGGCAACTTAATCTTCAATTCAAATTTTGCTAATTCAATCTACGTTTAAGCATTCGATATTTCGCGGAACCAAACTGAATTAGCAATGTTACGTTGAAATTAATGTCGGGCTTCTCCTAAAGTAGCTCTTCAATCGTATTTTTACCCCATTTGCACCGCACAGTTTTTAATCAAACGTTAGAAATAGATCGACTTCTTGCCGTTGTGTTCAATGGTTTGAAAGTTGGATACGTTTGTCACCTCGAAATAGCGTCTCGGAGACGAGTTTCGTACATAAAACTTGATTACCTTTAACGTGAACTCCATCTATTTTTGACCATAGTTGGAATTGAACCGCGCACACCCAGATAGCACGCGATGTCTTAAAGACGTTTTTCTGTAGACGTCGTTTGAACGTTTATAATAAGACGTCTTAAAACCGCCTGCAAGACGTCTGTTTCAACAGAAGATGTTCAGGAGACGTTCGGAAACCGATGTGGACGTCCTTAAGACGTCCGAATGTCCAACAACAGACGTCTCTACACCCCTGAACAAAAAGATAGCACATGTGTGCTATCATTAAGTTCTCATGAATATAGTCGGAATTTCCCAAGTTTGGCAAATGGCATATAATCGGTACCTTGTAGTAATATGATATGTGTCTCCGCTGTTCCTCTTGTATCTACCAAAAATAATTGTGAAATTCGGTCGGCGAAATGATAGCACACTTTCGAAAATTGTAATGTTTATTGTCTATTAAATTGTACAAAAATAGAAAACTTTTTTAGTATTTAATAGTGCGTGGATCCGCCCTTATTCTACACCACCTCCAGCATCCGTTTTGGCAAAGTTTCTCCATTCTTCTTCAAGGCACTTTTTTAATTCTTTAATATTTTCAAATTGCCTATTTTCCTTATAAACGGCTTTGTTTAGTTTGCTCCAACAGTTTTCAATTATGTTTAAATCGGGGGAGCATGCAGGTCAGTCCAATACTGCAATATTTTCGTTTGAAAAATATTCTTTCACAACCTTGGCGGTGTGAACTGCGGCATTATCTTGCTGAAAGATAAAATCTTCTCTCGCAATATGTGTTGCGTACTTTGCAATTTGATTCTGTATCAAATTACGATAAGTTGTAGCATTCATTTTGCAGTTAATTGATATTAAATCGGTCTTTCCATTGTACCCGAAATCTGCCCAAAGCATAATGCTACCTCCACCCATTTGACGCCGTATTTGTGACAATTTTTTTTTTCGTACATCATGGTAATAAAAATTGAATCCATCTGGGCCATCTAAATTAAATCTCTTTTCGTCTGTAAATATAACTTTCCTCCACTTCTTGTTCCATCGTATATGTTCTTCGGCAAAATGTAACCGATGCTCCTTGTGATTCTCCTTTAGGGCTGGTCTTCGTTTTAATTTCATGCGCTTTATGTGCGCGGATTGTTGCAGTACACGCCTGACGTTCCGAGGATTAGTTTTTACGCCAACTTTTTCAGCAATTTCACGTGACGTGAGAAGTGAATATGATGAAAATTGCACGTTTTTCACGAAAAGTAATCGCGGAAGGTCTCCCACTGCTTTTTTTTTTGTTCCATAATTATTCACATCTTTCAATAAATTATAAATAACTTTCCGACTTCTGCTGAGAATTTTCGCAATTTTAGAAATCGTAAAATTTTCTTCCCTTAATTTCAAAACTGTTTTAATTTCTTCACTGTTGAGCTGTTTTCCACGTCCCATTGTTTGAATAGATATTTCTAAGATTTATAATGAAATTCTTCTACTTTGTACTACGTCTATACCACTCGGAATACACAGAAATACTAAGGAATGGAAATAACCGAATTTCACAATTATTGTTGGTAAGTACAAGAGGAACAGCGGAGATACAGTTTTAAGGTCACATATCATATTACTACAAGGTACTGATTATATGCCATTTGCCAAACTTGGGAAATTCCGACTCTATCCATCAGAATTTAATGATAGCACACATGTGCTATCTTTTTGTGCAAGGGTGTAAAACGTTTGTATGCGATCTGGGCACACGCATACACCGAGCAAAAAGCACAATCTAGAAAAATCTGCTGACAGGTTCCCGACAGATAGATTGTTGACAAATGTTGCCAGAAAAAAATCGGAAATGTTTGTCCATCGTTCATTGCAGTACTGATAGGTGAAATTCGGTAATGTGTTCGTTTTAATCACGGCGCCATAATTAATGCAAAAGCGTGAATCGGTGCAGCCGTTGCGCATCGCGTTTTACGGTTCGATTGATATCGTATTTAAAGACCGTCGCGCGTTTTATGCGTTTCCATTTCTGAAGTAGAACAAGGTGGGACCCGGAGAGCCCAATACTCATCATCAAGATTCAATTTTCCCAATAGTATGCACAGTACATTACATAACAGCGTGCAAGCAATATGGCTGGTAATCCGATTTACTGCTTGAAATTAATCGTAATTGCAGGCAATGCGAAATAACGCGAGGCACCAAAGCGATTAAGCGTTTCATCGCGGTGGCCTCTCCTCATTGAGGATTGCTTCGCCATGCAAACCGTTTCATTACGATAGAAACACACTCGGCCGGCTGCGTGTGCGCGTTCTATGTATGTACGTATGTACGGGGCACAATCGTACTTTCGTATTTCACTTTGTGTGGAGCTTGTACACGACAGACCGAACTTCGAGAGATTACAAAGAAAAGGACACGTTTCAACCCTCAAAGTCGCTTCGGCTGGTTCTCTCTCTCTCTCTCTCCCTTTCTCTCTCTGTGTGTGTGTGTGTGTGTGTGTGTGTCACGGTTTCTTTCGCAGCGATCACGACCATTGCAACTCTGTGGTTAATTGTTTCGAACAATTGCCTTTATTTATTCGAATCAACTCTTTTTTCAGCTGAGACGTGGATACTGGATAATTTATTTAAAAAAGTAGGGCAATAATAAAGGGTCAAGCGGTCCCCGCGACAATTGTATGCAAAACAATGATTTTAGGTTGAAAGATATTCCCTAAAATTTCTACTAGCTACCCTTTGTTTAAGGATAGTATGGAGGTGAACACCCTAAACTTTATCATTTTTTTTCTCGGTTGTTAATTCAGATATTGAGATGAGAAAAAAAAATGAAAATATTCGAACTCGCCTGCTGCATTCGGTATATTGTTTTAACAACAAATTATTAGAAAAAAATTAATTTTTTTAGAGGTTGTCATCCCTTAAGATAAAGCTGAGAAGATGCGAATAAGGAGTTTTCAATGAGAAAAAATGAATCGATATTTGATAACATTTTTGTAGAAAGTTTAAGAAGGTCTCGTGTAAGCTTGTTTACTCGGATAGAGCAATAAATTAATTGAAGCACAGTAGAAGGAGGTCCTCGTCTACAATTTGGTTAGTTCTATCGAATTTCTACCTAAGGGATAGCGATTCGTGAATTCCAGGAATTGCGGATGTTAGACTCAATTAGAATACTGCCACTGGCATACCATTCAAAGTCTGCGGGTTATGACAGCGACCATCAAAGGATATTTGTGGCTTGTATCTTCGAAAGATTCGATAAACTGATCGATACACTTTAAAACGGCGCAGGCCTAATTCTCTGCAGAACAGTTTTATTAGAAAACACAATAAATAAATACAAACAAATGGAAAAATCTATTCCCGATCAACCAGAACTGAATGAAAGATTGATTTCATTCAAATTGTTTAATTGAGCGTTACCTACAGGGTGACTGGTCTATCAAGAAGAGATCACACATGCGGGATCGCCGAACTCAATAAAACTTATTGTGCAGATTCTAGAGAGAAAATAAGAAGACACGTGTTCAAGTTTTTTTTGCCAATACTCATTGTTTACGAAGGTATTCAACATACAATTTTTGGATTTCTATCCCGGACCTAAACGACTTGTAAATTATTTCTAGAAAAAATGGTTGAAACTAATTAATTACAAAATGTACTTTTCTTTTTTCTCGGAAATTTTAGTCTTACTATTGAGGAGCGATGAAAATGCATCACTCTGTAGATGCCGAAGTACATCCCACAGAGATGAGTAAAATCTAAAGTACAGGGTGTAGAGAATTTTACATCTTCGAATCGCTGAAGATCTGTAAAAGAAAGTTGCCGCAAAATTTTTATCTATCTAAATTCACTTGAATTGACTTGAAAAAACCTTTATTTACCTAAAAAAAATTTTTTACAGATCTTCATCGATTCGAAGATGTGGAATACGACGCCTATGGCAGCCAAGACCAAACATTTCTTTACGCCCTGTACAATCCGGCGTGGGGAAAATTTCGCGGCTATGTCGCCGGTCAGAAGATGAAGCGCATATCACTGCTCGCTGTGTGATTTGACGGTTGATTAATGGCGGAGCTTATGTAGCACTTGCCGACAACGGCCGTTAGAACAGCCGACTGTTGGTGTAACAGAACGAACAACATTGTGAAAGCAGGCGTAAAGTAATTAATCGGTATTCTCGCTGGGACCAGTTAATTAATGCGCTCTAGTGTTTGATAAGCGTCCATCTTCGTGTCTACGCTGGGGCGAAATTTGCGGAACGCGTTCGATTAGCTCGTTCGGACATTATCGAATCCCCTCGATTCCGCCCAATTCGTCGCGAGGACGTTCTCAAAATACCGTAAGACTTGTTGATAACAATTAGACAGCGGATTTGATGCATTTATCACAAAAAAATGTGTAAGTATAATTAAAAACAGTAAAAGCATTAGAAAAATTTAAAAATTCTTCAATATTATTTTCAATCTATTAAACATCTTACGACAGAAATGTTATTTCACTTCGTTTTGTTGCAGTTCAGGTAGAAAACTTTCATTTTATTCGTAAAATTATGTTCGACAAGCAAGACCAACCTGATGAAAAAATAAATGACCTACTAAATTTCATGATGTCGCTAATAACTCACCACTTGATAACTATAAACAAATTAAAACTAAACTATAAATAAATAAAAAAAAAATAACATACAGATATTGTATTGTACATGCATATACATATTCGTGTTTCCAACCAAGTTCGCGAGTACGCACACATTCGTGCACGTTTCTTACAACGTTTCCACGTTAAAACACAACGACGTGATTTTTACATTGGTTAATTATAAATTACGTATAAACAAGCCTGCAGTACCGGAATTACACTCGAAATCGACTGACGTTGTTATCGGGGACGAGAGGCACAGTCGAATATTATCGACTGAATGAATTTCCGGGCAACAAAGGTCTGACAAAATCTCAATAAACGCGCTGGTTGGTAATTTGTATACGTACCGACTGTTCGGATCGACTGTTCGGTACTTCGCCAGTGGAATCGGTGCTTCGCAGCTGGCTCGTTACACGATGTACATATACATTATCGCCTGTAATTAATTTATATTTCATGCCGGGGCTGTCATAATGATTATTCAAGAGCAGTGTGATAATAGTATATTGGATACAATCGGGAGATTCTTCATTGAATTTACATCCTTCGCGGGAGAGTTCCCATGCGAGGGGGACGCTTGACGGAGTCTATCGTCAGACTATAGTTGTACGAACGTTAATAGAAGAAGCTGATGAGTAAGATTTTCAACCGATAGGTGATGCTGGTCTAACCTCGCTCTTTGAGATCGGTCGACTGCAATTCGTCCTTCTGTATTTCATTGAAATAGATTACTGACCACTGAGCCTCGTCACTGATCACTGACCTCGATTAATGACCATTGAGCATGGTCACTGAACACTCATCTTGGTCACACAACGCCATCCCGATCACTGACTGCATATCTCGGCCAACGGTCACTTATCTTGGTCGCTGACCATCTTTATCGGCCACTTACCACCTGTCTCAACCACTGGCAACATATCTTGGGCACTAACCACTTATCTTGATCACCGACCACGTGTCTCGGTCTCTCAGCGCGTATCCCGATAACTGAACGCATATCTCGGCCAACGGTCACTTATCTTGGTCACTGACCATCTTTATCGGCCACTTACCACCTGTCTCAACCACTGATAACTTATCTTGGTCATTAACCACTTATCTTGATCGCTGACCATCTTTATCGGTCACTTACCACCTGTCTCAACCACTGGCAACATATCTTGGGCACTAACCACTTATCTTGATCACCGACCACGTGTCTCGGTCTCTCAGCGCGTATCCCAATCACTGACCGCATATTTCGTTCATCGGTCAGTTATCTTGGTCACTGACCATCTACATCGACCACTTGCCACTTGTCTCACTCACTGTCCACTTATCTTGGTCATTAACCACTTATCTTGATCACTGACCATTTATGTTGGTCATTAACCATTCATTTTGATCACTGACCACTTATCTTGGTCATTAACCATTCATTTTGATCACTGACCACTTATCTTGGTCATTGACCATTCATTTTGATCACTGACCACTTATCTTGGTCGCCGATCACTTATTTTGGTCATTGGCCACTTATCTTGGTCATTGACCACTTATCTTGGTCATTGACCACTTATCTTGGTCATTGACCACATATCTTGGTTGCTGACCACTCATCTCGATCACTGACCACTAACCACCGAACTTGATAACTAACCACTAATTAGCTAGTTCATTTGCATATGCGTATACGTGTATGCGGATCTGGCAATGTGTGAATGTGCCACCACACTCTCATAAGGAAGATACCGCCGGGTGAAAAGTTTGAATGCGACTGCGGAATTCAGAGTGCAGAGCACGGACGACGTGCAGGCAATTAACCAGAACGACTTCTTTTCGCGAGACGAGAAGGACCGAGGAAATCATCGGCGTAACGACGCGACGATCGATCACAATGAGTTATTTCTTTCGAGGATAAGGGGGGCTGAAGGAGAGAAACGGTCGGGTCAATTACTCGACAATGCGCGCGACGGTAATAACAATAATCCAGCACCAACGAAAAGATCATTATGTGACAGGATAACGGAAGGATCGAGGGACGACGCGACGCCGCGCCGGAGAGCTGGAGGCCCCGACCGTCCATTATGACGTTACAATCACGCGGAAGAAAATGCTCTCGTGTATCGAGACGGAAGAAATGGAAAAGAAATGGTCTCGGATTGGAACAGAGGGAGGATTAAGCCGGCGATGAGAGAGCGTTAAAGGCTTCGGGAATGGGAGAGAGCCCACCGGTGGAAATTCAGGAAACGATAGGACAAACGCGGCGCGGCGCGGCACGGTGTGGCGCCATGCCGGGTCCACGGATGGCCAGTCGTTTAGGTTCGCATTTCACGCAGCAGCGGACCGTTAGATGGCTTGCCATTGTGAGGCGGATATTTTATACTGTATAAAGATGAAAGGCAATAAAGATTGCGGCCCATTGTGTTCCCTCAGTTAAATTCAAACCCTCCACCCACCCCCTCAGCCGCAGCCTAGAGACCGTCCTCACCCCTTCCCAAACCCCTCAACCCCACGCCCTGGGTCGTTGTTTTATTTTCAGAAGAGAGCTTTGAGGCTGATGCCTTCGCTTTGGCTCGCGCCGCCGATAATATCTTGTTTCTGGTGTGTCCTTTGTACCGGGCCGGGCGTCGGCAGTCTTTCCCGAAACTGTCGTAAATTAATCGCGTGACCAAAATATTCGCTGCATTATTTTTACCTTTCGTTGCAATAGTAGTCTGCGCACGCTCTGCAACCAGTTCTTCGAACAAGTGGTCACACCTCGAGTTTCTCAATTTTCTCTTCAGAACGGTGTCCTCGCGCACCTGATTGTATGTACAAAATGGCAAATATTTCGGATTTTCAGTACATCGTGTGCGAACAATTTTTCGAAGTATCAAATCTCAAAAGTCAATATTGCCCACGAAAAGCAGGGGTTAAACTTTCGCTCGGGGGGCCAAAGATTTTCCACTTTTCTGAATGTTATATTATACAATTCGACGAAAAAAAGTGTTGGATTCTTGCATGAATGTGACGTTTATATGTATGTAATGATATTTGGTCCCCTCAGGGTTTCAAATCCATTCCACCACTTCTCCCTTTACCAATCCTCAACTATCGCCTAATTTCCAATTTCAGCGGGACCTACTTTTTATTAAGGTGGGTTCCGAACCACCTATTTTGCCAACAACACGTGAAAAGCACCCAAGAGGGACACCTCCCGGCTTTTTACCGAGCGGTCACCCATCCAAGTCGCCTTCCACGCCCCACGCTGTTTTACTTCGGTGATCGTACGAGAACCGGTGTTTTCAGCGAGGCAATGGTCGTTGACATGTGACGTTTATATTTTAAGTTAATTTATAACGCCTTTGCCTTCACTTTTTTAGCAAATACGGGATAATCCTGTAACCGTGCGTACGAGCACGTTCCGGCGTTAATGAGGGTTAGTGCCATAAAAAGGGCCCTTGACCATTACCGTCATTTTTCTAGGTGACGGCTGGTTTTCCCCAAAAAATGCATTTGGGTACAATTTCTCCCACTCAGCCTCTTGTTGTACAGCTGTACCAAGATCAGTTCTGCACGAGCACCGCGACCGAAACGATCGTCAAGTTGACGGCTACCCGCGAGTACATTTATACATTTTTCTGTTTTATTTTTAATAAATACTATTTCTGCTTTGGAAGCAACCTCTGTTGATTATTCAACGAAAAGAAATGATAAAACTGGAAATTCTAGTGCGCGGAATCCAAGTTCCAGTGTGCGGGGTTCGCGTAAGTTAGAAGTTATACACGAGGTTAGAACGCTGCCATATTGGTTTACACTGGTGGAATTAATTCTAGACGCTTTGAATAAAAATATTCTTTATTTCATATTCGAAATGCGGAAGAACTCAATTCAGCAATACTGTTGCCAGACTTATGAATGCTATTGTGTATCAACTTCGTAACAAAATCCTACAGAAAAAGGATAGGAAAGTATTCTAAAAAAAAAAAATATAGAAATAACGTATGGGAATAGACTAATCGCTGGTCCCAAATTGTTCGAATGTTTATAGAATACAGAGCATAATCGGCGTGCGTTCGTGTTTACAAGGATCTCGGTGCCGGTCGCCCGGGGCAGGACGGGAGCGTGTAACCGGTGTCGGCCATGTTGATGTAAGCTCATTTCCGGTGTCGGTGCCGGGGCTCACAGAGGGAATAAAAATGCAATAAATCATAATAAACGAGTGGTAAATGCGCAGGCTGTTTTTTTTTCTTTCGGTTTTCTCCGTTTTTCTCCCGCAGAAATTAATAACGGCCGCCGACAATATCCGCTCTCTACGGGCCGGTGTTTCTTCATTTTCAGTTAATTGATCTTTCGATGGGATATCAAGGATTCCCATCGTGGTTGCTACGAGAACGCTTGTCCGGAGTGGAAAGTGGACACTGGCTTGCTTGCTAGCTCGGTTGCTCGGTTGCTCGGTTGCGGTTCTGCTATCATGAAAACCGCAGTGCCACCCGCGTCGACGGCCGGTAAATAGCGTGCTTCTTCATGGAACTAGCGAAAATGAGAGAAAGAAAATGGCGCAGGCCTTCGCGAGCCATGAGAGGAGACAAACGGGGCCCAAGGCCAAGGGAAAAGGGTGGACACCCAAGCGACTCCGCTGGTGGGGAGAGCAATCCTGTTCGGGAGGCGGGAGGAGAACGCATTTGACAGGACTCTCTCAAGCTACATTGATGTTTTATTTCCCATTATTTAAGTGCCTAAGTGAGTTAACAAAAACCAGTTGCGCCGCCGCCGTGGAATTATTCCCAGCATCCACCGCGCGCGCGCACATGTTACCGATGAATTTCTTGGTCGTCGTTCTCGATGCCTTTCTCCTTAACCATCACTCTCTCGAACATTGTTCCGCGAGGAATTCGGATTTACAATTCGCATACGTGCGACTAATTTTAACCATTAGCACTCGAGTCCTGACTCATAATATCGTTTACATTATTCAATATGTTGCTATCTAATCAATTATTAAACATTTAAGTATTGTACGAGGTATTATATCAAATTCATATCCATAAAAAGTAAAAAATCTAGCTCGGAAGAAATGTTTAATTTTCGAGTTAAAATAGCTTCGAGTTGAATCAATAGTGTAATTCGGATGAAAAATTTGTTCGATGCGTGACACAGTCGACGAAAGGATCAACTTTCGCGTCGCCATTGAAAATTTTCATAGAAGCGAATAATTAAATAAAATAAAAATTTTCGTCGTCAATTATAAAAAACGGAAGCCACATAATTATTTCGTTCGAAGACAACATACGGACTTTCTTGAATTGTCCTAATGTTTTCACCGTTTCAAATTATCTATTTTTGTCAGAAATACAGAAAATCCGCAGTTTAGTACATAATTATATTGAAACCAATAAACAAACATTGACTGTACTTCTCCAGCCAGTGAAAAGCTTCTATCAAAATTTATTCTGTCGAGGTCATAGAAAATGATTTAGACGTGTTCTAAATTATTTAAAAAAAAAATGCTATCGTTTTTTACAATTTTACTAACCAAACCGAAAAAATAGCATCAAATTTAAAGTGACACATCTTAATGGAGCCTTCGCTTCGACGATTAAAAACAAACATAATTACGTTATCAATTTTCTCGTTGCAAAAAATCCGATTATAAAACGAAATTACTTATCTTATTACTTATACTTACGAAATAATTATAAATATTTGATATTAAAATTAATTTTGGTGAAATGTAAAACGCACATGGATCTTTCACTTAATTTTGAAAATACACGTGACCGTTAATTTTTCTTTTAATTAATTTTATTTCACACTTATATTGACACGATTTTCTTTTATTTGTACACGACGTATGAAATAATGTTACCAATCGATAATGAAGTTGGTTATTTAAACAAATCGATAGTAAACAAACAATTGCAAAAAAAAGGCTGAAGATTAGGACCATTCTAATTATGCAAATCATTATGTACAAACGTTTGGAAAGGACTTTTGCATACATAAAACGTTTCAGCGTTATTAATAATAATATCCCCGTCGCATTAAACTTCGGAGAAACCGGAAATGGAATTTTGCAGCACCCTGTCCGTAACAGTATTTGGTATAGACTGCTAATTAATACAAACTTCGTTTCACAGAACCTCGCGGGTCAGAAATTGAAGAAGCAAACCCCGTTCATAGAATACTGGTCGGAGGCTGGACGTCTGACTTCCCGGTTTTAACTACGTTGTTAAGCAGCCTCGAAAGGAAAATAGGTCGCCGTGGACAATTCGTATTCTATGGTAAAGTTACTACATGCAGATATTCTGAAGTTTTACAAGTTCCAACAAAACTCCGAACCCTTTCCGCTATTTCCCGAATTTCACCAGAAACTCCTAGCTGGGTTATGTCCCTTTTATAATGTATTCCGCTTTAAATCTCTCTGATTGCGAGTCTACGGTGCATTTGCATCTGCTGTATTAAAATAACTACGCTTAAATCACAATTACGGAAGATCGAGCATTCAGAAAATGCCTAATTTCGATCGATAATCTTACTCCTTGGTTGAAACCTGGCGGAATCCTTTTTAACACTAACTCTATATAAAAATTACAATGTTTAAATTTCTTTCAATTTTTATAACATGCGTTTGAACGAAGAAATTCATTTAATAATTATAATATAAAAAATGTGAAACCAGTTGTACGGTTAGATTTCTTTCAATTTTTGTAACATGTGTTTGAACAAAGAAATTCATTTGATAATGAATGAATTTTTCATTTTTTAATACTAAGCTAACTGGTTTCACATTTTTCATTTAATGGCGGTAAAAAATGAAAAATTCACTCTTTCAGAACCTGTCATGCGTTTCTCACGATTCGACATTCTTAAAAAAAAAAAAAAACAGAAAGGAGGCAGCGTGAAAAAGGAGGCCGACCTTGACCAAAGAATAATCTACAGATCACTCAAGGCGATCGGGTTGCGGCTGTCCATCCCGTACGGACGATTCGCGATCGTTCCGCGAGATCTTTTTCAAAATCCCGTGGGACGCGATAGAGACGAGTCGGCAAGAATCGCTGAAGATCAAGGCGACCGAGAGCAAAAATCTTCCGCGACTCGGCAGATAGGATCTTAATTACAATGATTTCAGAGGCCCGCGAGAGCATCACCTTAAAGGAGGACACGACGATCATTGATGGATCGAGAAACGCGTCCTTCGCCCTGGCGGATCCCGTTATTAGGATGGCATGCAGACAAACTGGCTGGTCCACCCAGGCTGGCAACGCTCCGAAGAAGTGTCCACCGGCAGCTGGCCCGAATAGCCGAGAGGCTGACGTTGATGCATGATGCACAAATTAAAAGTGGACCGCCGAGGCGCGCGCTCGCGGCACATGTTCTCGACAATAAAGTGCGAACTGATCCATTTGGGCCGTCCTCCGAATCAATCGCAGCTCCCTCGCAAACTTTCGCGAGAGGCCCTAACCGGATTAGGGTTAGAGATTACCCAGATAGCACGAAGACGTCTTGAATATCCTACGGACGGCTTCCAAACGTCTTCTGAACGTCCACTAGACATCTTTAAGACGTTTTATTTCAGACATTAAAACGACGTCCCGAAAAAGACGTCTTAAGGATGTTTTTTTAGGATGTAAGATTTTCAGATCTAAAATGGACGTAAGATGCACACCGTGTGCTATACGGATAGTATCTTTGGGGTTAAAGCAACTTTCACAGTTCAGGGTGAAAAATTACGTGTTCAAACTATTAAAACTGGAAGAACGTTCTACAGAGCGAATATCAGCAGACTCTAACTTATCTCTAGATAATTAAATACTCTCTAGTTCATTAATCTCTCTATAATTAAATATTCTCTAATTAATTAAATAATAAATAGAGATGAGGGCTGTTAGCAAAGTAATTTTCACAAATAGCAAATGCTTCGTTGAATAGTGTTGCTGGATACTTCGATTCGATCTTATCGAGCTGATCATGTTAGTCGTAGAGCAGGTGACTCTCAACGATATAAGAATTTGATTCGATCTCTCTTCCTTCTGTGACTGGAAAAAAAGCCGTTTAATGTTCTCGATGATTTATGCCCGAACGAGTATCCTTATCTTCGTGGAAAATTAGTGTAGATTTTATTAGCATACCGTGCGTTCCTATTTAACATTACACCGTAACGGCGCGGTGAAAGTGCACGAGCGATGGGGCAATAATCGTTGCACAGAATGGTAAGAGACCGGCTGGCCGCGCTGTTGTGCCTTCCGTTTTGACGTGGAACGTTTGAAATCGACCGTATCGAATAACAGGCTCGTAAGCAATTTCGCTTAGCTGCTCACTATGCTTCTTAAAGAGTGGTTGCGCGTTGCGAAGGGCCCGGGGAAATTAAAACGATAGTGGGTAGTCCATGTATTGCCACGTTGAGAGACACGGTAAGCCAAAATCTTATTTGACGCTTCTACGTAACTCTTTTGTTCGACACAATCTGGAAGTATGAAATATGCACAATATTCTATTTCTGACTTTGTATGACCAAAATATACTGACCTTGTTTGACCAGAATATTCTATTTCTGATCTTGTATGACCAGAATATTCTATTTCCGATCTTGTATGACCAGAATATTCTATTTTTGACCTTCTATGACGAGAATATTCTATTTCCGATTTTGTATAACCATGATATTCTATTTTTGACCTTCTATGACCACGATATTCTATTTCTGACCTTCAATGACCAGAATATTATATTTCTGACCTTCTATGACGAGAATATTCTATTTCCGATTTGTATAACCATGATATTCTATTTTTGACCTTCTATGACCACGACATTCTATTTCTGACCTTCAATGGATAGAATATTATATTTTTGACCTTCTATGACCAGAATATTATATTTCTGACCTTCAATGGATAGAATATTATATTTATGACCTTCTATGATAACAATATTCTGACCTCCTACGACCAAAATATGCGATTTCTGACCTTGTATGACCAAAATACTCCGTTCCTGACCTTGCATGATCAGAATATTATATTTCTGAACTTAAATGACCTTGAAGGTCATTGCGACGAATGAAGTTGTCTTGACACACGCTTCCATATGATATAAATATTGTATAGCATTCGAAAAATTGTGACATTCCTTGGAAAAAACTTACTATTTCCAATGTTTATTATTTGCAAGAAAAGCGCTGGTTGTATACAGGGTGTTCAAAAAGCGCTACTTTCTCATAACATCTAACTGTCGCTGACAATCTTCTGTCACAAAGTACTGTCAATTTTCAATAGAAACGTTCCTATACCGTGTACTTTTTAATTTCGTTGTTGTGTCGAACGATGATTTCAAACGTCTTAAATATCAAAATACAGAGCACTCGTTCCCGAAGCTACGTAGCAGAGTGGCGCGATATCTGCCGAGAGGTGCGGAAGCAGCCGAGGCGTTTACCAGGAAGTAATTCCGCGTCTCCTAATAAACCGATACGACAAGAATGCGTTCGACGGGAGGAACAAAGTGGCCAGGAGACGAGGCGATTCCATGGAAATTTATGGAAACATGCGTTCCGTAAAAACGAGTGTACGTCCCCCGAAGAATCTAGAGCGTCATCGCCGCTATCGTGCGCGCCTTATAACCTTCTCGTAACGCGAATTTGAATAAACCGCTGCAATCGCGGCTCTGAATATTAATAGGAATCTCTCATCGGAATGCAATGTTAATTGGCCCATCGGGCAGATTCCGGCCGATACTTTCGGAGTACAATAAAGCGTTTCGACGAAAGTGCACGCGATATGCATAACCGGCGCGCGGCGCGCAAGGATAAATCCGAAACGGGATCAACGACAGTTGGACGTCCTTCGGAGGAAAGCCTTGACTGATCTTCCAGGCTGCCTCCAATTAAATATACATTAACCGCCACTGTCCTTCGCCGAGGAAGTCATGAATATTAATTAGACGATCGTGGAGCTGATCAATGACCGATAACGTTTCGATCGTTAAGAAAACCCGGCGAACAGAAGACGGGAATGCCGCCGCGCGTGTACGTAAAACCGACAAACCATAAAATACGACCGTTCTATTGCTGGTCGACTTCAATTTCACGTTCACGGTTGTTTCCTTGAAAAACGGCCGCTCTAAAACCGCTATCTCTCTCTCTAGTCGCCGGTGCATCGTGCGCGCGCGAAGGAGAGAGAGAGAGAGAGGGGGATAAGCTCGCGATTAGAATGAAGCTCGATAACGTACACGCGAATTTCTCGTAAGCGTCAGAAACACTGAAACCGACGAACAAGTTCGTGAACTTCGCCGGCAATATCTTACTTTGAAAAATGATCATATCTTTACTCACCGTTGTTCCCGAAGATTGGATAAGCGAACAGACAGCCGGGGCTATTAGAACTTACCTGGAATAAACGAGAATTTTGATCAGTCTTTCTGTGACGTGGAACGTGGAATGATCGATCGATCATTGATCGATAACCGGAGAACGTTGCGTTAATTTGCGATCGCCGCCTCCGCGTCGAAGAACTTTCCAACCCTTTTCGGTGTTTATGGAGAACTTCGGCTTGAACGTTCGCCACGATCGGAGGAAAATCCTTAAGGGCACGGGACCCTTCGCCGTGACTTTATCGGTCAAGATTAAAATTTACTTTCAATTCATAGCAGAATAGAGGATAGACGTGTCAAGGTCATACGAAGGTCAACTTTGATTTCTCAAATAGAATATATTTTACATTTAAGATAGAATTTTGATTACATATAATTTCGATGAAAGAGTCTAAGTATGCCGAAAAATGATTATTCTACCCAGAAACGACGCCTTAAAAACGGCCATTTTTCGTCCATTTTAGGTTTGAAAGTCTCACGTCCTAAAAAGACGCCCTTAAGACGTCTTATTTCAGACGTTTCAAAGACGTCTTAAAGCCTTCTTTAAGTTACGTTCGGAAGACGTCCGTATGTTCGAATGTCCAACAACAGACATCTATTGTGGGTAGGAGATATTTTGATTGTAATATCGTTAAGATCTGTGTGTAGACAAAACTTTCTCAGTTAGATGTATAGCGTGCAATTAATGAGAATTTAATATGAATATAATCAGTTTGATAATGAAAATAACTTTATCAGAATTTTTTGACAGAACGATTGATTTTTGATCAACGGTTTCTGTTGCACTTTTGATCATTGTGACGAGTAGAATAATTCATAGCGAAAAACAATTGTTGACCTTTTGACCTTGAAATTAATTTTGCGGCAGATTACGCGAAACCGAGGGTATAGAATTCTATACACCCTGTACTGCCAACTAGAGATAACAGGGGATTTCTATGCAGAAATTCCTGAATTACAACAAACTGAGGTGAAATAGATTTTCTTCGTGAATATATAGTTCTTCTAATTAATGCACTTTGAATCTCAAGGAAGAGATTATTTCGCAGTATTTTCTTAATACGTTTAATATTTTATCGATTTAAATTACTGCTCGTATTTGTCATAAATTGTCTACTGATATGCCGAGTAATTTTCGAGTACACGGGAATTCCCTCGGAAGAATTGTAACGCGGAGGGGGGAGGGGGGCGGTCCAATAAAAATTTCAGGGTAATCAGCTTTCTCGGGGAACAAAAGAGCCGCAGTGTCAATTGAACGAGTTCTGAAGTGCAGTTAGTCGCGCGATAATGGCCGATCCTTTTTCTACCGAGTGAAAATGGGGGACACCGAAGGAGAGACGAGTTTATTGTCGTTAATTGAATCGTCGAATGACCGTGGGGCGCGAACTAAATTAAAATACCTGTTGTCTAGCTGTCTGCGGTGCGCATGTAATCGACGCCGACGCCGACGCCGACGCCGCCGCCGCCGCCGCCGCCGCCGGTACGCGAGGAAAATTTCTCGATCTGATCACCGGGCTTTATTTCCATCGTTATTTGCGGTTCTCTCGATCGTATTGCGGCTGTCAATTCTTGTGAATTAGTTGCCGTTTACGATCGCTGAATTCGAGATTAGAATATACATTTCCAATTGAGAACATCGGTCCAATGAATGCGCACCGAATTGTACAATGCGATATTAAGAATTTAAGCATGTGCATCGTGTTCTCTGCAGCGAGAAGTTCCATAAAAAATTATACGCTTTAGCCGGAGATCGACTTTCTGACAATTTTTTAGCTGCGCGTGTCTATTTATCTACTTGTTCGCATGACCGATGACGTTTCGATAGATCGACTGCACTGCAAGCTTGACAGAGTGAACAGGTGTCTGCGAGAATCGATCTATCACGATTCCGAACTGTCGTTCACGAGTCGTTGAAGACACGTTCGTTTACGCCCGCGCATACGCGAGAAGAGAACGCACTAATCAGTCACCAGATTGCAGAAACTGTAGATTTTATTTGATTAAATTTTATTTTTCTACCTCGTGAAAAGATAAACACACGCGAAGTCATGATAGCTGCCCACTGCTGGGGCTGGTAAGCTCAATTGGATCTTATGAATATAAAGTAAATGATATCGGCGGAAGGTTCGATCATTTTTAAAAACAACAAATGTGCAATTATCTAAACATGTTTCTTACGTTTCGATCCCTATGTGGATCTTCTTCAAAGAATCATTTTTGCGTCTGAAATTATGCAAAAGAAAAATGAATAACAATTCAATTTTAAAAAACAGCTATGTAGTTTCTACTGAAAATATCAAAAACATAAAGTGCACAAATTTTACAAAAATTATTGAGTTACACTAAACATCTGCCAACATGTGACCTAAGTGTGTTTAGTGTAACTCAATAATTTTTGTAAAATTTGTCCACTTTATGTTTTTGATACAGAAAGTATGTATTTTATTTTGTTTCCGATATTTTCAGTAGAAACTACATAGCTGTTTTTTCAAAAATAGAAATGTTATTCATTTTTCTTTTGCATAATTTCAGACACAAAAATGATTCTTTGAAAAAGATCCACATAGGGATCGAAACGTAAGAAACATGTTTAAATAATTGCACATTTGTTGTTTTTAAAAATGATCGAACCTTGCGCCGATATCATTTACTTTATATACTTAAATTTCGATCGAGAAGAATCTATGATCTTATGAATATTTGAAAAAATAATTTTTTTTATGTTACTTCACCGTTCAGTTTCTGTACCACCAGATGAGAATTTTCTCATGCGTTGCATGTATCTCGTGAGAGCCCACTTGATCACTCGGATATAGAACACGGCATAGTATTTTTATCATCTACGAAATTAGATTCGATAGACCTAGCATGAACGTTCGTTGAATTAGGCTAATATACTGGACCTGAAGCTTGACCACCGTAACAAATTTCGATTAAACGTGCAAACTGATTCTTGGGACTTGCGACACAGGAGTATCATGAGACAGGTATCCGGTGACTTTATGTATCTTCCGTCGAAAAACAAGCCATAGCTAATCGAATCATTCACGGACGCGTGTATCCGCTTAATTGGAACTCGTTATCGGGCATTGTCGATATGTCCTGTAATACGGTGGACGCGGCGCGACGCGACGCGTATCCCTGTGAGAAACAGGATGATCGTGAATCCTGCCGTCTAATTGAAAGCGCCCGTGTTGAGAAACGTTCGGTCACTTTACATGTTGCGCGCGGGAGCGCGTGTATGTGTACCTATGTAGGTAGGTGTAGCGCGTCACATGTTACTCGCGCACGAGAACCGCATTCTAGCTCCTCGGCCTGTAATCGTCTGTATAATCACGCGTTTCAGAGGAATTCGAATAACCTGTAACTAGACCGTAGGCAGTCGTAAATTCTCCGGTAATCCCTTGCATAATAGAAATCTACGAATTAATTGTTACGCCGAACGTATCTTCACTGGTCTTCTTGGGTGGGGGATTTTTTTCTTGGCTAAAATTAAAAACGCCTTCATATACGAAATATTTTTATTATAACTTTACCGGATAGCATCGTGACGTCTTAGAGACGCTTTTTATACGTCCGTTTTAGGTCTGGACGTCTTACATCCTGAACAGACGTCTTTCTGGGGACGGTTTTTGAACGTCTGAAATAAAATATCGTTTGAACGTTAAGACGTCTTTTTCCGGACGTTTTAAAGACGTCTTAAAGAAGTCCTTTCCGAGACGTTTTAAAGATGTCTGTTAGACACCTAATGGAGAACGACTGTTTGACGTCTTAAGGACCGTTTCCGAACAAAAGACGTTCATAAGACGTTCGGAAGACGTTCGAGGCGTCATCAAGACGTCCGAGTATCCAACAACAGACATCTCTAAAACGTCTCTGACTTCTGGGTTAGGTAAGTGATTTTTTTTGTGGCTAAAATTAAGAATACCTTCATATACGTGCTACGGTTAGGCACCTCTTGGGTGATAACCCTTTTGACCCTTCAGGATGTTTAGGTGTCGGAATGATTGGAGATATTGATTCCACGAAGGGTTTCAGATAGCGCGCTATTTGGATCCATGGAATCAATTTAGAGATTTTACTTTCACGAAGAGTTTCGGATAACAGTTTATCGAAACCCCCTTAGTAATAAATTATTAAACAAAGAACCACACATGGCCCCCACCTCTGTAGGACCGATTTTGGGGGTATACAAGGGACCTAGGTCCTCCTCAAAATCGAGTGACGTACGCGTTTTCAAGTCATTACACCTTCGTTCGCGACGCGATCAAATCTTAGCAAGACCAGGCCTAATCCTCGTCAAGCAACAGTTATTTTTTCTTAGACTTCAGTACGTATACTTCGAATTCCACGATAGAGCACCCCCGCATTTCTCGGTGCGTAAAAACTGAGAGTTTAAGTAGATCCGCGATATAAATACACAAACATTTGTAGCCCAAATCAATTCAGAATATATTGTTTGCTACCTTGTTTTATATCAAAAGTTGCATTCCAATTCTTTATCCTATTCGAGTCCAGACGTTGGTATTCCGCGACGATACATCCCTGTCGCTCTGGGTGTATCAATTTATATACAAGTCGAGTCAAAACCCATAACCCCCTTATTCCATAGCGGTTACCCGGTGGTGAAACAGACACCGATCAATCCGCTAATCCTACCAAATCTACAGTGTACACTTATTCCAAAAAACAGCGGCTCCCCGGTGGTAAAATAGACATCGGCCAGTCCTCTGTTCCCTTAAAATACGTAGCGACCAGATGACTGAATAATCATCGCACAATGAGTGTTCCTATCTAGGTGGCTCCCCGGTGGTGAAACAGACATCGGCCAGTCCACATCCTTAAACCACCAACCCTCGGCTCACGCCAAACCTTAGCGTAACCCTCGGCTCGTAACATACGAAATATTTTTATGATAATTTTGAAAGTTGCTGATAGTTGAAGTTGAAATTTGCGCGTTGCTCTTCATGATTGTCTAAACGTCCATGATTTTTCTATGTGGGTACGAAATTGTTAGGCAAACGAAAAAAAAAATTGAATAACGTAAAAATAGTCTCGAGTACCGAACAGATAATATTTTTAGTTGGCGTCTCAGAAAAATAAATATTTCGAACATGCTGTAGATGAAAAGAAAAATTGTTGCGCGTGTCCGACAGGCTCATAACATTTATCGGTCGTCGTAGGGCACGCGTTCGATCGCTCGCCGCAATTAGATTCGACCATAAATCACGTGTACGACGAAAATTGCGCCGGACGTCTGGCGGCGGTAGTTGCGCGCGGCGCGGCGGTCATAGGCGCGAATTATTCGGGAAAATTGAGATCGTTGGTGCGTCAGTGCGGTCAGTTGGCCAATTTTGGATGCAACGATAGCAAACGCACGAGACCTGCGTGCAGGTAATCCGGCCGCAGCGGGAACGGTGGCCGTGCAATCGCGATGCTCTCTCGCATTCTTGTCGAACGCGTAATTATTCGCGGAGCGATACTCCGGCCGCAAACAATGCGGACCCACGCGAGTAGGCCGATTCAGACGCCGCTACGCGCCGCGCCGCTACGCGTCGCGCGCCGGCCACTCTGATCATGGTTGTCCGGATACCC
The DNA here is from genome assembly GCA_028454225.1 of Lasioglossum leucozonium. NCBI lineage: Eukaryota > Metazoa > Arthropoda > Insecta > Hymenoptera > Halictidae > Lasioglossum > Lasioglossum leucozonium. Next base: position 13,807,400 of record CM052221.1, on the reverse strand, counting down.
CTAATCGCAATAAAATCCTTGAATGGCCATTGTCCGCGCTGTATCCGCGACACTATCGGTCGGTAACTCGGAACGAGTAAGAATTCGAGTCCCCACAGTACAGTAGAACCTCGTTAGTACGAACCAATTAATGCTGAACCTCAACTTTTAACTGAATATAATTATACGAAGAAATCCGAGGATCTACGAAAAATTAATATAATGGGTCGGGTATGTTGGTGTGAACCACTACTAATTCAATTACAAAACATTTTTTTTTATGGGACCTTCGTCAACTTATTTGTGACATTTTACTGATTAAAACGACACTAGACACGACATAGTTGGAACTGTATTCAGTGGTTTAATCGAACTACGCGATCTAAGAAACGGCGCCGACCCGAGGGTTTTTCTTAAATCAAGGCTTTACCCGTACCTTAGGTTGCTTCATATGAAATGTCCGAAGCAAATGTTTTCTCAACGATTCAAACGGAATTTTTTGGTGATTACAAGATTCTCACCTAGCTTGTTCTGGTTCGATCGCAATAATTGAAAACGAGATACCTCGATATCCCGCGAACGCTTCCGGAAACCGAAATTAGATCAATCTCCTCTATCATTGTATCCTCCGGCCGGCACTTAGACTTTTCTAAGGAATTAACGCCATTCATTGTCTAACCGTTTCAATGGGAACCGGAGGGGCTTCCGTTCGCACTCAATTTTTCTTTTAAATGAATCCGCTTAGTCCGGGGGAGAGCAACGTTTCCACACGGTAAATAGATTTTCCCTCTTTAACTACTTGAATAATCGCTTAAAGGTAATTCGCGAGAGATTAAGCGATTCTAATTTGTTCGTTAAAGCTTGTCGGTTCAGCCCGGAAACGAATGGCGAGTTTCGGGTATTGTAGAGCGACTAGTAAATATCCAGTTCACCGAGCAAGTTCGCAGATTAAGCACAATGGGCACGGGATACCGTGGAAAATTTTTGTGCAATCGGGAAATCCGTGTTTTTTCAACATTGCGATTCTGTATTGCGAACAATTCGAAAATCGCGCGAATGTCTCGCACCGTGATAAGGTAACTTTCACCGGGACACTTGTTGCGTATTATAAATTATGTGCAGGATGCAAACGTAATGTTCAAGGTCGAAAGGTCACCAATTTTTTTCATTGCGAATTACTCTACTCGTCACAAGAATCAGAAGTGCATGAAAACCATTGGTCAAAATTCAATCGTTCTCTTAAAAAATTGTGCGCAAGCTGCAAACGTAATGTTCAAGGTCGAAAGGTCAACAATTTTTTTCATTGTGAATTACTCTACTCAATACTCAACCGTTCTCTTAAAATATTATGCTGAGGTTATTTTCGTTAAACAACTGATTTTATTTATATTATATTTTCTTCATCTTCAATCATTTTTTATTCCTGAGTCCTATACCTAATATCCGAATACCGTCGCGCCACATCGCGTCGGCCAGATACATAACTGTCAAACGTCACAAATAGACTGTCACAGACATTACTGCCAACTCTTTTTTTACACGGTTACAAACATGGAAACTTAACTGTATCTACAAGTTCTGAGATGCGTAGTATGCATCCAAAAAGTACTAGGTGGTTGCGTATGAAATGATCGATTTTAGATTGGTACATAAAAAATAAGTTCGATTTAAGAAATCAACGTTGATCTTCGTATGACCTTGGCGTGTCTACCCACAAAAATAACTAATAAGACCAGTATATCTTGAAACCATTTAAGATCCAAACATTTCTCGCTGCGAATAAAAATAATGACGCGAGTCGAGATGATACCCAGATAGCACAAAGACGTCTCGAATGTCCTACGAACGTCTTCCAAACGTCTTCTGAACGGTTTATCTTACACAACTGTGCGTCTTAAAGACGTCCGTTAAACGTCTTCTGGACGTCTTTAAGACGTCTCGAGAAAGACGTTTTTTTAGGACGTAAGACTTTCAGACCTAAAACGGATGTCTTTAATACGTCATGTGCTGTCTGGCTAACATCCGATGAGACAACCTGTATACATATAAAATTCTAGCTCTCCGAAGATTAACCAAGATCTCCGACGGTCACTTGTCGCAATGTTTCATGAAAATCGTAGTTAGACAATTTCGAAGAGCTGCTCTCTCTCTTCTCTCTCTCTCTCTCTCTCTCTCTTGGCAATAATTCTCGCAAAACACGTGTCGTTACTGGCATGAAAACCGCGTGTTTACAGGGTGATCGTGAGCGTCTCGGGGATCGGTGGTCGGTGACCGTCGACGCGTTCTCGCGGGAAACGGGTGATCAATAGAGTTCAGTAAAATCGTGACGCCAGGAGAAATTCCAGGCTGTCGTCGAGAGTTTACGGTCGGTTTATAGAGTCAGGACGGCGCGGCGCGGCGCGGCGACGAAAAAGGAGAAAGCGGGGAAGAAAGAGGCGGGCAAGGATCACCACGGAAGAGCAGAGAATGAGAAAGAGAGGAGAAGAGGCTGCTGCCTCCTCTCGGTGTGCCCGGCCGAAGAAAACGAACTCGGCCGAGTGTGTATAGACACGCTTAAGAGGCAGATATTACGATGTGCAGGCGCGTGCACGATGTTCCTTTTTACGGGCGCACCCACACGGGGTACTTTCTCTCTTCCTCGTCGCTGCGTCCTCCTCTGGCGGATCTGGCAGAGCCGGGCACCGTCTCGTCTCGTCTCGTCTCGTCGCGTCGAGTCGAGTTGCGTCGCGTCGTCGTCCAGGTTACTTAAACATTATGTGGAGTTGCATCAATAAAACCACATTTTTACATCGACGCACTACATTCGTTACGGCCGAGACCGTTCTGCCACCCACATTTTATGGCCTGTCGGTCATAACGACGCGAGCGCATCCACTTTTTGGCAGCAGACAGGGAAACTCGACCGTTCGCGTCCCGTTCACGGAAACTTGGACGGCGCGCACGTTTTACAACCGGAACAACACACCAAAATCATAATCCAGCTTCTGTTCTCCCGGAACAAACATCCCTCAATCTTCCAAAATGCCAAACTTCCAAATTCCAATCCTCGAGTTACTCAATCGACAAATTCCTATATCATCACTGTACAGTATTTATTTTCTTGTCTTCTCGATCGTATAACGGTTAATATATAAATTGATAATGCTCTCGGCGCAAAGGTTCGATCAATATTAATAGAATTTAAAACAAATTTGCGAGTTTGATTTAAACTTTCGACGTTTCAATGGATAATTTTCAAGAAAGAGAAAAACCGCGTCTGTAGAGAGAAGATGAAAAGTTAATTTTAATCGGTTACATGTTTCGAGTTTCGGATGTGAAATCAGACTATTCGTTTGTCCTGATTGCCGTTGTCGTGACCACACGTAAAAACAAAGAATTGCCGTCGTCGTTATCACGCGTAAAACAAAACGTCAGGCTGTCAACAGATCTGACCAGCGGAACATTCTAGAACAGATCTGAACAGCGGAACATTGTAGGACGTTCCTACAGTAGGTAGGTATTCTGGGAATTCCTATCCTGGAGGAATTATCAGTTTGGTCGTGGGGGATCCATGGTCAGCGGACCAATCAAAAGTGTCCGTTTTTGATTGATGAGTGCAAGACGAACCGCAGTGTCAGCGTGTCTGCGCTTTCCTCGTCCACAAACTCTTGCATTGTCGGTTTAAGTGTCGCGGGTTTGGGCCCATATCGCGACACTTATCCTAGTAGATAGGTATTCTAGGAGTCGGTATCCTGAGGGAATTATCAATTTAATCGTGGAATCCATGGTCAGCTGACCAATCAAAAGTGTCCCCGCGTCGGGAAGGTGATTCCTCTAGGACATGTTTCGCACTCGGAAGCCTTGAGAACTGTACCCCGTTGCATCTTATCGACGAAGTAAGCGCCTGTTAAGGCGCGTCGCAACAAATATTCGCGGTTCTGAATAAAAATTTCGTTGGTCCGGCCCGGAATAAAAATGTGGTCGTTCGGCTCCGGTGTGTTCGGGTGACCAGGTGCTGCCAGTTCCCAGCGATCGAACGCTTATAACAGAGAGCTCAGCCTTGAAAACCGCGTTTCTCGCCGGCCGATAAATTTTACGGGCCCGGAGCTTATCGGAGGAGCGCGATCGCGACCGAGCATCCGAAAATACAAACCCTCCTACAAATGTTCCTCTCTCCGGCCCCGTCGTGCTCCACGGAGCCGTTCGGCGTCCATGATCTCACCGAAAGAATAATTCGCGCACGTGACTTCGATAAATCGAGCGGGGGCCCCCCGGTCACGTACCACTAGTATACTTTCCCGTTGGTCGAGTGTACTCGCACGCACGACCTAACAGTGCAGATTCATTTTTCAAATGGCCCCCCGCAGTCGCGTCCCTCGATCCCGACGGAATACTCGAAATTGGCCCGGCTCGCGACACCTGCACGGTTCTTACCGCGCGATTCACCTCGCCCCCCCCCTTATCTTATCGTTCGTTCGTACCCCGTTTACTAGCGTTTTGTCATTTGCTTATATTCGTTTAGTGGTCATCCTAATGCCACGCGCGAGGGTCGTTAACCCCTTGCCGTACCATTTTCTTTGCGGTTACACTGATTAAAACGTCTTCAGCCCCAAAAATGTTGTAGAAATGAAAAGAATACACATATTTTTTGTATTGCTACATCGATTTTAACGCTGATATATTGATTACAAACAAATCAAATTTTATTTCATCTAAAAAGAAAGGCGTAACGTTCGTATTTGTTAGACTTTGTTTAAAATCTTCATCACGAGTCTGACTCGTTAAAATACGGCAAGGGGTTAATGCTTAACGACTATTTTGCGATGTTCCTACCTGGATAGCACAAAGACGTCTGGGATGTCCTACGAACGTCCTTCGAACGTCTCCTAAACGGTTTATCTCACAAAACTGTACGTCTTAAAGACATCCACTAGACGTCTTTTGGATTCCTTTAAGACGTTTATTAGACGTGTTTATATCAGACGTCTTTAAAACGTTTTCTATCAGATAAAAAATGTAGACGTATTGACATCGTTTCAACGTCTGAAATAAGATATCTTAAAGACGTCTTTTGCGGGACATCTTCGTTTTCGGGACGTCTTAAAGACGTCTTCCGTCATCCGTGAAACGTATTTTAAAAATTTTCAACATTGACCCGCATAAAAAAGTTGTAACATAAAACTTTCAGTATATTCTCTACAATTCCGAGCAATTGGAATTTTTACAAAAATTTCTTTTCGCATCGTGTAGTAAACTAATTGCACTAACTTCTCGGAAAAGTTCGAATCGTATGTCAACCGAATATCAAAAATGTTATCGTTTTTTTTCGAAAACGTACGAATATTAATGGGAGATACTTTGCCCAACCTGCTAGGGTTCTAAACACGGCGGTAGATAGAAAAAGACTGCGGGAGAACGCGGGTGAAAGTATCGTTATCGAGGTTTCCGTGGGCGTCACTTTTCCTTTCGGCGGGGTTCGATTATGCATATCCAGCTTACGCGGGAAGGGTACATCGATGCAGCACATTCGTGTGCACCGCCGGAAAATCCGACGGTCTGCGTTGCGGAGACAGAAACAGGGAAGCGAGGAGAAGGGTCCGCGTGCGCGAGAGAGGACAGTAGAGAACAGGAGAGGACAGGGGAGGAAAGGTTTGGCGGAGGGGGTGAGATTGGGGGGTTTGATATTAAATCCCGGTGACTGGCGCGGCCTAGACGCGACGAGAGACGACGAGAAGCCTCGCAACACCAGATGGCACTGACGTGCTGAGTGACGTCAAATTAAAACACATAGCAGTGACGCGACGATTCGACATCCCATACAACTCCGTTCCCGCCGCCGCTGCTGGCTGGATCACGTGCATTTCGAAATCTCTCTCATTTTTTTTTTTTTTTCAAACCGACCGACCAACTTGTACCAGCAGTATCTCTGTCGTCGTTGATGCGCCCGCCCGTTTTCGACAATATGTTTCCCTTTATATATTTTATTTCGACCGCATCCAATCGAGTCCGAGCCGAAAATATTCGGACGGAAATGTTCGAACAAATCGATCTGTGTCTTCGTGGTTATCTAGACGAGGACAGCCTCTCCTTTTTTCTAGGACCATCGCTTAGCGATTCCGAAATCCTAGATCGTTGCCCGATTCGTTAAGCGAGCCGGAAAAATATATTTGCACGTCTAGGGCTGGCTACCCAGCATTAAATCCTCTTGGAATTCCCGAATGGATTCCTCTTTTACGACCCATTCACTGTGGTTCACAATTCTGAATTCCTTGATCATTATTCAATTCATTAGATCAAGCTGAAAAATATTTTTGCATTTCCATCCTCAAGGGTGGAATTCCCGAATGTCTTTATTGACTTCATTACTATCATTTTATGTTGTGATTAATTATTTTTAATGTATTATCAATACAATCATAGGATGTTCAATATAATCATATCAAGATTATATGAAGTGTCTCGTTCGAAGATGATAGTATCCCTCCCATTTTTCAATTCCCCATAAAAAAAGTATATACACGTATATACATAGAAAACAATTAAGGTATATCCAGAATCAACATTATTCCCACTATCATCTTAGAAAATACTCGTGATAATTCATTGATAATCTCATGTTCGTTACACAAAACAATATGAGAATAAAGGAATAAATAATGAGAAGTTGGTGTTAGAAGAGCAAGCATACTACAATTCTATCAATGAGAACGAGACACGTAATATAATCATTTGTTAAGAATGTTCATACATTTGCTTCGATTTTCGAAATCGAATGGAAACCTCGAACAAGGCTCCGTTCGGATCCCGCAAGGTGTGTATTTCGAGAACCGCAGACAGGAAAAACGCATGATCTATGAAACACGGTGTCCGATGGGCACGTCCCTTCGAATCGAACCTTTTTTAAAGCCCCCCGTAATCCTAGCAGAGCCCTCCACAGGTAGCGAACGCGCAAAGTGCTACAGAAACACACTGATAACGACGTGACCGTCTAATTCACCACTGCCACATGGTCATTGTCCATGAAATACAGAGCAATCCCTTACAAATATCGACCGCGGTGCGCCGCAGTGTGAATGTATCTCGGGCACGATAAAACTGAAACGCGACACACAATCGCCTCGATTAATCGACACGCTTGTACGTACCGAAACAACCAGCGATATAACATTCCTACACGCCGCATAATACACTCCCCTGTCTCTTTGTTTCCCTTCTGTCATTGTTCTTTTTCTGCGCATTTCTGTGAATTTTTTCAATCTCTTCGCCACCAGACTTCGACCTATCGATTCGGTACAACAGTGACACGACGAGATGCTTCTCCGAGGACACATTTCAGACACCTTCGAAAATCAGCGTGCATTTTTTACCGCGATAATTGCAAATAAATACGCTTCTAACGGATGGCGTTGTTTCTGCAACGGTGTAACGTTGCACAAATGTATTTATATACGACTGTCCGGGTTTGCTTCGCATACCCGACCGTTTATTTTATTGTCTCTGTCCCAAACCCTGCTTAGGTACAAATTTTACAAATCGACACGCAGCACCATAATTTTAATTACTATCCCATCATAAAAAAACCCAAGTAATAGCTTTAGGCCCACATCTGTTTTTTACAACATACCATCCCTTAGGACAACCGTGCTCCGTTATTTTCTTCGTTACCACCATTCACCTTTCCCTCTCTTCAACTACTGTCTCCCACCACTCATTTTTTCAACCCCAAAAAACCCACCTAACAACCTCCAAGATTTTTTGCCGATAGTCAGATATTTCTCAACCATCGTACGACTTAGTTCGTTCTAACACCGTTAAATCACGTGTACAAAGTTGCTAAATAAATACGAATTATTATTTAAGTTATCTAAACAACAAGTGTTTCACTTATGATCTTACCATCACCAACATCAAGAACCACAACGAGCCCTCACGAGATTAATTTTTCGTTGAGCGCAGCGGGATACGATTAAATACAAATCGGTTCATTTCCCGTACACACCAACGACCTATAGCTCGTCGAGAAAAATATTTCCAATAACCCTATGGTGGTCACAAGTCTTCTGTAGGTGGTCATGTTTTCATCTAGCTAAATCTAAATTTTGAGCGGCACTAAATGGCTTTGAATAACCTCGTATGATCTTGGTAGACGAAAGTGTTGTAGGTCAATAAAATTGAATAGACTACACGCTTGCTATTGGAAATGGGTGTCTAAATAATTGATATACGAAAGTAAACTTTAAAAACCGATTTATTCAGAGCGCGGAAGGACGTCTTCTCTCAACCAAAACCGGACTGGAAGTGAAGGAAGAAAAGGACGTTACAAGGCAATAGAAAAATCTGTTGCCCACTTGAAACTACGCGAAAACCCAAGACTGCATCGTTTATTGCCCTGACCCTTAGGTACGAGAAATACCAGGCCTACGGGGTCGGATGACATCTGGGGTTTCTGTTATTTTAGCAAAGAGAAAGTTACAGTGTTTCTCATATAAAAATAAATTCATTTTTGCGTACAGGCAGTTGAACTAATATTGCTAATAATCCAACATTTGCCTAAATAAACATATACCGGTATAAAAAAGTAGAGGTGACCTTGAAATCTCAGAGGCACGTCCACTTAGAGGAGATTCGTGGTCACCATAACACGTCTCCCCGGAACGGAGTAACTTTTCACTTCAAATGGCACACCCTGTTGGAAAGAGAACAGCTTCCGCTTATTTTTTAAAAGAGTATTTTCATAGCGTTTTCGTCATAAAAATAATTGTTAACTTGTTGTTGTTATGCTTAAAAACGATTGCTGTAAAATTAATGGCATTTCTATTCTTCCTATTATTATCAAGTAACTTTTTATTAATATGAAAACATGACTATAAACATAAAAAATTTTTTTTTTAATCGATACGTTCCGTCGCCATTGCGAAAATGGTTGCCGCTCGAATGGGAAAACCAATTACTCGATACGATATAATTTTCCATCGAAAAGATTTGGGGATACGAAGATCACTTAAAACGCGACCCGTGTTTGTAGCTAAACGAGAGCTTAATTAGTTTTCGCCGGCAACTGTGACAGCAGTCGCGGCCGGCTTAAAAAACGTCACACAGCGATACGAATCCACGGTTATTACACTTCGTTACGTCGGAATGAAATTTTAATTAGAATCTGTATAAATTCGCGCGACCGTCCTCGCCGCGAAATTAGTGCCGAACGTTCGACTGCCTATGCACGTGCGTGCGTACCTCGGCTATTTGCAAATTCCGTCCGGCGTGACACGCATCGGCGAAAAAAATTTTGTAACCTGCACGCGGAAAAGGAATCGCGTTACACTTCGGGAATAAAACCGACGTCCATTGAATGAAACGGTTCGCTAACGCGTGACCGGCGAAATTAGATCGAGCAAAAATTTGTTTACGGAACCGGAGAGAGAGGGAGGACCATTCGATTATTTTAAATTGCGTTTTTTAATAGCAACCGTGAAGTCCAATTCCACCGATAGAAGTCAGCTCGCGGGTTCTGCTTTTTCACGTGAATTCAAGCGAAATTCTGCAGAACTTGGTGGACTACGCGTTTAGTCTTAAATTTCACAAAAATGCTATTCACCTAAAAAAAAAAACTGAAGGTGACCTCGACATTTTTAAGTGGCATAGTATGTTACGGATATCGTAGTATTGTTGCTGACGTCGAGACGAGCTCAACGACTACACACAGGTGTGTCAAACTGTGACCTTGAAATAACCTTGAGCACGAAAATTTCGCAAAAGCATAATTTCAACAACCCCGCAGATATCTTGCAATCAATACCGACAACGTTTATCTCGCAATAAAATTATTTTATAGTTTTAAGAAATTGACGAGTGGTTAACAGACTAGCATGGAGAATAATTAAGCACCGTTTAATTAAACGTTATCGTTTCGCGGAGTAAATCGCTATAGCGCATCAAAGTTTTAGGGGAGCGTCTCCGGTATTTGCCTAATACTTTAGTAACGCGCGTAAGAAACTGGCAATCAATCTTAGTCAATCTCCGAGTTAATTACAGTTCGCTACGAGATAACATCTGTCAGCCACATCCAGACCTATAAGTTCTCATCATCCATATAAGTCAAATTATCCGTGACTACATCTGTATATTCGCGGCAAAGATGGCGGCTCCAGATAGACAGGGGACCAACAGTCTCGTCGTTGTTTCTTCAAAGAAGCTCGAACGGGGCCAAGGTACGGTATGAAAGATGTATGTATTACATTACGCGATGTACTGAAAATATTCTAAGCGTCATAGGACTGGACACTTAATTCCGGAACAACATATTTGTTTGTACGAATAGTAATATAATAAATATGTAATATTTATAAATATTTATCAGTATAAAAATAAATATAAATATAAAATATTTATTAATAAACATAATAAAATATACTAATACATTAAGTTGTTTATTTTATTTAATCAGAATTTCTCATTTAGACAAACTTAATAGAATCTTTCATTCGAAATAAATTATTATTATCGGATGTTTATGCAAAATAAAAATTTGTCTTGCTGAATTGCAACAAACTAACTGGAGTGAAATTTTATTTTCATTCTTAATATGTTTTAATAGGTTGAAAATAATAATGTTTTAGCTGTTTTAAATTACACCTACCAATTTTTGTCACAAATAATACATGTGCCAATTGAACGGTCTGTTCCTGATTTAAAAACAATTAGAATGTTTACTGCGGACGAGATACCCTAAATTTATTTTGACAGTCTCGGTCGAGGATGAGGGGTTAACGATAGCAAGAAAGAGGTTTCGCGCAACGACCATTGGTTGTCCCGGTGATTAACGTTAAGGGATACGCGACAGGAAACATTGAGACAAATGAACGCACTCAGGGTAAACGCACGGCCGAACAACGACTTTTAATTGCATTTAATTATTATAGTTAACTGCGCCGACATGAGGACACCCAGACGCTCTCGTCATTGACCGCGCAACTGCGTACAAACATGTACATATTTCGTGCGGAATACAATTTTGGTAAAAAACGGAACGAAATTATGACGGAGGAATAATCCCGTGTAACACGATCTCGTGTCCTCCGACACAGACGTTTCTCTGCAGGAGTTTCAGCCCGAACCGCGCAGTCCGCGACAATAATGAATTTTTAAGTAGAAAAATCCCGGCGTAAAAGTGCGAATGCGAAAGTTCGCGATTCCTTTACAATGCACACAATGGCGGAAAGGCGCACCGCGCGACGAGCTTTCAGTCATTTCGTTTCAAGTCCATCCCCTAGCCGCGTGCCTTCTTAAGAAACTTTTTGAAAATGTACTCTGACAACTTCTTTACAATGCGAAAAATGGACGTGTTTTTCCTTTAGGACGTCTCGACTTTAGGACGTCCCGAAAAATACGTCTTTAGAACGTCTGTTGTTGGACATACAAGACGTCTTAAACACGAACGTTTTCGGGACGTCTTCTGAACGGCTTATCTTACAAAACTCTATGTCTCAAGGACGCCTTTTGGACGTTTGGTCTTTAAGACGTCTTTAAAATGTAGGACGTCTTAAAGACGCCTTTATAGCATGTGAGATTCTCAGACCTAAAACGGACGTCTTTAAAACGATGTCTCAAAAATTATATTTTGCGGAGGAGAGGGTGGCCGAACATTTGCCAAACCGAAATATTTCATGGATCCTCTGTACAGTATTTATCTATAAATGTCCCAAGTGTCTGTCCTATAATTGTCCCAAAACTATCCCCACTACAGCGGTCACCGAGAAGTGTAACATAATACGGGTCGGGTATATCGGTGTGAGACCGGGAGACTACTACTAATCCAGTGACAAAACTTGGTTGGTCAAAGTTCCCTAAAAAATAATGAGAATTGAAGAAGTTTCGTTATTGGATTATGTATATGAGCGTGCGTAGATGGAAAAGTCGGTGTATTGACCTTCCTCACATCTGTCACTCCTGGCTTGGTTACTTAAAGCCGCGCTAGATCGTTGAGGTGTTTTTAAATAAATGTTCGAATATGTAAGTAACAATAACTTGTATTAGAGCGACTGTACAAAGATGTGAACTTTTAGAGATTTGACTGGAGACTCACCGACGACCCTTTTTATAAACTGTGGAAACTGTGGAGATGGTAAAGCAAAGTGGGAGAAAATTGGGGGTGAAATGTAGAAAATGGTCCAGACGCTGTCTACAATTGTTATTGTTAAGGCGCCGGAAAGTCGCCCAAGAAATCGGACGAGTCCCGTCGTTTCGGACTCGAGAGCCTTCGACTCTTCACCTAATTTATGTATTCGCGTCGGGTGGTCGAAGTCTTGTGTTTTTGGTGTCGGATTCGTCGCAGAGACCTATTTTGTGGGTCTCACATAACGTTGCGTCCGAACAGATTAGTTATCTTTACATTTTTCGGCGATCGAGGCCCTCCGGCTTCGTTGTCCTTTTCTATGTTCAGCAGAAGTCAAAGAATAGTATCCCTAGCGGATAATTGTCCCTGGCCGGACCCGTGCTTTGGAAAATTATGGATAAAACACTGTATTACATGCTTCGCGGTGGGACGGTTGAAAGGATTGAGGATCCCCGACAAAAAAAAAAATCGATCGAAACTTCGGAAGAGGGAAACAGATTGTTGAAGACGACGATCCTTCCACTTATGTTTCAGCCGAAGCGGCGGTCAACGCGAACAGTATTACGCCGGCTTGTTATGAATAATTAATCCCGGACGTATCCGGGGCGACGAAACTTTACATTTTGTCGGGATAAACGATCCGGGCGGAAGTTCTAACGCGCCCATTAAGGCAGATAATCGCATTATGCTCGGCGGAATACAAAAGTAATGGAATCGCCAATTACGTCCCACGGCCTTGCCCGTAGTTCGGTAAACTCCGATCGATAGTGGCAACATCAAAAGCAGCTACGAATTGGCTACGTAAATCTCGTCGTTCTCCACCCCTCGAAGGTTTCGCGGCGCGCGTCCGAAGCGGAATCGATGTACTTAGACGAGTTTGGCCGGCAAGCAAATAAATTTCTGGCGAGCTGTAAAGGCGAGACCTTCGACTTCGCGCGTCTCCGTCGCGTTCCACCGAAATCGCGCTCGTCCGGAGGGCTAGATCGACGGAAGGTGAAGAGGATCGGCGGCCGGGGCCGGAGAGAAACCGGTATGCCCGATTATTCTCGAATATGCAAAGCAGCAGATGCGAGAGGGGCCGGAGTTATTGTTATCGGTGTATTTACGTAACCACGAGACCCTTCGGATCTCTCGTTCACCGTTTCTCATTAATGATCTCGATAGAGATTGCGAGCGGCCCAACCCCGTTCGATGATCGCCGGCCGCTCGAGGATCCGATTCTGCGATTCGAGACGCGTCCGTTCCCATTAAACGGCGGACTTTTAGAAAATTTACGGAAATTCGGATAGAATTCACTAAATCGCGAAAGATCTTGGACCTAGTAATTGGTGCCGTTGATTATGCTAATTAAGTTCCGTTTTCATCGCAGTTGCTTCGAAGGAATTTGCGGAATTTTATTTCGGTTCTGGTTTTTTTGTTTTAAGAGAAATTTACTGCACAATTCATTGTTGTCGTGCGGTCGAGAGCGAGCTACATTGTGTGTAACGCATGGTACTTTCTATTTTCCACTGTTACGCAACTCGCTGCATTGTGTCGGTGAATTTTAGCACTCAAGATAGAACTTTGCGTGAATTGCAAAGCGCAAAATAGCAATGCAAATTACCTGGATAGCGCGGGACGACTTAAAGACGTCTCTTTACGTCCGTTTTAGGTCTGTACGTCTTACGTCCTGAATAAACGTCCTTAAGACGTCTTAAAGAAGACATCGTCTTTCAGAGATTTTGGAAGACGTCTGAAAGACATATTCTAGACGTCTTAAAGACGTACCGTTTCTTAACAAAAGACGTTCGGAAGCGGTTGGAGACGTCTTTAAGACGTCTGAATGTCCAACAACAGACGTCTCTGTGATATCTGGGTATATTAGTCAATACTGTTAACCTTTCAGCTGGTCAACCTCTCGATTGTGCACACTCGCGAAAACGTATTAAACAGAAATAAAATTGAAATAACAAAAATATAATCAATTTGTACTGATTTATAATGAGTACTGACCGCAGTGATATCGACAGTGGGGGATCTGATTCGGCCAGTAGCGAAGTAGGGGTGTCACGTGGTTTCTCATTGACACCTCCCGATGGACGATCAGTACATACAGTTTGCAATACTACGTCACGCCGAAGCAAAAATGCTACTCGTCGAATCAAGAACGAGGAGTATCTGAAAGTTAAAAGTTCAACGACGAAAATAAACGTTCCTCGGCAGCAAAGTATCTTAAACTTGATAAAATCGGACCTGATGCGCTTATAAGGAAAAGTTGAACAGCAAGTCAGAGTCGAGTTGATAACGCGGGGAAGTTGATTTGTTGTTTCCCGGTTGTGCTCGCGGTCGGAAGACGGAACAATATAAAAGTGGTATGTAGCGATATTTGGCGCGGTTCAGATTCAGAAAAGTGGCCCCTCGGCGCTGAATCGAGTTTAATACGATTGTTGTACTCCGCTCCTTGCGATTCCCGGTCGCTGAGAAATGTCGGTTTGGCACAGGAATATTACGCAAACGGTGCCAGCTCACGTCGAATGCCTGTTATAGAATACATACACAATGATACTCCGAGGCTCCGCCACTGTACACCACGTCCAAGTGGAATTACAAATGGAATAAAGCTGGATATCAGTCCGTTAGCTTCTATCAAAATTGTATTTACTAGAAAACAATACGATAACGAACATGCTTGTCAGAGGATCCATCATGTTCGATGCGAATATCATAATTAGACAGCGGATTTTATGCGTTTACGACACAAATTAGTAGGCGTAATTGAAAATAGTAGAAACATAAAGGAATTTCTAATATACTGTTATATTATTTTCAACCTACTTAAGATATTAAGAGAAAAAAAATTTTAATTCTACTTCACTCTGATTTGTTGCAATTCGTGTAGACAATTTTTATTTTGCACAAAGATCCGCAGTCTAATCGTAATATAATCAATTATTATATTGTTATTTTCAAATAATTTATGTTTCCTCTCGTCAACTGAGCGAAGTGATAAAAACTTTCCAAATAAAAAAAAAACATGTAAAATATTGTAAAATAATGTAAATATTTTAAATGTGTAAAATATTTTTCCTATTTTGACAATTAGAAAAAATAGCCTCACGTTTAAATGGCAGACATCTTGCAATATTTTTTCAACTAAACGATGTTTTCGCACGCGAAGCGACATGTCCCGTGAAGTGCAAAATTATGCAAACAAGAACGAGAAAAGGATGTGCGAATTGATTATCGAGATGTTCCCGGTTAAACGCCTCCTTCCTTTACATTCCGACTTGCAACCATGTTATCAGAAGTGACTGGCGTATCTGCTACGGCAGAAAGTTGCGGGAAAAGTGGACCCCCATCCAGTCCAACCTGTTTACAGGTATCTCGTGATTTTGAACCGCAGCGTTACTAACGAGGCTCGCACAGTTAGTTAGAGATTCCGTTGTGTGGTAAAGTCGCTGGCTGGGATACGTCACTTCGTAGATTTATAACACGTGAATCGCTATTAAGGACAGGGACGCGGCACGCTAGAATTGAACGTTTCCATGATGGCCGAACGTCCACTTTGATTCTCACGTGAATAATCATTTCGACTCGAATCGTTCTCCCAGCTGGCTTAAGCGTAGCACGTGTGTGTGTGTGTATTCAGCTGTAAATAGGGGAGTTCAGATAATGACAGTTATCTGTCTGTTTAAATATGAACTGCGCTAAGTTAACAATTATTGGACGGCGGATTTTATGCGTTTATGAGAAAAAATTAGTAGGTGTGATTTAAAACGGTAATAACATTAGAAAAATTAAAAAATACTGTTATATAACAGAATATTATACATATAATATATATATATATAATGTAATAATATATACAGGGTGAATTCGATAAAGCAGGACATCTAAATATCTCCGTTACTTTTCGTTCTACAAAAAAACTTCGTAGGACAAAGTTACACTGTTTGAAGGGCCACATATAACGGTGTAAGGGAAACAAAATTTCAAGGTCATTTTTATGAGATTTCCAGGTTATCGAAGTTTTTTTAAAATGGAATGATGTATTTTCTTTAACGTAATGTTGTAGCTGACAAAATAACGAATTCATGCATGTAACACAATATGACCTTCAAATGACCTTCAACCCAGAAAAATGGTATAAATAAAATTCAACGTGTAAGATTCATTTGATGTATTTCTGTTACGCCAAATGTCTCAATCCCCACTGGCAAAAGTTTACACGATTTACAAAGTCTCTACCATGAAATTTGTGTTCCTGGAGTATTTGCATTTCACATTTTTGACTAATGCCACTTCCTCGTGCGATTTGCCTCGTACTAGCATGAGGGTTTGTATTCACTGTTGCCAGAACATTAATTGTGTTTGCTTCAGTCCTTACAGTCCTCACCTTTGTACGTTTTTTATTTTCGACACTATTTCACTCCAGTTCATTGCAACTCGGATAGAAAATTTTTTCGCATAAAGATCCGCTGTCTAGTAATTATAAACAACGCTATTGGTAAAATGTTTGCTAAAGGCTTTCGACTTCAGCAAATAAAGTAAATGTATTTCAACTAAACCATCCTGAACATAACTTCTTATTTTCAATCGGGACGACATGTAAAATCGCGAGCCAAAAAATTATTCAAAAGAAACTGGCGAGCTCCGGAAAGGAAGAAGAACTAACAACGATAAAAAATTTCCTGACGTCGCTTTTGTCTGCGTCTGTCCAGTTGGACGCCGATCAGAAGGAAAGAAGTACGCAAGGATGGACACTCGACGTGTGCATTGTGCCGGGTCTCGCCCCGCCGTCCAGTATTCAGCTTGTGTCCGGGACTTGCGAGACACAGACCAAATAACGGTCGCCCAGAGATCATTGTAAATAAACTATATAAACCGACTCGACGGGAGTTGGCAGTATCACGTTGGCAATATCGTCGCGCAGCGCCGAGTCGACGTTCCTCAACGATCAGGAGCCGCGAGGACCTCGGGTTAGGTACAATCTGTGAAACATCTTTCGACTGTTGATAATGAAGCAGGAACTGTGATAATCTCAACGTGTACAGTCCTAACTGCAATTCTGAATAATTTTTAAATTTATTGTAAATGAAAACGATTATAATACATTTTTCACTTGACATTTAGTGAAAATTTTCATCCCCTCGGGAAATACAATATTTATATTCCCACAATGAGCTTTGGATATGTTGTCATGGTTACCATTCTGAGCAACATTTTCCTATAATGTTTTCGGCGGCCGGCTCCGATTGCGAGATATTCGCAATGACCTTGATATACGTTCTCAGGGTCACCGTTCCGGATGCAAAGCCTTTCGCAATGATATCTCGTGAACCGAAGCCGATCGCGAAAAATTTTAAAACTTTAAAACTTTGGTGGCACCACATCCGAACGCTTTCATCTGTAACCTGACTAATCAGAATATATGAGTCATTGGTATTTTCGATTGTCCAACATAATTAGTGCATTTGATTAGCAAAAAAAATGGAGGTCGCTTCCTGTGCGCCGAAGAATTGGTTGGAGTAGACTCTGCTAAATGGACAAATGATTTTTGCAAAAATGTCGCGTCACAGCTTCTAGCCGTAACAGTGGGGTGGTGGTACAGCGCGCGGAAAATCTAGGAACGGGACATAAATTTCGAATTTCTCCACGGGGCGTTTTTGCGGGGAGCGGGCCGCCATGATTTTCGAAGCGGTGCGGCGGCGTTTACCACTCGAAGCAAAAGAAATAATTCTCTGAAGGGCAAGAAAAACACGACGTCTCGCGTCGGGACGAGGAGGAGGAGGCAGAGGAACGTAGGGGATATGTAAAACGTACGAGCATGCAAGGGGTGAAATCGATAGTGTCGTGGATGGCGAGCGTGGCTGAGAGTCGCCGGTGATATTTTTGCAACGTCGCCATCCCCTCTCATCTTTCACTCGTGGCTGGTTTCCGCGTGACTTCGCGCTTCCTCCCTCTCCCTCCCCGTCCCCCCCTCCAAAAGAAACTTTAATCTAACAGATTAAAGAGTCTTTGTGCCACCGGGAACAGATAAATGTTTCGGGCGTGTACACGTCGCGCCGCGAGGCTCGCCAAACGTCCCCGGCATATCTTCCCCGGTGTTTACGCAATTGTTTGCGGAAACTTTACCCCCGTGGCTTAGAGATCGACCGAAGATGGAAAAGGAGATCCCCTTTAACCGCTTAAGCCTCCTTTGTCCACCTTACCAAGCCGATTTCTCGAATATTTTTATTAACCACAAACGAATCGAACGTATATCGGAGATATCATTTATTATTTTTGGAAAGTTAACAATCATCGAAATATTGTTGGGACGACAGGGTTGGTAATATCTGTTGTTAATATTGGAAAATATTTTGTTTGAGTGGGTGCAATTTAATCAATAACAAATATTAACGCAATTAAAAATATCGTTACATTATTCTCAACCTATTGAACGTATTGAAAATTAATTTTCGTTTCACTCCAGTTTGTTGCAATTCTGGCAGAACATTTTTTTTTTATTCATTGGTAGAACATTTTTAACTTTATGCAAAATAATAATTCCACCAAGTTGGGGTAAAATGGAAATTTATTTGTTTTTCTTACTATGTATCATTATTTGAAAATGATATAACAGTATATTTAAATTCTTTTGATGTTTTAGCTTTTAAATTGCACCTAAAACCTCATAAACACATAAAATATGCTGTCTACTAATTATTGTTCTCTCAGAAATTAAGTGAACCTAAATGTACACCGTTCATTTTGTGCATTTTCTTCCGCCCTTACTCAACGAAGTATTAAACATCATACTTTTTCGAAAATCGAATCTTGTCTAGCCGTCCCAGACGTCTTAAAGACGTCAAAAAGATGTCAGAAAGACGTCTTTGAGCGGTCCGGGGTGGGTCTTTTAGCGGACATATATTTTATAAATTCGCGAGCCCGGACAGCCGACTATCTTGTTGTGTATTTTCATCCGTTCCCGTTTTTATTTCCTGGAAATTGGGCCACGATTCGGCAGAAAAACTTTTCAAATTCACGGCGGCGGCGGGTTTCACGGGGGAAAAGCCGAAGTTATCGGACGAGGAAGGAGGCAGAGGGAAATGTCGCTATAAAGAAGCACGGCTGGAAAAGAAGAGAAAAGGTAGCAGACGACGCGACGCTAGGCGACGCCGCAAAAAGTCCGCCAGCAAACGATTCATCTTTCGGCGCGGGTGCCGTGTGCCGGGAACCGCGACGTGATTCTGTATCACGGGAGCAACTTTCTTTGCTTTCGGGCATGCGAATTTCGCGGGTGTGCAGCGAAGTTCCTCGGCTCGACGTCGCGACGCGTCGTCGTCGTCGTCGTTTGAAAGCATGAAAATTTCGTGGGTCCAATCGACGCGACGCCCGCTCGGATAACTGAAAATACGCCGGTCGCATAGCGAATGAAAGTACCGGGCGAAAAGCGGGCCGCCGCGTCGCGCGTCGGCCCGGCAGCTTCCACTCGGGGCTCTATGGAATGAGAAAAGTTTCTAAGCTGGTTAGAATTAAAAGTCATCTGGTCGGACCGTAATCCCCCGGTAATGTGAGTCATTCGAGGCTGACCCAATTGTCCTCGCACTTCGACTAGCTACAGGTACTTTCGCGCGCATCAATTATGCCACCCCCCCGATTAGTTAACGCTCCATAGAGGATCGGCCAGCCTGCTCTAATTGTTGTTGCGCCCTTATGCGCTCGAAATTCGGGAAACTGGGATACTCATTAACGGAAAGTTCCTGCTGCTGCACAGAGGATAGTTTTTTCATCGGACGCGAAGCCTACTTCGTTCACGTGAGAACGTTTTCGGAACTTTTTGATCGTTCGCTCATCGTTCGATGTCACACTTCTTAAAAGCGTCAACATGGCACACGTATTATAATAAAAAATGTTCCGGTATGAAATGGTAATTGATTTTGCTTCTGGATAATTTGTCTGGAAAATCTTCTACGCAATTGTCCCAAACGAAATTATTAACGAAACAGGCGTCTCTAAAACGTCTCGAAAAAGACGTCTTATTTCAGATTTTAAAACGACATCTTAAAGACGTCTTTCTAGATACGTCTTGCTAGATAAGATTTCTTTAAACGTCTCGAAATAGACATCTTTAAGACGTCATATTTCAGACATTCAAACGACGTCTCCAGAAAGACATCTTTAAGACATCATATTTCAGACATTCAAACGACGTCTCCAGAAGGACATCTTTAAGACATCATATTTCAGACATTCAAACGACGTCATTGTAAGACATTCAGGCCTAAAATGGACGTAAAAAGGCGTCTTTAAGACGTCGCGTGCTATCTGAGGTACGTCTTTGAGAGTGAGTTTTGAAGGTCGGTTTATTACTGGAGTTTCTGTTGCTGTTGAGGATTCTATTAAAAAATCCTCAGCTATGGATAACGGTATTTAAATGGTATTGTTGTTTTAAATTACACTAATTATTACGATCCCATTATTAAAAATGCACATACTTATTTGGCTTCAGTATAATTGATACAGAAAATATGTTTATTTTCCATAGAAATCTGTATAATTGTAAGATTATTAAAATAGTATAAAAAACTGCGTCAGAGACTGAAATGTATAAGTTAGAATTGTACCATGTTCATTATTAGACAACGGATCTTTATGCAAAATAAAAATATTCTACCAGAATTCCAACGAACTGTAGTGAAATAGAAATTTTTATTTCCTTAATATGTTCAATATGTTGAAAATGACATAATAATATTTTTGAATTCTTCTAATATTTTTATTGTTTTAAATTGTATTTACCGACTTTTGTCATTCATTATATTCGAAGACCTCGAAAAAATGTACTATGGTGTACACTAAATTATTGTTAATCGTGTGCAAATATTTTTGAGTATGTTTACCTTGTGAATAATACTAGAATCAGAGAAATTGTATCTATACAGTAGTTTTTTCATTTGATTTTTGCATTTCGTTTTACCCTATGAACGGGGTCGTGAGAATCGTGACTTCCCCTTTCTAAGCCACCTGCTGCAATCGGTGCATTACTATGAAAATGAATGCACTTGCGATACTCTGTTTACTTAATTAGACTCGGTGAAATGAGCTCTGCGGCGCCAGTCACCGCAAAGGGTCGCTGTTGGTGCTGGTAAAAAGTAACACAATCGCAATTGAATTTATTTAGGAACAGCACTGAAAGAATGTTCTGATGAATACAAACACGAATCTAAACGCACAACAATTTTGTACAAACAATTACTGCAACTTCTTTCCTGATGTAATTTCCTCTAAGACTATCGAAGGCAATAAATTATTCTTTCTCAATTATTGTTTCTCACACTGTCTATTTCAAAATATTTTCAAAACAACATTTACGTAAAAAATGTTAGTATCTAAGGATACAACCGATTTCTTCGTTCAGATACTGTGAAATATATTTCTCTTGAAGTGTGACATTATTAACACGTTATATTGAAAGTCCATGGTCCATGGTGATTTCTAATAGACTTTTCATCAGCGATAGGAACTGCAATCAATTCCAACGCAACCTGATAATTTCGTTTCGAATTATTCCGCGAAAGAAAATGCTTAAGCCGCTTTCGGGTTATATTCATCGAAAAGCGCGGACGAAGTATTAAAAGATGAATTACAGTGGACTGGAAAAATGTTTGAATCCAAAATAGAAAAGAAAAAGAAAAATGTGAAAACACGCGGATATTGTTTAAAGGCTAACCGAGCCGCGTATCGCGGAAGCATAGCTTAAAAACGGGGTCTCGGCGAGCAGACCATCGGTAACGGTTTCCGTTGGTAGCCAGCCGCAAGATGGCGTGGGATTTTTGCAGGGAATTGTACATCGAGGGTGGAACAGGAGACACGAAAGTGTAGTCTGTCGGTGGGAGCGAGAAAGGGAGTTAGCCTTGAAGGCACAAAGCCTTCCCCTGGTCGTCCTAACGAGCCCACCAGCCGGTATCGTATTTCACGGGCTGGTGCATGCATAGTAAAGCTTATTAATTCCATTTAACGGGCTTAAGTCCGGCTCTCCCCTTTCGCTGGCCAAGTAGATCGGGAATACGAGTAGGTATACTAAAAGAAGGCGGCCGCCGAATTAGCCCATGTTGCGATCGGCCTACCCACGGCGAGCATGAGAAACGAGTCGAGCAGAAGACTCTAAAACCAGTGAAAAACGACGGACCCGCAAGGAGAAAGAAAAAGGAACAAGGCGGAACGACGACCGAGGCCTGCGTATATGTACGCGCGCAAAACCAGATATCGTCGCCCCGTCGCCGTCGACTCCTCATCCAACGATCTCCTCCTATCCTCCTCTCCTCTCCACTCCTCTCACGGCTCCCCCTTTTACGGGAGCGGAGGAACGCCGCGAGCCCGCTCTCTCGCTACCTAACTTGCTCCAATCTGTACTTCCCCCTTTCTCGCAATATTAAATTCACGATATATCGCGCTGCTTTATCGATTCCACGCCGATCAATTCGTTAACTCTCCGCTCGCTCGCTCCGTTCAACTACGGACCAAGACCAAAAGGTAATGTAAATATTCTCTAATCACTATACGGCGGATTTTACCGGAAATATTGGTCGTCGTAAATGATACAAAGACAGTAATACCCGGATAGCACGCGACGTCTTAACACGTTGACTGCCATGTCACCCATATGTGGGCGACGGAACTATTTGTCCAAGTTTTAAAATGAATTTTTACGCTAATATATTAATCGTACCAAATTTTATTAGGATCTGTAAAATGTCAGAAAGTTGGAGGACTACTCCATGTCATACATATAATTTTTTTCAATTTTTATTTCATTAAATAACCTACATTGATTTGATGGAATTTTTTAGGGTCCTAGTTTGGCAGTCAAAGTGTTAAAGACGTATTTTTTACGTCCATTTTAAGTCTGAATGTCTAACGTCCTGAATAGACGCCGTTTAACGTCTGAAATAACGCGTCTTAAAAACATCTTTTTCGAGACGTAGTAACCCTTAAGTGGGCGCGCCTATTTTTGTTACATAACTGGGCGCGCGGAGCACTTTGTGCACCATCCTTTAAAACTACGTATATCACTGTTCATTATCAAATTATTCTTATGAAATTTTATAACTAATAATATAATTTTATAACTGAAAACCATATCGGCTCTAGTGGGATGACATTACAGTCGTAGGTTATGTGGGGGCGTGCCAATCGTAACTAGCAGAAATAAAAATTATACTACATTAAACTACAAACGGAGCACTCGGTGCTATTGCGCGTCCACTTAAGGGTTAAAGACGTCTGTATCGAAACGTCTTCAAGACGTCATCTAATGATATCTAATAATAACGTGTAAATTCCGCTCGAAAAATCGAAGCCTCCATCGACAAATCATGTTTCACTTTTGCACGAGATTTATTACCGAAATGAGGGTGAAACTGCTGACAACTGGAGCAACGGTCTCAGCTGCCTCTCGGGAAAGGGTCGGCTGTCTAATCGAGGTTTTCTAAATCGATCTCGCGAGTGGAAGAGGCTCGTTGTATTTAGGGTTTTGCATACCGCACTATATTTAGAGAGTGTCAGCAGTCCGTGACATTAACACCTTATCGCTCGGGCTCGGCCAACCGGCGGAATACGATCCCGGGCGAAAAGGGAAAAGATAAAGGGAACGAGGCGACGCGACGCGACCCGACTCGACGCGACGGTGCAGTATGGCCTGGCGTGGCGTGGCGTGGCGTGGCCGTACTACAGGGGCGGGGGGAAGGGTGGGAATGAGAAGCCGAGCAATTCTTTGCATCGGAGAGAGATTTTTTAGGCTGCTGGTGTGATTTATTCGATGCGGAGGAGTCGGGCGTGCAATCGAGAACCTCCGCGGCACGGCGCGAGGGTTCTCCGCGGTCGCGGGGAAAACTAGGTTGAACGTGAACACACCGAGGGGGAAATCGTGGTAACGACTCATCCGTGGCAGAAAGGAACGGGGCCCATAGTTCAAAGCAAAACGTGGCGTGACACCTTGCCCGCGATGCGTGACTATTGCCGGCAATGAATCGACCGTGCAACCCTCGCACGCTGTCGTCTATCACCGGCTCTCTGTATACGTATATTGTCATTGTATTTTCGTGAACTGATTCATAGGGAGAGAACCAGCGGTAATCTCAGCCGGCCGATAATGCGAACGTAGGAGTCGTGCTCGAGGATTTTTATCTGCGGCAACGTATCAAATATGTATTTCCTTCGTTACGCCGCCAACCGTCACGCCTTCTTCGCAAACGCACGCGTCAGTTTCGAAGGAAACATTTTTTCATGGAAAACATTGATGGTTTTTCACGATCACTATTTTACGCTGAGCGAAATAACGAATTGTCCCCCCCCCCCCAGCCCTTACGTAGACAACATCCATGTTTTCAGTAATCAAATTCTTGAATTCACACTTTTTTATATTTTACTTCGTCATGTACTTGATCATAATGGTCATGAAATGATCAAAATTACCATATATATGGTCATAATGCTCATGAAATGATAAAATGACCATAAATATTACCATAATGGTCATGAAATTATCAAAATGACCATATATATGATCATAATGATCATAAAATTATCAAAATGGCCACATATATATGATCATAATGGTTATGAAATGATGAAATGACTATAAATATTACCATAATGCTCATGAAATTATCAAACTGACCATATGTTTGATCATAATGATCATAAAATTATCAAGATGGCCACATATATATTATTATAATGGTCATAAAATGATCAAAATGACCATATATAATCATAATGGTCATAAAATGATCAAAATGACCATATATAATCATAATGGTCATAAAATGATCAAAATGACCATTATTACATTATCATAATGGTCATAAAACAAAATATAAAGTGACATGACCACAACCACTACTAGGAGAGCCATCTTTTTTATTCTCCAGCAGTCTCATTTGTATAGACTCATTTGTAGATATACATACATCGATGTAAGAAGAATCATTTTTCAGGAATGTTTTGTGACAACTATTATTTACCGGATGATAGGAAGTAAAAAGTTATGGAATTTTTAGGTGTTACGGCGCCGTCATCTAGCCAGCTGAATTCATGAAAAATAAATTTGCGGTCAAATGGGAGGCAGTTCGAATCGAAAATATTGATTTTCGTTCAAAATGTCGCTCGTTTTTCACCGGTGAAATGGAAAATCGAGAAAATAGAGAAAATCCCTCTATGATTCCTTGATATTTATAGATCCGGTGGCTTTTTAGATTCTGATGTACGGTCGTAAAATGAACAAAATCATGTTGAATGGAAATATTCTAGATCGGCGTAGACACCGATCGAATATTCTCAAGATGCAACATGTACAGGATAATCTTCCGCGACTGGACGTAGCTCGTACACTATAATTGCTCGATTCACTTCCATACTTCATAATATTTACATGCCATTCTAACAATCCTATTGTATCAAAAGATTGTTACAACATCAGGTGGATAAAATTTAATCTTAAAAAATAAAATTATTCATCAAATGAATAAAAACTTTTCTGAAAATTTCACTACTGCACATACTTCCTACATGCACATTGTTGTACAAGAAATTAAAAAAAGAATCATTTCTTTATAATATTAGTGTAACCATTATCCTCTGTCAAGTACAAGCCAATCATAATTTCTAGAACGTATAAAATTCTGTTTGGTGCTTTAATTTTCACGTAGATAGACATTTATTTACAGTTCTTAGCATATGGAGTTTTTTTACAGCACCTAACGCAAAATATTATTTTACTAATATTATTTTATAAAAAATTATTATATATATTTAGTATTTACTATATTTATGTGTGACACACACCAATATGATTCCCGCCCTATAGGAATATCATTGAATTACCCGATGACGTAGCAAGCTCCTAGATAAAGGGAGGAAACACACCCCTCAAAGGGTTAGGGAATATAATAAAAAATCGATTTTTTAGATTACACGGAACCTCCCCCATTAATTTCGAGAAGTAGCTCGACCGAAGCATCCCGTAAAAACAGCGGTGAACGCGCTAAGGCGTGTTTCGCGTTTTATTTGTAACACTCGGAGACCCGTCCGGTCTCACGCAGCGGCGCATACCGGGGAAGAGTTCGAAAAATGCAACCCGGGACCCGCAAAGAAAAACCGCGATATCGAAAGAGCGGAGATAAAAGAACATGGTAGAGAAAGAAAGAGAGAGAGAGAGAGACAGAGAGAGAGAGAGAGAGAGAGAGAGAGAGCAGGGGGAGAGCAAAAGAAGCGATCATGCCGGAACGAGCAGCAGCTGCCTCGAGGAAGCGTTCTTCGACAGAAACGAGAGAGCCCCGGTGACCAATTAAACCGCGAATCACCGGCAATGGGCTTGATCCACGTGTTCCGGGCAAGAACGGACTGCAGGTGGAATTCGAGGCGCGGGCTGGCCCGAATGCCACGTCTGTTACGGACGTTTTCGTCACTGAACGACAAAGGTAAATCGACCCCGGCGAATTCCCCTTTCGAGAATCGAGCCGACGCGTCCGAAACAATTAAACGAAGAAACGGTATTGTTGCATTCCGCTGCGGGTGCATACGGCCCGAAAAGTATCCCGAGACGATCCATCCGCACCATTGTGGCCATAATGGTCATTTTTATAATTTTATGACCATTATGATCACATACATGTTCATTTAAATCATTTTATGACCATTATGATCATACATATGGTCATTTAGATAATTTTTATGACCATTATGATCATACATATGGCCATTTTTATAATTTTATGACCATTATGATCACATACATGTTCATTTAAATCATTTTATGACCATTCTGATCATACATATGGTCATTTAGATAATTTGTATGACCATTATGATCATACATATGGCCATTTTAATCATTTTATGACCATTATGATCATATATGTATGTGGTCATTTTGATCATTTACTTCCCATTTATTTCACCGAAAAAGTCTATCAAACGTGCTCAATATTGTCCCGTGGGTTGCAGAAATATTTTCAACTTTTCCTTTGCACGCTGACGGTGGTCTTGTTTACAAACCATAAATTGTTTATATATGTAGATGGGAGGTATTGTGTATGCATACTTTAATAACGACCTTCACAGCGACCTTTAATTTTCTAAATGCTATGTATTTTTGGATACCGCACGAAAGCGTGTGCCAAGGTGACCTCCAAGATCATACAAGGTCACAAATGGAAGAAATACTATTTTTTCTACACAGTATTTTGTCACATCTATTTAGCATGCACGTTTGATTATTATCGATATTTCCTGGTGGTCCAATTGTTTAGACTTGCACAATTTTTACATTAAAAATTTTAATGCACGTTTTGAGGATGAACTATATGTTGTGAAAAATGCAATATCTAAAAAAAAATTTGCGTTGCGAGTAATTGATTATGGTTATTATGAAAACGCGAATCTCGTTTTTCTATACAATTTCAACGGACAGGAAATGGCAGACTGCCATATTCCCGTTACAGTGAAGTGCCGAGAAAAAAATTCTTCAACTTCGAAAGCCCGCTCGCTCTGCCTTTGACAATGAAGTTCGGAGAAAGTTGTTTAACAAACTTAGCACTTGATATATTTTCCCCCGTAACTTTGTACAATGGCCGACAACTTTTCTTTTTTTTTACTTTTTCTCTTCTCTCTTCAGCTCGTTTCTTTCGATCGTAAAACGCAAACGAGAATTCTCGTAACTGGTCTTTTACGGTTAAAGCGTGAAGAACGGCGGAGAACTCGTGATTCTTTTAAGTGTCGAAATGAATTGAGGCGGATAATGAATCGAAATTAACTTCTGTTAATTATCCCGTGTAAATTTAGACCTACAAGCTCTAAGTCGAACTTGTAATTAAACGCCGTGTAATTATATCTCAATCCCGCGAGAGAAAAAATCATGCAGGTGGACGAGCTATGTCAATTTGCTGTTTCAACACTGCGAACGAAATTATTACGAGGAAAATTAAAATTGCTGTTTCGTTTTAAATGCACTTTAAAAAGATGTGAAAATTATTTCGATGGTGATTAGACTGTGGATCTTCAAAATAAAAATTGTCCAATTCAAAATTACTCTAACGTTACAAAATTACTATGACAGTGTCCCCTAAACTCTTCCAATGACTTTTTATTTTTGCAATTCGATCTATTAATTTTTCCTTCACAAATGCACGAAATAAACCGTGGATCTTCAAAAGAAAAATTGTCCATGTCAAAAGTAAAAAATCAAAATTACTATAACGATAGAAAATTACTATGATAGCGTCCCAAAATTCTTCCAATAATTTTTTATTTTTGTAATTCGATCAATTAATTTTCTCTGTGATAAATTGTTTATATAGATAGGAAGTATTATGTATACTTTAATAATGACCCTCAATTTTTTGAATGCTATTTTTTTTTTGGATATTGAAAGCGTGTAACAAGGTCATCTCCAAGCTTGTACAAGGTCATAAATGGAAGAAATACTTCTGACATGGACTGTGGATCTTGAAAATAAAAATTGTCCAAGTCAAAAGTAAAGAATCAAAATTACGAAATTACTGTGACAGCATCCCCAAATTCTTGCAATGACTTTTTATGTTTGCAATTGGATCTATTAATGTGTCCTTCACAAACGCATGAAACACGAAGTGTAATTAGGAGACCCTTCACTGAACGACTAACTTCTATTGATGCAGGTACAGGTGGTTGCGACTAAATTGATTTGTAGTGGCCGTTGTAGCTCGAGGTATACTTAACTGTTGACTAAGTGATTGACAGAGGCTTACCAACAGTGACGGACAGCCTTATGTTTACTGATCTTGTCGGTGCGTGAGCTTTGCGGCGGTCAAGTGAAATCGGTGTGTTTGCTTATGTTGATTTGATTGAATTGACTCTTGGTTCTCCTCGAGTCACTTTCTTGAGGGCTTTAACCAATACACTTTGACGGAGGAAACTGCGCGCAAACAAGTATAAACTCCGACGCAGCGAACAATCCTACACCATCTAGCCGAACTGCGAAAATGTCGATACTACGATCCAGTAAATACGATTGAAAATTTATCGATATTTACCGAGAACAAGGATTCTTGACATTTTCCCAGAAATCCCCTATATAATTATCAGAAAGTCTAAAATAATTATTATTTGTTCAATCTCGCGGCAACATCACTGTTAGAAATTTTAAATCGTTGTTTTCGGAGATTTCACATTGATCTTTTTAAGTAGAATTATAGATCGACATTTTCTATAAAAAAAAAAAGTATGTCGTAAAACTTTGTCTTTGAAAATATCAATGATTAAGCTAATTCTTATTCGAGCTTTAGCTAATTCTTTGTCGTGTTTGTAATATCGTCGTTCTTTGTAATATCAAAAATTAGTAATTAATAAATTGTAAATTTCTTTTATGCGTTCATAGCTGAATTGATACACGAAATTCAAAATTGTAGGAAAATTTTTAAAATTGAAGATGTCAATATATGGATTTATTAAAATAATTAAGGGAAGAAATAACACTCTATTTAGTTTCTATTCCTTGAAATCGATGCAGACCATTTTTATTTTGCCTAAAGATCTGCAGTAATTAATATTAAATTAAAAATTATTATATTAATTATAATTATGCATATTGTTGAGGATTGGTAAAGGGAGAGGTGGTGGAATGGATTTGAAACCCTGAGGGGACCAAATTAAAAAAAAAAAAAAATATAATTATGCATATTAATATTAAAAATTATGATACATATAAGTTATAGTTATTGATATTAATATTAAAAATTATAATATTAATTATAATTATTAATATTAATATTAAAAATCGGTATTAATAACGAAGTAATGTTCTAGTGCTCCTAGGGTTATTTAATATGCAGGGTGTTCGAAAAGTGTTGTTCAATCAACCCTTTCGAGGAGACACAATGGGACACCCTGTAGGATTGTGGCAAGCGCCTAATTTTCTCGATGGCCTGTATCCCGATGAAATTTCAGAAATTAGCTCGTTTCGCGTTACAGGTAATTTTTAGCTGTATTGTGTTTCGTAAAAGTTGAACAAGCCGAGCGTCTAAGCAACGTTCCGTCGCTGCTCTTTCTTAAAGATTCCTCGTGCACGTCGCTGACAGGAGACATTTAACCAAAACCTACCGAATCCGTACCGCGTGCAGTGACATCTCGGTATTCCTGTCCTCGCTGGTACGTGCACCGTACAAGTACGCACACACACGTGCGCACAAGTGTTATGCGACAGATTCGTGCATAGACTGCCCCGGTATTTTCGGATTCGACTGAAATTCGTTTCTTTTTTTCTCTTTCAACGGCGGAATAAGAATGGCAAACAATGTGAAAGTGAAATTTTAACGAACACACGACGAAATATCGGACAGGATCTACATATATTAGCTCGCGGTCGTCTCCGACTTGAAAATGTTTGGCCATTTCGAAACGCATCTGCGTGAAGGGATTCAGGACATTTCCTAAGCACACAAGCTCACGGGAACGCTAAATTAGAAAAATCAATCTTTCCTTCGGGGAAGTCTTCAGGTCCATTGTTATTTCGGAGACTCGACGAAAGTTTCCTGTACGATTTTAAGGATGATTTAATTTTGGATTTAATGTTCGTAGACATGTTCCTGTATTTTTCCTTTAAGTTTGAGGTTTGTTCGTTAATTTTTTCACTGTTTTACCGGACCTACTATGTTTTTTCTTTATGCTCGAGGGTCGAATCGATATACAGTGAGTGTAAAAAGTATTCGTACACTTTACAAAACCGTATAACTTTTTAAAAATTGCACCATACGATTTGAGCTTTTTGGTGATGTTAGGAGAATTAATTTACTAGTTAATGTGTAAATAATTGTTTTAAAAATTATTATTGGTTACATTTGCAAAGTAAAATGTAAAGCTCGCGTTTTTTAAATTTTTTATCTGTGCCCGTAATGAAAATTTAAAACATTTATTTTATATATCTAAGTAAGTTGTACACACGTACAAAGTTTCATTGAAATGTGTTGACGTATAAAAAAGCTATGTGTAAAATTAAAGTGGCGGTGGTAGGTTTAGTATTAATACAACCTGAAAGTGATAAATGACTTCAAAAAAGAGAGAAAAATAGCAAAAAATGTATCAATGATTTAGGCGCATGGGTTCTATCAATTGTTAATTAATTAATAGCAAATTTATTTTAAAATTCTTGAGAATGGTCTGAAACAAGCCCGAAACGTTGAAGTTAAATACGTGATAAATTGCAAATTTTCTTTTAATTAATTAACAATTGATCGAATCCGTGCGCCGA
Organism: Lasioglossum leucozonium; assembly: GCA_028454225.1. Lineage (NCBI taxonomy): Eukaryota > Metazoa > Arthropoda > Insecta > Hymenoptera > Halictidae > Lasioglossum > Lasioglossum leucozonium. The sequence continues at coordinate 13,776,081 of CM052221.1, read as the reverse complement.
GATCATTAATAGATTTATCATTAACAATTTACGATCGATACAAGGAAATATTTAAAAATAGCAAAGCGAGGAAGGAAATATTACAAACTCAGAAAAATGGAAAGAATGAAATACCAATTACTTCGCTAGCACTACTGTTATTCCAAAATAATATTTCGTGGAAACCATTTCAGTCCAGTTACGCAAAAGAATATAATTCGTTTTCCACCCTCGTTTTCCAACTTCAACGATCCTTTCATGACATCCGTGTCATACTAAACACGTATCAAAATCGGCGTGTGTCTAAAGTAATCCATTTAGTCATGGAACCTTTATTCATAGTCATTTACCATATTTCGAGTTTTATCTCGCCGTAATGTACAGGGTGTATAAAAATTATATGTCACGAATACCGTGGCGGGATTCTATACCTCTGGATCGGTGGAGATCTGTTAAAAAAATTGACTGCAAAATTAACTTTGACCCTTTCTTTTAAGGTTAAAAAATTTTTTATCGTATCGTAAAAGTCTCACAGAAACAATGAGTCTCGAGGCAACCGTTCTCTTAAAAAACAACTTTGACGTTTCATAAACTAATTTCTTCCATATGTCTATAGAGTGTCCCAAAATGGTATAAACGTGGAGAGAATGATTCTACGTGAGAAAATAAATTGATAATATGTTAGTGAAAAGTTCGTTGAAAATATGAGAATAAATGTTTTTCATTTGACGCCTCGGTTTCGAGAAGTTAATGTTTGAAAATTCAGTGAACACGCGTGCTATGGAATGACAATCGTTTGACGCGTCTGTTCATGACCTACTAATTCTACTTGTTCCAAACGTTAGGCACGCGAACTTGACGGATTTTTAAAGTCAATTTTCTCGAAAACGAGACGTCAAACGAAAAAAATTTATTCTATATTTTCAATTTATTTTCTCATGTAGAATCATTTCCTACACCATTTTGGGAAACCCTGTAGACATATGGAAGAAATTAATTCACGAAACTTCAGTCGTTTTTAAAGGGAACGGTTGACTTGAGATCCATTGATCCCTTGAGACTTTTGTTCTTTGCGATGAATATGATAAAAAATTTGTTAACCTTAAAAGAAAGGGTCAAAGTTAATTTTGCGGTCAATTTGTTTAACAGATCTCCACCGACTCAGAGGTATAGAATCCCTCCACGGTATTCGTGATATATAATTTTTATACACCCTGTACAGAAAGTTATGTACAAAAATAAATGAAAAACGCATGGCTATCGTTTTGTGACACGGTAAGAGAGTGTTGAATGAAGAAAAACGTATCGTGGGTGTCGCGACGAACGGTATAGACGAGGCGGAGTGGGGGGCGGAGTGAAGGGGTAGGAACACCCTTTGGTGGTACGAATTGGCGCGTGCAATTGCACCCCGTAATTGGGGCTTGGACATTGAATGGAAATACGAGTGTGGAGTGTGTTCGACACGCTTCGTTGGCCGCGTAATTTTCGCGCGGTGCACCGCGCCAGAATTTTTAAGAGATTATTTTTTCGGGGAGGATGTGGGCTCTCTCTTTCTCTCTCGCAGAGTGGTACTCGTGTTCCATTAGAGGCTCGAGTCAACTCTGCCGTCACATGTACTTTACTACTATGAAAAACGGAGATACAAGAGGTAGGTAGGAGGAGGGGGCGGGGGTGACGCGCGAAGAGCCACTGGGAAATGAAAAGAGAGGCGGAAAAGCCGAAATGAATAGTCAATCAACAGAAAAATGCGGTAGTTTCATGGACTGTGTGGCGTTTAGACGATGATGAGACGGGAAACGTATCATTTGAAGGCGATTCATGAATTATTAAAACTAATTAATTTTGGTTAGACGAGTCAGCGAGAATCTGGTGAACAGAGGGGAGGGACGACCCGCCAGCGATGGTTTAATTGAAAAAGTCGCGGGAGAACGTATGTACTACGCGAGAGAGAGAGAGAGAGAGAGAGAGAGAGAGAGAGAGAGAGAGAGAGAGATCGTGCGGATTCGTTCAGGGATGCTTTAATTTTCCCCGGATTATTTACGTGCGATCTATATTCGCGCTAATTAGGAGCCCCTTTGATCGCCGGTACACCGAGCCGGCTACAGATGTTGTTATTAATTAAGAATAACTGGACGACATATGCTACTTAATTAATCGGAGGCGAATTTACAAGACCAAGAAGAAGATTCGAATAATCATTTCAGAAGAAGTTGTCACATTTTCTTTTCAAATCCTAAAGTGATTGGAAGTAGAAAGTTTTATGCAAAATAAAATTTTTTCACCCGAATTGCAACAAAGTGGAGTGAAACAGGAATTTATTTATATAATGTTGAAAATAATATAATAGTATTTTTAAATACTTCTAATATGTGTTTATTATAAATCCGCTGTCTAATTATAAATGAATTATCTCTCTATGTCTAATTATCCAATCATGAAAAGAAAAGAAAAATTTGTTGGAGAATAACAGAATCTCTCAATGATAAGAATAAAAAATTAATTCTTTATTAAATATTTGCCCTACAGAAGATCCAAAAATTTGTTGTATAATAACAGGATCTCTCAATGCTAAGAATAAAAACTTAATTTTTTATTAAATATTTGCCCTATAGAAGATCTGAGACAGAAGAACAGAATCCCTCAATGATAAAAATTAAAAAAATTCTTTATTAAATATTTGCTCCACAGAAGATTCGTTCTCGCAGAAATCAAAGCAATTTGTTTATTGCTTTAAGGTTTGTATAGCGTATGCATTATAAATTATACAATATATGGTTGTGTTACAATACGACTTTAAAGCAATTTATTGCAATTAATTCTCAACTGTTGAAAAGGCTATTAGAAAATGGCCGGTAAGTAGAAATGAGAAATGGAGGATTCGACGGATCGGTGAATTTGTTGGAGAAAAAAAGGCGAGTGAAATGGCAAGAGATAAAACCATAGGAAGGCAGACCATATGCTCTGCATAGAAGCCTACTAGTACGATAACACTGAGTATGATTTAATTAGTGTGATCCGACCTGGTCCCCGGAGCCGCACGAGAGGTCTCCTGCATGTCTGTATGCTCCTTGTACACGTATCTTCACCCTCCTCTCTCGCTCGCCCTCATTTTCTAGCTTCATGAGCGAAACCACTTCGCCCTCTAACTATCCTTCTGGCACGCAATCCTCCTTTGCATCAGGGGGATGGGCGGAAAAGAACCAAGCGAAAAAACTCCTCGGCTGCTTGACGAATAATACAAGCTAACACAGCAGATAAACGCAAGTCGTACCCGTTTCTGTATGAGGAATTCTCGTTACCGTCGTTAGGTGGCGGCAAGACGGAGACACCGAGCCAAATAAAATCCAAAAGCACGCCACGCTACGTACACAAACCGTGCACGCCGCCGCGACAAGCAAAAGTGTCCTCGCCCGGGCTGCATCGAAACACTTCTTTTTTCAGTCGCATTCTTTCTCGCATGAAAACAGACCGAACCGAGATAAACAAATTACGTGTGGGATAAAATCAATGTGTATACTACCTTCTCGCAACATGATTTTTCTCGTATAGAACCAGACTGATTCGAAAGTATAAGATTGATTTATATTTGCCTATGTAAAATTTTATAAATTTTAACGTTATTTTAGTTAAAAATAAATTCAAAATTTTATAAATTTTTAAAAATTGTTTTAGTTAGAAACAAATTAAACATTTTATGAATTTTTAAAAATTGTTTTAGTTAAAAATAAATTATTTTAAGTATGTACGAAATAAACATTTTCCATCAGAGAAACGGAGTCGGATTAGAAGTAGTGTCTTCTTTAATTCGAGCAAAGGAACAATAATCTTTTAATGTTTTTCACCCTGAATTTATGCCGGGAAAATCGTTGTGTCAAGTAAAGAACAAATAGCTCAACATTTCAGGAAAAATAATATACCTTTTACAGAAAAATGCGACAGCCTGAAACACCTTGATGGGTCATTGATAAGTGGGCGTGTCCATGGCATAAGCGAGCAGACCAATCATTTTCGTCGGAACACGTTCATACATTCAAAGAAAGACATCTATATTTCTTTGATTCCCTCCGCGACGTTTGTCCCCTGTTTCACCATGTTTTTTTTTTCTCATGACATAAATTAGGGCTGCCCGAGATACGTTAGGTCTTGCTTGGATATGTCGGAATACCCTGGCAGCCCTTCTCTCCCTCTTTCAGTTAGTTTAGAACGCTCCCTACTATTTTCAAAGGCATAATTCGTCGAGGGAGAAGAGTCATGTTATTCTAGAAACAATAAAAAAATAACTGTATAAAAATTCTAAAATTCTGTAGGCTCGCTATAGTCGAACCTTTTCTGATGTCAATCTTCCATTTCTGAACAATTAATAAGAAACTTTTTAAATATTGATTAAACAAATAATTTTTTAAATATTTTTATGCGACCACATTCCTTGATCGAACATATTTTTAAAAAATTTATTGGTCTCTGTTAAAATAATGAATCTCATAGTGCGGGACAAAATAACAGGACACTTCGCATATTTGTGTATATTGTGTGTCGAAAGGAAACGTACAATCGATATATATAGGACACTCCACATAGTTGTGTATATTGTGTGATGAAATGAAATGTACAAAAAATTATATGTCACGAATACCATGGCGGAATTCTATACCTCTGGATCGATGGAGATCTGTTAAAAAATTGGACCGCTAAATTGATCTTGACCCTTTCCCTTAAGGTTAAAAAATTTTTTATCGTATTCATCGCAAGGAACAAAAGTCTCAAGGGATCAATGGATCTCAAGTGAACCGTTCCCTCTAAAAACGACTGAAGTTTCGTGAATTAATTTCTTCCATATGTCTACAGGGTTTCCCAAAATGGTATAAACATGTAGGGAATGATTCTACATGAGAAAATAAATTGAAAATATAGAATAAATTTTTTTGTTTGACGCCTCGTTTTCGAGAAAAGTGATTTTAAAAATCCGTCAAGTTCGCGTGCCTAACGTGTGGAACAAGTAGAATTAATAGGTCATGAACAGACGCGTCAAACGATTGCCATTCAAGAGCACGCGTGTTCGCTGAATTTTCAAACATTAACTTCTCGAAACCGAGGCGTCAAATGAAAAACATTTATTCTCATATTTTCAACGAACTTTTCACTAACATATTATCAATTTATTTTCTCGTGTAGAACCATTCCCTCCACGTTTATACCATTTTGGGACACCCTATAGACATATGGAAGAAATTAGTTTATGAAACGTCAAAGTTGTTTTTTAAGAGAACGGTTCACTCGAGACCCATTGTTTCTGTGAGACTTTTACGATACGATAAAAACTTTTTAACCTTAAAAGAAAGGGTCAAAGTTAATTTATCAGTTATTTATAGTTAACAGATCTCTACCGATCCAGAGGTATAGAATCCCTCCACGGTATTCGTGACATATAATTTTTATACACCCTGTACAATTAATGCTGTATAAACAGGACACTTCACATAGTTGTGTATATTGTGTGTTGAAAGAAAATGTACTATCCATGCAGTGTATAGCATCTCTAGGATAGAATTACAGCTATTTTAATATAGAAACCACATGCTCGGTATTAACAACGACTGTTACATAGTCTTTATTATTGGACGCTTCTTGTCACTCCGGCTGAACAATGCAAAAATTTGCATGCGTCACTGTTGGGCTCGTACCGAATTCCTCGCCGCACCTCTATGAGAAAATTCTGTAGCACGCTCTAGAGAATTTGATATCTTTGCGGATTCGCCAAGAATAATTTTAACATTGTTTACCAATATAAATTGGTGATGCTCTCGGCGCAAAGGTTCGATCAATATTTAACCGGTTGAATTTACATCTCAAATAATTAAGAAATGTATTCATGACATTTATTATCCTTTGCTTATTGCCAAACAAAGAGAAGAAAAAGTTATAAATACGGGGCCAAAAAACTGGAGAAACACCGTTGTCCTCCCATATGTGGAAAATATATCAAATGATTTAAAGAGAATATCCAGAAAAATTGGGTTTCACACTATATACAAAATACCGTACTATTTAAGATAGACTACCTATGTTAAAAAATAGTAATATCATACAATACTCAATACCATGTAAAGGATGTAACCAAGTATTGTATATTGGACAAACATCAAGACTGTTAGAAACTAGAATCAAAGAACATAAAAGAAACATCTATTCAAATCCAACACAACACACTGCATTAACAAAACATTCAATTGAGTTTGACCATAGTTTTGACTTTGAAAATGTTAAAATAATAGATAAAGAAAATAATTTAAATAATAGGATATTAATGGAAACGATTCACATAATTAAACATCCCAGCGTTAATCTTAGGTATGAAACACCTAAGATTCAAGAATATTACGCAACTCTACTGATCCAGTAGCGGTTATGATGAATCCATTTCGTAATATTATCTATGCATTGACTTGTTATTTTTATAACATCTAAATTATAATATTGTTTTAACATAATTAAATGTCATTAACAATCTCATTGATGTTTTTTCAACACCATATTGATCTATAAACATGGTATAAAGTTTTCGGCGCTACGGTTCGATCAATTACAACAATATAATAGTTAGCAGATTCAAACCCGAATCGTTAACGTTTGAAGATTTCATAAAAATAACTATTATATTGTTGTAATTGATCGAACCGTAGCGCCGAAAACTTTATACCATGTTTATTAAACAATTTACGATCGAAAAAAACGTTAACATTTATATTGATCTATATCGTACTTGCAGTTTAGGTAACTTTGTTGTTGACGGTTCTCTACGGTTTGAAATAACGATTAGTTTCGTTTTGTATCGATAGATTGATGCCTATTGTTTCGGTTTCTATCAGCTCCGTGACCATGCCCTAATACCTTGTGTGACGACAAATCAACAACACATTGTTGCGGTATTCATTTTCGTCTTTAATCATTTTTATAAAGCATGTAAGCTATACATTACGGAATTTTTACAGTGATCAAACCCATTTCCGCCACAATGAAATTAATTAAATATTATTAAACATTTTTACAGACGCGGTTTTTTCTCTTTCTTGAAAATGATCCACATAGGGATCGAAACGTCGAAAGTTTAACTCAAACTCGCAAATTTGCTTTAAATTCTGTTGAATATTGATCGAACCTTTGCGCCGAGAGTATCGCCAATTTATATATCAACCTTATACGATCGAGAAGGCAAGAAAATATTGTTTACCAATGTTTGGTCCTCTGTTTCGGTGCGTATAAAATGTATTAACGCTTTCCGATCGTTTCTCTATCGCAGCGATCTGAAGCAGCTGATTCGATTTTCCTGCTTAGCAAGTGTAAACCGTTGCCTGTTGCACGCGAGTGTGTTATCGAACGCACGATAATAAACTTTGTGACAGTAATTATGCCAGTGTTTGGAGTTCCTCGACTTCAATTCGTGAATTGAATTTCTACGAGTTTAACGAGTCCACGGTGCTGCATGAAATGTAATTATCGTTAACATATTGCAGACATTCATTGGAACTCTAGCCCCCGCAGGACACGATTTCACAGCTTTTTGCCGAAGTATCGAACGCGGGCTTAGGCGTGTGCGACTACGCGCGTTTCGTCGCGTTATTTAACACGGAATAATAATTATCTTCATTATACGGTCCTGTAAAAATTACCGCTCAAACAGCTCTGTTATTTAAAGAAAAGAAACGTTGTTCAGGTCAGTGTAATAATTTTTTTTTCAACGCAAGAATTTCCGGAGATTTCAAGGTCACATTAATTTTTCTACATCATAGATCGACATTTTCTATTAAAAAAACTACGTCGAAAAATTATAAGTTCGGCAGATATTTTAATTCAGGATCGGAAACTTGGATAATTAAGCGGACGCTTGATTTGTTCGACGAAGTAATTTTTACGTATGAGTAATAATGAGGCTAACGAAAAGTTGAGCAAACGAGTAGAGATCCGCCGACTCTTCCGTGTCCGTTCGGCCTTGTGCAAACGTGCCAAAAACTTTTTCTCTCTCCCTCTCTCTCTCTCAAAAAAAAGGTGGGAGTGGGGGGAAGAAGCACTCGTAAAGTTTTAGGCGAAAGAGGGTCATCGTGTACACGGGTGAGTTCCGCGGGATGCAAATAGTTCATTACGAGTTGCATTTTCAATAAAACTGCTCCCCCCTCCCCCACCCGCCGACTGAATGCTGATTCGAGTACTCGAACACAGGTTTCTTCGCTGTTCGTTCTTCGCTGCTGGCTCCGTTCGAAAACCTGGCCCGTGAATAAAAAAAAAACAAACAATTGATTCATTAGGAAGAAACATTTCTCCACGCGGGGAGGGGGGAAAAGAATGCGTTTCAATTTTCCGACAGCGAACAAAAAGGTTGCACGAACGGCGAGCGGACTTGAATACAATAGCGGCTTCGGATGAAATCAGAACGGGTCCGCGTTATTTTTACGGGGATGTAATGCAATTCTCTCGTAACTTTATTAGAAGGGAACGTAAACTGTTGGCCGCTTCGAAACGTTCTGTAGCTGGACTCTGAACATAAGAATCGTAACGAATCACATTATACAGAGAGTTCGTCCACGAGGGACAGAGAGGTCGCATGAAATTATTTTTATAATTTTTATAATGATCATACTTACATTGTAGAATTGTACGAATTGACCGTAGAAAATTATTCGAAACAATTTCCGATTAATAACGTGACCTTGAAGTGATCTCTGACTTGTACAATTGTACGAATTGATCCACGCTGTGAAACCGTACCAAATTATTGGAAACAATTTCTGATTAATAACGTGACCTTGAAGTGACCTCTGACTTGTACAATTGTACAAACGTAACAAATTATTGGAAACAATTTCTGATTAATAACGTGACCTTGAAGTGACCTCTGACTTGTACAATTGTACAAACGTAACAAATTATTGGAAACAATTTCTGATTAATAACGTGACCTGTAAGTGACCTCTGACTTGCAAAATTGTACGCATTGATCGACGCTGTGAAACAATAAAAATTATTGGAAACAATTTCTGATTAATAACGTGACCTTGAAGTGACCTCTGACTTGCAAAATTGTACGAATTGATCGACGCTGTGAAACAATAAAAATTATTGGAAATAATTTCTGATTAATAACGTGACCTTGGAGTGATTTCTGACTCGTAAAATTGTATGAATCGATCAACGCTGTGAAACAAATTATTTGAGAGAATTTCAGATTAATAACGTGACCTTCAAGTAACCTCTGACTTCTAAAATCGCAAACCTGCAAGAAAATATCTGTTATGTCGTCAGCAATGATGAATGAAGGGGATATTTAGGTGTCAACATTTAAGTAGACCACCCTGTATACATCGTAATTTATGAAATTCATTAAAACGAGTAAGGCGTGAACAACAGGATCATCGAATGGAGGCTGCACAACTGATCGATGCACCGATCGCTTATTTATTAACGACGAGGAAATCTATTCGGACCGGTCACCGACATTGATTACGTTTGTTTGCTAAGAACAAAGAGCAGCCCGAGACAAAGCCAGATCACAGATTACTTGGACGGAACGGAGGCTAAAGCGTTCCTTTTAAGCGTGACTAATGCCTCCAGTCTCTGAGCTCATGGCTCAGGTGTTTTCGAGGACTACAATGAGATGCGGCTTGTCCTGGCTATTTACGCACGTGCGGCCCCGAAACAGTCTTCCACCTGCTCGATAAAGTATCTGCCTGCCAGCTGGTAACTGCAGTTGCTAATCGTGCTGATGCAATTTCAAGAAGATACGAACGATGCAACGTACCGAACCACGAAGTTTATGCGCTCGCATACGGAGCCCGAACGAAATTAACGAACGCCGAACCAAAATCCGAAGGTACTCGGCAATTTTTCAATGCACTCTGGCTAAAGTTATTTCATCAAACAAAGTCATATTTGAATATTTACACTTCAGACTTTACTCGGCTTGGAAAATAGTAATTTAAGTAGGAACAATATAAATAGACAATATCTCGAACTATTATTTTCAGCAAAAATATTTAAAACAAAGGAATAACTTACCAGAAATAAACCATTTCTTTATATATTTCTCTCATATATTACAAATCATTTTAACCCGGCTACGCTTAAAAAAAAGGCACTTAAGTTGTTTTAGGTCCATTTGGACCCATATCTATTTATTTAATGTTTAGCTATAAAATGTTCTTAAATTTTTTATTTATCTGTTGTTATTAACGTAAATTACATACTAATTAAAAATTACATTCGTAAACGTAAATTACATACGTAATTAAATTAACTTATTCGGAGTCTCTTGTACAATAAATGCAAAGCGAGGCTCTGTGCTCTTCACAAATGAATTTTGAACCGTTGATACAATGTACATCGTATTTGTGATTTTTTTTATTGGTCTCACTGCAAAAAGTACACCGTCCTCTAACCCTTTTTTATGGTAGAGCAATATCTTCAGTTCTTGTTCGTCGCTTGTTATGGTCACGAATGTGGTGACCATAATACAAACACGTATGGACCCCAAATGGACCCCTAACGCCATACGTGTAACAATTTCTATTACAAGTATTTCAAAAAGGATTTTAAATATTTTTTTTAAGTGGAAGAAAGATTTTAATAAATTATTCTCCGCCAAGAAATTTCAGACTCATCGGCCATTCCGTTTGGAAGTTACAAGCGCGCAAAGAATGCTTCGGGTCCAAATGGACCCAATAAGCGTAGCCGGGTTAATGTATATTTATTTAACATAAAGGAATAAATTACCAGAAATAAAATATCACTTTATATATTTTTGTGATATATTGTAAATTATTTTAATATTTTGATATATTGAAAACTTGAATGAAATATTTCAAGCTAAATAGGATCGACCGAGCTCCGACTTAATTAGAAAATGACTCGTTCTATTTTAACGGGTGAAAAGCCGGTGTTCAGGAAAAATGAAAATACAAGGAATGAACGTATGGCGAGCCAGTCAACGCGTACCCTAGATACACAGGTGTGCTTGTTAAAGTCTACAATGCTCGTTCTTTCGAGTGGTCAGCAGGCAACGTGTGTCTTACATTTTCCTAGTTTCCTACTTGCTAGCGATGACTACATAGAAGAGGAAAAGTGCGGAATTAAAACTGAAGTGTCTACACGGTGTACACTCGGGGCGAGCGTAACGAAGAAACAGAAAAAACGCAGGTTCTGGTTGCGACGGGCCACGGAGTACGGAAACGGTGCGCTCGGTGCGATGGTAGAAAGTTCCCGAAGTTCTTTCCGTTGTTTCGTCAAGGGGAGGGGTGGGGTGCATTCACGGGAGGAGAATATAAAAGGCTTTGATGAGCCGGCTGCATAGCGGAGCATCTGTCTGGTCCACCGACAAATCGGGCAGGTTGCTCCTCCGCACCTGCGACTCCGGCCCCCGTAAACGCCGCGCGACCCCTAACCCCAACGATCGTAGAACCCGGGAACAAGATCGTTTCCTCCGAGCCTCAAAGGTCACACACATGATCGTCAATCAACGCAGCCCGCTTCCAGCTAGAGCTTACCCAAGCTGAATAACCTTCCGTAAGTGTTTTGCCTACACTTCCGTTACGGGCAAATTGAAACGCGCGCCGCGCCGCACGTAACCTCCGCCGAGGGTAATGAGAGGGAAGCATTCAACAGACGGGCTAATCGTATCATCGGGAATTAAGACATGTAAATATTTGGACTGGCTACCGGCGGGGAAACAACAACGACGTCGTTCCCCTTTTTCTCGCGGAACATGTCGTAGGAATCAGACCGAATTCTTTACAACATGGAGTTTATCCTACACTGCCACAGGTGAAAGGTATTTTTTTTTTTTTTAGTAAAAACTAGAAGCTTTTCTTATGTTCGTGTATAAATTAATTCGTAGCAGTATTTTTAAACAAATACATTCTAGTTTCCTATATCTATGATTGTAAGGAAAAACGCCGCAAATTTCAACAAATTCGAGTTTATGCATTGATTGAACTTTAGAGTATAGGATTTACGTATTTATCAGAAAAAAATTATGAAAATAAATTCGAAAGGCTAAAAAAAACAATGATACAATTTAACCGATGTCCTATAAACAAAATTAGTGATCAGAACTTTAAACGGCAATGTCTCGAACATGCGGCGTTCTTCCTTATAACTACAGATATATTTACTTCGTCTATAAATGTCCACAGTGGCTCCAAAAAGTGTTCGAACACCACATTTTTGTGAAAAGTTGGGCTTTTGATTATAAAGAGGGCACCGAAATTTTCAATATTACATCAGCATGTGCAGTAGGGTGGACCTTAGTTTTTGAACGATACATTTTTTTTATTTCATCCCCCACAATTGCAACAAGTGTTGAGAAAATGATGACTTGGATCATGGGAATCCGATGCGCATCAAATTTGAAATTCGAAAATCTGAAATATGAAAATTTGAACATTTAAAATTCGAAAATTTGAAATATGAAAATTTTATGTCCTTTGTGATTTGAAAAATTCAAAATTTAGGGCGGTGAGACTGAGAGAACCTTGCAAAATAATTTTCGTGAAGTATAACTAAGGTCCACCCTAATGTGCAAACAAGTTTAAAGTATCGTTAAAATATTTTCTCGTTTGGACGAGCATTGATTGAAACAGATTGTTGAAAAGGTCGGTTTGTAGTAAGGTCTCGAACGATAAAGTGATTCATGATCGCAATTAAGATAGTGCGTGGGTGTTCAATCGAAGCCGTATCAAGTAACAGTCGTTAAATTACATTATTACGGTGCAATTTAGCTTTCGAGTGACAGTGTAAAGTCATTTAAGCCTTTCTAATGCGAATTTATTGTGTCGGAGTAGCAGACAATCGACCGGTGCACTTACTAGATAACACAATATTTGGTGTTGATGCATTGTTAATTTACTGGAGCGGTTTCCCTAGAAATCTAGATATTGCTCGACCTATATGTATACAGAATCCAAAAATTTTAGGAGAGTATCAAGTATTCTACTTATTATTATAAAATTACAAAAACAAAATAATTCCAAAAACGCCTGTCCCCTATTTTGATCCGTAGATTACGTACACAAAGTCACATGAATATCGATAAACAATTGATGAGAAATATTGCAAAGAAAGATGGTTTTTAAATATTGAATAATCAAATTTTTTCTGAACTATGACTACCTCCTTGATCGAACAAATTTCTAAAAAATTTATTGTCCTAAACCCTCTGGTTCCCAAAGTATTAGCAAAAATAGAGTTTTTGCCTATTAGCCACTAGACATTGCAGATAAAAAAAAATACGTTTCAAATCATTTTCAACAAACTGTCACTATATTAAAATTGTCACTATATTGCGTAACATGCAAATATTCACACATTTTTCAACAAACTATATTCTGTATAATTTGACCAATAATAATTTTTAAAAACAATTATTTACACAACTAGTAAATTAATTCTCCTAACATCACCAAAAAACTCAAATTGTATGGTCCAATTTTAAAAAAGTTGCGCCGTTTTGAAAAGTGTACGAATACTTTTTACACTCACTGTATTTTATCGTGCTGTACGTTTGGATGAACTTTAAATACTGAAGAATCCATTCTTCTAACAATTTTTCTATTCGGATGATCACCGACGCAACTAAGGGTCCGGGTATAAACAGAGAAAAGTCGGTGGTGAACCATCGTAAAACCCAAATGGTCAATAAACGCATTACCGCTGCTAAGGGATTGGGGGAGGGGGGCAGACCGTATATTCGAAAAAAGGAGGAGCGCTCGGGAACATTCCATATAATTGTAGAACGAGCGGGAAAGAATTCGACAAGTGTGAGGCTTAAGGAAATCTCCTACGGACAACTGTTACCAGTCGTTAAAACGGGTAACCTCCAGTTATCGCGGCATAACGCGACGAGAGAACGCTCGTAACGAAATTACAGACGCGAATGAAAACTCTAGAATGCCGTTAAAGACGACGACGTCGCGCGCGAGCGATGGTGGGCGGGGAGGAGTCACTGATATTTTCATTGAAGCGGTCGGGCGTTGATTGCGACAGCAAATAATGAAAGAGGGAAAACGCTCGGCGAGACGAGAAACGTTATTAACGGTCCCACCTGATAGGAAATTATACCAGTATTTAATTACGTTTCTCGGTTTCACTGTATTATCGTGACTATGATATATTCGCGAGCTGTCGTCACCGGTGTTCGACACCAACGATTAATGCGTTCGTTCTATCAATCTACTTCGAAACTTCTTTCGGATAAATTTCCGAAATGCCCATACCTCCGATGTTTCTTACGTATTTTGACGTGCTGATTAAGAATATGATAGTGAACATTGGCACAAATGTTATTTTCATAGCGGAAACCATACCAATCATAGTTTGTTCCATTTATTTCCGTAAATAATGGTAATTTTGAAAAATACTTCGAATAAAAGTTGTAACTCTCATCAAAATACACATTTTATGTCGTATTGATTTTTGTCATAAAAACAATAGTTTTTGAGAAAAACGACCTCACTCTGGTCATACATACATATACAGAGTGGGGCACTAACTATGTCCATCTTGAATATCTCCGTTATTTATAATAAAATGAAAAAATGTTGTACACGAAACTTGCACGGTACAGAGGGGGACATATTGTGATACAAACATTTTTCGTGTGATTGGAGGCATAGAGGTGATTTCAAGGTCACCTTGATTTTTTAAATAGAATGTCCTATTTTTTGTACCATAAATAGATAAAATGTAAAATTCTGAGTATAAAAGTGTTGACCTTCATACGCCCTAAACCTAATAGTTAATGAGATATTAGCAGTAGTTTGATACGTGTAAAGTCGTGTTGAAAGTTCAATGTCTTCGAGTGATTCGCAAAAACTACTGCTAATATCTCATTAACTATTAGGTTTAGGACGTATGAAGGTCAACACTTTTATACTCAGAATTTGATATTCTATTGATTCATGGTATAAAATGTAGGACATTCTATCAAAAAAATAAAGGTGACCTTGAAATCTCCTCTATGCCTCCAACCACACGAAAAATGTTTATCTCACAATATGTCCCCTTCTATACTGTGTAACTTTTGTATATAACATTTTTTCATATTATTACAAATAACGAAAATATTTAAGGTGGACAAAGTTATTGCCCCAGGCTGTACGTATGTATAGTGTGAGCTTTCAATCTTGATATCCCTTTTCTCAGAAAGTATTATCTTTATGACAAAAGTCAATACAACATAAAATGTGTATTTTGATGAGACCTACAACTTTTATCTGAAGTATTTTTCAAAATTTCCTATTATTAACTGAAATAAATGGAAAAAACTATGATTTTTATGGTTTTTTCACGGTTTCCGCTATGAAAATAACATTTTGCGTCAATTTTCACTATCATATTCGTAATCAGCACGTCAAGATATGGGCTTTTCGACAGTACACCCCTTCTTTCTATAAATACGGTATAGATGATCAAAAATCCGACCAAAAAAAAGCAGACGTAGCATAGAAAAACAGTTTTGACCTTGACAACATAGATCAAGGTCATCGGCGAGGAAAATATGCCCTTGTGCATTTATGCCTTCTGAGAATTTTCATAAAATGCTACACAATTCGACGAAAAGAACAATTTTTATTTATATTATTCATTATTATCCGCGTAGACTATTTCCAGTGAAAATCACATTTGGTTCCGTTTTCATAAAAATACAAAAATTTTTAACCCCGGGCAGAATAAACGTAGTAAATAAACTAAATGGATAAAAATAAAAAAGTTGCTGCAGGTATTGCTACTCACTGAAGAAATATGTATACGAGCAAATAGTGACTTTTCGATCACATTAGGAGCTGTTCCGTCACGGCGAATGGTGATACACACTGAACATATTGTTTGCGAGAGCCGGCCGTAAAAGTGTCATAAAAGGTAAATCCAACTCGTAGACCGGCGTTGCCGATACTAATGCTAACAATAAAATTTTCTCGGCAGACATTACTTACATTAAATGGTTATGGGAGATATCGAGCAAAACGTTAAGACCCGAGTCACCAGCGGAGGGGAGGCAGCGCGAATCGTGGGGAAAGAGTTACCCCCTCTCTGCCAGTACCGGATCACTGACGTAACGCGTCACGTGACCCGGCGGAAGCGTAGGGGAATAGTGGAAGGGGTAGGTAGAGCGGGGACATCAAACATTTTCACTTGCAAATATTTTAAGAAAATTCGTCACGTCGTGCGAAAGGAACGATAAATAAAAGTAGATATCTGTAACTTCGAAATTGTTTATTTTTTAAATTTAGTGTTCAGACGTATTCGGATTTAACGTGTTTAACGCGAGTCTTTCAATTAATCGGTTGAATAGAAACCGGACGGAATCGAAGCGAGAAAATTAGTTGTTTGAAAAACAGAGTTTGCCCATTTCTATGCTGGATCGACGGACTATCGAATAACTGGAACGGCCCGTTGTGCCCGCTAGTGGAGTAATTAAACTGTAATTTATAGGCGGACATTCGACAAAACTGATTGCATTCCTGACAAAATTTCCCCAATAATACATCAACAATTTTACGGTATAGTGGATCACCAAATACACCGCGCAATGATGCGGTATCAACGCGATAGTTTGTCCGCACATTATGCATCGCGGAGAGTGCACCCGCGGGTTTGGACAGGGGCGGGGGAGGAGGGACGTGGCTTACAGTTTTTATTACCGGACTCGCCAAACTTGACACCGCCGGGCTATCTCTACCCGGTGTATCGAAGATAAAATTCATCCGCTGAATCACCATCACCAGCATAAATGAACAAATTCTGGAAGAAATGAAGTCGCTGAATATTTACATGAATGTGGTCATTTTTATAAACACGGGCCATCATTTTTTTTCTAACCAATTTGTTTCGGAAATAACGTTCGCTCGAATTCAGTAAAATGTCTAATTAAAAATCTGTGTCCCGACTCTAACTTCCCCTTCCACGACGCTATTCCCCTCCGACGCGGTAACGTGACGCGTTCCACCTCTATCGCTCATGCGTTCGACACTAGGGGAGAGGGGGCAACTCTTTCCCCTCGATTCGTGCTCCCTCCCCTCATCCGACGACTTTGCTCCGGCATACTATAGCGGGTGTTAATTTCTCATTCGACCGACGTTCGGTAAAGTATCAAGACGATCGTTCGTGTAGCGTAATTAGAATTTTAATAGAGAAATATTTCATTTAATCCCACGTGACCGTCGTCAGCCTGTATCGACTCGCAAAGCTACGAAGCGGTGAATGTTCAGCGCTACACTTCTTGTGTCCACGAATGAAACTTGTCTAAAGGCACGTGCGCGTATACCGTGTGTCCTTTGGGTTTCAAACTTTGCGCTTTGAGAATCGGATAGAATGCAAATAAATGTTGCCGGATGAAGATATACTTTATCGAATTGTGTACTTGGTCGGAAACGTTCGAACGAAAATACGGTAAAACGGAATTTCGAGGGAAACAGTGTGTAATTATGGTAACTGTCCGATCTTATGAAAGATTTACAATTTAATGATCCACGCGCAGCGTTTAATATACCGCGCGGGTAAACCTTCCATACATTTAAATATGATTAATACGAAATGCAAGCCGATTATGTGCGAGAACCCGGCAGATATTAAAGTTTTACTAAAGCTTCCCTTTCGTAGTTGATCGCAGCTGCGTGTTGTGCCCGAACATTCTATTGCCAGCGAACGAATAACAAAAGCTTCGCTGCTGTTCGTGAGTTACCATTCGACCGTGAAATTAAACATTACGGCATTATTATAGCGAATTAAAGTAAACGATACAAACTTTTTAATGTGTCCAGCAGATAGTGTTGTATAGGAGAGAATGCTGATAATTTTATCAAATCAAAAATTGTGGAAAAATGTCGCTCTTGCAATGTAGGTTTTTATCCTACTCATTATTAAGAGCGCCCGAGTGGATTTGATCTTGACGGAGTTGATCGTCACTCTATAGTCCAGCGAATGGTCACTAGACGAAGCTGATTAGTAAGATTTTCGACCGATAGGTCATTTGACTGCAATTCGTTTTTCTGTATGTCACTGACCTTGTTTACTGACCAGTGGCATCGGTCACTGACCACTGACCTTGATCACTGACCATGGACGCTGACTACTGAGCACTAACATTGATCAGTGACCAGTTAGATTGGTTACTGATCATTTACATTGGTCACTGATGATTTACATCGGTTACTGATCATTTACATTCATCAGTGATGAGTTACGTTGGTCACTGATCATTTACATTGGTCACTGATGATTTACATCGGTTACTGATCATTTACATTCATCAGTGATGAGTTACGTTGGTCACTGGCCATTGATATAGGCCACTGACCGATGATATTGGTCACTGCCCATTGATATTGGTCACTGCCCATTGATATTGGTCGCTGACCATTGACCTTGGTCACTGAGCATTTACATTGGTCGCTGACCATTGACCTTGGTCACTGATCACTGGCGTTAACTACTAACCTTGGTCACTGGCCATTGACATTGTCGCCGATCACTAATCTTGGTCACTGACCACTGATCTTGATCACTGATCACTAGACTGCGGATCTTTATGCAAAATGGAAACTTTCTACTCGAATTGCAACAAGTTGGGGTTAAATAAATAATTGATTTCTTGCTGAATATGTTTAATATGTTGAAAATAATATAGTAGTATACTTAAATTCCTCAAATATCTTTACTGTCAAAAATTAGACCTACCCATTTTTATTAAAATGCATAAAGATCCGCAGTCTACTGATCACTAATTAGCTAGTTCACATGGTTTCGTCACGTAGCCCGGTATACTAATTGCATTTAAGAAATATCTCGCGTTAACCTTCCACATTATACTTAAATGTTTCAATTCACGTTACTTGCGGGTTCGCCTTTTAAGGTCGTTCTTTTCAAATGTATATCTTAGGTAAATCTGATATAGGAGGTCTGAAAATAATTTATAATTTTCTCAAACAATGTTCCGTAAGAATTTAGAAACAATGTAATATAAGATACATGTAATAATATTGTACTTGCTATATAAACCATTTGGTTTAAAGCAATAATAAATAAATAAATAATGCTAGTGTTGTAAACAATGCTAGCATTGTGTGAGTGTGCGACCATACTCTCGCTCTTAATATTTGACTGCATGGTAAACGGATTTGCAACTTAATTTGTTGCACTCATTACAACATTTACGCACAGAGAAGACATTGCTAACGGGTTACAAGATTACAGATGGAACACTCGACTATAAACAAATTATTATTTATAAAATTTTCTTTAATAAATTTACTAGCTCGAAATAATATATCGAATCCATAAGCGAAACGACTTTTCAATAGTTGGGCGAGATTATGGTAGTTTCTCGTTACTAAAGTACTTACGGGCTGAGCCAGTAATTAATTTACAATTTATATGACAAGACCGTATTCGGTCGAACCGAGAATTTCACGATTGCGTAGCGGCTAGAATTGCGCGCGAGCGTTGTTCTTATTAGAGGCGTGACCTTACATTTTTCAACATTGCCGGGATTCCTACGGTGGAAGGGTTGGCCGGGTGTCCGTGTCGAGTCACGACGGGCCATCTTGCGCAACAACAACCTTGCCTTGTTTCGTATAGCTCCACCCTCGGTTAGAGCGATCAGGAAACATAAAAGTCCGTCACGTTCGAATGGTTCGGTTAATCGGCTCCGATGATGTAGCCTGTGCTCGGCGCGGTAACGACATGGGAACGGGATCGACAGGTAGCACAAAAGGGGTCTTACACAGCATGCACACACCGTGCGAAACGATTTGACGGGGTCCAGGGAGCCACGGCGTATTGATATTAACCCGGTTCCACAGGCTACGTGCAAAAGAGAGAGGGAGAGAGAGAGAGAGAAAGGATATGCAACAGCAGCGGGACCGGAAGAAGCTGTCTAGTTAGTACTAAATCTTCGTAGTAGCAATGAGTCCCAGCAGACCTGTAATTTTCGGAAAGCTACACGCGAAACTCCCGCAATTACAAATTAATAAACGGTCTGCGGGACCTTACTGGCCTTTTCCTCTATAATTTATATCTGCCCTGCACCTTAATTACCCTCGCGGTCCGCTCTATACCGTGCACGCCGCGCAAAGTTCACTGGACAGTATCGAGTCCGTCGTTACTTCGCGATACTTGTCATTCCCGAAATCAACGAAATTTCCTCGTCGACCAACGTCTAGCAACGTACCCGTTTACCAAGGGAAGAATGCCAGTAACTATTTGTTACAGGGAAATTATCGTTGAATTTGTTCACGAGCAACAAATCCCGTGCGAAAGCTGTAAAGTCGAGGACAAATAGAATATTCATTATTTATTATTTATTTATCGATGCCGTAAACAGTGTTAGGTTCATATAGCATACATTAGTACAATACTTTACGATTAACAATGAACTTTATATCGTTGTACTAAGCTAAATCAACATGAATGGTACACGCTACAAATACTGATCTTAAATTTTTATCAACCAGTATCGATAAAGAAATAAAAAATAGACTGATCGATTGTTGAACAACACATAAATTAGAAGAGAGATTAGACGGATTTTATGAAAATGTGCAATAAATGTGAATTTTATGATAATCGAAATAATATTTACGAATTTCGAATCTAAACGTTGATCGCTAACTAAGATCCGTGAATATTTGAAATGCTAATTGGATTGTTTAAGAAGAACGGCTGAATAATTCAAAGCTTATCGCTTTCGAAGCTGCAACCCGCTGTTAGTCAATAAAACGAACTGATGCATTTTAATGGCTCGAATGTTTCGTAAAGAAGCTGTACTCGAAAAACTGTTCGCTTCCATAGTCAATCAAGGAAACTTGAATTTGGAAAAAAAGAAAACAATACTCTACCAGTGTATTATTCTACAGTTTTCTTATTAAACGTTGTATAAAAAAAAAAATTATACATAAAAATGCTTGTTATAAAATTAATGCCACTGAATGTCAATTTATTAATGCTGAAACGAACTTGATCATTAGACAGCGGATGTTTCCGCAAATATAGCAAAAGTTAGTAGGTATAATTTGAAACAGTAAAACTATTGGAAAAATTTCAAGATACTGTCATATAGTTTTTGTCCTATTGAACATATTAAGAAAGGAAATCAATTTCTATTTCACTCCCGATTTGTTGTAATTGGCATGAAAATATCGATCATAGTGTAAGAATTTAATTATCGCCTATGTTGGAAATCAGTATGGTCGATGCAAAATTGAAGACCTTTAAACAATCGAAAATTGCTGATCGAAACAAACGTGTATACAGGGTGTCTCAAAAGTGAAATGCTGAATATATTAACACTAAACCTACCACGAGGGGTCAAAATGACCCGTTTTATGTTTTTCGTTTTACAATTATAAAAAATATTAAGCTATTTACATGAAAATTGTCCAAGCACATATTGTGTTAAAAAATGCACAAAATCTAAGTGAATAGAGCCTTGACATTTTTGTAAGCTGAAACATTTTTATCGCTTTTATTGCTCGACAGATTTAGCGTTAAGAAAGCTTGGTATATTCTGTTTGAAAATACATATTTCGCAGGCGTAACTGTTACGAAACTCTTTTATTTGAAATTCTTCAAAATCTTCAAAAAAATATTGTACAAAGGATGTCTTTGATATAATAATAAAACAAAAAAAAATATTGAACAAAGTATAGATTATACACAAACTTCACAATTGTCCCAAATAATTATAAAATAAACTAACAAGTTATTTGAAATGTTATTTGAAAAGTGGCTACAATATGGCCACTGTATACAATTTTTGTAGTTCAAGAAATACTGTCTCGATCGAGATAATAGTCAATTTAGGGAGCGATAAAATAGTAAACTTTAAAAATTGTAAAAATTAGTCGAATTACGGAAATGATGATCGAATTTTCCGTCGCGGCACGATCAAAATTAAAAGAAAAATTGCATATTGCGCCAGCATATTGCATCGTGTAGTTAACTCGAGTATGTCGAATCGCAGGCGTATCAGCGAGACGACGACCGATATGTTTGGGCAACGTTATCTTCGTTTGCGACTCGGAGATTGCAATGGAGCCACTCCGGTACGTACCCTTTTTCCCCCCGACGAATTTTTCATTTGTTATCGTCTGTCAAGGGAAACGACGAGACCTTTCCCTTTATCCGCTACGACCCTTTACATAACCGTCCAAGACTCACCCCTCGACACATGCCATTGGGGAAGTTTGCTTCCAGGGGCGCTATGCGATCTACGTGCCGCGTATCAAACGTGATGTCATATTCCGCTTGGTCCCCAGTCGAGGTTCGGAGGAGTCGTACAAAAGGTATTGACGTGAAAAACATTGAAGAAACCGACGACGCGACGTCGGGCAAGATACACGATTTATGGTGTACAATAATATTACTTTTGATTTCTTTTTGATTTATGCGACCCAAGGTAACCCGCGCCGAACACCACGGGCACGGGTTACAGCTGTTCTACACGGATTCCGAAGGCAATGTAATTTCAAACAGCATCGGGCTGTCTACTCCCCCGTCCACATTTTTTTTTTTAATTTAACTGTCTAACGTTACTTCAACATTAGCAACATGGTACATTCTCTTGTAGAGTGTTTTATCGATAAATGTCCAAAGTGTCTGGCCTATAATTGTCCCCACTACAGCGGGGCATAACCCGTCGGGGTCGAGAGACTGCGGTTGCTGTGAAGTGTAACATAATACGGGTCCGGTATATCGGTGTGAGACCGGGAGACCACACTAATCCAGTGACAAAACTTGGTTGATCAAAGTTCCATAAAAAACAATGAAAAACGAAGAAGTTTTGTTATTGGATTAATGTTTACACTGTTCGGCGACCGAGGCCCTTGGGCTTCGTTGTTCTTTTCTATGTTCAGCAGAAGTCAAAGAATAGTATCCCTGGCGGATAATTGTCCGTGGCCGGACCCGTGTTCGGACAATTATCGATAAAACTCTAGTAATACTTTATACATTTTTGCGTCCTTGATATACTAGGCAAGACCGGCGATATGCTCCCCACTCCATCCACATTTATAAATGTAATTTCTTTCGGAAATTCTGTTCTGACATTCTGAAATGTGACCTTGATATGACCTTCGCGTATCCTTCATCTGATAGTTAACGTGATCAGGGTATTTCCATTTCGTGCGCAAAAAACATTGTTCACATCACAATATGCATACAATTATTGTGTATATAATTTTTTCATATCACCACTAGTAAAATAATATTCAAGTTATTGAACACCCTGTATATCGTATACAGAGTGGTCTAGCTAAATATGGCCATCTAAATGTAGCCACCTAAATATCTCCTTCACTTCCGATGACATAAAAAATGTTTTTACTGTAATATATGAATGGTATCACAATATGAATTCTTTGCAAATGTTATGTTTTTTCTGGAGATTATTTTTTCCGGAATGTTCATTTTAATTTTCAAAGATCAAGGTCATTTAAAGGTCACGTTATTGTACATATCTGAATGCATTTTTCGATCAGTTACACGATGCAATAAAAAAAAAAATGTAGTTATTAAAGAACACCGATGAGCGTGATGAACTCCGAAAAATGTGACCTTGGAAAACAATATCCTTGCCAGATATTTGATCCATTGTCACCATGCATGTTACGTAAGAAATATTTCTTGCATCACGATAACCCGAAAGATGTTTAAGTGGCCTTACTTAAAAGGACCGCCCTGTGTAATGTCCCATTTTTGACGTATTCGACGAATATTAATCCTGAATCGTAACATACTCTGCCAATAGAGAAATACTGATTGGCAGCGCGGAGGAGTGAAACGCGTAGCGAACCGTAAATTAAACGAACATGATAGGAGAATCAAAGATGGGGGATGACCGGTGTGTTCACGTGGCCGTGTACATTTAAACGGTTTCCCCCGCGCGCACCAAGAACCATTAAGAGCGAACGCAGCAAACCGTTCGCCATTTTTCACGGTATTGGTGCGCCGCGCTGCGCCGTTCCGAGCGACTGTGACGTGCGCGCCCGGTTGTAAAACACGATTTATCGAGCCGCGTACACGATACACCGATATCGAGAGCATGCTAAGCAAGCCTCCCGGAAAACGTAGAAAAGTGTTTACGCAAACGTAGCCGATATATATTAGGCTATTGTTCTTAAAATACGCATCGCGCAGCCCGCGTCAGCCATTCACGTGTACGCATGTATGTATAGATGTATGTAAGTACCATTGAGCACCGCGAGTTATCGCCGGCGAAACGCTTTAACCGCGATAATATCCTTTCCATCCGCATACCATTTGTACTGCTCATTGGTCAAAGTGTACACCGGTGCTACCAATTGAGATGCTCGATGCGATACGATACGTGCCCTCGACCGATGTAACTCCCTGTAGATGCTACCTGTAGTTGTTCGGATTATTAAAGAAACACGATCTACAAGCCGGACCATTTGTTTTCTGTTGCGGTTGACCTTCGGTGACCTTGAACGATCCTCGTCGTTCGTCCGAAACTGTCAGAATTATCTAACGCAGACCTTGAACAACCATTGCATTCGTCTTGAAACGCACCACCAGAATTGAACAAAACAGTGTTGTCCTTCAGTGACCTCGAATGATCTATGTCATTCATGAAACACACTATCAGAATGTAAAAATACAAAGTCGACCTTCATAATGTCTTTGAATTACCTTCGTCTTGAAATATACTGTCAGAATGTAAGGACACCAGAGTTGACCTTCAGTGACCTTTAATAGCGTTCGTCATTCATCTTGAAACTGTCAGAATGTAAAGAAGAAACAAAGTTGACCTTAAGTGACCTTGAGTATCCCTCGTCACTGTGTTCGTCTTGAAACTGTCAGGAAACAGAGTTGTCCTTCATTCACCTTGACGCCTGATTCATCAGCCCTGCGATACTTGGCCCGACACATTTTTATGTTATTCGAGTGACTCACCGTGTATATTAAATTCCAACACGTTGCTGTCCCCAACTTGAACAGTAGGAAGCCGCGAATTTGTTCGAGCGGGAAATTCAAATGTGGTGGATCAGAGGGTTGAATTGCGACGTCCTCGAGTGCAGGGGTGCCTCACGGGGGAAGTTCGTTTATAGCCTCGTTCTGTCGCGTAGAGCCACCGTTTACGGAACAGCCGGTAGCTCTACAGATTGCGCGCGCGTGTTCGGATCGGCCGTCATTAAAATATGTAAGCAAAGTGGTCTCGCGAGCTTGGTTTCATTCGCCTTTATCTGGCGCTGGGATAGATACGCATAAATACGAGTACATGTATATGTATGTATCCGATGTACGTAAAATGCCTGAGGTGCGAGTGCGAATACCGGAGGTTCCTCCGGAGTACGGGAGTTTTTAGCCGGAGGGCGGATAGATAAACCTTCCGGAGCAGATAAAAAGTCCGGATAAGGTTCGAACGGCGCCGGAAGCGGGCCCGGCTAACGACTGTCGGGACCCCAAAACGAACGCACGGCGGAAGGTTTTCGGAATGGCATCAATGAGGGTGGGGATCGGGGGCTGCTGATCTAAGGCCGAAGAACCGCCGGATCTTCCGGCGCAAATTATTGTAATTTGCATCAGTTAACTCCGTAATCACTTGGGGTTACAGGTTAAAGGACCATTACCGTCTACTCGCGGGTACAATGCCGCGCGAAATCCGCCTCCGTGTTCCTCCGCCGTGAGCACAATCAACACCTGCCGCCGCGCCGCACGGACTCCCGGCACTTTAGACGAAGTGCGTTCGACTCGTATTTCGTTTCCGAAAAAATTGAGGTTTCTCTCGATGAAATTTTAAACTTTCGCTGAAATTGTTATTTCTGAAACCAACAGACTTCAATATCTAGCTAACTCAACAGTTGCACGTTAAATTAGATATTGCAGTAAATTGCTCAGAAGTTTTTCCGATTATTTTTTTTCGAATATTGTAACAATAAACGACTAGAGGTATTTTTTTTTAACTTCTGTATTTTATATGATACTTGTTGCTTGAAAATTAAAAAACTTTTTGAATTTGCCAATGAATGCGCCAATAAAAGATTTTTCGAAAACAGCGAATAACTCTGTCATTGTTTAATATTTTATTTTGAAAAAATAGGGGAGAAGTTGTGGTAACAGCTCTGAGAAAAACTGAATTTTTTCGCTTATTACCCATGAAAAATACCCAAAAACGTAGCACATTTTCACGTCGCTCGCGACACACTTTGCACGAAATATTAGTGGAATTAAAACTCGCTACCGGCTAACGAAATTTGCATTCTTCTCTTTTTTGTTTACTCTCGCCTCTTGAGAACGTCTTCACGAACGCCCGGCCCGGCCCGAGCAGGCTCGCACCGCGCAATCTTATTAATCTTCACGGTCTTATTTTCTTCAACTCGACGACCACGCCGCTCACTCCATTACTTTTGAAAATAGTATAACTTTCTTAATGGGCGTGTGCTCGATGCTACTCGGTACCGTCTGCTTCTATACCGGAGTTTTTACCGCGGCCGCTGTCAGCCCCGCGGAGGCAATTTGTGTTTATTCCCAAGTATCTCGTACCTTGGCTCGCGGATGGTGTAATTTTTTTTTTTTGGTCAGATATTTTTAGTGTTTTAGCGTGTCGATCTCAGGTGCATTTGCTAATACTGATACTGGACAACGGTATTTATCCGTCGGAATTTATTGTTTTACGGTCAATCATTTGTGAAACTAGAAACATTATAAACATTATTAGATTGGTGCGAGATAATGTTTCGCATCGATATCGATCGCGATATCTGATTCGTGCTCTTGATCGATAGCGTATGTATCTGCTTCGTATAATGTACATAGAGAAAAAAATAGAAATCAAGACTTACGTGTACATTAATATCATTAATGTATATTAACCTTTGAGGACAACCTTTATTGGCCAGGTAGGTGTAACTGAATTATGCATGTTAGACCTCAGCAAATTTTATTTGCAATTGAAAATTACCAACAACTATCCCAAAATAATTTATTTCACGCCGATCTTCTCAATAAAAATCATTCGACATAATAACAATTTCAAATAATTTTGTTATCTTTTTACGCGTTACGCGACATTGTGACGTCTCGCGCGCGACAGATACGGAACTTTTTTATTTGAAATTCCTCAAAATCTTCAGAAAAAATATTGAACAAAGGATGTCAGTATAAATTATACCCGAACTTGATAATCGGGTCACTGAATATAATTCCGAAGAATAATTTCACAATTATCCCAAATAATTATAAAATAAACTAACAAATTATTTGAAAAGTGGCCACAGTATGGCCACTGTATACAATTTTTGTGGTTCAAGAAATACTTTCTCGATCGTGATAATAGTCAATTTAGCGAATGATAAAATAGTAAACTTATTCGAAAGCTCGTTTACGCGAGAACAAACAGCGCCATAAAATATTAGTCGGATTACGGAAATGATGATCGAATTTTCCGTCGCGGCGCGATCAAAATTAAAAGAAAAATTGCATATTGCGCTAGCATATTGCATCGTGTATTCTGTCCGACGTTTTTCGCGTGTTTATTTATTTATCCCGACGTCTATAATTGCAACGCACTACATCCATTTCGTTATAAATTACGAGCTATACGCGGTGTCGCATTGCGACGGGGCACGTTCGATCGCGTTTATTTAGAAAATGTTTTTATTATTGTTTCGTAAACCCGTAGGCCCGAAGGGAACCCGAAAGTTTCCGAAGTTTGGCCAGCAGAAAAGCGGAAATATAAAAGTAGATTAGAGAAACCGGGTTTGTAAGTAACAGTTTGAGTACGATTATGCAAAAGAAAAAGTTACATTTACAACAATTTTCACAAAAGGGGACCTTCATAAGCTGTCGGGATCCCAAGCAAACGCCCCACCCGGGCCGCCCCCGGAGCCCGAAATTTTCGGTACACCCCTAAAACAGCCGAATAAATGTGAAAAAGGCGTGGTTCGATGACGTCGCGTATTTTTCCCCAGCGTGTCCCTTGTTTCCCGCGGAATGACCCGTGAAGCGTTTCTCGTTAATTGGTTATTCGGCGGGCCGTCATATCGGTGAAATTAAGCGGACCGCCGCGTCGCGCCGTGGCGCGCCAGACAATGTCAATTCGAGTCAGGAATTGCGACAGCTGTTCTCGGCGAAGAATTAATTGTGCCTTTGAGTATACAGGATCGTTTAGAAGAATGGTCCGAATGAAACGGAGCACCGCGGTACGTGCGCGGCATGCCGAAAGTTTCGCGACTGGAATTCCATGTCTGGGGGCATTTTAGGTTCCTTTTCTTCGAGCCAACTCGCAAACTTTGATATAAGTGTCAAACCGCACAACTTCTCGGAAGTATCTATATTTGTTACCCGGCGCAACGGCCGGAGCGAGGGAGCCGAGGAAAAAGCGAACCGAGGCAGAAATACTTTATATGAAATCTGGTCAACGTTCAATCATTCGCGGTTTTCCAGCTCGTTGTGACGTCAATTTTCAATTGTTTTTCAAAATTTTAATCTGACCCATCTTCGAGAAAAAGAATTTCTTTAAATTTTCCCACATTATAAAGATAATTGTCGAGGTAGAAAAAATTATTTTATGATAGCCCGATTTGTTCTGAATAAAACAAAAAAAAAATGCTCGATCTGCTGAGAGAGAAATTCCTAAGTAAAGATCGATTTTGCCAAAATTGCAAATTTCGAAGGCCTGTAACTTCTAAAGAAATTCTAAACGGACAGAATGATGATTTATACCCGCCCTAACAGTGGCAGAACTACAACACCGCAAGGCTCTGGAACACGGGAGGCCGCGATCCGAGAGGGCCCAAAATTTTTGCATTCATTATCTTGCAATTTCACTAAAATTATCCCTAGTTTAAATTAAATTAAAAGTATAGTAACAAAGAGGACAAACTTTTTGTATTTATTAAAATTTAAAAATTGTTCGTAATAAAAAGCATTAAAAAATATCCAATTGAAAAAGGAGACTCAAAATTATATTTTGCGGTGGGGGAGGTTCGAAAATTTGTGGTTTCGCCACTGCGCTCTAATTTGCCATGAACAACAACACATTTGACAACAAATTTCACTGTAAAAAGTTTCTACTAATCTTGTTCAAATTTCACTGTAAAATGTTCTTAATAATCTTGCGAAGAAAAAGAAAACTGTTAAAAATCGTCGAAAAGTGGCATTCGAAACGCAGAATATCCCCGGTTGAATACAAAGTCGAGGAGGCGAGAGCCTCTCTCAGGGTTGGACAAGCCGGATCTTAAAGATTCATTTTACATTCTGCTGAAAAAGTTAAGTAACTCTTGTGTCGCGGACAAAAACGCGGACCACGGGAAAGAATAAAACAAAAGTCACGGAAGTAATCAGAAGCCTGAAGGATCTCGGCCGGTGGAAGTCGAGGTAATGGGTGTTGGTTCGACTACTCTCTCTCTCTTCCTCTCTCTCTCTCTGGTTCGCTGTTTCGTGGCGATCGTCGTTGGAAGGGACGGGGGAGCCGCAGCAGTTTCACCGATTTTCACAGGGGCCGGTTTTCTGGCCGCTAGACAGAAATAAATCTGCGTCGTTCGCAAATCGGAGGAAATCTTGCTTGGTAAGAGAGATATCTAGGCAGCAGCAGCAGCAGCAGCTGAGTCTTCGCCGCGAAACGAAGTTAAAGAGGCGTGATATATTGTAGGTACCGGGCCCGTACGAACCTACCCGGAAACGGTAATAATTCATGACCGGTTAACGGAATAGCATTAAGGATCCCCCAGACTTACTGTTATTCTTGCATCGGGCCACTTGCCCGGCATCACCGGCCCTCCTCCGTCAAGGGACCCGAGGGAACCCGGCATCTTCGCGTGTTTTCCAAAGAAATCGAAATTTCACGGTACACAATTCACACTCTCCTCGAATCACCCGATGCCCACTCGCAATCTCGTTCCACAGAATCCTCGTTCACGATTCTGGAACTCTGGGGATTGTGGTCCACATACGTAAAAACAGAAGAAGATCGACACCGGATTGTGACGTCTCGCGCGCAACAGATACGGAACGCGTCAGGTACGGAACGCGTCAGGTACGGAACGCGTCAGGTACGGAACGCGTCACGTGACATTGTGACGTCTCGCGCGCCACAGATACGGAACGCGTCAGGTACGGAACGCGTCACGTGACAGTGTGATGTCTCGCACGCAACAGATACGGAACGCGTCAGGTACGGAACGCGTCACGTGACATTGTGATGTCTCGCACGCAACAGATACGGAACGCGTCAGATACAGAACGCGTCAGATACAGAACGCGTCACGTGACATTGTGACGTCTCACGCGCAGCAAATACAGATCGCGTCAGGTACGGAACGCGTCACGTGACATTGTGACGTCTCACGCGCAGCAAATACAGATCGCGTCAGGTACGGAACGCGTCACATGACCGGGCATGAAGAATAGCGTAGTTTTGGGAAAATTATGAATGACTATCGTTTGGCCCAGCAGTGTACCGTTACTTGACCCTGCCGGGTCCCTCGGGACCCTCGCTGGTTTCCCAAAGAAATCGAAATTTCACGGTATCCGATTCGCGCCGCTCGAATTACCCAATACATACTTTATCTGGGTCAAACTAGCCGGATTTCACGGGCAATGCATAGTTCTGGCCCGCAGTAAGACCGCGCGCGTTTCCGCCAGCAGTGCCGCAACGAATGGCGCCGGGTATGTACACGCTCGAAATACTTCGGAAAAAAGTCACTTTTAATGGAACCGCATACAGACAGACACACCCGTTAACGGGGGCCGTTCTCCCCTCCTCCCGCAACGCTGCATGCAAGCGAATACGTTCCGCGTTTTCGCGCCGGCACCCATTCAAAGAATACGCGCCTCTCGTACGCGAAAAAAAATGTCTGCTGGCTGGCGGCTTTCGGAGGTAATTGATAAAAAGAACCGTATAATTTGTTGTGAAACTTTTAAGCGCCGAAATCAAAGACGCGAAATTTTTTCCCGCTTTTACCAAAAACCTGACCGGAAATTCCCGATGTTCGCTCCGAACGGGAATTTTCTTTTATTTTTACTCCTCGTGTTATTAAACCTCGTCGCTTTAGGATCGCTTCTCTCCCGCGAGAACGCTCATCAGAGTCCGCATACTTTCACGTTAATAATTTACACGGAAGAAAAAGGATTTCTATGTCCGCCCGCGAGTCTACATTTACGGCCGGGGGTTAAATATTGACGACTGGGATTTTTATACATTTATGGTAATTTTAATCCCCTGAAGCTCGCCGTCTCGCGGAATCTTTAAAATGCAACGAGATTTCAGCTCCGCTCCGACGGAACGCGCAGCCGAGACATCTAGCGCAGCGAACAAATCGGTTTCTGCTCTGAGGATCTTTTGTAAATCTTTTCTTCTAAACAGGAAGACGCGTGAAGGTTCGCACTGGTAGAAAATAATTATAATGAAAAATCCCTCGATAAATTTAATTAATTACATCGAACCTCAAATGTAAAACTAAGAAAAATTTTAATATCATTACTGCTTGAATACTAAATAATGTAAGAACGTAAAGTTTATATCTATTTTTTAGTGATATTTATTCAATTATTATAAGAATCTAAGAATCGTTGAGTAGTACGCTTGATTTGTCTTTGAAAATTTATGGTGTAAAAATCTTAATTCCCTTGTACCATGACAATTTTAATACTTCGTAATAGTTTATATCTATTTTTTAGTGATATTTATTCAATTATAACGATCTGCAATTCGTTGGGTAGCACACTTCATTTGTGTTTGCAAATTTATGGTGTACAAATCTTAATTTCCTTATACTACGACAAATTTTAATAAATTACTTCGCAAAAGTTTATTTTGTACTAATATTTATTTAATTATAACGATCTGCGACCCGTTAGGTGGTACGCTTGATTTGTGTTTGAAAATTGATAGCGACCGTGTACAAATCTTAATCACACGCTTAAATTTGCATCCGGAGCTTGAAAAGTGCGACAACGTGCAGTAGAAGCCGCGTGTGTAGAGTCGAAATCGTCTGAAATTAATGCAGCGGTAATGGTCATCTGAAAAATTCAAGACGCATTTTCTCGTTGCGAACTGTTTCGGATTATTCTTTCGTAAGGGAGCATTTAGCGTGAGAGGCGTGTAATAAATCCGCTCCGTTCAAAGTTTTTACTCAAAACTTTCCGCTGAATCACTTCGACACACGAAATTAATTTTTAATAAACATTTCGCGCATTTGAAACATCTCCTTTCAAAGTAGCGAGAGTTTTAAACATACTTGTTCATTTATCAATTACAGTCACGCGGTAACTAATCGTTTCGAGGTTTGCGTACAGAAAAATTTCAATGAAATGTTGTATTTTTACTTTGTTCACGCAGATCTACGAAATTGTACTTCTCGGTAAATAGGTT
The DNA here is from genome assembly GCA_028454225.1 of Lasioglossum leucozonium. Classification (NCBI taxonomy): domain Eukaryota; kingdom Metazoa; phylum Arthropoda; class Insecta; order Hymenoptera; family Halictidae; genus Lasioglossum; species Lasioglossum leucozonium. Next base: position 13,743,728 of record CM052221.1, on the reverse strand, counting down.
AAATAAAATAAACGAGCGCATCGTTTAGAAATCCACAAACGAAAAATGATCATTCCAACATCAACGAGTTAGCGATAGGTATAAGTAGCTCGCAAACCTGAGGTAATTCGAAGCGGTGAGAATTTTTTTATCGGCTATAAATCGACTAGCCAAAAATTATCATTCTCAAAGAGTTAGCGACAGATGTAAGTAGCTCACAAATTGGAGGTAATTTGAAGCAGTGATAATTTTTTTATCGGCTAGAAATCGGCAAAAAACAAGAGTTAGCGACAGATAACATAAAGCATCGCATAGAAATCGACAAACGAAAAATGATAATCCGAAGATGAAATAGTTAGCGACAGATAAAAGTAGCTCGCAAATCTGAGGTAATTCGAAGCGGTGAGAATTTTTTGAGCGCATCGCATAGAAATCGACAAACGAAAAATGATAATCCGAAGATGAAATAGTTAGCGACAGATAAACGTGGCTCGCAAATCTGAGTTAATTCGAAGCGGTGAGAATGTTTTCAGCGAATCCTTTTCCACCGAGCAGACTACATTAATGGTAATAAACGGTTATGTCTCGTTCACACGGTCACGCGGTCCCCCATTAGGAACGCTTTTTCGATTTCGAGATAGGGCAGCTAGGCGTTACGTTGAAGAGGGACAGCTGTGGGGCTGACCCTCCGTTAAGCCTCTTCGACCACCGATCATACCCCAATCCAGAAATCCTTGTTTCGAAGAAATCCGTCCTTGCGCGCTCTCTCTCCGGGTCGACCCTCCCCTTTTCTCGGTATTAGAGACCACGAAGCTTTTTAGCTTCGCCGCGCTGGTCTTAACCCCCCGGTAACGAGACTATGCTTTTGTTTCACGTCGGATCCGGAGCTTCGCAGTGTCCCAACCCTCTCGACCGATCGATCGGCTACGGCTGATAAGTGGGCCAGTCTCGCCGCGACGATTTTATCGGTGTCCAGTGCGTGACGCTACTGATATACTGGCATTGATAACGCTGCCGACCGTTGCATCGCGAAATCACTTAAGGTCACCTTTCTTTCATACCCACGGTGCACCTACCGATTTCAATCTTCCGCAGCTGATGTATTTAATGCACCGACTCCGTGCAGCCGGTTCCTCTCTATTCTGTGGAAAATCCCCGGATCAAAGTGTTCCTCTCGTTCTCGATAAACAGAATAAATAATTTCCCGAATAATTTCCAGCCTGCTGGCAGTTGAAATTCATTTGTAACTTGACATTCTAAACCTCCATCGACGAGTAATCATTCAACATTAAACCTACCACTGCCGGTCAAATCACCAGTTTCATATTTTTCATTTTCCGATTATTGAAATTATCAAGTTACTTATACGGAAATTCATGCGACAATTTTTTTTACCCAAGCACATATTGGAATAGAAATTGCACAAAATCTAAATAAACAGAGCCTTGTCATTTTCAAAACTCTGATAGCACAGATACGTCTTGAAGACATGTTAGAGACGTCTGTGGTTGGACATTCAGACGTTTTAAAGACGTCTCCAACGGCTTCCGAACGTCATCTGAACGTCTTTTGTTCGGAAACGGTACGTCTTTAAGACGTCTCGAAACGGACATCTTTAAAACGTCTAGAAACATACGTCTCTAAGACGTCCCATGTCGGACATACAAACGACGTCTCCAGAAAGACGTCTATTCAAGACCTAAGCCGTTCAGACCTAAAATGCACGTCAGAAAGACGTCTTTAATACGCCGCGTGTTGTCTGGGTAAGCTGAAACATTTTAATCGTTTTTAGTGCTCGGCACATTTAGCGTCAACAATTTATTTATTTCCTCAGGTGTATATTATTTGCAAAAAACTTGGACACGCGTATCGATTGATAGATTTTGCAAAAATAACGGTCGGTTAAATCGTCGAACAATTTGCCCGCGGGGGGGGGGGTGTGGTTAGAACAAACATTCACGCGGTGAATGCATCAAGTGCGTGATCGTGATAACGGAACAGCGAATCAACTAATTAAACACGGCTGTCATTAGAGCGATACTTAATCGAGGAAATCGAGCGGAGCGAAGTACGAAGCCACGTACATACACACAGGCGCGCGTGTCCATACGCATAATATGTATTCATGTATAATCTTTTTGTTTCTTTTTGTGTGTGTGGCTCTCGGTTAATACACATGCAGAGCTGCAGTTAAGTAGAAGCATTACCGTGCACACACAGTATTCCCCTGTCGGGTCGGGAGAGGGTTGGCACACGCAACGCATGCAGAGCGCTATCTAGGAAACATTAAGGACTCGCCGGGTTGTATTACGGTTGCCGGGTAATAAACATGTTTAATTGCAACGCTAATGGTTAAGGCGGGGGTGCAGGGGCGGCCTGTCTCGTGTCCCTGCAACAGTCTAAACCCATTGCGTCGGGGCTTTGCTTTCCGAGCAGAATGCCATCGTTACCGTTGAAAGGAAAGGAGGAGGGACATCGGCAATCGATCGCGACGGAAAATACGATCAAATCGATCGGCAGGGTAACGTTGTGTCTGTGTGTGTGTGTGTGTGTGTGTGTGTGTTGTGCGTTCTCCTGTTCTAAAAGCTTTGCCCGGTACGATATTTCGCCGGTGATCAGAGTTTACGGCTCGTCGAGTGTCTCCATTTATGTAACGTTCCACGAGATCAGAAGTCGTCCCCCTGTAACGATGGCAATAATTGTTCACCGGGCGAAACCACCGTCAACTTACCGGACCGATGGAAACGAAGAACCGTTCGAAACCAACTTTGTCCCCGCTATTATCGCGTATCGACAACAGCCCGTTCTTTGATTTCACTTGACGCGCGCGTGTAACGCGGGTAGCAAAAGCGCGACACGATTTTTCGTCGGTACAATATCAAATTCTCTGCGTTGTCTAGAATTTAACTGTTCACCGGCCAAATCACAATTTTTCTGCCGGAACACTGGACTCTTCAATTTTACCGTTTACAGCGAATCCTCGATCTAAGAAAAAACGAATAGCCCCTCGGTTAGAAAATTGTTAGAATATTGTAATTATGGAGACCACTGATGACATAAGGACGATCTTATGGAATTTTATAGATGTCATTTTTTGGAAAATTGAAGTCATGAGAGGTTTGCTGAAAACCCTCTTTTATAAATTTAATTTTTTGGAATAAATACTTCTTCAATTTGCAGCGAAGCCTCGATTTAAGAAAAACGAATGCCACCTCCATCACGTGATCCGATATGATTGAAGAGTTACTCGGTTAAAAAATCGTTAGAGTATTCTAACTATGGAGGCCACTGCTAAATGGGTTAACAAATTTTATGAAGATGGAGTTAGAAATTAGTGAAAATAATTCAAACTGATGGGAATTGATTTTATAGTATAGTAGAAGCACGTAGATTTCACAGTGTTTTTTTTAGCAAAAACTATTTATACAATGATAAAAAATAAACAGTTTTTGTTATAAACAACACAGCGGAATCTACTTGCTTTTACTTTATTTTAAAATAAATATTAGGTTTAATTAACAGCTCAAATATCAAATAAAAATATTCGTCCTTCAGCACGGAATAAATAATTCCGATAAAACAGTGTAAAATGTCATTTGGAATATTCCTGCGTGGGAGAACGTTCACGAGTGAAAATAAAATAGGCCATTTAAATAATATTTTATCCGGTTCTGGTTATCCCATTCGCGAAGGAAACCATTTCAAGCCATTCTCACGGTCGACCGAGCAAATAAAGTAAGTAAAAAAGAAAAAAGGGAAATAAGCCGTGCTTCAAGGAAGACGCATAATGTAACGTAATGTGGCACCGCGGAGATGCCGGTCCGTGTAAATAAACGCTTCATCGCTGGCGCACGGCTTGTACTTCCTTTCTTTTCATCCCCCGAACCGTTGTCTTGCTCTCCTCTTGCTCTCTCGAAGAAAGAGTGAAAGAGAGACAGAGAGAGAGAGTGAGGCAGAGGGAGAGAGAGTATAATACGAATACTGCAGTGGCTTGGTGTGCAATAAACTGTAACTCAGTAAGTAGCCACTTGAACCAATTTGCGGAGCATGCGAATTGTTAGACGGGAACACCGCTTTCCTGACTCTGATACGGATTGTCGAAATATCGAGCAACTTTGAAACACTGGTCCCCGGTCCGTGACGTTATAATGTTCCGACACCATTCCGAGCACTGTTTGTCCTGCGTTATCGAAACGTTACCTGAACTTTCCCACTGTCCGGAACTAGCGTCACATCCTATCCTCCCCCCCCCCCCCCCACTCACACACACATACAAATTTCTGTTTCATACTCGAAAACACTCTGCCCTCGATTTTCACCGACTCTATAGTATTACAATTTCTACGAGAGCTTCGGGAACCGTAATTATCGTAGGCGGAGTTCTGCGCACGTGCTCTATTAATATACACTAGGATGGACCTTAGCTATAGTCGAAATTATTTTGCAAGATTATTCTAGTCTGGGAATTTCGACAAGTGTTGGGAAAATGATCTGGAAAAAATTTGCGGCCGATTGGATCGTGGGAACCCGACGCGAGTCAAATTTGAAATTTGAAAATTTGAAATCTGAAAATTTGAAATTTGAAAATTTAATTTTCTTTTTGTGCTTTGAAAACTTCCAAATTTTCAAATTTGATACGAGTCGAGTTCCCACGATAATGCCCCAAATTTTTCCCAGATCATTTTCTCAGCACTTGTCGCAATTCTCGGGGAGGGACAAAAAATTGTTTTGGTCAAAAAATAAGGTCCACCCTAGGGAACACCCTTTATAGATTATTGAGACTGTACAGTCCAAAAGCTATCAGAAGTTCGTGTTATAAAATTGTCGAAAATGCATGAAATTCCATAAAAAAATGTATGTCTTCGAAGTGTACAAATGGAACAGTCATCCGATTTTCGGCCGGAGAATAATTTGGGCGTATGCAGCGGTATACAATTCGACCGAATCGAGTTGAATTTAGAAAAATAGGGGTAGACACGAATGTCCGATTCTATTATTACCGGCATCGAACACTGTCGTGCTTTCAGCATTCGAGTCATCGGCGAAGGAAGTACATAGGAAGGGGAGAATCCTCGTGAACAAGACTGGCGGGAGGCCTCCCAAGTCGATTCTTTCGTCGACCCATGTATAGCTTAATTGGTTAAAGCAGTTGGCCGGCAAGCGAAAAATACGGGTTCACATCCGGATTCGGTAATTTGATCTCCACGAATTCCTTCGCTCTCTAAAATAGGGAACCGCCCGCTAAATCCTGCGGATCGTTTTTTTTCCTAATTTACGCAGTCAATTTCCCAGTACGAGAACAATGGCTTCGATCACAATTGGGTATATTTGCAACGAGTCGTGATTAAAGTCGATTTTATGCGTTTCTGAGCAAAATTCGTCAGATACAAAATTGCGAGAACGCTAGAACATTATTATCAACCTAATCAAATTGTTAAAAGAAATAATGCATTTTTTTGTAACATTGTTTCTTACAATTAAGACTTGGACAATATTTATTTTGCACAATAATTGTTATAACAAAAGAAGAAGGTTTCACCTGAAATTACACGCATCACGGCAGAAACCCGAAAATAATTGATGAATCGATTCGAACTCGACTGCGAGTGTTTGAGCAATTAAAAATGAATTTCGTCGTGTTCCCGTCGAGAACACGTCCAAAAGAATGAATTCGTATCCCATTGATGAATGAATTTATATTTCAGTTTACGATTAGCGAATGGAAATTATATTTTGAGATGTTTCCGACAATTTTGAAAAAGATGTTTCAAGTGGCGGTGGCCAACGATGTTCACTTTAGCGTTTACAACTGCACCCGAAAGATTTTCTAAAAGTTCGGAAGACTACTTTGCGAATTCCAAGACTCTCGCCATTATGGCACGGAGTGTGGGAAATGTTGCGCTCTGAGAATTACAATGCGCATCCTGATCCGAGAGCCACGGGTAGCCATGATTTCCGAGGAATCCTGTGTGGCGAGAAAGTTTAGGGATTTGACCGGAACCAATCATTTCCTGGCCCGAGATATATTTCTGGTATCCGCAAAACCGTATACATGTACGTTAAATCTGTTATTCATGATCGGTATCTACTTCCCCAGCTGCACGTGGTACCGTCATCTCCTCCGAAAGCTTCGTTAACCGATTGCAGTTTGTTGGAAATACTATTTTCGTCCTGATTTTACAACTAATCATTTTCAAATGAAAAACAAATTTTTATTACAAGTCATTACAGCGTGGTGCAAAGTGTCTACATATATGTATTAGGATGAACCTTAGCTACACTGAAATTTTCATTTTCAAATTTCAAATTTTAAATTTCAAATTTTCAAATTTCAAATTTTAAATTTCAAATTTCAAATTTTAAATTTTAAATCCCAAATTTTCAAATTTCAAATTTAAAATTTTAAATTTTAAATCTCAAATTTTCAACTTTCAAATTTTAAATTTTAAATCTCAAATTTAAAAATTTCAGATTTTTAATTTTAAATCTCAAATTTTAAAATTTCAAATTTACATATTTCAAATTTTCTAATTTAATCCAATCGGCCCTAAAGTTTTTCCAGATCATTTTCTCAACACTTGTCAGAATTCGGGAGGGGGGGGGGGGTGAGACTAAACGAACCTTGCAAAATAATTTTCATCGAGTATAGCTAAGCTCCAACCTAGTGTTCCCCGTTCAAGTACAATATTTTTGGCACACCCTGTAGTCTACAATATTCTCGTATCGAACGAACTGTATAAACTACAACATTACAAAGAAATGCAATAAAATAAAAATAGTCGCAGTTCTATTTACTTTGCATAGAATGTTTTTATTATCGTCTTGTCAAGAGATTAACATTGTTCTCGTAAACGATAAAGCAGAATAAAGCGACTCGATACCGATAAGAAATGCTGCTGATACTGTTACAGCTCGATAAACTTTTGATTCTAACTGAATATGTTTGAATGAAAAGATTACGCCAATTTCCGTACGCAACAATAGCTAATTCTTTTGGACATTAAATCTCGAAAAAATAATAGTAACTGAATTTACAAAAGATCGCTTTAATTCCGAGAATGCAGCGAATACGTCGCGGTACAAATGTACGTTATGAAAGAGGAGAACGGAAGAATAAGGACCTTTCACTGAAAGGAATATGCGGAGAAGAACAGTCAGACTCTTTTGTCATCTCTACTGTGTCCGAGTTATCAGCGAATTCGTTTTTCTCAGAATTTCCGAGTCGGTCGAACGTGCATTCAACGTTAACATCAAATAATTAAACCGGGGGACATTATTATCAAATAAAAATGCTCCCAATTAGCTCAAAATATTTTAGCACTTCAATCAACGCAAACATAATCATTCTATCGTATCTCAGATAGCACGCGACGTCTTAAAGACGTCTTTTTCGAGATGTTTTAAAAACGTCATATTTCAGACGTCATTCAAACTTTTCCAAAACATTAGAAGACGTCTTTTAGACGTCTAAAAGATGTATTGCAGACATCTTAAAGACGTACCGTTTCCTAACAAATGACGTTCTGAAGACGTTCAGGAGAGGTTCGGAAGCCGTTAGAGACGTCTTCAAGACGTCTCTGTGCTATGTGGGAGAATCTTGTAATCGTAGCAAAAATACAAAAATGAGACGCTGGACGACAAAAAGAGGGGGTTCAAGCTTTAAAATGGGTCTAATTATAATTGGGCTAAATATACTGTAAAGTTCAATTATACTAATTAATAAAAACTAATAAATTATAAAGTCCAATTATACTAATACTACTTTAATGAAATGATCACAAATATCCATTTCTCGAGAATGGGATATTTAGTATCCCAATATTTTGTAGAAAAATCCAAGTATTTCACTATTGAAAATTGAAACAAAGCCATTTAGACCTTGTTACAGAATATTTGAACATATGAAAAATGGAGAGTACAAACAATCGAATAAAATTCATTCGACCAGCTCGAAATCGAGACGAGGCAATCTTACGAGGCAGGAAACTTTCGGGCCGCGATGCAGTCCCGATAAAAATAGCGAACCCGTAGCGCGCGTTCATAGTTGCCCGTAATTGAACCCACAAATCCCTTGTCTCGAAAAACTTTTGAAGCGGCACCGGCAGTCGGATCGCCCGCGTTCGATTTCCGCAAACAGATTCGCGTAAAACCCGGTAGAGAGGAGACACGGTGTAGAAGAGAAACGAGAGTGAGCACATACACACACGCGCGCGCACACAGAGGCAACGAGGGGATTTCTGGCGAAATCCTCTACAAGGCACGGGGGGAGGGGGCGGCCTCCGCTAGGCATTTGCGTTCCTAATCTAAGTAGACTGTTACAGGAGATAGATTTCTCTGCTAATTCTTGAAAACACCGGACGCGTTGCCGGGCCTTGCTGAACAATGATTAATCGCACCACTTTCGCACCGCCGCGCCGCGGCGGCAACACTATCGAAAATGTAACTTGATTATGCGCCGCGCGCGTCTCGTCGAGAACGGCATAAATGAACTACGTATTATTCATTATATATTGAGAAATTCAATTTCTCATTACTGTGCCGATAAATTTTATTTCGAAACGTCGATTCGGTCGAGGAGGTTCTACCCCCACGATTATCGAATAATTAACGCGTCGATCTGCGATAAATAACATGACTGTCCTCGCGCATCGCATAATTACTGAAAGCGGAGGATCAAAGTCGAATACGTGATCGATGGATCACTGAATCATATCCGGAAGTCACCAGAGACTTGTACCCTACTCTGCTCTTCCCCCTCCGCGACAGTGTTCCGGCCGGTCACGTGACGCGTTCCCCGTCGCGCATGTGTCACGTGATTGGTCGGGTACTGGCAGAGAGGGGGTAACTTTTCGATTCCAGCCAATTCCCCTCATCTGGCCACTCTGCTAGCGAATAATATGTTCGAGCGAAGCTTTCGAAATGACGTTATTGTAATTTCGCTTCTATTAATGAAAAAAAATATATACAAAATTAAAAAACATTGAAATCTGGATTGAAACGGCTGGTTACTTCGCTGAAACTGGGCTACCGAGAATACCATCTGCCCTGTTATTTGCAACGTTCTCCGATTTTCATTGTTGTCCCCCTCCGTTTTAATGGTGCGCGGCGACCTCTGAAAAATGTTTAACATCCGCGCTATCATTCCGCCGCGTTCTTGCGATAATCCAGCCGTGAAGAAGTGCGCATACAAGGATTCCGCGGAGCCGGAACGGGCTGCAGGAAGAACGGAGATGAGGATAGGATTACGTTAGGTCGACCGGTGTGTACACTCTCGCGCAAGTGTAAATCGAGCATACACGTTCTCCGAGAGATGCGGATATATGGATGTATATGTATATGTATCTGAATACACGTGATGAGAGTAAAAGTCCGGAGAGGGGAAACTTCTCTTTGTTGTTACTCTCGTTTTGCCCATCTCCATTTCCTCGTCCGTTTGTTTTTCGCTCCGAGTATGGTCGATGTCCATCTTGGCGATTCTACCGGCCCGGGGAAGTCTTGTTTTCAGTGAACCGTCCCCGTCCACTCGATCGACTTAAATAAACCAATAGCACGTGATTCTCCCCTATCCGAACGAATTAAACACTCGATCCAATCATCCCGAACTATTTGATTTCTCGCGTTCCAACCTCCGTCCGAACCTAATGGGCAGACATAGTTGTCATTTGTGACAAGATCGAGTAAGCGTAATTTAAGACAGTAGAAACATTAGAGAACAATAAAAATAGAAAAGTTAAAAGAATATTCAAAGAAAAATATTTTATTATATAATAAATTAATAATATATTACAAATAATAATGAATTTATAGAATCAGTTTAATTAAGCAAGTAAGTTTCAAGTCAAGTGGAAATTCAGAATTATTAAATTTATACTAAAGCATTCAATATTTTACAGACGCAAAATTTCTCCTTTGAGAATAATCCACATTAGGATCGAAACGTCGAGAAATTTTTAATTGCAAAATTTCTTAAAGCTTAAAATTGGATCGAACCTGTAGCGCTGACACTACGGATCATTTATTTGCAAATAATAATATTGTAATAATATAAGAAATATAGTATATAAAGAAAAGAAAATATTTGAAGAATTTAAAGGTACTGTTACACAATTCGAAGTCTATTAAACGAATTAACGTAGAAAATAATTTTCTATGCAGGTGAATCATTTTTATTTTCCATAAACATCCGCTGTCTACCAATAGGAAAACCTTGTTCGACGTCTCTTTTGTCAGCTATTCTTCGAATAACCAAGATACAGCTATTTTCGATTTTCGACTTTAAGTATTCTAGCTTTATTTCAAGAGAAAACTGTGTCAACATTGTCAACTTCGTCAACCGTATCTTGAATTTTCTGAATTATTCACGCAGCTGCGGAAAACGCCCTTGCTTAATTAAACCTGCGAAATATCTCGCCCCTCTCCTCTGGACTGCGGAAAGTCACGGCGGGATCTCTTTAAAAATTCTGCGCAAATTTCTCGAGATCCACATTCGTGATTATATCTCGCAGAGAAACTCTCCGTCGTAGCGTTGCCAGCGCAGCACCCAGATAACACAGAGACGTCTCAAAGACATCTGTTGTTGGACATTCGGAGGCCTTAGAGACATCTCCAACGGCTTCCGAACGTCCCCTGAACGTCTTCTCAACGTCTTTTGTTAGGAAACGGTACGTTCTTAAGATATCTAGATGATGTCATTCAGACAAACTCTCCAAAAGACGTCTTCTTTAAGAACGTCTAAGATACGACATCCTTAGAACATCCCCAAGAAAACGTTAAAACGACGTCTTTAAAACATCTCGAAACAGACGTCTTTAGGACGTCCTATTTCAGACATTAAAACGCCGTCTCTAAAGCGGACGTTAAAGTGATGTCTTCAAGCGTCGCGTGCTATCACTGCTCAAACTTCGCGTTACATCGGCTTTCACGATTTTAAATAATAATGTTCCGACTATCCTGGTAAAGAGCACGTTTCATTAATTTGGTTAAACACCGTTGCTGTAATTCTTTTCCTGGATATTTGAATGTTTCATAGAACTCGTTAATTATGAAAAGAAACACGAGGAACAATTTTATTTAATAGCAGGATCGAGTTTTCCCAGTTAATGGAAAATATGCTAGGTATCAGGGAGCAAGTTCATTATCGTAGTCAGTCCGTTCCGTCGCGTCGACTATCTTCGATCAATTACAGAGTGTTGTCGTCGCATAATGTATAACGTTTTCTGTTCCACGGTTCCTCCGGGGTCCCATTCTGCTTCCGGAATAAGAGAATCTCATTCGCCGCGCGTTTGATATTTCATTGAAACGTGCTCGGCCAGCCGCCTGCAAGATAGAACGAGCCGGAAAGGAACGGAGAAGAGAACGAGCCGTTCAGAAAGAGAGCTGTGACGGGGATGGCTAAGGGATATCGATTGAACATTCGTTCAAATATTTAAACGCTATTACCGCCGGTCTGCGTGTAGTTGTACCACACGAAGAACTTATTCGCTGTACTGCCTTTACCCCGCTCCCTCCCCGCTCCCCTAGAATATCAGAAACTCACCTGATCGATCACTTACTAAGCATGATTGGGATCGACCGAAACCACCGTCGCGTCGCGTCGCATCGCATCGCGTGGGGCTCAATGTTTGCGCCGGGCACATATTTATAGGATCAAAAAATAAAGATAAGCGAAAACATTACCGGCCGCCCAACCGGTTCCCGCGATTTCCTGCGTGTCCAAGATTTTCTTTCTTTTCAAAATCCTCGGAAACAATTTTTTATCCATTTATTTGTAGTTTATTATTATTTCGGATCTTTACGCATTTATAGCGAAATTGAACAGATGAAACTCCAAATTGTAGAAAAATTTTGAAAATTCGACATGTCAATATATATAATTTCTCATTTATTATAATTATTCAGGGAAGAAATAACATAACATAATTTTTATTTTGCATAAAGATCCGCAGTTTAGTTATCATTATTTAAACTATAACGAGCGATATTTATAGAACAGAAGAATTGATGTTATCGTCTTCGTTGTAACAAAATGTTAGAATACATTTTTCAAATAAAGTTGACTCGGAATGACTGTTAATAATTCATTACTTAAAATTAGATGCCTCCGGAAAGAAAAAATGAAATCCTGAAGGTGACCATAATCGATTATCTAAACAGTTACGGGTCTTCAAAGACCCAGCTAAGGGTTACAGAGTTATTGAAAACAAGAAATTGTTCAAATAGTTGCAAATTATGTGAAATCATTAGACAATTCAGCAGGCTTGTTCCTCGATTTACGCCCAGTATTCGTTTCGCATGGTTCTTTTTACACGAGTGAAAACCACGTAAATGGAGTTTGTGAGTCCAAAAAAAAAAGAAAAAAAACAAGAGAAAAGTCCGTGCACACACACGTTATAAAAATATTCGTTTCACATATTTGTACAAAAATAGTAATGAAACTTCAGAAAAGCCAATTCGATTTGTTTGTTATTGCTGCCCGCGCTGTACTTTAGAACGGTGTAAAACGGGGTAGCAATTTTAATACCTGGTGAAAACATATACACGCATTAGGGTGGACCTTATTTTTAACTAAAAAATTTTTTTGGTCTCACTCCCCACCCCCAGAATTGCGACAAGTGTTAAGAAAATAATCTGGGAAATCTTTTACTAAATTTGAAATTTGAAAATATGAAAAATGTCCACCCTAATACATGTAGATACTTTGCGTCACAAAAATACCAACATTTCGTAAGAAACAAAGATTTTATGGTTACAAGTTCATTGAAAACTTCAATGAAAAACAATGTTCCATCGATAAACAAATAAAACGGTGTATCCGTAGAGAACGATGGACATCGAAACTGCAATTTACCAATCCCTTACATGTATTTCCAACCAGTGTTCGCTAAAGCCTATGTTACCTGAGCTTCGTATCACACGAACCCTACATCAGCGTATTCTGCCACACACACACACACACACTGTAACAGCTCGCCCTAACCCTTACCCTATCCGTTTACCCTTACTTTCGCTTGGAAACCTTTTCCAGCTTAAAATCCGACAGAAGGAACAGTAAAACTTTACATTCCCCTCTTTTTGTTATTTTATCGGCGTACGACGCGCGCGTCTACCACTTTATTGCTGAGCCAGAATTCAGAAACTCAGGATAGGACTCTTCGTACCTCAAAATTGTATACAGACTATTAATTTCCAAAAATTTCTTTCCTTAACCCTCATATTAACCGGGTACGTAGTTTCAATTTCTCTTTAAAACTTCTTTAACATTTTTGTTGATAAATATCGAAATTATTGTAGATTTTACGTTCTCGAATAGTTTAACCTACATTTCACAAATCTACCATAAAATAGAACATCATTGATAGACGGCGGATTTTATGCAATCATGTTAAAAATGTGAAACTTAATACAGTGAAAATATTTCAAAAATTTAAAAACATGGAGACGTTATTTTCAATCGATTAAAACTATTCACATAAGAAATAAATCTTTATTTAGCTTAATTTCTTTATTGACATAAGGGTTAAGAAGGGTGATTCCCAAGGTCATTTGAAATATTTTTTTCTGTCTCCCCTACTCTACCTTCCCCTTCCACGACGCTGTTCACGTACGCTCGATCACGTGACTAATACTGGCAGAGAGAGGGGGTAACCTCGATTCTAGTCGATTCTCCTGATTGGCCCACTCTGGGTGGTACAACTGAAAGGGGGATGCTTATACAAAAATATGAAAATGCGAATTTTCCCATTTTTCAAAATGCATCAAATTTGAATAAAGCTAAAACTATGTTAATCAGAATACTCTTCGGAATAAATCAAACTTATGAATTTGTATGACCATCCACCAGATCATGATGTTTGGTACGAAACATTTCGGAGCGTACGCGTGCGGCTATAAATTGTCACGAAGAAGAAGACACCCACGCGGGAGGTAGAAAACGGCTCTTTCATCGAAAGAACGAAAGCCAGAATGCATATACAGTGAGTGTAAAAAGTATTCGTACACTCTCTAAAACCGAATAGCATCTTTAAAATTGAACCATACGATTTGAGTTTTTTAGAGATGTTAGAAGGATTAGTTTACCAGCTAATGTGTAAATAATTGTTTTTAAAAATTGTTATTAGTCGCGTTTGCGTAGGAAAAAGTAAAGGTCTCGGCTTTTAAATTTTTTATCCGTGTATGTAATGAATATTTAGACGGTGTATTTGGTAGATCTAAGAAAGTTATATAGGGGTTGTTAGGAATATAATTCATTGAAAATAGCAAACATTTGTAGAGAATCTGCGATTTAAGCGAATCGCAAGCCCTAAATTCAAAGATTTTTACATGTTGCACTGCCAATAGCTTTTTTATACGTCAATCGATTTCAATGAAACTTTCTACGTGTATACAACTTACTTAGATATACAAAATAAATGTTTTAAATTTTCATTACGGACGCAGGTAAAAAATTTATAAAACGCGACCTTTACATTTTGCTTTGCAATTAGGACCAATAATAATTTTTGAAAACAATTATTTACACATTAACTAGTAAATTAAACCTCCTAACACCACCAAAAAACTCAAATCGTATGGTCCAATTTGAAAAAAGTTACGCGGTTTCGAGAAGTGTACGAATACTTTTTACTTTCACTGTATGTAGGTACATACCGAGCGTTCAAGCGAGCATTTAGAACACCGCCCCGAACTATTTTCAAGCCGTTGTTTTTCAAGTCTGACGAACAACCTTCGCCAAAAATTATAACTAAACAATATTGCCGGCCGCCTCTGGCTGTTTTCTCTCGGTTGCTCGCTGCCGGGTCGGAGATCGCATCGTGAAAAATCCGCGTTGGCCCGGACACGCGGACTCTCTCTTTTTCGTTTCTCAAACATTCCATCGTGCGTATCCCAGCTCTCGCGTTCGCGATACAAATTCGACGGAATAAATGTCTTCGAACATTCGACCGAAAATAACGAGCGGACTCCTCTTTGCCCATTCTTCGTTCCGACTCGCATCGTTAGCGGAACTTCGGATTCAACTCTGATTTCTTACGAATCCTCGGTTTCTATCTTGTTCCACCGGGCTGCTGCTGTCGCCTGCCAAAAATCGCTCGCTCTCTTCTGAATTTACTAAATGATTCTTTCAGGTTATATCTTATTAGTAGATCTTTATGCAAACTAAATATCCTCGTCGAGCACAGAACACAGGAACCATATCAAAATTTCTTTGTATTTGTAACAATTTTGAATTTTTAAAATCACAAAAAACATAAAACTTTCAAATTTTCAAATCTAGGGGGTAAGACTAAAGAAATTTTTTGTCAAAAAATAAGGTCCACCTCAGTGGGAACTACAAACTTTCGGTCCTCCCCCCCAAAATATAATTTTGAGCCTCCCGTAAAAAGTAATGTTTCTTTTATTAAACTTTGAATTCAATTTAAATTAGGTATAATTTTAATAAAATCACAAGATAATAAATGCAAAAATTTTGAACCCTCCTCCGTATATTGTAGGCAAAAAGTACGTTTTTCTGTCAGCGTATTTTTAATTTATTTTAAATTAGATATAATTTTAGTAAAATCGCAAGATAATGAATGCAACAATTTTTAGCCTTCTTCGATATGCCTCCCCCCGCCCCCTCCATAGTATCCTAGTTCCGCCCCTGGGACGTTCCAGATAACTGTGATCCGTTTTCGCGAAAGAAGGAGTAACTTTTCTTTCTGGAAAACGTTGCCCGAGGTTAGCCCGATGCAATATTCACGACGTGTTTACTCTTTGCGCCATAAACGAGCAGCCGAACAAATAAATAGGCGCATAGTGGTGCTGATTGTATCGCGGATACCGTAATTGGCTACGTGGTCCCTATGCTTGGAATGTTGATTGGCCAGATACGCGGCCGAGGCGCCGTACAAATCGGACCTTCCGGATTGAACCAATAAATACGAAAGTATGCAACAGAGAGAGAGAGAGAGAAAGAGAGAAAGAGAGAAAGAGAGAGAGAGAGATGCCCCGGAGGTGGTAAGTATCATTTTGACGGAGGTCGATGCGCGTTCGCGGGCTCTGAAATCTTCCACGCGTGTACACACACACATACACACAGAGGTTCGCACACACACGTATCACGCCGTGGCGTGGTAGGGTAAAAAGGAGCAAGTGACGGCCGGACCACCGTGCTCTGAGAGAGAACGGGCATTTTTATTGCCTTTTTCTTGCGCGCCGCAGTCATTTGCGTGCGAGTATGCGCGAGTATCCACAGAGAAAAACCGTTGCGCACAAAGTGGACCCGAAACGCATTGAAAAATATGAGATTCGACGGCCGATCGCGCACCGTTATAAACTTTAATACCGGGCAGCACCGCGTCGTCTTTATCGCCGACTAATAAATATTCCAAACAAATTAAACCATTTCCTCCCTTTAAACACTACTCCCCCACCGCCTCCCCAACGCGTTTTATTGTCCAGTATTTATACGCTCTGTCCGATCTTAATTGCGAAAAGGTTAAAGTATTCCGAACGGCGATAATGTTACAGATGCTTTCACCCCTTGCCTTATGCCGGGCATTTCGCGTCAGTTTTCGGGAGAATAAATCTGTTGAGATATTTGGTAAGTGCGACGTTTTGATTTTTTTTTTTTTGAGGAAATCTCTTGTTTTATCGCAACATAATGCATATTAGAGTCTCACCCTCAGAATTGTGACAAGTATTGAGAAAATGATCTTGGTTAAATTTGAGGAGTACACGCATGCATCGCTTTACGGTGTAGATACGTTTCGGAAAAGTTGGCCGTAAAGCAAAAAAGTGCTACATAATTACAAAAGGCTGTTGTAGCGAATTGCAGTATAAAGAGCGGCCGAATAGCGAGGTATGGGTGTATTAGATCGTGGAGAGTCGACGCGCATCAAATTTTCAAATTTGGAATTTTTCAAATCATAAAAAACATCAAATGATCAATTTTCTAATTTTTTAAATTATCAATTTTCAATTTTCAAATTTTCAAATTTCTAAGTTTTTGTATTTCAAATCTCAAATTTTCAAATTTTTTAATTATTAAATATTCAAATGTTTAAATATTCAAATTTTCAAATATTTAAATTTTTTAATATTCAGATTTGCAAATATTGAAATGACCGAGCATCTGAATTTCCAAATATTTAAATTTCCAGCTGCAAAAATTCCAAAAGGGTGAGACTAAACAAATTGTTTTGTCAAAAAGTAAAGTCCACTCAAATGTGCTTTCTACAAAGAAGTTACAGAAGTGCATCAAATGTTCAGCCACTATTTAATACACAAAGAAATCAATTTGTCGAGTAATTCAATGGGAATTCAGATTTTCTTTCTGACGGCATATGTAGGCAATTGTTCCAACTTCTCACAAAAAATCGAAATCTTGAAAAAGTGATCGTCCATTTAAATCCGAATATTAGAGGACTGTATGTATATATTCTGCTAAACAGAATACAAAATAATAACGTGATTTGTCCAACAGCGTCCGGCCAGCGATGAAACAGCGGTGTTACAGGATTGAAAGCCGCGTCGCAGAAATTCGCTCTCGGCAGCCGCTTTGAGGATAAATTCAGCGACGTTTAAACGGAACCCGAAACGCTTTAATACTTCGAAATGTAATATAAACCGCGAGAATTAATTTAACCGGACCTAACATTCTTCATAAAAAGTAACGCGAGCGGGCGCGAGGAAGGAGAGGGGGATCTTTTTTCATGCGCCTATTACTTACAAAAAAAAGCTCTATGCGGAAGGACCGCGAACGCTCTGCAGATAATCACCCTTAACCCGCTAATTCCTAGACTTCCCCGCATTTTAATTTTCTCTTTTGCCAGCGGCCGGTTTATCGATCAGCCACAGAGCACCGTAAGCCCGGTGAATTATACGAGTTCGCAATTTCATTAATAGCTTCGCGTTAAACACTGTTTTTTCATGGCAGCGGCTCGTAAAACCAAACCGTAAAATTTTCAAATTCTTCGTGTGGGCCTTCATAAATTCGATATTAATCTTTGATGGAAGGGGGGAGGGCGTTTAATGCGTTGCGACGCGATCGAATGAAAATTTAGAAACTAATAGGGCCCGGGTGCCGACCGCGGAAATGTATCAAACGCGACCGTAAATTCCCGGCGGCCGGTCACCAATCGTAATTTACAATTTTCTAGGCGTGTACAGGTACTCGAGTCTCGGGTCGGGTCGGGTCGGTTCGGGTCGGGAACCCGTTTCGGTTACCCGGAAATGTAAAATGAAGATTGTGAAAACGCGTCGCACTCGCGCATTAGCCTCGATTATTCGAACATTGCAAACTTTCTGGCCGACCCGATCCCGAGCAAATGGTATAAAAAGTACCCATTCATCATCATGACGCAACTACTCTAAACATATGCACGTGTCGTCTGATAACGTCGATATAAAATCAAGAATGGGATTTTTTAAAAATTAATTTCGAAGTGAAAAAATTCGGAAAAAAATTTACAGTCGTACGTACCACTGGGTAGAACATCCGTGAATTCTCTCGTAATTTTTTGTCAAGCAGAACCGTAGAAATAATTCATCAAACCGTGCTCGCCCTAAAACTACCCTCGCGATAGGGGTAGCGACATGAAACTTGCCTTGGAGGGTTCTCTCTGGGAGGATAATTTTGTTTGGCGGTATACTTGACAAGTGCAGAAATATCTTCCTAAAATTATTAATAACGCGTGTTTAATTTTTTTTTAACGTGCTAGTCCGATAACTTCGATATGAAACGGAGGATTTTCCGGAATTTTTCAAAAATCCATCTTGCAGTGAAAAATTCCGGAAAAATTCACAGTCGTGCGTGCCATTGGGTGGATCGTTCGTGAATTTTCTCGTAGTTTTTCGCTAAGCAGAACGGTAGCAATAATTCATTGAACAGTGCCCTCACTAAAACTTTGCAGTAGCGACTTGAAACTTGGAGGGTTTTCTTTCCGAAAAGCCCATATATTCGATGTTTTTATACTCTGGATTCTTACGTATTTTTACATGCTGATTACGAATATGATAGTGAAAATTGGCGCAAATAGTGGAAACCGTGGAAAAACCATCAAAATCATAGTTTTTTCGATGTATTTGAGTCAATAATGAGAATTTTGAAAAATACTTCTGATAAAAGTTGTAGGTCTCATGAAAATACATATTTTATGTTGTATTTACGTTGTATTATTGTCATAAAGATAATACTTTCTGAGAAAAGGGAAATCAAGATTGGTCTTTCAAGATTGAAAGCTCACACTACATACATATGTATGACCAGAGTGAGATCGTTTTTCTCAAAAACTATTGTTTTTATGACAAAAATCAATACGACATAAAATGTGCATTTCGACGAAAGCTACAACTTTTATTTGAAGTATTTTTCAAAATTACCATTATTTACGGGAACAAATGGAAAAACTATGATTTTTATGGTTTTTTATGGTTTCCGCTACGAAAATAACATTTGCGATAAATTGTCATTATCACATTCCTAATCGGCACGTCAAAATACGTAAGAATCCAGAGTATAAAAAAAATCGGAGGTATGGGCTTTTCGGAAGTTTATCCAGTTTTCTCTATTGGTACGAAGAAAAGGTGAATTTGGTTCGGGGGCGTTTCACGCGGGCAGTGTGTCGGGCCTTTATCATTGAAATTCGACGGGGACAGACGTTCGTCGTCAGATTTGTATAAGCGCCACCTTGCCCAATAACCTAAGCAGCCGTGACCATAAACCGGTGAAATAAGAGCCTGGACGTAAACGCGCGGGGTCATAATGTCGCGGGACGAATGTAAATAACAGAGCCGAGGACTTATCCTTCGCGATAAAACCACCCAGGGCTTCCCAATATAAGGCGTCTATCTTTCCATCTGCATTCAGCTCGCCGCTCGCTAATTAACGCACGCAGATACGGGAAAGACGTTGTCGGGCTGTGTGAATCATTAGCGACGAAGCTGAACCTTACAGTTGTTTCGAAGTCGATAAAGCGACCAGGCTTTACATTCGTGATAACGATACGACGACACACATACAGACGCGCGCGTGCGCGCGCTCACGCACACACGTACGTCACTCACGGCGAACGTACCAGCGACAATGACGAGTCTCTGTAATTCGTATTTCACTTAATTCGAATTCCATTTGCCTTACTCGGCTCTTCATTATCAGTCACGTTACACGTTTACACCATCCAGGGCTCGTAATAAGTCGTGTATCGAGGCATGCAGGTCGAGGGGAATAATTGTTCTTCGCTGTACAAACAGTCGCGAAAGTCCGCGCGCACGCGAATTTCGTTGACGCGAGTATCTAATGATACTAGACGACTGCGGTTTTTTAGAAATATAGTCCTTCTAATATCAAATAAACGAAACCAGCAAAATACTGCCGAAGAAAACTTCAGCCGTTGTAACACGATTTTATATATTTTTGCGGTATTTCTATAAACAAGTACTTCTCGCGACTAATTAAAACTTCAGCTTCTCCGGAGAGATAAAATTTCGTGGGAGAGAAAAAAAACAGAAACCATCGGAAATTGTTTGGTTACGTTTATTACGCGAACAAATTAAATTTTCTCTATAACGGTGGATAGAGTTTCGGGAAAGTTAAAACATTTGCCGACATTTTCCTCCGGATTAAAGCAGTGCACAATTTTTTCAAAATTACACCATTCTTTTATCATTTGCCTTGGATTGCATAAATTTTAACTGTTTGTATCAGAGTTGGGCAGTAATTAATTCTTTTGTAATAAATTGTTTAATGTAATTAATTATTATAAGCTTTAAGAAAGTGCAATTAAATGAAACCTTATTTTCTGTGGTAGTAGCCTTTATAGATCTGAAATAAATAAAAATCGTGGAATATCATAAAATCTGTGGAATGCATAAAGATTCGCAGTCTAGTAATCATTAATCAGTCGATCACCGTTGAAATAAATCAGTAATCGCGATTAGCTTCTGTAATTTGTAATCGTTAATCAGTAATTTTTAAATCGTTCAGTAATACTGAAATTACACTGAAAATAATTTCTAAACAAGTGTTCACAGTTTTGTTATTACAGCAAAACTACAGATTAAATCATAATCAAAAATTTAATCGTTTCATGATTAATAATTGACAAAGCAATCACGAATATTGATAACAACAACTTCTGATTCCTTTGTTATTCATTAATTAATGATTCTGATTATTTAGTAATCGGTAGTCACGATTAATAATTGGATTTTCTATTAATTGTAATTTTTAATCATCAATCGGATTACGTTTTGCCCAACTCTGGTACCAACGTGTATTTCGAAGAAAAAAGTATTATTTTAAGCAACGTCAAATATTAAAATGATAAAAAATAATTTTACGACCCCAATATCTCGAAAACTAAAAAAGTCCCCGTCATATGTGAAAAGGAAACAGTTGTTTAATATGTCGAGATCTATAACATATTTAAATTTGATCAAAATCGGAAAGGAGTATCTTCTTCTGAACGAATTCTAATCGCATTGCTTTGAACAACGATTAAATATAAAAATGATAAAAAATAATTTTACGAGTCCAAATCATATAATCTGACAAAAAATCGATATTAAATTATCTTCGATAGCCTCGAGTTTCGGGAGAATAAACGCTAAAAATTCGACGGAACCGAGTGCGTATAACAAGGGGATGAAGAAGGACCATTCTGGCAGCGACAAACTACCCGCTATACGGAGACATTTCATCTTACAATTAGCGAACCGCTCGTTAATTGCGCCGCGATACTTGTTCAAATACATGCGAGACAGAGAATTGCAATTTTACAGCGCAGTTTGTCTTATCCGAAACGGTGGCTAACATAACGAAACAATGAATTACGGGATTATGCTTCGCCTGGACGTGCCTCACGAGGCTCTCGAGTTTTCTGCATCTTCTGTCCGGAAATGTTATTAACTGACAAGTTGATTAACAAGTTGACTCGCATATCTATAACGACATAGCTACATACCGGTAAGCGTGCTCGAAAATAACAATCTGCTCGGACACGTTCAATATTTAGCGTTTGCATATACGCTACACGTAAATACATTGCGTGTACGGTTTATTTATTTAATATATAAATTGATGATTTATTTACGTATAATGTGTTCGATGTACGCAACAGCTTCGCCGGTCCAAGGATTACCAATCTGCGACGGTTCTATTTATGCATGAATTGTTTGCAATTCGAAGTTGATTATTTAAGTGTAATTTATCGATGCGTTCGTTTTAAGCAACGGCACGTGGTGTGTTATCGCATAAAGGGTTGAATGTATTAATTGATGCACGGTGGTTGGCGGAACTTTCAAATCCCCAGTCTTCCGTTTAAAATTGTTCCCGAAAGTCTACTCGACACTTCAGCGGTAAATTGGAGCTGTGTCGAATTTTCTCCCCTGGTCGGTGGCTCATCGTTTGAGTGACGTGACGTTTATGCTGGTCCGTCTCTTTTCTAAGATGTAATTTTCAGTTTAGGAGCTGCGGGACTTCCTCCGATTACACGGAAATTTTCCCCACCAGAAAAATCGCATTATCGTGAAAAATGTATATTTTTTTTATATTTATCAGATTTTTCTCGTTTCTTGAATTTTCAGGCCATTCTATTAATTTTATGTTTTGTTTCGTTATGGTAACACAGTACCCGTTTAAATTAGCGAATCGAGTAGTTGGATTTTTCTATACTGTGAATTGGAAACGGATTACCTTTAAATATACAGTGCTCCGATGTGCGTGTGTGTACACTAGGGCCAACAGATTCTATAATGAATGTGGTTTTAGAACCAATTAGTTCGTTCTAGCATATTCCATTATAGCAGCAATATATTTATTTAACATGTTTATTGCGTTACGATTCGGATGTGATTCGAATTGAAGTGCCAACGTTCTCGTTCCGATCTATTTAATCTAATAAATCAGCCATTCTTATTTGCATTAATTTTTCAACTATTTAATATTACCCTTTGAACTATAAAAATATTACCCTTGAGCTCTATACCGATGCGAAGTTTCGCAAAAACTATTAATATTCAAGTGAGACGTTGTCATTTGTTATAACTATATGTATATTAACCCTGTAAGTGCCAACGGTCGAAATTTTCGACGGTAAAAGTTTGTTTCCAGTGCGAAGGTCGAAGGAATCGACTGTCACAAATGTTCTTTAAAAAACTGCCTCCAGGTGACTACTTGGAAAATAAAATACTTAGCACTTATAGGGTTAATAAGAAATAATAAAGATCTCCAACGGATTGTTTATAAATGTTTCGAAAAAGAAATTATTAGATGGACCGGAAAGTAATGTCGTTTCTGCGCATGTCAATATTTGTTTATCATTTATCAGTGTACTTCAAAGTCGTGCCAAGACATTTTAAGGTTAAAATGACTTGTTTACCTGTAAATAATTAAATCTTGAAATTTTTTTGCCGTTTTGGGTGAACTGGCCAGCCAAATACCAGAAGAGGCACATATCCGCAGGCATTGTATGTTTTTTGAGTTTCACAAGGGTAGTAACGCAACAGTTGCTACCAAAAACATTTGCGATGTTTATCCAAGTGAATTAAACGTTCGTACATTTATTTATTCTTTTTAATTTTTTTTATTTGCACACTAGATGGCAAAAGATTGTTGATAACGAGGATGATTACATGATTGATTAAAAATAAAAACTTGTTAAAAATGTATTTGTTTGAATTTAATGTAAAGAAACGACGTTACTTTCCAGTCCACCTAATATATTTATGAGTTATCAATTAAAGGAAATTCACAGACAGAAATCGTGTTAGTAACCTTGTCTGCAGGTAACCTATTACCTCTTAAATTTGTTATGTACCAGACTTTATTTAAACAAATTCTCTCTTTACCCGTCCCCTTTTTTTTACCTGTCCTGCTAGTAACCTATTATTTCTTGAATTTATAATGGACCAGACTTTATTTAAACTTCTTCTTTAAGCATGTTCTCGAAACATGTATAATTAACTAAAACCCGTATGTACTCCGTTCCGCAACCCCAGCAAGCGTAACCCGTTCGGCTACTCGCAAGCCCGATTTGTGTACAATTCTTAACTGGTCGCACGAGGTCAGCTATTACCGGTATACGGACACGGTTTTTTTTCTTTTCATCTCGGGACACCACAGAGTTCGTCATCAGCGTATTCACTCTTATCGAGAGAAGGAAGCAAAAAGAGGAGTGTCGACGTTGTGCTCAAGTGTACGCGTTTCTATGAAATATTTCAGTTTACAATACCAAAGATAAAAATATCGACATGGCACTAATATTAATCGCATTCGTGAATTTTTATTAATGGCCGGTACCGACCGTCGTTGAAAAGTAGAATGCCGGTTACTACGTTACCGAATGTGGGGTAAAGTACGTGTAAATAACGCGAACATGTTGGTGCGATGTTGTTCAGGCAGTTAAATGGGCAGCGACCTTAATTCGGCGAAATTACGCGAGGACATCGAAATTGCGATGACCTCGTGCTACCAGAGGTTAATCTCAAAGACCGACCGGGCCCTCTGTTACTTCAAAAAAAGGGTCAGGGGGGAGGAGGAGGAGAGAGGAAGAGAGGATAAGGGCAAAAATGAAAAAAAAAACCGACGCGTTACAGTAGACACTGGGCTAATGATCATCCGAAAATGTCTGGCGATTCATCTCTGCGGGTCGGTGTCCCCGCGGATTCTTTCGCGAGTGTCTTACTTAGGAAGATGAATGACCGCGGTTCCCGGCGAAGCGTACCACCGGCAGGTATGTACAGCTCGGCTCGCGAAATAACGAATAAACAATGACAGAGGCGTTGGCGGTGCTCACCGGTGTTGTGTAGGGTTGACAGGCGAGCCTGATGCCGTCGTGTCTAAGCTTCTCCTGCAGCAGCATCCTGAGCTGCATCCCGGGGATTCTGACGAGCTCCGCCTTCCCCTCCTCGTACTCGTCCGCGAACTTGGTTAATTCCTGACCGCCGCTGGAAGAACTGGCGGTCGGCGAGGCTCTCTGCGCCTCTTTATCGCTGGGTGGTCTCTCGGAGGAGGTTCTCGAGGATTTCGAGCTGACATTGTCGCACAGACAGTCGTTGCTCTCCTCCAGTGTGAAGTAAACGCTCGCTGCGCCCTCCTCCCGCAGGGTCTTCACCGACTGCAGCAAACGGGCCCGATGGGACTGATTGAAGACCCCGATCGCGTCGAGATCGGGATCGCCGATCTGCTTGCAGATCTCAAGGTCGTCGTAACCGTTGTCGATGAACGACTCGGAGTATTGACCCAGGTGGAGGGACCTCAGCCACTCCACCACGATGTTGCTGGCCATCGTCATCCTCTCTGGCCGGGATCTCAACGACCGCGAAAAAACGTTGCTGCTCGAAGAGAACTCAACCGCCGGCTCGCGGCTGGCTCTCTTCCCTCGAGTTCGCCTAAGCTAGGCCTACCCCCGTGATGTATATGTCCGTGGGCGCCTCTCTCTCTCTCTCTCTCTCTTTCTCTCCCCTCACCTCCCTCTCTGTCACCGGTTCGCAACCCTTACGCGAGCCTTTCTCCGAATGATGATGACGATGATAATGCTGCTGCTGTTGGTGGTAGTGATGCTACTGCCGGCGTCGTTCCTGCACAACGCGACATCTTCGATCGAGCGCGAGAAGAAGAGACAGAAGAGGAGGGAGAGGAGAGAAGATCCCAGTACCGTGACCACGTTCCCGTCTCCTACGGGAAAGCGACGACGATGACGACGACGACGACGACGACGATGCTCCTCGACCGAAGAAATCACGTATAATATTCGCGATTCAATCGGCTGGACCGATTCCCTCCGCGCGGCCGAGACCGATCCCGGGCCCGATTGGTTTTTCGTGTAATGGGCGGCACCTCGATTAACGGCTCCTTCGAGGATACCGGGGATAGAGGATGCGGGGGCTACCGCACCGGTCACGTTCGATCCCCCGACGTACGCTGCTCTAGCTCATTACGAGGCGCGGACCGTCCCCAACTGGTCCAACGTATCGATACGATCTCCTCTCGAACGCTTCTACAAAGCCGCTGCTGATTCGCTCGAACGCTCTCCGGTCCAGGCGGTTATATCTTTTTCTCTGGAACGTATGCGTCAACGTTCAACGAGTGTATCAGCTGCGAATTGAAAGACAATCGCGCGCGTCACTCGGCGTTGTCTCCCCGGTTCAGTTTTCAGGAATCGCGGTTTGGGAGACAGCAGCAGCAGCAGCAGTAGCAGCAGCGGTGTCCAGCATAGAGCGTAGAGAGACCAATCATTTCAAGCGAAAATCGAAACCGGCGCTCGTACACGTGTCCCGATGGAAGGCGCACCGGAGAAACCAGCATCGGTGCTTTCCGGCGGGTGTGTGGGTGGGGGGTGGTGGTGGGTTAGGGGAATTGCCAACACCGGGCGACCTGCAAATTACAACTGAAACTTTTATCAGCCGGGCTAGGAGAACGTGTAACGCCCCCGTCGACCGCGCGCGCGCCCGGACGAGAAATTAATTTTTTATGTATGGACCGTGTCGTCCTCCGTCACCTCGGTCTCGCGGTTGTGTCCTTGCTTTTTACGCGCAGTAGAAACATTCAGCCGAGGCCTCTCCTCCGCCTCGCGCGCGCAGGGGGTCAACGGCCACCGGGGTCCAGGCAGACAAAGGGACACTGACTTCGCGCCGATTCGTTTCAGTTCTCGTTTAATCGGTCCGCCGCGAGTAAACAACTTGCTCTTCCCTTTCTCTATCTCTTTCGCTTTACGCATCCATGTTTCTTTCTCGCTCCACCGCAGCAAGGTACACGACACGTCGTTCCCCCCCCCGTAGAACGTGTTTCTTTCTATTTTCTCTAGTTTCGCGGACTCCGAAATTGGTCGTTAGGGGTCCGGGCTTCTTCTCTCTACGCTATTACGATCCCTGACGTCCCTCCGGCTGGTGACCTTGAGGATTCCTGTCGCACAGGCCGGCTCTCTCCAGACGACACTATTTATCCATCCACCGCGGCGGACTACTCGGCCCGAGATTTTTCACTGATTTAAATACATTTATTTACGATAACGAACGACGAAACTTGCAACTATACCCGGTACAAAATAAACCACTAACTCACCGATAGGGGGTGGGGGGGGGGCGGATTTATATATGTAGATCTTTTAGACACACACGCACGCGATCGGGAACGTCGGAGTCGCTGTCGGAGCCTGAGGATTTTTTCTGTTTTTTCCGCAAAACTGGCAGAAGCAGCAACGGGGCCCCGGCAACCGGACGCGGTAACCTTGATGAAACCGCCCGAAAAAGAGCAGAGGACCGACACACGGCAGGGAGCACGCGGTCCGCACCGATCACGGCGACGGAGCAACTTCGGCGTGCGGTAGTTTTCGCTGGTCGGTCGGCCGGGTATGGTTCGGTCTCTCTCGTATTATCGCTTGGTTTGTTTTTCTTTTCTCCCGATGACGACGACGGCGACGAACAGCGACGACGACGACGAACGACGAACGACAATATCTTCGACTCGGCTTCACTGAACTCACAACATCGCTCCAGATCACAGGAAACAAAGCGTCGCTGGTGGTTGACGCGACACGCGAATCGCGGCCCCACGACACAACACTACCGCGACGCGGCACACGGCTCGACTGACACGAGGTATTCGCCAGAGGGAGCTCCACTCGGCTCCTCTTCGTGCCGTTCCCCCACCACCGGAGCCGATCGCCGATCCCCCCACCACCGCCCGTTCCTATCCCCGCGCCGCGCACTCCCCCACCACACATCCAAGCCGAAGCTACTTGGACCAGCGAGATCCTGTTGATGCACTCCTACGCCAGGATGCAACAGCCGTGTCCTTCGTCCTCTCTCTCTCTCTCCCTCTCTCTTTCTCTCTCCTTCTTTATCTCTTTCTCGTTACGCTTTTCTCTCTCCCCCCCCTCACTCTCTCTCTCTCGAGCTCACACTGTGTCTGCGTCTGGCTGCCCGGCTGCTCGCTCGCCCCGTGTCTTTTTCGCCGGTTCGACAGGAGTAGATTACACTGTTTACGAAATGGCCGAGCTCTTTCTCGACGGCTAAGCTCTATATTTTTTTCTTGCTCCTTTTGGAAATCTTTTTGGAAATTCGAAAGACTCTATCGATAGTTGAACGGGTTTTATCGATAGGAATCGCGGCGACTTTGAACAAGTATCATATGGCGGCATTCGAAAATATCTTTCGCAATATTTGTTTGTGGTTATTAAATTGTTGATAAATTCAGCCTGGTAGAATACCCTTAATTTTAGTTCTCACAGTTTTTTGAATACCCTCGGCTCGGTTGAACTACCGAGTTCTGTAGTTGACACCACTGCCGCACCAATTTTGAGCGCTGTGTACTGGGCGCCATATTTTAATTTTTATAGTTCCAAGCGTGTACTGTAGACTTTCATATAACGCGAAAAACAAATTCAAACTGCTGTGTATATGCAGCTTTTATGGAACATAGTAAGTATGTAGCCTCTTTGAACAATTCTTTGTATATTTATTGCCAGGTAAAATGAATATGCAGAGACATTTTGAACTTTTTTGATCATATACATGAATTTGCTATTTTTATCTACGGTATGTTTTTTCACACTGATAGCTATTTGTAATAGTCTGGTTACTTAAACTTTTAAAAACTTATCAATCTTTTGATCATTTAAATTATAAATGGTCCTTATCAAGAGCTAACAACATATCTCTGTTTTTATGTTTAGAATTATTGTTTCTGTATTTAATTGAACGAAGACTAAAATAAGTAAAAATTTTCATTAACGTTGAATATTAGAAATTTGCGCACGCTATAATTCTGTTCACAACATTTTGTGAAATGTACAGATTTTCAATTTCAACACTAATATGTACAATTCTATCAATGTCATTTCACGTTGAATTATTACGATATTTTTCGTTGATGTAATTCCGTGTACGGTAGAATCGTGGCAATTTTTTTTCAATTTAACGAGCCTGTTAGATAGATAGAGCGGTAAGCATACACACACACACACACACACACGCCAGAATACATTAAGCTCGGCTGAAGGAGAGTTAGTATCGATGATTATCTACGAGCATCGCAATCAGAGTCTTTGGTATACCTGTGGCATTTATAAATGAACGTCTAACAGAAATAGTCCACGGTTTACTAGGGCAATAATTTTTAACACCTAGCCCCGTGCGCGAGGCTCGTATATTATCCGCGCACACTCGCTTTGTTATTGTATATTCAACCGAAATTAAATAACATTGTTCACACAACGGCTTCACAATGTATATCACGGTTCATAGGTAAAAGGTGTTTTCCACATTTATTATTCATACAGACCATGAAATACATTTCTAACTGAAGTTTGAAGATATTTAAAAATTTTTTAAGTTTAACGCATTTTCACCAAAGAAATAATTAAATTAATTTTACATAATTAATTACTAACTAATTAAATTAAATTTTAAATTTATTCTTCTAAGAAATATAAAACTGAATATTCAATTATTTATTCTATAATATTACCAGCAAGTATATATTTCCAATTTTGAATATATGCCCACATAAAAAAGTTGTAAACAAGTATTTTCTCAGTAATTCCGACCAATTGTGATTTTTTCAAAAATTTTTTCCCACGTCTTGTAGTAAACTAATTTAAAAAAGTTAACCGATGTTTGCTTACGCATACTTTCTTCTTAAGGGACATGTTCTTTTAGAAAATTCTGTATTATTGCGTTTCAGTATTGAAATGTACTTGGAACGGTTCATCGTATTAAATTATAAATGAAATTTCGCCTGTGTCGAACTGGTACGCGAAAATTCGCGTCTACATAAGATCGCGATCGAGCGATAACGAGCAATACCGGCCGGGCGCAGAACTTTCCTGCGATTATAATCGGTATTTATGTGAGTAAAGGTGGAATTAATTGAATGATCCACACGGACATCCTGTGACGCCAAAGCAGAGAATGACAAGTAGCTCTCAATAACGTGATATGACATCGCGTGCCATGGACACGAAGGACCCCCTCAACGCAACCCTCGCTATTTCCTCGCTTTGGTCGAGTAATTTGCTTTTGGGCCGGAGATGAGATCGAAAGGCGAGTCACCTGCCAATATATTAACTCGTTTCCGCAGCGCGGGAAATTATTACGACGCGGACAATGGATTTCCTTCGTGTGACACCTTTGATATGCACGCTTACTCAATCATGACGTCAACCAATCTGTCAGATTTTAATCTCAGTTCTAGAACGTGTCCGCGAAGCGTACACTGTTTAGGGCCACCCTTTCGTTTTAATTGGTCCTCCACTCGTTGATAGAATTCATCCGTGCGTTCCACTTGCTACTGTACGGAACTGGCTATAATATTTAAATAAAATATTTTATTTGTTTAACAGTAGTACAACTTTCAAACTATACATTTTTAAATAATATTTGAAAACGGTATTTTATTTAAAGAATATCGAGCACGTTTGTGCTTCGTCTAGCTTATTCATTTTTATTTTCAATATTTTTCCTGATAATAATGGCTCGTTTTCACAGTTACATACTCGAAGATCAAAGAATGTTATTTTATGCCAGATTATTGGAATTTACTTTGTGTTTTAGATTGTCGAAATAGAAATATTTTATTTTTTCCATTCAGATTCCTGACATAAAAATATTTTAGGTTGTCATAACAGAAATCTTATATTTTTGAAATCGTATATCCTACATTTTTAAACTAAATAAAATCGAAAATATTAAACAGAGTATTCGAAATAGTTATCTCGCCGAATATAAAAATTGAAGAGATTCAAAATTTCTATGGTAAATTTTATTTTATATAATTTTATTATAAAAATTGCCCACCTCTGCTACACAGTATTTGTAAGTAGGAATGGCGAATTTATTAAAAGTTATTCTTCGCTCGCTTCTTTATAGAAAAATCAGAAACCACTCTCGATTTAACATTGACATTCGTTAAAAGCGAACCTCCATTGCTAATACGTCACATAATTCACCGCGGATCCCACTTGCAATATGTAATGTCCGCAAATAGAAATGTTTTCCAGCGCTTTAAAGAGAAATCGAACCACTCGCTATTTTACATCGACATTGATTAAAAGCGAATTTAAAACGCTTCAAATACACTCGCCTCGAGACATCGTTACTGCAAAATTCGGAAAATATAGATGACGTGGTTGCTGCAACGCAGTGGAAACGGGTATCGTTTAAAGTAACACAATGAAATATATTATTCTCGGAATGGAAATCAGGAAAATGGAAAGATAATTGTGTTGAAAGCGTACAAGCATTTTCGCATACTCAGCAAATTTCATTTTTAATACTCTATTTTATAAAACCCTCAAATAAATAGTTCTCGCAATGAGAATGAATAAAAAGTATATTCGTTCATCGCTGTTCGTAACTCTTGAAATCAATTCTCGGCGCATATTGGTGACTAGTTGTTTCTAAAAACGAACAATGGTAAATAAATTTATGCTGTTCATCCAGTTTACGCCTTTGAGTTGCGTCTGCGAGCAATCTTCGCGTCGCGCCGTTTATTTGAAAGCATACTTGAGCACGCCTCCTTCGAAATTGTCGTACACGTTCGAGGATCGCAATATTCCCCTGTTCTCCCTAACGACAATTTTCGGTTCATTATTGTGTCTCGTACATACTACGCTATACCATACTCAATGCGTATCTCGCGAATAGAAACACACATTATTCGCGTTGCAGCGATTGCAAGTTGAAAACAAATAATTTTTTTACATATGCAATTCTTCTTCGTGACCCTGTGACGCACGCACGACAGATACGGAACGCGTCACGTGACTTATTGGAAGAGCGGGGGAATAGGACACGAGTCTGAATCTGGCGAATCGGCTCTTCGTACTCTGTAATTGATATTTTTTTCACAAATAAATTCCATTACCGATAATTTAATTTCAAACGTACTTGCACACTATCCATTTAGTTAAAAAAGATGTCGCATCGAAATGATCGTTGGCGCGGTGTTATCAGAAATTGAATCTTAACCAAATCCCAACCACTTAGCTGTCGTCTTGGGATTTTCATTCTCGAATAATACGTAACAGCGTCGCGATAATTGTCCCACCGGGCACCGATAAAGCATAACCCCTCGGACACAAGGAACCACTGCATAAGAAGCAGGGTTGCATTCGTAGCCGGTCGACTTATCTCGAATCTTGAAAACGCGATGGAAACAAAGATTTGTAGCGAGCGAAGTTTAATAGGATCATTGAATATTAAAGAATCTCGACTCGCCACGGCTTTGCCTATGTAAATGATATTCAAGTGGCGTTAGTCGCTAGGATCGACTAAATTAAATTAACCAGAACCGATTGTGCCGATAAATACCGGTTTGTCTGGCAACCGTGGCCGCGTAGTTGTCGTTTAACGCAAGATTTCCTTTTCATTACGTTCTACTCTCTTTCTCTCTCTCTCTCTCTCTCTCT
This sequence comes from Lasioglossum leucozonium, assembly GCA_028454225.1. Lineage (NCBI taxonomy): Eukaryota > Metazoa > Arthropoda > Insecta > Hymenoptera > Halictidae > Lasioglossum > Lasioglossum leucozonium. The sequence continues at coordinate 13,711,362 of CM052221.1, read as the reverse complement.
CTCTCTCTCTCTCTCTCTCTCTCTCTGTTGAATCGCTTCTCCCGATTCGTTATCTGTCGTTCCTCCTTTTCTCTCAATTTTCCATTCCTCGGAAATAGATAGCGTCGTGTTAGCCAGTTGAGATGTTTCTTTTCTCATAACAGTGCGGATTTGTATGAAAAATAAAACTTGTTTGCATCGATTCCAATGAACAAATAGTTTCTGTCTTGCTTTAATAATTTTTATCAACAAAATGAATGGGTGCAAGCTGGATTTGTTAAATTTACTTAAAATTTTTTTTTTAATTATGTACCTCCTTAATTTATAAATATATTTGAATTTATTTATTTAGAATTATTTATCCTTAATTAATAAATATATTTAAATTTATTTATTTATTAAAATCTAAATTTATTAATTAAGGATACATCGATCTTCTGCTTTAGGTAGTGTACTAACAATGAACTACTTATAATTTCTAAAAGTGTTATTCATCTGTTCGTACTTGAATTAATTTATAGTACAATAATGAATAACATTTCTTGCGAACAAACAGAAAATTCAATCGCTTAAACTGGCTCGATAGTTTGCAAATTTTAAATGCACAACCTTTTTGCATTAGTGTACAGCATCATCTGCCATTTGCCAGAAATTATTCAAATTAAATTGATAGTTCTGAAAAGTTGTAAAAGCAACGTCGAAATATTTCGACCGGGGTCATTTTCATAATCACCGACACGGCATACGAGAACGTCACGGAAAGAGTAGCATAACCTCTGGAAATCGATGGATAAGCTTGTTGTGCGAGAAATCCGATGCAGGTCTGTTGTGCATAAAAATGGCGGTGAAGCTGCGCCGAAGAACCGCACGGCGAATTTACGACGGCGAGCGCGCGCGCGCTATTGAAAACCATCGGATGGGACACTAGGAGCATACGTGGTCAGCAGAAACTGGGAAGTTTGTAGTAAAAAGCAGCTTTCGGAACAGCTTGCTTAACCACTCGATTGATTCATAAACATTTCCTCGTGCTGCACCCCCAAAAATTGCATTCCTGGCACGGCGATAAACTTTACCCCCCCGAAAAATTTGTGTACGCAGCTGTTCCATGTCGTTTTCTCACTGTGATAAATAGACGGAGGATTTTTATGGAAAATATAAAATTTTCTGCGTTAATTGCGTATTTTTAAATTCATTTTCGTCATTCTACATACATAAAATCAGATTATTCATTATAAATAAATTATGAGTACAGTATACACAGAAATACTTCCCTTGTTCGATTGAAAAAACTCCGAAATGAAGTCGTCAATTATTTCGAGAAAAATGCATATTTTAAAATTTAGAAAATCAAATTATTCGTTATAAATAAATTATGAGTACAGTTTAGACAAAAAACATCCCTTGTTCGATTGAAAAAAGTGGCTAATAATTTGAGAAATATCTAACAAATTATTTCTGAATTTATAAATTTTCTGCTCCGCCATTTTCGCACGTAGAACGTGTTGCGAAGGACGTGTAATTGAATTTTTAAAGAAGTGCACTTCACCCATGCACGCGAAGAAAAAAGGTTAAAATAGCAGGAGGATAAACCTCGCTACGACCTTCGACCTTTCTTGTACAATCTTTTTCTATCCCCCAATGAAACTCGAGATACAGCCCGTCCCATTTACGTGGATCACCCTGTACAACGGAGTCCCTCACACGTTTTACACTCCCTCCAGTCACAATTGGCAATAAAGGATAGCGGTTACAGTAAAAGACAGAGAGGTCGGATTCACGTGTTTAGCATAGATGGCACAGAGGACGGCGTTCTACTTTGGCGTCTTGGTCTCCTTGGCGACGGAACAGTAGAGCAGGAAAATCCCGGTTTTCCTTGGGAGTATAGCGCCGGGGAGTATTATCCGCCACTGTTTCGTGCCGTCCGACCACACGCGAACAGGATTATCTCCGACATTAAAAGTATCCCATTCGAGAAAGAACACGATGTTTATTTAAAACATAGCGGGAAATCGTCCCGAAATGGCGAAATCTTACATTATACAGGCCGAGTCAGAGCTAACAAACTCAAATATTTTTCCTTATTTCATTTTTTTTTTTTTGAGATATCAAGGTGGCCTTGAGCTTCTCCCAAGGTCAATACTTCCTCTTTAAGATCGCGTTGTTGCCGGTGGAGGAAGTTGACCTTGGAGTAAAATTTTCGAAGCAGTGACTTCTTGAGTTGACCATGGAATTTTAAGAATTTTAAGATCACGTTGTTACCGGTGGAGGGAGTTGACCTTGAGTTGACCTCGAAGAAACTCGGTCACTTTGATATCTCAGAAGAAAAATAAAATGTTCGAAGCAATGACTTCTTGAGTTGACCATGGCGAAACTGAAGGTCACCTTGATATCTCAGAAGAAAAATAAAATTTTCGAAACAGTCACTTCTTGACATGATCTTGGAAAATTTTCGAGGCGGTAACTTCTCATACTCTTCGTGTACGTACATTATTACACGGAAACATTCTCGTCTCACGTTCCGTCGCGTTGGTAGATTTTCACCGCGCCCTATCGATTGAGCGATATTAAAAAATTATTCCGTCAGGATGAATTTTTTTTTCCCATTTCGCGAAGCTATTACAAAACGTTTTAGGAGCGCACATACTCGACAGAGTTGCAAATCAGTCAATTTAATTTTCCCGTACGCAACATATTCTCGCCCGGCGGGAGCAATATTAAACATTTTATTAAAAATTTTTAAAATAGCTTTCCCGCGATGCGTCGGCTCGTATCTAGACGATTCGTTGCATAAAAACGAAACGCGCGCAGAGCGCATCGTAGAAATAAAAGCGCGCTAATACCAAACACGGTTGGTACGAGCAAAAATATGAAACCGGGCTGCAGGACAAAAGTATTTCGGAAAAATGCGGATGTAGAAATTTTTCGATCAATTTTTGTTCATTCGGAACAGAAAAATGCCGTACATACATTTCATATTCATATAATGGTGACAAGATTAATTTATAGGCGTTTCGGACACAGAGATTTCTCGAGGAAAGAAACTCGACGATCGAGTGAAGTCAGCGATTTATAAGGAAGAAGAAGTCTGATCAACTTCACGTTCTCGCTACTTTTTTTCTGCTTCTTCTTCGTCGCACTTTACCGTCGAATCATGGTGATAAATTATTCGCACTATATATATATATATATATACATGTATACACAAGACATCGTAAATCATCTGAATTTGCGCCATAATTGCGAACAATCTGAATCAGCTTGACAACGTGCTTGAACAGATGTTGATGAATGCGTAACATTTTTAAATGAATATTCTAGATACAATTTAATCGAGTATACGGAATAGTTTCTAAAAATTAAAATATAGATGCGGTCGCATTTTTTACGAGCATTGTGACGTCACGTTCACGGTGTATTTTAGAATATCAAAACAACAAATAAAACGACCGGCTGTGTTACCACGGTGGCGTAACTCGAAAACCCCTGCATCTCTGCAACCAGAATTTCAGCCTTGCGTTCGCCACGCACCAGGCATACCGACGAGTATCGATTTCATTGATTTCTTACTTACCGATCATTCTATGATAACAATAATAATATTTCAAATAATTTTTCTGAAAAGCTAATTCACTAAAGTTTTCATCGACATTAATTACAAATGTCTACCAATGTTTACTCTTCGGAGTTTACACTTAATACTTTATAAGTGTTTCTTCCATTTCTGACCTTGCGTGACCTTGGAGGCCATTTTGTCGTGTGCGAATGAGCTTTCATATGATAAAGTACTTGGCACATTCCGTATAAAAAATTGAAGGTCACTTTTATCTGCAAAAAAAGATTACAGAGATCATTGCTTATAACAAAACAGTGTAACTTATTGCTTGTTCAGATCGAAAATTTCACTTTTACACGTTACGTTCGTTGTGTAAAATTCAGGGTCTGGAAAATGTAAGAATGTTGATTAAATAAATTACTTTGATCTCATGGAATACAATGAGGTTGCTTCTCTGCAGGGGCGGAACTACACAATACCGCAAAGACACGGGGGGGGGGGGCCTTTGTTGTTTTTTTATGTAATATAAGTTTTCTTTGTTTGTAAAATATAAATTGTTTTTTTCGGGGACCCAAAATTATATTTTGGGGGGGGGGAGGCGAAAATTTGTAGTTCCGTCACAGCTTCTCTGGCGATTAAAATGTTAAAAATTCACTCAACCTGGTTTCCAGATAGATGGTACGTTGTTAAATAAAAAAATTATAGCGTACAAGCGACAGAACGTGGAGAAAAATTAAACACAATTTGCCGATAAGTTTGCGGGTCTAAGTGCAGCCGGGTATCCGTCATGTTCATTTCGTGCAGCCAGACGCGAGCAAATTAGAGATGATTATTAACGCGAGTAAACACGTTTGCTAACAATAGATGAACGTTGATTACACCGGGGGTAGTCAGAGGGGGGAGGGCACGGTCGTTATTTTATTACCGGAATGGAAGAGGGGCATCGGCAAGTTGAAATGCGTGCTACGTAGGAGCTAATTGTAAACATTTATCTAACGTGAAGGATTTATGGACAGCGCAAATGTATTCGCAAGACCCTCGCTTAATTACGCGGATTCCAAAGCATCATTAGCACCCTCAGTATTTAAGCTATAGAGGAGAAAGCGAAAGTTTCTACTTTGGTCTCTGAGTTATACGTATACGTATACGTACACGAATTCACGCATGTAGATTATTGCGGGAAGCTCGTCTGCGTGTATAGTTCGAATTAATTACTAGACCCTTTATCGTGGATAAACACGCGAATTTGTTGTCGTACATAGTCGCGGGCGAGCTTCTCCTTTTTAATAACCCGCACAGTCTGCCGCAAAAGCCTGTTCCAAATTAGACGCATTACGGAAGCCGATGCTCTTCCTTGTTATTTCCAAAATTCTGTACAATTTAGAGTCCGACAATGCTCTTACTGGACTGTGGATCTGTGTGCAGAATAAAATGTTGTTCGCAAGATACAGGTGGCGAAAAATTGTTTCTTCTGTCAATTATTAAAACTGAAACTGATACAACGATGTCCTTAAATCTTTTTCATATGACCGCTGCACTATGGGGTATTTGGCCGATCTAGCTGGCCAAAAGTCGATTTTGTCAAACTCATCCCAGGTAAAAATGAGTTGTTACCTGGAAGAGTTGAATAGTGGAGGGTTAATAAACCGTCGGTTTTTTCCCGATTCGGCATTTCCGTACGGAGGTATGGTCACTTGAAGTTTAGTCTTTTAGTACTGTGTTTGTGTCCTTTGCCGTGTCTTCCGCATTAGCAACGTTTGAAGTGTAATATTTTTTCGCACGAAAGCTGTTTTAAGAAAACCAATGATGGATGGTGTTGAAGCAGGTATAGGTGTGTATGTCACACAATTTTAATCAGATATGAGTTTAATTAAATAAAATAACAGTAACTGAAAAAAAGCCAATTTGGAGGCAGTTTTAACATCAATGCACATACAATCGGAAAGAATTAGTTGTACTTCCCGGTCCGTCCCAGTAATTTTTTTGGAACCACTGTAAAGTGGAAGGTTTCAGCTTTATTTCAGTGCAAAAAAAACTTGCGGAAATTTGCGGATTCATAAGTTATCGTTAAAATAAGATTTTGAAGACGTGAATGATATTTTTTTATTTATTATTGTAGGGCCATGTAATATTAAAATATTTACAAGGAGGCAAATATGGCGCATTATGCAGCAACTACGAAATGAAAATATGAAGAAAAAGTTGATGTACGCTGAGAACTACTTGTGTAGTCAGAAGGAGTACACTAATGAAGAAAAAGAAGAAATCCGAAGAAAATTTTCACATGTCAAGTCACAAATAATGTATAGATGGATAGCAGTATCGAGAAAAGAAAAATCTTTTAAAAAAAAATCGCACATGGCTTGACGGAACTTTTGAACTGCCACGCATTGTAGTGAGACCGGGTCGGCCATCGAAGCAGTCCTTCGATTAATTAATTAAGCTAACGAAGCAAAAGAAGAAAAACGGAAAATTTACGAAGTCAAGAAGATACGGAATATCTAATTTTTGCCACAAAAATGAAATTACGAGCTGAGGGAATGCGAGATGCTAAGTTGTATTATATTAATATTAGTTATATTATATTGTGTGTATATTCGTATTGTTAAATTTGTTAAAAATAATATTTTAAATTCTGTATTAACAATTTTTATTTGTTGTTACATGGTGAAATAGGAAATTCATATTATATTATTTATATTTTAATAATCCATATTGTTGAATTAGTAAAACAAATATTTTCAATGCTGTATCAACAATTTTTATTTATTTATAATTTTTTTTTTAAGAAAAAATACTAAATTAAGTTAGTAGGTACATTTTAAACACGTTAAGCGAAAAAAATAATTTTGGCCAGCTAGATCGGTCAAATACCACATAGTGCGCTGCTTGAAATTGCGCGTTTCCATTTTTATCATAAATGTACGAAATACGCAGTCTAATTATCGTTAAAATTATTAAGAGAAGAATTTCCTTAAAATTATTAAGAGAAGACAACAATTTTATTTCCTCCGAAATTCTGTAATATTTCGTTTGGTGTTTCTATGAAAAAGAGCATACGTTGTTGTTCGTGCACTAAAGGGAAAATTATGAAAATTGCGTGATACGCGGTGCTAGGAAAATGGACGTAACCGGAGCGCCGGTAACTCTGTGAAATTTGGTGAACCGCGTAATGTAGCAGAACGAAGCTAATTGTTACGAGTGTGCGCGAGCAATCTGAAGCAACAAACGTAGAAAAGTGTTAATGGCACGAAACGGGAACGTTTTGCGCTCCGGACTTGAGCATCGCTACGATGATATACCGTGACTGTCCCGCCATTAAATTACATTGTTGGGAATATGGGAACGGCAAACAGCCAACACGGTAGATCATACATCTAAATTTTTGCTTGGACTTTATATCGGCAGTTAACTCGGATGATATACGCGCATAACGCTCGTCCAACGATGCCCAACAGCTTTTTGTGACCGACCACCGGCTTAAGCTTCAGCTGTTAGCTAGTCGGCCAAGTTTTATGTTGACCCACGAACTTGTTATTTACGATAGCCGTTACGCCGTGCAGCTAGACGCGATATTCTTTATCCGCATTCAAACCGATCGACGGTTAATGTCCGGCGCTACGAATATGTCTATTTCTCAACGAGCATCGTTCATCTGGCTACAATTGTCGTCGGAAAATTCCTCTGCGTCGGCTACAAGCGTTTCCGATTAGAGACATTTTCGGTTCGTTCGACAAAAATTTTATTTGAAAATAATGCTCAACCTTTCGCACAGGGGACCAAAAATTTTAAACTTTTCCGAATGCGGTATTATACAATTAGACGAAAAAATAATAAAACATGAAATTCTAGCGCGCGGAATCCAAGATCTAACCCAGACCGAACTACATAATACCCACTCCTGCGTCTGGAAACCAATTTTAAATTTCTAAAAAATTCGGGAAGTAGTTCACAGTCATTCGTTCCAGATAACACGTGGCATGTTAAAGACGTCCCTTTTATAATAAAAATCAAGAAGACGTATGGAAGACGTCTTTTAGATATGAAACAGACATCTTATAGACATAAAACACACGTCTTATAGACATCAGACGTCTTAAAGACGTTCAGGAGACGTTCGGAAGCCGTGGGAGACGTCTTTAAGGCCCGCTAGGTATCCGTTGCTTTCACGTGCGGCGACCGTGCGGTACCGGAATTGCGGTCCGAAGTACTACGGATTTAATTAGGCGCTGCACATTTGTTTGAACCGTAATTACAGCGTCGCACGTCGATCTTGCGTCGCCACAATCTCATTATACGATCGCCTTTATATTATCGCATATCAGTTGACGTCCATTATTCTGCCGCACGGTCGCCGCACGTTAGAAAAACGCATGTGTGTAGCGGGCCTAAGACGTCTGAATATCCAACAGACATCTTTAAGATGTTTTTTAGATGTGAAACAGACATCTTGAAGACGTTTTAACGACGTACCCGAACAAAAGGCGTCTCTGAGACGTCTTTAAGACGTTTGAATGTCAAACAACAGACGACTTTAAGACGTCTCTGTGCTATCTGCAGTGCGATTAGGTGCAACATGCGTGAATTTTTGGACCGTGTCATTTCAAAATGGCGTGAAAAAGAGTTCGACGTGGAACTGCAAGAAACAAATTTAGTCGATCGAGCTTGCGCTGCGCTTTCGCGCCACTCCGATTCAGAATTATTCAGCTTTCAGAGGTTGATACGAACTGGGGCATTCGCAGCAGCGGCGCGTGATTGAAACTGCAGCTTTTCACGTCTTTCAACCGAAAAAAGAATCTTCCGCGGAGGTTATTTACGAGAGTAGATAATTCTTGTTTTTATTTCCTTCCGCGTCAACAGAAACAAATTTTCCGGGTAGGTACATCTAATCTCGCCAAACTTCTTCATTCGAAGGCCGACGCGGCGGAAAGATTTTTCTAGAAACGGGGTGCAGAGTGATATCAAGGATGGCGGTTTAACGACACAGTAACCTCCACGTAACACAAACAGGGAACGTACTTCATTTCTGGGAGAGTCGTGTCGAGGGTCGCGTCCCGCGCTAGTCCGGGAAGCTTGGATTAATTTAGAGGCTCGGTGTAAGTCGTAAAATAGTGCGTGACTGGCGCAGTTTTTTTCGGTAAGAACCAGACAGAAGCGTACGTGGGCCGGCTCGTACGTGGAGCTTTCGACTAGAATTTCATCGTTGCATAGCTGAAATCTTTGTGTACGTGAACGCGTAAAGAAGCTGCCCACGGTGACTTACTCCGAACCATGAAGCACCGGGATGCCACGTACAAAGCGTGGCTACAAAACGCTATTATAAAATACTGAGGTGTGCAAGTGAAACAAGATCCTTCCTCTTCAAACGTTCTCCGAACCTAACTAACTCACTTCCAGAGTCTACCAACACAGAGGCAGAACTACAAATGTTGGGCCCCCAAAAAATAAAAAACTTGGGCCCCCTGTAAAAATTCAACGAATGCAAAAATAACGTTTCTTTTGTCAGTGTACTTGAAAATGTTAATTTTTCTTTCCACTTTTCAAAGTAGGGGTATTTTTTCTTTCGCTAGTTTTATAGAGTTGAGATTTTTTAATGATTTTTCGTTCATCAAGTTTTTTTTTAATTTAATCTAAATCACGAAAAATTTTTAGTCAAATCACAAGATAATAAATGCAAACATTTTGGCTCCCCTCCAACACAACACGTCAGAACGATTGCAGCTACGAAGTCAATCAGTTTAGCTGTGAACCGTGAAATTTTTCATAAAAAAAGCTGTCAAAAGAATTGGGATTTTTAAGACTGCATGGAAGTCCCTAAATTATAAAACACTGTTTCGAGTCACTCTTATTCGCGTGGGCTGAAAAAAGAATTGTTTTTACGATCAAGATTATGGTTTATTAAGATTAAGATTATGTTCGAGAATTTTTATGTTTGTGAAATGCTGTAAAACAGGATTCGAAATTTTAATACCGGGAAAAAACTCGCTAAATGGACGACGAAATTATAGAACATGTCCATGTGGATTGAGAAAAAAGTTGTTTTTACATTCGAGAAGATTCTTTTCGTTTACAATGAGAACAATCGATTTATTTGTTGACGATACGTAATATTTCAGTCGACCTTGAGTTTTCGAAAGAATTCATTCTGTTCGACCTTCACCTTTCGGATATGTCCACAATCGTCGAGTTCACTTGACACTGTCGTGCGACGAAAGTGAAAACTATTCAAATGACGTTCGATGGCTTCGACATTCCCAAAGTACGTAACTCCCATGACTGGATCCCACGATGTTTGAAATACGACTGATGACACAAGAATCGATAAATCCCTGACTTCTGTTGACTGAAAATTCTTTGACTTCTTTGAAACATTTCGGTTTTGTAATCATAACCTAGGTGTACACATATTTCACTAAATCTTAACAGAACTCTCTCGATGACACCAGTATATTACTTCTCAGGACACAGTTACAGAATATAGGATCGCTGAAAACTAAACGACTTTTATGGAATCGTAGAAAAATTTATTGAGTTCTTATTACAATGTACAAAAATCAGTGATAAATATGAGACTCTACTTCGCGTGACAGTGTATGTATGTCAGGCGGCAGGTACGCGTGTACAGTTAGACATGAGGACTCAGCAACTTCCCCACACGAACAACATGATTCGCATCTACCATTCAAGATCACAATGTTGAGTATTAGCTAAAATCAATTGAGACATAATTTTGATTACAGTGACTTAGATGACGAGTCCTTTCGCTGGGACGGGGTACGAGTATCCGTCGTCTTGTCCCAGGGAGCCGGATCCAGCCAGATCGAAGGAGCTTACGGGAGCTTCGTAAGTGTGGGCGCTCGAGTGGCCCAGAGAAAATCCTAAATTGTGTCCGGTGGCGGGAAGGACGGCTGGCGCGGCATCAACGACGCTGCTGGCCAGGTTGTAGGAGCTGCTGGGCACGCCGTAAGAGGTGCTGGGCAGGTTGTAGGAGGTGGTGGGCACGCTGGTGTGTGCCAAAGACAGTTCCTTGACATGCGACACAGCCACTGGAGCGCTGTAGTGCGGAGTTGGCTGGGCCAAGGGGGCACCGTAAGTAGCAACTGGAGCCGGAGCAGGGGCCACGTAAGCTGGGGCAGGAGCTACGTAAGGAGCAGAAGCCACATAGGACGGGGCAGGGGCCACGTAGGACGGAGCAGGAGCCACGTAGGACGGAGCCACGGCAGGGACGCCGTAAGTCGAAGCCGGAGCAACGGCAGGGGCACCGTAGGTCGAGGCCGGAGCAACGTAGGATGTGGCCAAGGAGAGCTGCGAGCGACCAGATGGCACGCTATAGGTCGGAGCCGGGGCCACGTAGGACGGAGCCTGGTAGGTTGAGACGTGAGAGTTGAAGGAGGGAGCGCCGTAAGTCGAGGCTGGGGCGACGAACGATGTGCTCAGCGTTTGAGGCTTGAACGAGGAGATTGATCCGGTAGCTTCGTAACCCGAAGAAACAGGTGGAAGGTATTGCGAAGAGCCGAGCCCGTGGCCCTCGAGAGCCAACCCTCGCTTATGCAGCTTCGTCACGGGAGCTGCGTTCGCGCTGGAGGCGACCACCACCAAGAGCAAGGAAGCCTGAAACGGAAATGCGTTAGCGACGAATAGAATTGTTCGTCCCGTTTGTCGACTGTCGAAGAAACAAGATTTTTACTTCTTCTTTTTTTCCCGATTATTTCAGCAGGTCGAAAATAATATATTGATGGTTCTTGTAATTTTACTAAAATCAAGCAGATATCTCGTGAACTCGACTATCATATTTATTTTTATTTCTCGACTAGAAGATTTTTGTGAATGTTCGTGGTTGAGATTGAAAAGAAATTTGTTGTCGTTAATTGTCCCCGGCGAGTTAAAAAGTGACGGAGGGAAGCTACGCCACACGCTGCAATAAAGTTCCACAGTCTGGTGATTATGATACTTACTGCGAAGGTCCTCATGGTTGTACTTGCTGTGAGAAGTAGGATCGAAATGTGACTTAAACGGAAGATCCGCCGGTTTTTATACGGGAACCGAGCGCCATGTTCCTTTCACTAGAAAGACACAAAGCTCCCCAAACTTTTCTAGTGACGTAATAATGGACCGCGCCGCGGGGACACTTAAGTGATGCTGCTCTCTATTCTTATCGTTGTCTGGAGCACAGGATCGTTACTTAGACATTTACATCAGCGAAAATGCTCGGGCAATTTGCAATGTACTCTATTGTCGGGACTCGAATCATTTATTTAAAAAAAAATTTATTAGCATTACTTCTACTTCCAGAATACCGTAATCAAATGCAATACGAAGCATTCCTTATAACTAGACTCCGGATGTTCATGCAAAATGAAAAGTTTATATTTAAATTAAATTCATTTTCTATTTGTCACTAATAATTTTAATGTGCTGAAAATAATATATTAATACTCCTGGAGTCTTCTAATTTTTTTCGCTGTATGAAATCGCACTTATTTCCTTTTGCTTATAATTGCAATACATTCAATTGCAATCAGAAGAATACTGTTAATCGAAAATACTATAAGATAATTATTATTCTCAAACTTTCTTCTTGTTCACACTTTTTAATTGTTAAACTTTAAACTGTTGATGACGAATTAATTAGTCTTAATAGACTGCGGATCTTCATGCAAAATAAAAATTCCCTTCATCGATGGCAAGAAATAGATACCAAATTCATTGTTACATCTTCCCTTAATAATCTTCATATAGAAGTCATATGTTTACAACGTTAATTGTTTTAATTTTCCAACAACAATTTTGCTATAAATGCATAAAGATCCGCTGTCTAGTTATTACCGCCAACAAATTTTCGTTTCTTTCTTAATTCGACGAATCTCTCTCTCCCGCTCCCTTTTTCTCGTTCATTTCGCGTACTGGTATAAACTATATTATATTTATTGTTCATACAATTATTTTAGGAATAATGCCTGACATAAATTTTTGCGGCCGTCTGTACCCTCCTCCATTCTCGGAGGCAGCGGCTGTGAAAAGAATAATCGATGACTCGTAAACTTGTGAGCCCTACTATTGTCCATACATGATACGGTTCGACGCGATTACGTTAGTGTATTCTAAGACGAATATGATTCCCAACGGGGAGGTACCGGACCGGGTATTCGTTTTAGCAAGTTATGCAAATCGACCACCTACAGAAAGTTCCGCGCGCTCCACGTAACGCGTACAATCATGTATTCATGCGGCGGTGTCCCTGTGTGTGGTTTTGTTATATAAATGCAAAAGACATAAAAACGTGAGATTTTGCTCTCACCTTCTTCGTCTTTGGAATTTACGATCGAGGCGAAGCGGCGCGGGCTACAAAATATATTTCGGGAGTATGGTACTTATGCTTCCTCGGGCACACGTGCCGCCGCGCCGCGCCGGTTCCGAGTGAGAGGCACTTAGGCGTTCCTCAATGTCAGAAACACCGCGTTGATTCACTTTTCGACGATGTTCTTTCGTAATTGGCCAATTATCCTCCGGGCTCGGTCGAATCTCAAGCGGTACAATTTTAAGGGCCGTTTTTCGGCACGATGTATGCTAATGTCCGTGCAACTGTGACGTTTTTACTTCAACGGGAAAACTCGTGAGCTTTATATTTTTTTTTTGTTTTAGCAGGATGCCTGTTTTATTCGCAGTTTCGAAATATCGAAGCGGTGTTTAACACTAAACATACCATTACCGGTGAAATGACCGTTTCCAGAGTTTGTATTTTACAATTATCGAATTTATGACGATGCTTCCGTTGGAAATAATTAAAAATCGCACAAAATCCAAATAAATTGGATTGTGTCATTTTTAGTGCTCGGTAGGTTTCGTGTTAAAAATAAATTGAAGCTGTTATTACGAAGTTCGGAGCTACGGTGCAAAGTGGAAATTTTCTAAAATGGAGCCGAATAGAAATGACTTTTTTTTCTTTAACTCTTAAATGGTACTGAGTTTACTCGGATCACGAAGTACCATATTAGGACCATTTTGAAATTTTATACCTTCTGTTCTTTTTATACTTTTTATATTTTTTCGAATACCTCTAGGCTAATTTGAGACTAAATAATGTCCTAAAAAACAAAAAAAAAAAAGATTTGATATAAATATTACTTTTAATTGCAAACTAAAATAGAGAGTATACTCGATATAATGAGCTGTTATATCATAACAGGAAATTGTGAGTAGGCGTTATGAAATAGTCTGTACCATGCTACGATGATTCTGCATTGTGGATTCTGGATCGTAACCTTGATCTGTCAGTACGAAACAGATTGTGGGTTTCTTTACCCCGCGATACTTCTATCTCCTCTTGCACAATAATCACAACTTGCGAACAGTTTCTGACTCATCGTCAGTTTCTCCTCCGCGATTTATTTATAATAATAAATGCATTAATACTTACAAAAATTATTTGCTCGATATTTGACAACAAAGAAAAATAGGAGTCCAATAAGAAATGATTTCTAATCGATTCAATAAGCTGGAAATAAAATAACACTGCTTTCAAATTCTTCTAATGCTGTTGCTTAGCAAAATGGACATAACAATTTTTAAAATTTTCGAAAATTCAAAAATAGGAGTTCAATAAAAAATGATTTCTGATGGGTTCAATAAGCTGGAAATAAAATAACATTGCTTTCAAATACTTCTAATGCTTTTGCTTAGAAAAGTGGACATAACAATTAAAACAGTGTTTGGAAATTTAACAAATAGGAGTTCAATAAAAAATGATTTTTAATCGTTTTATTAAGCTGGAAATAAAATAACACTATCTTCAAATTCTTCTAATGCTGTTGCTTAGCACAATGGACATAACAATTTTTAAAATTTTCGAAAATTCAAAAATAGGAGTTCAATAAAAAATGATTTCTAATGGGTTCAATAAGCTGGAAATAAAATAACATTGCTTTCAAATTCTTCTAAGGCTTTTACTATTTAGTGCTCAATATGCTTACATATATTTAGTAATATGAGTATTCGAGAAACAAGAGCCCTTTATTATTCGATATAAATTGCGAGGAGGCTCTGAATTTTTATCCATTCCAGATTCTAATAAACAAAACGCGCGTCGCGCGTGAAAAGAGCGGCTGGCTTCCAAAGTGAAAGTAAAAAATATTAATTTGAAAGTTCCGTTAGGACGCCTGTAATGCAGTACATTTTACGGTGACCGATGCGTTGGTACCAGCGCAGCGCAGCGGCGGACAATTTTCAGTCCGAGCGACTGTATATTAGCGCATCTACGAGAGAGAAAAAAGGAGCATCCTCCTCTTTAGACCGAAATTATACCGGGTATTCATCTCGCCGGACGCTACGATTTTTTATGTGCTTCCGATGGCTTGCGAAAATAAAAAAATCCCTACACAAAAGTTTGCCGGTTTTGAATGGAGAATAAATTGCCGCTTCAAAACTGCCGCGAGATGATTTTTTTACCTTCCATGAGCATCGAGACTTATTTCAATGAAGTGATACTACACCCTCCAAACGAATAATTTCGACTTTAAGGTCACCTTCACTTTTCTTTAAATAGAATCATATCACGTCGACATTTTCTATAAAATTTACCTATGCACGTCCGAAAAATTATTAGTTTAACGATGGAAAATATAATTAAATAATTAAGGTTAAAATATCTGCTAAACCAATTAATTTTTCATAGGTCATTTTTATAGAGAATGTCGAGCTGCATCGACCAATGTATAAAAAAAATATTCGATCCTATTTAAAAAATGTGAAGCTGACATTGAAATATAATACACCCCCTCAACATCTGTTGATAAAGTTTTTCAATATTTCCAAAAATAACGGATAATCAAGTATTAATTTTGAGCACTCTGTATAATTTAAGGCTAAATAATCTAAATGCTCTAACTTTAACTAAATTATTAAAATTGATATATACAACGATCATACAACACAGTAGTGGGAACATAGTATATATAAATGTTTGTTCTGGTATACCAGTTAAGGGTTGAAATTAAAGTTTAATTTTTTCGGCGAGCAGCGCGACGGTGCCGAGCAGAAATACACAAATTCTTAACTCGGGCACTTTAATCGTAAACTTTCTAATCCGTTGAAAATTGACTAGACGAATGTCAACTTTCTTAAGACCCTGTTGCATCGCGGGGCATTAACCAAAGTTTCAAAGCATGTAGGTGTCAGAAGGGGTTGATGCGCGCTGGCCTCGTATGCGAGGGCGGAAGAAGATGCGTGGCTCAAGTATTAAATGGAGCAGTGTAAGCTGGTTACCGCCGAGGAAACGCGATGAAAGCTCCTTTAATTCTAAAGAATCCGATGTGATTTAGATTAACTGTGAAGTAACGCGATGCGTCGCCAAAATTACACTTGCCACAAGTTAACTTATTACTGCAGGGACGTTCATGAAATTTTCAATTTCGAAGTATGTGCAGAGAAACAGAATATTCATGGGAACGGAGGATAAAAAAAATAAAAGTCGTAGCGAATTTCATCGAATTTTAGATTATTTTTTGAAAATTTTCATGAGCCTTAAAAGCATGTACAGTAAGAAGCATAACTGAACCAATAATCACAGGTTTTGTGTAAATCATTATTTACTACTAGGAATATAGAAGAATAACAAAAAATCAACATTATAACTATTTTTATCATAGTTAGAGGTAACTGACGAAATTTTTTTCAATAATTAATGTCTCCTCGTTTAGCAATAACAAAAGAAATAGATTGACTTGGTTTTGCACCGGTTCGTAAAAGAAATATTTACATGGAATGTTCTAGTCGTATGTTTACATCTAGCACCTTGGTATGTATGTTTACAAAATATTCTACATCTTAACACTCAGTTCTTTGCAATCAGTCAAACGGAAAAGCACCCAAGTGATGTAAGAATAAATATGAAATCAATTGCTCAAAATTGTTTAAAAAAAAGTCATTTCTCTTTTGAATAACGGCTCGTCAACGCGTGAGACCGCAATTATTGCAGTATTAGTCAATCGACGGTACAGAGAATAAGAAAAAAATACTGTAAAGCTATATTATTAAATGTTGGAGGAAGACCAAAAAAATTATCACCGCAGGATGAACGAAGAATTATACGGTTTGTCACTTCTGGTGAAGCTTCAAGTGCCAATATGGCTGCAAAATTATTAAAAGAAGATACGAATATACAAATAAGCCAGTGGACAGCACGAAGAACCCTCAAACGAAGTGATATTAGAAGCACGAAGAAAAAGAAGAAGCCAATGTTATCGAAAAAAAATATTAAACTTCGTTTGGAATTTGCTAAAAAATATTGAAACTGAACAACTACTGACTGGGAACGGGTTATTTGGTCCGACGAGAGCAAAATTAACAGAATTTGTTCAGATGGCATGTCTTGGTGCTGGATTCGTAAAAACAAAAGACTTAAACCACGACATGTGAAACAAACGTTAAAGCATGGAGACGGATCTCTAATGTTCTGAGGGTGCCTAACAGCATTTGGTGTTGGATCACTGCATCGAATTAATTGTATCATGAATCAATACATGTACAAGGATTTTTTACAAGATCATCTTATAGATGCTGTTGAAAATATGCCTTTTACAGAAAAAAATGTAATTTTCATGCACGACCGAGACCCTAAGCACACTGCTAAAAGTGTAAAAAATTGGCTCAGTACTAAAAAATTTTCTGTTCTGGATTGGCCTGCACAGAGCCCTGACCTTAATCCCATAGAGAATCTATGGGGTTTACTAAAAAGACGGCTTCGGGATTCATATGACTCCCAACCAACTTCAATCACAGACTTGTATAATAGAATTCAAGAACAGTGGGAACAAATATCTCCGGATTATTGCAAAAAATTAGTAGAAAGTATGCTAAAGCGAATTAGTGCAGTGTTACAAGCAAAAGGGTTGTGGACGAAATATTAAAAATAAATAATATATTAAATATTGCCAAGTATTGGACGTGGTGCAAAAACCGAGTCAATCTATTTTTTTTGTCATTGCTAAACGAGGAGACATTAATTATTGAAAAAAATTTCTTCAGTTACATCTAACTATGATAAAAATAGTTATAATGTTGATTTTTTATTACTCTTCTATATTCCTAGGAATAAATAATGATTTACATAAAACCTGTGGTTATTGGTTCAGTTATGCTCCTTACTGTATATCCGCAGTTGTTATCAGAGTGGCCGGTTGAGGAGAGGGAGCGCGAATCGAGGAGAAAGAGTTACCCCCTCTCTGCCAGTACCGGACACAACGCATCACGTGAGGGGAAGATAATGTGGAGACACTCATCGGAATGATTAAAAGAAAACAGAAATATTTGCATAAAAATCCGCATTGACGAATAAACGCAGTAACAGAATTTCTCCAATGAAAATATGAAAAGTAATTTTCCCGATATTTTCCGACGCTGATAAATTCGAGGTAATAAATTTAGATTACCTGTTAAAGCGTGCTTGAAAATAGCAGAACGTTGGAATATAAAATTCCAGTCTCAGGAGGACGTTGTAATTTATATTGTTTGGAACGATAGGAGATACATCACGGGACGATAACAATCCGAGTGCGTGAAACGTTGCTCGCGAAAACGATACATGTTTTCGGCTCATGTTCCACTAAACTGTTCTGTCGATTACACAAACGCATGGGCTTCGGAGTCGGTAATCGATGCTTATCGACACGATCCAGGGCTAACCGGCAGTACTATCTACGTTTGAGAATGAATTGCTCAGATTGTCAGCCGTCTCTGTTCCAATTCCTCTATTGAAAATCCAAGCAATCCAATTCGCTTGACCTTTTCCAATTTTTTTTTTTTGCGAAAAATCACATCAGCTCCTATGAAAATATTAGTCGTCCAAATGAATTCGTAGCTACACACTCTGCTCGCGTCGCGCTCCCGACGGACGAAAGATTCGAATGAAAAATCAATTAAAATCGATCAATCAACAACACTCAGAATAAAAATGCATGACAAATTGCTAAGTTTCATCGAAAAATTTCGAGTTTCACTGTTGAACTGTCTCGTGAAATAATGATTTATTTAATGTCTTAATTATATTTAACAAAAGCAAAAGAAAAATGCATGCGCCATATACCGGATTTGTTAAGTGTTATCAAAAAATTTCGACTTTTACCGCTCAATCGTCTCGTGAAATAAATCACGCGAGAGGAATGCTTCGACCGGCATCGGACAACACGAGCGCGTCTTAATTATATTTAACAAAAGCAAAAGAAAAATGCATGCACCATATATCGGATTTGTTAAGTGTTATAAAAAAATTTCGATTTTTACCGCTGAATCGTCTCGTGAAATAAATCACGCGAGAGGAATGCTTCGACCGGCATCGGACAACACGAGCGCGTCTTAATTATATTTAACAAAAGCAAAAGAAAAAAAAATAAGAAAAGAGTCCGGAGAGGAACGTCGAGGAAATTCGCGAAAATACGGACCGGTAACACCGTCCCTTATCTTAATACGATTTTCTAATTAGCGAGTTCCCAACGATTTCCCGTCCGCGGGGCTGTACAAAGATTTATCACGACCATTCTTTATATTCTGGCATTCACAAGTGAACGGCTGCGAAAAAAGAATAGAAAGTAAATTGAGATATATTTCCATAGGAACGTGCGAGTTACGATGAATGCAAAAGAGGGAGCTAATGTCAGAGATTAGAGGTAATCCGTTTTAGCTGGCAATCGTCGAGGAGGTCTTCCCGCTCGTCGTCGTTTCGATTTAGATAATGTACCCTCTGTCGCGGGCTATCTATTCTTTCTTTCTTTCGTCCATTTTTTTTTCTTCTCCTTATTCATCCGTTCACCTTTTTCCCGTGACGTTTTCCCTTTAGAACGATGAATTTGAGGGAATTATGGGGAAGGGGGGTGGGGTGGGGGGAGTGCACTTCGTGGCTGAAGCTACGCGCGAGTTGTTAACTCGCAGCTACACTAATTACGAACGTCGCTCGACGGAGGCTCGTTCTAAATATCCCGCGTTTCTTTCCTTTGTTGGCCTTCAGGAAGAGGAACTTGAAGCAACAACTCCGGGGAGTGAAACTGTCCTCCGCCCGTGAATACTTTCTTGGTCGGCCCTTTCTAACGCGACTACACAGCGAACGTCTAACCTTGACATTAATCTGAATCCGAAATGGATTGCATTATGGCACCACTGTGGACCGCGAGAGCTCATAAAGCATGCTTCAAACGCTTTATCATAAACTTTACCCGCGAGACCGGCGAGGAGGACTCGCTAAGAGTTCTATTAACTTCGCTGGCTCCCGAATGCTGCATAGTGCGTCCAACTGCAACAGCGAGCGAACTAACAACCTTAGAAAAATAGTATTTCATTGGTTCTGAATCTATTTTTACTGTTTTTTATGAGATATTTGTTATATATTTTATGTTATATTAAAAGCTCTGCTCCGGGTAGAGGAAACAGTAGACTATGAACGATCGTATTTGTAAATGTTGAATTGGCAGTGCACTCTTGAAAATATACTATTGTTATTATTTTCACTCGTAGAATATTGATATATTAAGATCTTTATTCGAATCGGGGGAAAGATGTTACCACCTCACTGCTAGTACCGGATTAGTCGCGTGACATTGTGGCGCGTGCGCAACAGAGACGGAGTGCGTCACGTGACCATGGCGGAGGGGAATAGCGTCGTAGAAGGGAAGCTAGAGTGGGGACACAAATTGACCTGCCCCCCCCCCCCATCATAAAAATTGACTCGTCGACTTCACTGGACAATACTTGTATTTTATAAAATTGTTAAAAACGAATTTTGTTCTCAAACCTTGTGAGTGCCTAACATTAATTCTTGCTATCGAAAACTTTCCTCCGGTGAAAGAGACGTTCGTTATCGGGAATGCTTGAATATAATCATTGCGATTAATTATTCATGCGACAAGCGATTAAAAGACCGCGGTAACCAGTTTGGTGAAAGCAGATCGTCGAAGAAGATACGAACGTCTAATTTGCTGGTTCCGCGAAACGTAATCGCAATCGTCATTAATCAAGCGAATTATATGCGTGGCCAAATGTAACCGATACGATCAAACCGAGCGCGCACCACTTCCTACGATATTTCTCATCAAGAGCAACGATTCGGTCCTCGCTACAGCCTCGCGACATTTAGCAAAAATTAATTAAATACCGAAACGAATAATTGTAAAATATTTATTCAAATCGACGCGAACAGTGCCAGCGGATCGTTCCTGACCTACAAACACGGTTCTCTCGGTTTCGAAAACGTGACCGACGCTCGATTAATAAACATTTTGATTTCTAAACGGGTAGACTGCAACTGGTTTCGAAATATAATTTTGGCAATTTGAATTAACGAATTCCGCCGATAACGACAACCGGAGAGCTCGAAGATGCTTCTTGGAGAAAATGATTACATTTACGGCCGGACGCTTACTCGTTTACATATTTCACGTGAAATTATCATATCCGAGCTATCTGTAGAAGTTCGCCGTGCAGCCCGACACGATTTTCGAAATATTCGGATTTCTTCGGCGGAACTTTCGAAAGGCGTGGGCTCGTATAAATTCCGAGGAATTCGCCGCACACGCGTACAAGTGCTCGCGCGACCGCCACCGCCGCCGCCGCCGCCTAAACATCGTTTTACGATGCTCGAGATGGTAAAACGAACTAAACAGTCGTCGAAACCGTGCGTCTCGACGACGACGCGTCGCATCGCGAGGAAAGTCGATTTTCTTGGCGGGAGAAAAAGTTTCTTCGCGAAGTTGTCTTGCCGCATTTTCGCGCCGGTGTTTCTGCCCGTGACGTACCACGCAAATTGCAACTACCGACAATCAAACTTATCCGAGGCTCCCGGGCAAAACGACCCGGGACACAGGCCGAACATGATCATGCGTTGAGACACAACGGGACGGAAGTGCTCTAGAGCTTTTCCGAAAAATTTTCTGCGGTGACACAACTCACAGCTAGATCCGCATACACGTATACGCAGATGCGAGGTCAAAATCCAGAGAAACTGACGCATCGATATCGCGACGAGGAGTTCGGAAGTGGTCAATTGTGTTTCCTAAAAGTCGAATCTGCGCTCGTTTAGTCTCGAAAACCCCGATTTTTACGTTATCCTGCAGTTATTTGTAATACATGTTTCGTTTTGTCGATCGTAAATTGTTTAATAAACATGGTATAAAGTTTTCGGCGCTACGGTCCGATCAATTACAACAATATAATAGCTATTTTTATGATATTTGTAATATTCGGGTGCGTACTGCCGGTCGCGAGACGTCCGAAGCAAGCGTGACATCACAAGATGGCGTCCGCTGACAGATTTTCTTAAATATCGAAAAAATAATACCGCTCCGACATATTTTTAGTTGATCACTTACTTATTTAACGCGAAAAGTTTTCACTACTCGCGGCACTGTCTCTTCCCCGTCAAAAACAGCACGCGAGGTTGGTAATTAAAGAAGTCTGTACATCGTCCGTGCAAACACTCAATTTATTTATCAGAAATTCCACGGGCGGCCATCTCGTGACGTCATGTTTCCTGTGGATGCCTCCATCCACGTGTTGCTTTTTGGATTTTTCATACCCAAGGTCACGCGAAGGTCATTGTATAATATATCATTGAAAAGGTCTTCATCCCTACTACTACATCGCGATAAAAAAAATATATAGATCCATTAAAAAAAAAATCATGACCTTGATATCTAGAAAAAAATGACCTTGGAAAAGCTATTTCCGAATCATTATATTGCCCCTTCGGTTAGGTTAATATTGTTCTATAACGTTTTCTTTTATTACTAATACTAAGGGAGATATTCAAGGTGGATTTCTCTTTTTGGATTTTTCTGTATAAATTGATTTTAGTATAAAAATTAATTCATAGGAACGATTAAGATTATCGAGGGGTGGTATACAGGGTGGGCCAGTAAAAATTGAATATCTCTGTTATTTTTAGAGATATCGAAAAATTTTATTAACGAAAGTTGTTCGAGTCAAAAAGATTTTGGCGGTAAGAATTTTTCACGTTTTTACATAGAATAGAGGAAGGTACAGCGGGGACAGATCTGCCCACCTCCCTACACAGTATCGGTAATCTTGTCTCAATTTAGAAAAAAATACCCATCTTCTATATTAACAATGATTACGTTGATATACATATGCGAATAGTAATTCAAAAAGGAACGCATAAAATTCGGTGGTATATTCTATAATCCCGGGCATGAATATTTAAGTGACAATGCATTCCGAAAAGGTTCGAATCGTTTCAGTGTTAAACTATAATCCGGTGGATTTTGAACTGAATAAATTTGTGTTGATTAATGTCATTTCGAAATTCTGATTCCATAATACTCATTTATTTCAATAATTAATTTATTTATTGCCTAAATCAAGTGCAGACAACACTTTTGTCAATGAAACCGTGTATTATAATGACGCAATGATATCGCCGTTGCCTGTGAATGTATTGATATTAAATTGCGTCGGATACCCAGCGCCGACGCCGCACCGCCGCTGCAAAACTGTGCATCGGAACGAATTGAATCTGTCCGCACGTACATATCTCATATTTCAGTTTAATGCAATTATTAACCCGTTGCATCGATTCCGACATTAATAATACAACAGGCAACCGGCAGCGGAGACATAATTATGTTATCAAGACGGGACCGTATAGACGACTGAAAAATTAATGTCAACGTCATCGTCAATATAAAAGTTACGCGAAAATTTCCATTTTCCACATTCGCGTTTCATTTGATTTGTATATTCGCGTCTGTGCGCGAAAGTTTTTGAATGAATTTTTTAATTGAACATCGAAAATTCCTTTTGTATCTGTGCTTATATTGTTATAATTATTTTTTATTATTTCTATTGTACGATTAATGTAAATTCTATGGAAGAAATATAGAAGAAGCACCCAGCGTCGTAGCGTGTGTTTAATTAATGAAACTTGGCTTCCACGTGACCTGACCCTTATTGATTAGTCGCCATACTTTCGAAACTGGCATTTGCCTCAACTATGCTATCTAGCCGGTATTATACTATCCCCATAAATATTTTGACACCGTGTTACTCGGTTTCTGGTGAATTAATTAAACGAACAGCTGTCGCATTAGATACAATAGAAACACTAACGTGTGTGCAAGAAGTACCTTGCGAAATATGTTTTAAAAAATTGTCGAATAAATCCATTGTACAGTTATCAGTAATAGTCTTTCGTCGAGGATTAACCCTTAAGTGGGCGCGCGGAGCACTTTGTGCACCATCCTTTAAAACTACGTATATCGCTGTTCATTATCAGTTTCTTAAGAAATTTTATGTCAAATAAATAACACCTCCATAACTTTAAAGTACCTAAGGATAACTGAAAATCATATCGGCTCTAGTGGGATGACACTACAGTCGTAGGTTATGCGGGGTCGTGCCAATCGTAACTAGCAGAAATAAAAATTATACTACATTAAACCACAAACGGAGCACTCGGTGCTATTGCGCGCCCACTTAAGGGTTAACAGAGTGCGTTGCATTGTTAATTATCACGGGAACGGTAAATATATTTCATACGGCGTTCAACAAATTTCGTTCTCGTATCAAGGGACTGAAGAAAAAGAAAAGGGAGGAAAAAAATATAAAATTTCAGACACAGAAAAGTAAATGTTAAGAGGACCAACGAAGGATAACCAGACCTTGCTTTGGAGTTCGCATTAAGGGTCCTCGGAAGAATTTCGTTGCAGCGAAACCGCCGTAGTTGGCGGAGCGTTAATCCTCGAAACGACTCGCTAAAAACACTTTGTCTCTTTACCTTCTCGAAAATTTTCTTCCTCTACTAGATAAGGACGTTTAATGAACACCGAACAGAAGACCGCTGACGAAATACTTCTTTGACAATTTAGGCGGATCTTTTCCTTTGTACGGGGGGTGGGTGGGAAGGGTGGAGCGCGCGTTGCGTCCTCCCGAACGGTATATCT
The DNA here is from genome assembly GCA_028454225.1 of Lasioglossum leucozonium. Lineage (NCBI taxonomy): Eukaryota > Metazoa > Arthropoda > Insecta > Hymenoptera > Halictidae > Lasioglossum > Lasioglossum leucozonium. Next base: position 13,686,891 of record CM052221.1, on the reverse strand, counting down.
CAAAGTAACGGGGACCACCCCGAACATTTTTAAAGTGTTTCAGCCTGAATTTTTCCGGGGACAACGGGACAATCCGCCCCTGCTCGCGTAAACAAGCGAAACCCGATTTTTTCACATGCGAATAATTCTGTCGCGTTTCCCCTTGTTACGCAGACTCACGCTTGTCGAGAAAACTTCGGGATAGAGTAATTTATATTTATAATTATATTTATAATTTATAATCCGCGATTTTTATTCATTAATCTTTCCAAACATATTTCCATCTAATCGGCAGAGTAATTACATGACAATGTTCATACTCTCGATAGCTGTGATTTGAAAGAGTGAAATCATTAATACAATTCAAGACCGTTCACATGTAATTTTCAATATATTGTTAAAAATAGAAAGAAATTTTTATACGGTGTCTTGTAATTGACGAATTTTTACTTCGTATAAAGATCCGCCGTCTAAATAGTAATTATTTACACTAGGGAATTCTTCACCGATTTCAATGACCTTGGGATGTGTTATCAAGGTCATCATTCCAAACAACTTCTTCCATAAAACTTTTCTTAGGTAAAGCCTCGTCTTTTGCAAAGATTAAAGAGGTCCGACAAAGAAGCCACGTGACCATTTTTTTGAGACACGAAAGAAAAAGAGAAATGGAAGTATGATGGAAGAAAATTCGAAAAAGTAATTTCGAGGTTATGTTTTGAAGGTATGGAACCGTTAAGACGGCAAAGAAACGTTCGAACGCAGGGCGGAGAGAGGCGATTCATACTTCCGGGGGTTTCGGTCGAGTGAAATTTTAAAACGGAATTATCGTTGTGTAATTAGCAGTGTTTGCGGAGGAACATCTGTTAATTTCTCAGGGAACGTAAGAAGATCAAAGAGGCGGATCCACGAGAAAACGGGGAAAATGTTGCAAGAACCCGCATACGGTATTCGGCATTATAACGTTACAACTCGTTACAGTGTCTGGCACCACGAGGGCTTCATTGTCAGTCCCGGTACTCTAGACATTGTAGACTGATGCCTCAGCTTAATTGGAGTGTTATATACCCCCGTTTTCCCTCGGCCTCCCACTTCTGCGCCGGTAGTGTTACGAGCACGAGGCCTACCGTGGCGCGCGCGGTGCTCACCGCTGAACTTGTCACCGATGCGTTGATACGTTACTATTCAGAAACCTCGATGATTGCGTCGGTTCAACGACCCCCTCCAAACAACGACGCTGATTCGCGGTGCCCGCTCTAGCTAATGCATTTTTCCGCGGATTAAAATTGCCGCCCACACAAATTTCCCGTTAAGCAGAAACGGATTTACTGTCCGTTGTATTTATATCTGGCCGTTTCGTTGTTGCCACAGCAAATTAACTGGCAAACAACAGCCGAACGGACGCGCGAAAATAAATTTCAACGGAGTTTCCTGTTTCATATGTATAGTCGAGACAACTCGGTTGACCTTCATACGTCCTTGACGCGTCTACTCATTTTTTCTGAAGGATATTGCGATAAAGCGAGTGACACACCGAGGACATGTTTTCAAATGCTATTTTAATGAAAATTAACTTTTCTTCCGAATTTCTCGAGAATGAAAAATTTAGTGTTCGAATAATTTTTGAGTCCTACCTAATAATCGATTTAGAATTTTCCGCAATAATAACCCTGCGATATTCAATAATGTTACACTTTATAGTTTCAATATGTTTACACTTGAAATGTAAATTCTGATCGTCCGAGAGCATAAAAGTCTACGATAACTTTGCTGTTTGCCAACAGAGATATTGAAAGGATTTAAAAATGAGTACTTGGGTGCCCGGTTATAAGGGTTAACGTTCACCAAGGTATTCGAATGAATTTTTTTAGGTGAATTTTTTTAACGAATGTATCGGACGGAATTTTGAATATGAGATTCAGAGTTCCATTACAGAATTGCAAATCTTAACCAGCACATCATACATATTCCTTTTTACCCTCGAGTATCTCATCTCTATGGAAATTCGGCACACACAATTTCCGCGAAACTAGTAGAAATTATTTCGGAAACTTATTTTCGAGTATAGTTACGCCGTCGTAGATAACAGAGACCTGATACGTCGGAAACTGAACAGTATTTTGCAAACATTTTGCAAATAATTTATCCAATCAGTAGAAAATGAAATTTTCTTTCGATTATAATAGCAATTTAATTAATGTTCGATATTCGAGAGAAAATTAATACTTCGATGCAGCAAATTTTCTAATTGTGTCGACCGCAAGATTAACGATCTAATATGCTAGGGGTCGCCAGAGACCCAACGATAGGGTTGGAAATAATTTATGGAAATAATTTATTGAAAAATATTCGCGTCCATATTTCTCATTTCCGGTTGTTCGAACATCCGCGTACTATTGTAGGTACCATTACTACAGGATCTCCAGTATTTTCTGTAATTTATGTGCTTGCCGTTTGTCCAGATTTTTATCAGCAGAGTTTGTTCTTCCGCGGGAATTTACAGGACGCGCGCGACATCGATTGCTTTTTGCTTAAAACTTTCCGGCCGAAAATAAAGGGAAAGCTCAACGCGAGCTTAACAACATGAATAACACTCGTAATTATCATAATACTCTATTATACCTGTGCTTGCTCGTTCGTATCTCGGTCGCTAAATGACGATTTATTGCGACTTTGAACATTAACGCTGCTAAAGAGCGCCGATAAATTTCTCCGGTTTGCTTTGGAAAAATTAAACAGATTAGTTTATTCCTTTCGTAATGCTATTGGTAAATGCAAACGTTGTTCACGCGAATGCATGTATTTATTGTCGTTACATGCTTTTTCTAAAGTTTCATCGAATGATACAAAACAAAAAGAACAACGTATATTTATATTTTTGAAAAAGAAAAAAATATTTATTTACTTATTATGTTTAAAGAGAAAAAAAATATAAAGAAGTATCATTTACAGGATTTTTCCCACGGCGAATTAATGTAAAATTCACGATTAATTGTAATTGTAAAATGTACGTACGCAGTTTTCGAGAAGTAGAATAATTTCATAGAAAACAATTATGCGCGTTGTAATTAATTACGACTCTACAACGGTTTCCGTCAGTGAACAAAATTCAAGAGCATACGACAGCGTTATGCGACGTTGTTCGAGGCTAATTGGAAATTAATTCGACGCGATTGTTTTCCATTTTATTTGTTTATTCTTCTGAAATAGTATTTCGCGAGTTCGTCGATTATTTTAATATGAGAAATAGCGAAGCATTTAGAAATAACAAGTTCTGAGAACATTTTACGAAACGGTGTGGCGTCTCGTAATTACAGTACAATTTACTTTCCAACGAGATCCAAGGAGACAGTACTGTATTAAATCCCGCGAAGTTTACTGACACGGAGTTCAGGAATTAAAAGGATTCTTAAAACTTGACCTCGACCTGCAGATCATGATTCGCTTGAATTGCTATTGGACGGTCAAGTTCCGGGAAAAAAAAATTTCTAAAATTTCGTGCAATGACCCAGATAGTACAGAGACGTCTTAACGACGTCTTGAAGACGCGTGTTGTTGGACATTCAGACGTCTTTAAGACGTCTTCAACGGCTTCAGAACGTCTCCTAAACGTCTTTTGCTCGGAAACGGTACGTCTTTAAGACGTCTTGTAGACGTAAAACAGACGCAATAGAGACGTTTTAGATACGACGCTAAGATGTCTCGAAACAGACGTCTTTAAAACGTCTCGAAAAAATATGTCTTTAAGATGTCTTAGTTGTGACATTAAAACAGACTCGAAACAGACGTCTATAAGACGTCCTATTTCAGACGACGACTCGTCTATTCAGGATGTACGACGTCCAGACGTAAAACGGACGTAAAAAAGACGTCGCGTGCTATCTCGGAACGAGCCCAGAAATTGTTGGAAAGTCAAAAACATGGGGAATTTATGGTGTAACGGGAGCGTGAACGATACAGCAGGATCAGCCAAGAGGCTTCGATTGTCATTCGAAGTAATTATTTCCGGGCGGTTGGCGTCGCCGCTCCGCCAATTAAGCGTTTTTTTCGGCCGTTTACCCCCCCCCCCCCCCCTGTCTGCGTTGCAGTTATTAAAGTTACTTTTCTCGCGCGATGAAAGGTGCAACCTTACCTCACACACGCACACAAACAGAATGAGCGTGAGAGAGAGTTCATTTGAAGGGAAAACGATTTCCAGCGCGATTTTCGGGTTGAATTCGAGCTGGAGTGGCAGGCGTCGCGTTTGCCCCCTTCGGCCGGGCAGCTTTTCTCGGTACACCTGGAAAAAGGGCAGGGACAAAAACGGGGAAAACAAAGAAAAGGGAAAGGATATAGAGGCGGAGAAAGGGCCCGCAGACGCGGTAATTAAAGACCCGCGCCACGAATGTCGTGTCTCAAGATATCATTTACCAAAAAAACTGCTGAATTTTCGGCAGTGGACCTCTGTAAGGGTGCGACCCCCTCCCGCCGACGACTGCGATGCTGCGGGGGATGAACGGGTGGAAACGGGGAGGTTAGAAGGGAATAGTGGCGGTGGAGGTGTGGGGAGGGAGGGAGGGGAGCTGGGCAGAGAACGACGACGACGACTTACTTTAATTAAATGCTCGTAATTGCTTTTCCCGCTAATTACCACGGCTCCCTCGAGGAGCGTTCTACTACGAAGTCGAAAAAAAATTCGGAACCCGCTGAACTTTGTTGAGTAGGTATGTATTCGTTTTTCTCGTCTGGAGGTGTTCGAGGAGCTAGGTGCTTATAAGCACCGAGTCCCCTATGGGTCGGCAAATGATCGGGGGAGAGCCAGTCCCTCTCTCCCTCTCTCTCTCTCTCTCTCTCTCTCTCTCGTCGAATTTCAGATTACGACTGCGCCGCCTTTTTCTTTTCCTTTCTGAACCCTTCTCCGCGCCCTCGGCGCGTAAACCCGGAACCTTCTCAAAATTTTGCAAAGTAACACTGCGCGTGAGCTGGAGAATCAGAATTCATTTATTCAACCCCTTAACTGGGGATGAAGTGTCGACTAGTCATTTTTTCACATATGTTATTTCCTTCATAATTCAATAAATAATTCTTCCACTGTGCTTTGGAATTCAACGATACCGCAGCGTCCTAGTTATGAGGCAGTGATGGGCATGATAGGGGTCCCTGGAACGCCTGCTTCCCCCACCACTTGTCCCCGCTCTACCATTCGCCCTCTTCGATGGTCACGTGATTAATCCGGTCAGAGGGAGGGTGACTTGAAATAACTGTGAAGGGCCGTGAATACATTTGCTAATGTGTTGGGTGGGCAAGGAAATAATTTCGGTATTTTAAGGTGAAATAAAACCCAATTTTTTATATGAACAATGAAGTTTAATCAATAAAATATTTTAATCTCTCTAATCTTCTTATGAAATGTTAGTTGTCAAATGTCATAAAGACAAAAATTATAACTTGATGTGATTTGACACACGAATTTATATGTCGCGCCAAGGGGGAACAATCGAGAAACGCGATGCATAGCTTTCTATGTTCTTCTTGATGTGCTCTGCTGCGCTAAGCTTGCCGTTCTCCCGTCAGAATACTGTATGCGTGCAATAAATAAATATATAAATATCAACATAACTTTAACAGAAGTTATTGAAACAAAAAACCGAAATTACTTTCTTGCCCACCCAATTATATTATTGGTTTAAAAACAATAATAATGTTTAAAATAATGAAATTGAGAATAAAAAGGGGCATTTTTAATGATATAGTACTGAGTAATTTTATTCAATTAAACTTCCTAATGTAACACTACAACAGCAATCTTGAAAGAGAGCTTTAACATGCAATTGTTTATGTAATACTCGGAAATTGTTAATATATGTTTGTGGAAAATTTGCATTTCTGCAGATTCAAGCTTGATACTTGAAGATGATACTCGAAATATTTTTTTACGTTAAAAAATTTAGTCGAATGAGGAGAATTCTGAAGGGGATGGTGTGGGGTGAATTTTTCAAGCCTTCGATATTAACGTTAATATGAATAGGATTATTATTCACTTCGGACGATAATTGATTCCGGGATTTGCATATATGTATGTCGCCAGGACTGACAACTGGTGGAATAGAATAGCTGCTGATGGCATTTAATTATATTGATATTACGTAAGACGCTGAAAGCAATTAATATGGATCATTCGCAAGCGACCCGGCTAATGCCATTTCTGCTCTCCTACCGTTCTTCTTACATCTATTCAATACGCTTTAACGAAGGATCAGTTGAAATTCAAGTTTCGCACTCGTGCGAATTTCTCTGACTCATGATAATCTTATTATAATGACTTCTGGAAAAAGTCGCTGAATTAAGAACACCGTACACAGTATCGGGAGCTATTCTTCACATTAATAATTTCTTCGGTTAATTTTTTTTTACTTTTTTTAAGACTAAAAGTTTGTCAACGAAATAATATCTTTAAAAATTTTTTTAATTCGTCGCCAGGAAATTTTATTTTAACAAATTTCTACAACGACAACCATGAATTTCTAAATTTTTCTTACTTCTTTTTGAGACCAAGTGTCCCAATAAATAATATGCTTCTAAATTTTTAAGATTTCCCAAGTCGCCAGGGAATTTTATTGTACTAAATGCGCAACATACAACAACAACCATGAAATTCTAAAGAATTGATACTCTTGTGCAAATAGCTATTTGATCTAATTTCAATTACTTTGTGTCGACTTACAGAAACAGACCGCATATTAATTCCGGGGAATGGTACACACGGCGTAAATCTCACTCTGTCAGGAATGTGTTAATTAGATGTTATTCTATAGCGATAATATTCGCTAATGAATAATACTAGAATTTGGTAAGTTGTTACAAACTAGCGCGGCATTATACCCTCCAGAAGTACTGACAAAGTTTCCATTAGTGTGACCGTAATAACTTCAGAAGGGTCGTTAGCGCAACAGTGCTTGTAAGTTATGTTCTATCTCACCCGATAAGATAGATGACACAGTAGTAAATTATCATCTACGAGGTTTTAGTGACTTTGCCCCTGTTTAACACTTGAAGCATCGAGCAGCCACAGTGACAGCCCCATACATTCTTCTGCGAATTTCAAAGGTACATTTATCACATTTCCTTCACTTCCGTTGTAAAATGTTCACAGATAAATTAATCTCATAGCAAGAATGAAAGACAACTTTGTCACAGAATTTCTCCATTACCATTAGACGAAAGTTTTGGAGGCGAAATTTTTCACTTTCTGGAAGGTTCACTCCTCGTGAGAAAATTGCTTTTAGTTTCACGTATAGGCCATCCGAGATATTACAATCACTGCGAAATTTATTTCAGAAAACATGAGTTACTCCAAGATACAAAATTGACAAATAAATGTTATGTAAAATTATGTGTATTTGCGATAATTTCTTTAGTGCAACATTGCAAGTATAGTAGAACAAAACCTCTCGCGAAGCTCACTGGATATTATGGGGCAAGGGGTTAATTAACCCTCGCAAAGAATTCTTACATAATTCATGATATTTATTCACGGCTTCATTTATCAGTTTTTTAAAATACATTTCGTAGGTTCCTCCAGACTCTTTGTTTTGTTCCTAATGTAACGACTGTCCATTTAACTTAATTATTTTTTAATATTTTCCTGACCTCCATCTTATGTGTGGGCCCACCCTGACCTCCACCATATGTATGGACCCACCCTGACTTCCATCTTATCTATGGATCCACTGACCTCCATCTTATGTATGGGATCCCTGATCTCCATCTTCTGTATAGGCCTCCTGACCTCCATACGAGGAGCGGCGTCGATGGTGCGAAAAAGATTTCCGCCCTTGCGTGTATCGCGCAGTGCCTGGCACCCTCTTTTGGGCGATTATTAGCATCCTTCAAAGGGGCTGTTACGGTCATGAGGACGTTCGGAGAAGATTCATTTCCGGATGCGCGGCGTTCAAGACCGTACATACATATACAGACGAAGCGAAGTCCGTTGGGGTAGTGTCCGAAAATATCCCGGGGTCGGGTTGTCTGAAAGTGGCTAGGAAGGAAGCCTCGGTTATATATATATATATAGATATAGCATATAAGATAATGGTCGTGCTCAAGGTCTTAGGGGGCGAGGCTTTTCAGCGACACCCGAGGGACAAATATATTATTACTAAAGTGTAGGAAATTTAGGAGCCGTGAGGCCCCGATGAAGTGCAAGAGACTCGGTCGAACAGAAAGATCCGCGAGGGGGATGAAAGCAGAGGCAACCAGACAACCAGCCGGCCGGTGAGGGGTAGGGGACAATCGAGGGGTCTGCATTAGCACTGCACGGTGGTGGCCACATTGCTCCTTTGAGACTAGGCGTTCGCGGTTCCCCGTTAATGCGTCCGGTCTCAGAAAATCGATAGGAAACGTTAAACCATCGGCGGCGCAAAGTAACGCCACCATCGCGACGCACAGTTTCTTTGAGACACTCCTTCTTCCTCACCCCCCACCCTCCCTCCCAACCCCCTCGCTTTCTTACTTCCCGCGTCTCGAACCACGCTGGTAATCGTAACTTTTGATTCCAGGCACGTTGTCACCGCTCGCCAACCCGCACCAGGACCAGCCGACGAGACGCGACGCGACGTGCCACGCTCAAATGACATTAATCACTTATCTCGTTAAGGGTAAGATGTCCCCGGAATTGCCTAATTGTCGAACAGAAATTATTTCAACGTGAAACGCCACATCCGTCTGCGGCCACGACTTTCATCTCGAGCATCGCCATCTCGGTGAACGAGATCTGCAGGTGTGGACGAAAATTATGAAAAATTATTTTTTGATATTTCTCATTGCAGATTTTGTTTGAGCACCTTGCTTAAACGATCAGATGAATATTTATGCATTCGCGAAGAAATTCGGTGAAATATGCAACTGGAAGATTGGAAAGTTGGGGATGATGGAAAAAATGATAGAACAGTAAATTCTAGTGCGAGGAGGCCAAGTTTCAAGCGCGTTCAAGATCAGAAAGTTGGGGAATGATGTGAATCTTTATTTGACTCCTGCTTGCCACAATCGCTGCTGAACATTTCATTTTTTAATAAAGATCTGCGGCAGAAAAAATGATAAAACTGTAAATTCTAGTGCGAGGAGGCCAAGTTTCAAGCGCGTTTTATGTTAGAATGCCGCTACATTGGGTTCCAGACATGTGAGCAGGTACGATGTATTATTATTATGATTAATAATAATTATCAGTAGACAGTTTTGCAGATCTTTATCGACAATAAAAATTTTCTACCTGAATTACATCAAACTGAAGTGAAATAAATATTTATTTTCCTTCTTACTATGTTTAACAGGTTGAAAATATTGTAATAGTGTTTTTAAATTCATCTAATGTTCTTACTGTCGCAAATTCTACCTACTCATTTTTGTCATAAATGCATAATATCCGCTGTCTAGTAATGACGTAGGATGATTAAGTAACTATTGCTCGGGGATCCGAAGAATTCGCTTCCAGTGACAATATATCGAATATATCGATCCCGCGGTACGCTGTCTTGCTCGTTCCCCGGGGTCGCATTTTCGAATGTGTTTCATCAGGTCCGCCATTTTATGACTTACTGCTATGTAGTACCAGGGCTACGGAAAATATGAACGTATGTTAAATGGTACCAGACGAACGGTGCCTGTATATCTCTCGACTCTCTCAGGATATTGCTAACATTTTTTTGTTCGAAGACATTACATGAATGTTGATAAATGTTGAAAAATATCAAAATATTCGAAATGAATCTCATTCTTTTTGTTCAAAAACAATGCATAAATATTGATAAATGTTGAAAAATTTTGAAATATTCGAAATGAATCTCGTTCCTTTTGCTAAAAGCACTGCATGAATGTTGATAAATGTTGAAAAACTAGAATATTCGAAATGATTCTTGTTCTTTTTGTTCGAAGACATTGTATGAATATTGATAAATGTTGAAAACTGTTGAAACTTTGCAAATTCATTTGTATTTGCATACTGTATTTTTAATTGTACATAATTTACCCGATGAAAATGATTCTAGCCATCGAGGTCCCCGGTTACATTGGCGTATCAGAGTAGGATTTGCGACAGCGTAATGCAATGATTTAAGAGTTTCGACGGGCTGGCGTACTATCTTGTGTATCATTTGCTCTGGTTCGAGTTCCCTGGGAGTCTTAGCCATATCTCAGAACATAGTTATCCTTTCTTCCATCCTGTGGGAATAGCGATGTTCAACTAACATGATAACTGAAGACGCCACTGGAGCGACTGAACGAATTCGACGTAAGGTCAAAGCCTCCGCGGTTATTGAATAATTTCCGCAAATTGTTCCAACAATTCAAATTTGTCAAGTTGGAACTATTATAAATCTGGATAAATTTTTCGCATTTTTATAAAGCAGTGTAGAATAGTCACCCCTAATGCTAACCTTCACTCTCAGTGCATAGGGGTGCAAACAGGATAATAAAAAGTTCCTAGAAAGTTTCCAAATTTCTCTTGAGAATGCTATCCGATGCAAATGAAATTATTCACTATTTTCACATCTGCCATTTTAAAAATTCGTTTTACGCACCCAACGTTTTTTCTTTTTCTCTAACTTAGGATATTAAAGTGTTTTCAGATCGAGGGAATCGAGGAAAATAGTGGGGGAAATGCTATAGTCAGAGCCGAGTGACGTCACGAGCCTATAATGTAGCTCAGATCGTGGGAATCGAGGAAAATAGTGGGGAGAATGCTATAGTCAGAGCCGAGTGACGTCACGAGCCTATAATGTAGTTCAGATCGAGGAAATATTTGCGGGTGGGGAAAGTTTCGAGTAGTGGGGAAGGAAGCGGACGTCGCGATTCGCGCTAGTTACCCCCACTACTGCTGGGACAATTCTCGGACCGTGACGTTACGTGACGTCACGTCGAAGGAACTTTTTCCGTTGAACCTACGAGAAGTAATAAATCAAGAATTTAATTATTGCTCGGCGATGTACAACAAATATTCGTGAAAAATTCACGTCACGCGCAGTTGATACCGAAACGTTCGGAACGAGGATTATGCTCGACGTACAGCAATTATCTATACACCGGCGAGTAATAAATTCGCGCATCTCTACGCGAAGCATATTCTCCGGCGAGGAAAGCAGCTTACGAGCAATTCGCATTTATATATCAGGCGTGGCACGCGATTTAGGAATAGAATTCAGCGATCAAGATTTATCTGTGCTGGAAGCGTTCGTTTCGATCCGATAATTTCTAACAAACAATCTCTTTCGCTCGTTTGTCATTGTTTCGTGTTCTAGAGAGAAAGCGCCGATGACGTGTACCGCAACTTCTTCGAGCATGTAAATTCTCAAATCTTCGCGAAAATAAAATTATTAAAAATTAAAGTATTTTCGTGAAATCTTTTCGGTGATTCAGACAGTTATGTTTACTCGTAGAATCTCAACTGCCTTTACACGATACATTCGTAAGCATAGTAATTACAGGTCGGCGCAAGTTTCAGTGCAGTATTGTCGTTTTATGAACGCCATCAGTGAAACTCTCTCTCTCTTTCTCTTTCTCTCGACTTACGGAATTCCCTCGACGCGGTAATATTCACTTCAGTTCACCTTTCGCCATTATACTGTTCATAGTGTACAAGGACTGTAAATTTCTGTAACGTTGATGTTTTCGTAATGCGCCTGGATATTAATCCCGCGGCTGCACCGATTAATGTTATGCTCACCTCGCCGGCAATACACTACCTCGTTCCCCCCAAGGGGTACAATAATAATAATAATAATAATAATGATGAAAACTACAGAAAAGACATTCTAGCTTATTATTTATTTAGACGATTAGTAGTTAATCGTTTGAACGGTTTCCCTGATATGAGGTTCGTGGCTCGTTTATTAGTTATTGATTCGCCCCGACGCAATTACTATGCTGGTGGACGAAGTGATAATTCACTGGATTGTATGTAACGAGTGGACATGTTTATGCAATTTTCAATTTTTGTAGTGAGAGTTTCAGCAGTCTTTGTAGTTCTGAAATAGTTTTAAATTGTACCAGATTCTATGGAATTTGATATTTTTGGACTTTTTTGAAAATTTTCAGAAGCAATAAATGCATAAAAGTTCAGTAACGAGTCCATAATAGCAGTGCAGTGGTAAGATGTTTAGGATTTTGAAATCCTTCGATCCAGTTGATCTATAATACTTTCTATAAGGTTAAACTTCACTTTAGGTAACCGAAAATGTTCAACTTCTTTTTATATAGTCCCCTCGATTTTGACGAGAGAATCTGAAAACTGTAAGTGTTCGTGGTTGGAATTCAGCGTTTCAACAACAATTTAATTAGTGCTTACAAAGTATGGAAAATCTTCAATTTATTCCAGTTTTACAAAGTTTGTCGGCAAGATGTCATTAAAATTGCTTGGAAATAGATCGAGCACGAGCGAGCGTCCGCGGGAGAACGTTGATGATCCGCGCGAGCGTGTTCCGGAAATTTTATTGAAAACAGGCATTACGTAGTAGAAAAAAAGCTGGGGCGCGGCGCGTAGTATTTCGTCGGGACGAAGATGCGACTGGCAGCGACGCGACGGTGTTTGTATGTCCGCTTAATTAGAACCAATTAAGAGTCGCAGCGCCGAGTTAACGACGAGGGCCGAGTGTGTCGAGCTAGACCTTACAAAATTTGTTTGCCGGAGGCATTGGCACGCCGGTAATCCTTGCGGCGAAAGAATAACGCGGCGCATACATAAATATTTGACCGTATGAATCGTGGCATAAGTAATTCGTAGAATTGTGTGTCGACAACCGGTGTGCATAAGGGAGAGAGGGAAAAAGAGAGAAGGGGGCCCGAAACCCTGTGGTTCAACTGGGCGGTCGATCATAAAAGCTTGATTAATTAGCCATGTCGTGTTGATGGAGCTTTCGTGACGCAACCCAGTTCTAAGGCTTACGAGCGGATTCCAACATCTCTCTCTCTCTCACTCTGCTTCGTTTGTGCCGTGAAAACGCCAGTTCCGTTACAAACAAAAAGTAAACCGGCAGAAATGGAACAGAGTTATTGTGAATTCTGAAGAACGCGAAAAGTTCGCGGCTCGCGGGAATCCCGTCGGTTTAAGCATAGATTAAATCGTAATAATAGAGCTGCGTTGGCCGGCAGAAGCGAATGGTACCGTTCTTTTCGCGGTTGCCATTTTTAAGAGAGTGGATTTGACGTTGATGGAGTTAGTCGTCACGCTACAGTCGTGCGAACGGACCGTAGACGAAGATGATTAGAAAGATTTTTCACCGATAGGTGGCGCGGGTCGAACCTCACTTTTTAAAGTCGTTCGGCTGCAATTCGTTTTTCTGTTTGTCACTGACCACCGAGCTTGGTCACTGACCACCCATCGCGGTCGCCGACCATTGAGGTCGATTCATAACCCAGCCCTAGGTCGCTGACCATTCATCTTAGTCACTGATCATTGAGTTTGATCACTGACCGTTCATCTTGGTCATTGAGTTTGATCACTGACCATTCATCTTGGTCACAGGTCATTGAGTTTGACCACTGACCATTTATCTTGGTCACAGGTCATTCAGTTTGATCACTGACCATTTATCTTGGTTTTTCTTGGTTTGATCACTGACCATTTATCTTGGTTTTTCTTGGTTTGATCACTGACCATTGTCTTGGTCACTTGCCACTGACCACTGATCTTGATCACTTTGGACGGCTCGCGACAGCCAGTACACTGCCGAATATCACAAATAACTCCACGATGACGTAAATATCGGCATTTCGGAGACCAAACGAACACAGATTGGACTTTCAGGAAACACAGTTTCTCTGGATTTTGACCGTTGCGTACACGTACATGCGGAGCTAGCAATGTATGAATGGGTCACCACACTTCCATGGGAAATGTTTCAATAAATTTCTTTACTCCAGCACACACTATAACAAAAATAGGACACAATCCAAGGAAATACAGTTTTGTCATTTTTGTAAGGTATAACATTTCAATCGATTTTACTGCTCGATAAGTTTAGTGTTAACATGTTCCGAAATAAAGTACGAAAATTTACAATTATTTGTGTCAATACATTTATTTACTACGCGACTGCAAGCAGTAAAATACGGAAAACTCGCGTTTTCAAATTGTTCCCTTATCGGCCTCTTACAAGAACGAGACAAGTATTGTAGGAGTGTGTATTCTCGGTTTCTCGTGTAAATAGACCCGAATACATACAGGGACGACGTGTCCATTGGGACAAACAAACAAATTGAGATTCACGTGGCGGCCGATTTCAGAAGCGAATTCGATCGATGTTTGTCGTCAGCATTGCGGAATTAGCCTGAATTTAATTGCAAACTTTAAGACAGCTGCGGCAAGAATAATGGCACAACACGTAAAATATGATATTGTATTTACTAAATAATGAAACGAGAAAAGTAAACAAGAAAATAATTCTTGCTCGTTTCAGAGTTTATAATTTCCCTTCAGTGCACACTACTTTCACATCTCCACGAGAAGATACAAAATTATTTTTATTAAGCTAATATCGCTAATAATTTGGATTAATTGATCGCAGCAGCCACTAATTGATCCGAGCTGATAATAACTTAACTACCACTCGATGATCAATCGGAAATGCACCTTGCATATTGTAGTTCTCTAATATGCAGCAGAACTTAGTTCATGTGTAACGTGATTGGCTAATTGTATACCAGCTCAATTGTTCCGTTACAAATAATTACACTCCTCGCACAATTCGGCCGCTTGCTGTGCAGAACGTATATGAACATGCATTAATTCAGAGATCTTCTTTTCGATAGGAGCTGGTTAGTTTTTGGTTCCGTGCAAATATAATAATAGTTTGATACTTGTTATACAGTTCGTAATAGTCTAATTTTATCAGAATTCGGAAACTCCAAAGCTTAGTAAAATGAATTTTTCAATTAAAATTAAATTAAAAACTGAAAATAGAAACTTGAAAATTGAAGATTGAAAGTTGAAAGTTGAAACTTCAAGCTTGAAACTTGAAACTTGAATCTTGAGAGTTGGGAGTTGAGACTTGAAACTTGAAACTTGAAGGTTGAAGATTGAAGATTGAAGATTGAAGTACTAACATTCAGAAATTATTTGTCGAATATTCTTATATCGCGGAGCGACATCAAAAGGCGGTCATTAGTCAGTAACCAGGCGATCGGAATATTTGAATATCCGCGAGCGGAGCGTTTAACGCGATGACTTCGCCGGTCATTCCGAATAGAATTACGTGGATAACATAAATTCGGTTCAATCAGTTTTACCGCCGCAAATATTCTGCTCGGTTTCTGGAAATAACGACGACCGCACACGGGTTATAAATATTTCAATAGGCTCATTACAAAATTTCGCGGAAAAATAGGAGGGCAGTCGCCGCGCCGTGTGAAGCGCACGTGCCGTAACAAGTTTAGCGATTCTCATTCAATTTATCGGCTCTATTAATTTCGTTCATCCGATCTAGAAATAAAGATAAAATTTCATAACGGCCGCGCGCGCGCGTGTGTGAGCGGGATCTATAGAGAATCGTCGGCCGTGCGTATCGCGTTTAAAACGAATAAAGTTTCGATCGGAGTGGATTCGTTAACCGGCGCGCGGTGTATTGAAATAAAGTCGAACAAAAGCGGTGTAAACAATCCGTGGTTAGACAATCGCGGGGAGGGTCTATGATCGTTTCGCGCAGCCCTCGCGCGTTCCGGCCGAGCTTTTCTTTAGAAAATGATTTTCGCCTCGCCATCAGGATTCGGCATGGCGGCTGCTGCTGGCCTACCTCCTCCTCTCTTGGTTCCACCGGAGGGAGGAAATTAATTGTCCGAACAGTCACGCCTTTCTCGGTAAGTAAGAGAAAATTTAGTTAGGTCGTTAAGTGTCACGTAGAGGGAAAGGCAAACAGTTATTTAGCCGATGCTGGTGGCAAGTCCCGCCCGAAAAGTTTATAACTTTATCACAGATATTCCAGGGAGGGGGGCTACCCAGAAAGAATTCCCTGATGCAAAAGTTTCAACGAGCCCCTCACACTCTTCGGCGACCACTTCGTATTTCAAGTTTCTCCTTCCCTTCGCCTTACCGCCGGCGAACACTGTGTCCACAGTCCTCTTCTACCCTATCCGCTCTCTCTCTCTCTCTTTTTATTTCTTCTCCTCTTCTCGTTTACTCGTTCTTAGCCGCCGCCAGGTTTTTTGACCATTCTTCCTACTACCCCGGGAACGTATAAAAGTCAAGACCGCCGCGCGCCGGTAACGGCAAACGAGAAGTGAAAGAGAATCGCTCGCGTGTATCCTGATATCCTGTCCCCGGGTCGCGAGAATTACTTAGGCTTCGCTGCTGTTTGGATTGCGACTGTAAATTGCATGAAAACGAAGTTCCGCGCGAACTGTTCCTGATTGTTTGTTGCCGGGTAACTCGCGCGCGAACATAGAACTCCCACCGAGCGCGCCCGCGTTTAGCCTGGCTGATATAGTACAACGATACAGACACGCACGAGAGCGGATCAGTTTTTAACTGGGAACTTCGTGAAACCAGTGCTTCGACGCGAGCTTCACGCATCGGTAATGGAGATAACACAATCCGCTGTTCTGCTACTCTCCCTCTCTCTCTCTCTCTCTCTCTCTCTCTCTGTACGAACATGGCTCTGCTGATCGGAAGCCGATCGGAAAACTGTTGAGCGCGTGGACGGAGCGCAGAATTCTCTTATTGTACTTAACGCGTCGTCCATCTTCTGTTTCCTAATTTATGGAAGTCGTGGATGAGGATTTTTTTGGGACGATTTCGATCGCGAATCTGCGACCCAATATCTAATAGGTTAGAATTATTTATTTAAATGCTTTAAACCATATAAGATCTCTATAGCGTGTACATTACAAGTTATACAATGTATTATTATTAGACCTTGGATTTTATGCGTTTATGACAAAATTGGATATGTGCGATTTAACATGGAGGAACAATTTAAAAAATTTAGGTGTGTCAATACATTATCATCTTTTTAAAATAATTAAAAAAAGAAAGATTCTTCTATTTGATTCCAGAATCTTGCAATTTATACTGTTACAATCTATACTAATGATTATGTTAGGGTATGTTACAATTATGGATTTTGACTATTTTTAAAGTACAGGGGAACGTGTATAGCAACGAACATTAATCTCAATTTATTAGCGCAAGAAATTCTGTAGTGGATAAATGTTATAAGTAACTCATCCTGATGTTTATAAAATACTTCATTAAATTTTTGTGTGCGTAGGGGTGCGAACACACCCAAGTATAATAAAAACATGCGTAAAGAGTTGCTGCATGGAAAATCTCCGAATGTATATAATTTTATATTCAAACATTTTTAATCGATTAAATCTAAATTAAATTTATCAATCTTTTCACACCTACCGTTTTAAAAATCAATAAAATTTCAGCGAATACTTACAAAGTTAGGATATATGCACATAGTGAAGCTTAAAGGTCAAAGTGTTTTCAGGAATTGAGGAAAATAGCGGGTGAAATCCTCCATGGATGTTTCTAGGGCATAAAAAATAATCTCTAATATATTCCCATAACCACTGTCTTCAGAAAAACAGTGGTACCAACTAGCACCGAATTTATTGAATCCCACTTTCTTAAAATTTGCATAAATTGCATAAATATCTGCAGAGAAACAAATCCGCCGACGAATATTGACGAACGAAGTGAATTTCGTGGATAAAAAAGAAGGAATGAGAGAAAGAATAGAGAAGAAAGGTTTAATGAATCCCCACAAACGATCCCAAATATTGAATCGCATTTTTCTGCGACAATGGTGGCAAGGGGTTGGAGATATCGCGTTGGCCCAGTGAGGAAGCTCACAGTGGCAAAGACGCGGGCGCGCGGGCCCCGAGAGTTGTCCTTCCAGCCAAGAATATTACGGTATTATTGAGAATAATAAATCCCCGGAGGATGAGCCGGAATTAATTGCAGGGGCGATTGCAAGCAATTTACGACACTGATTGCAGCCGAGATGAGAACCATCTTGGGAAAACCTTTCGGACGACCGAAGAAAAGGAACGTCCCTCTCTCCCTGGTTCTTTCCTCGTTTCTTTCTTTCTTTCGTTTCTGTTCGTTCGTCTTCGCCCGCCTTACCACCCACCCACATACACACACCTAGATCTAGTAGCACCCACACCTTTGGCCCCGTGCACCCTCCTCCTCCCCGCCCCTCTTTGTTCCTTCGCTTCTTCCTTCCCCTTTGAAGCGCAGATTTGAATCTACGTTTTACGGCGCAATTAATTCCCTAAGGAGAGTTGCATTTCTTGCTCCGCCGAGGCACGGAAAGGGATTTGCGAACGGGAAAGGTTCCCGAACTTCCCATAGGGATACGGATGACGGACAGGAACCGTGGGGATAAGGAAGATAGAAATAGGAGAAGGGGAATGGCCTCCGTGTCCCGACGCGACGGGAAAAGAGACTCGCAAAAGAGATGGCGAATCGTTTTTACAAGCTAAGGGATACGCGAGAGGACCCTTTGCCGGCATTATCGGCGACCGCGAATCATTCGGGGCTTATCCGAATTTGTCTCGCGCGCCGATACCGATCCGGAACTGCCACCCGCTGCTTCAAAGGAGCCTCCGCCGCCAAAGGCCCGACCGAAAATATCGCGCGACGCCTATGCGACCGACCGCGTACCCGCGTTGACAGTTTGCGCGAAACGAAAATTTTCGTTCAAAGTGATACTTTCGGGCGATGCACGCCATTTAAAACGAACGCGCGCAGCCTCGTTTGCGAATCACGCCCGTGTTGTACATACAGCCTCCGTAGCGAGCACTCGGATTGCGAATGGATTTTTAATAAAACGCTCCGCGGCGACATCGATATTAACAGTGACATTATACCGTTCGCTTCTGCCAATTCGATACATCGAAAGCGTTCGAACCTGAAACTTTTCGTGTCAGTTGCAAGGGACGGAGGCGGAATCGTCCGTCCCCACTTTTTACGCGATCAAAAGCACCGGAAATCATTTTTGACTTTGTGTACTTTTTCATCGAAACCATCGGGGAATAGCACGTTTAATACTAGGTGTACGGAGCACTAAACGTGAATGTTTTATATTATTTTATGGAAGTAAGGAGAATCAGTTCATTCAAATTTTTAGCCATATTTTTTTATAACATATACCTAAAGAAATAAATTGATTCAATAATTTCTCATGAATGCATCTTTACAATCTCAATATTCATAAATTAGAAATATTAGAAATAATTATTTCTCTTGTTCTCTCGATCGTAATTAAATTAATATAGAAATAGTAATAATTTTCGGCGCAAGGTTCGATCAATATTAATTTAAAGCAAATTTGCTGTCTTTACTATGTTTTAAAGCATGTAAGATTCAATTTACAGAACTTTATAAATTGTTATAACCCAGGTTTAATATTATAATTAAAATTTCCACTAAACTTTTTTACAGACGCGGTCTTTTTCCATCTTTCTGGAAAATGATCCAAACTAGGACCGAAACGTCGAAAGTGTAATTAGCAAAATCGCAAATTTGCTTTAAATTAATATTGATCGAACCTTGCGCCGAGAATTATTACTATTTCTATATTAGAAATAATATTAGGTTCCATAAATCTAATGTTAACCGTCACTCTATACAAATATGTACAGTGAGTGTAAAAAGTATTCGTACACTTTTCAAAACCGCATAACTGTTTTAAGATTGGACCATACAATTTGAGTTTTTTGGTGATGTTAGGAGGATTAATTTACTAGTTAATGTGTAAATAATTGTTTTTAAAAATTATTATTGGTCACATTTGCAAAACAATAATTAGCCCGTAATTTTTGTATATCTAAATCTAAATAAGTTGTATACACGTACAAAGTTTCATTGAAATCGGTTGACGTATAAAGAAGCTATGGGCGTTGTAACATGTAAAAATCTTTGAATTTAAGGATTGCGATTCATTTAAATCACAGATTCTCTGCAAATTTTTGCTATTTTCAATTAACTATATTCACAACAACCTTGATCGATTTCGATGAAACTTTGTGTATGTATTCAACTTACTTAGATCTACCAAATACACCTTCCAAATTTTCATTACATACACAGACAAAAAATTTAAAAGTCGAGACCTTTACTTTTTCCTACGCAAATGCGACTAATAACAATTTTTAAAAACAATTATTTACACATTAGCTGGTAAACTAATCCTTCTAACATCTCCAAAAACTCAAATCGTATGGTCCAATTTAAAAAAAGTTATTCGGTTTTAAAGAGGGTACGAATACTTTTTACACTCAATACTTTTTCAGTGGAAGAAATGCAAAGCAAAAACTGTTTCTGAAATTTTTGTCGATTCTCATGACGGTAGGTACGAGAAGATTAAAAAATCTATTTGTATGTATAAAAATTCGCTATAACTACAAATAACATTAATTTATTTTGGAAATTTTCAGGTATGTGTTTATTAATCTTGGGTGTGGTTTCACCCCTATACATAGAGTGAAGGTTAAAACTGTCTACGATGTGACTAAATCGCCAAGATACGGAGGACTATTAAATAAATTCTATCGTTGTAATTTTTATGAGGATCATATATTTAGGTGTATAAATTAATTGCATTACTTCGAGGTTGTCGCAGTTGATCGATTGTAACTTCATTTATTAATGAAATTTTGTCAACCCTCGAATTAGAAGTTTAGTAACCCTTAAAATTTAATTATAGCATAAAGACGTAATTTGCTATTTAATTATACTTGACGCTTTATTCCAGGCTTCGCAAAACATTTAGGTGGCTGCTACGTGTCATTTTACATATCAATTTATGACAAAAAGTTATATATATTGAAGAATCTCACTCAGAATACATCGCGTTCCTGAAACGTCATATTGAGGAAAGATGTCAATTACTTGCAAGACGAGGCAAATAAAAAGATGTCGAAAGAGGTTATTTTAAACAGTAGACTGTCTGAGGAAGGTAAAAAACAAACAATTAAAAAAAGAAATTTAACCCCTTGCCGTATTCTAACGAGTCAGATTCGTGATGAAGATTTTAAACAAAGTCTAACAAATACGAATGTTACGCCTTTCTTTTTAGATGAAATAAAATTTGATTTGTTTCTAATCAATATTTCAGCATTAAAATCAATGTAGCAATACAAAAAATATATGTATTGATGAAGACGTTTTAATCACTGTAACCGTAAAGATAACGGATTTGGTATAACAGAAATACATCAAATGAATCTTACACGTTGAATTTTATTTATACCATTTTTCTTGGTTGAATGTCATTTGAAGGTCATATTGTGTTACATGCATGAATTCGTTATTTTGTCAGCTATAACATTACGTTAACGAAAATATATCATTCCATTTAAAAAAACATCGATAACTTTGAAATCTCATAAAAATGACCTTGAAATTTTTTTTCTCTTACACCGTTATATGTGGCCCTTCAAACTTCAAACAGTGTAACTTTGTCCTACGAAGTTTTTTTGTACAACGAAAAGTAACAGAGATATTTAGGTGTCCTGCTTTATCGAATTCACCCTGTATAGAAGAAATCATATATTGACAACTTCAATTTTTTGAATTTTCCAATAATTTTAAATTTCATTTACTTAATTTTCCTATAAATGCATAAAGATCCGCTGTCTACTGACCAGCTTCGTCTACCGACCGCCCGCATGACTATATCGTGACGATCAACTCGGTCAAGGTCAAATCGACTCGGGCTCTATTTTACATTGCAAAATCAATAAATTCATGAAAGGTGCCAAGTTTTTGCAGTAAGTTGACTGAAAAGTGGCAAAGAGTAGGTAACAGAACAGAAAATGTTAGAATATGAACATAGAAACGGTACGAACTGGAGCCGCAACCGAACACTGGCAATGTCAGAATAAATGTTGCCGTTGGAGTATAATGCCCAGCATTAATTTGCATGCAGTCGCGTCAGGTCGTCGAGTAGGTATCACTTTCGCTGTTCGTCGTACGAGTCGGGTCCCGGTGTGTTCCCCGCCGGGGCATTTTCCCTTTTCAATTACTCGGCGGAGCAACCTTGTTTGTATGCCGAAAAAGAAAGGAGGAACCGTAGGAAAAGCTGCGACACGTCAACGTGTTTAAATTATTGAATCACACATACTTGAAGTAGCGTCGTCCTCCGTCGTGGAAAACATCATTCACAAGGGAGTCGCATTTCTCGCGAGCGATGCCGTGGCGCAATTTGAATTTCAGGAGATTTTTATATCCGTGTGAATTCGAAGACACGCTGGAGACCTGTATCACGTAGCGCGGATCATTCCTGCCTCTCTCTCCTCTCTCTCTCTGGGCTGCCTTTTGCCGACCCGTAGTTTTGCCGAGCACGCGTTTGGGTCGAACAAACGTAGGTAGGTGTACCTGCAAGACACGTCTGCAAAGGGGCTTCTTATTCGCCTGATGCGGACCTCCATCGCTGATACCGCTTCTGCTGTCCGCTAGGGAAATTCGATACGAAGTCTACTCATGTATATTTGAGGATCTCTCTTGGATACCGCCAGATAAAGTAAGCTGAGCCCTCTTAACCTTTTCGCGCGCATCCACTCGGCTGTCAAAAATCTTTCGAAAATAATTTTACCCTGGTTATATATGCATAAGGGGATGTACAGTGCCGCTCGAAAGTATCGACGCGACGGGATTCCGATCCCGTGGCTTCTATATACGTATCTTCATGCATTTCTAAGGCAAATGTCCTAGCCACTATTTCCGACCAGTTTCCCTCCGTTTGCCTTATTGAGAACCACGAATAGACCTTCGGCTATTTACTTTAATATCTACACTCGGGTTCTGCGCGATTAGGCCGAGACACTTTCGAACCGTTTCAAATTTTCGAATCTGCTAGACGGCAATCAATAGACATTATGCGAAACAAAAATTTTCCATAATTTCCCGGAATTACAACAAACTTGAGTGAAATTGACATTTACTTTCTTTCTTAATATTATTAATAACAGCATTGTCAAATTTTTCTAGTGTTTATTTACTACTTTAAGTTACACTAATTTTTGTCATAAATGTATAAAATCCACTGTCCAATAATATTAACTTACATTAACTTAATTTAGTGGCCAGAGGTTGAGTAATTAAATTATGACGATTTTAATGCTCCGGGTCAAAACGGACCCGGGCATCGCCGCGGCGAAGCAACTATCGATCAGTCCCGAACAAGACTGCTTCACGGGACTCCGAAGGTTCCCGAGGCTCAAACGGAGGAGAAAAATAGCCTGTTCAAGGAGTTATCTCATTATAGTGACCTCTCGGTTCTCAGCTGTCTGAACAATTTCGTCCCGAGGACCTCGCTCGCCGGCGGAAAACTTTATTTAATTAAAAACGTTCGCCGATATGATCGCGTAGACAGAGTGCATAATTCCTTTTTACAATCTTGCTTGTCCCATCGCCGAATCTTCGGAGCTCCTTTCTGTCCCGGCGGCGGTAGCCGAATGAAAGTAATTAAACAGATAACGAGAGAGAGAGAGAGAGGGGGGAGAGAGGCGAAGAATTTATCGCGCGCAACAGATTCAGACGCGCGCGAGAGATCGAGACACGTTCGAATCGAACGATCGAATTATTCGGTCGAGCTATTCGTAACGAGAGTCCCATTGAAATCGTCGAGATCTCACCGACGACAACGTCTTTAACAACAGTTTTCGTCGAGCATAGCCGACCACAGCCGACAATAGTCGACTACGTTGTTAACCGACAACAACACGAATTGAATGTACCCTTCCACCGGCATTGCCTCGGTTTGTATAGTGCTTTGGCCTGCATAGCATTGTGTACAGGCTGGGGCCAGATATTACCACCTTGAGTTCCGCCATTATTATTACACGTTGCGTTTGGATCGAGATTAAATGGTTTCAAGAGGTGTTATTAGTTTTCGTAGCGTCAAGGACTTACGAAGGTCAACTTTCATTTTTCAAATTGAACCGTATATTTTTAATATCAACCTATACGATATAACCTATGTACATACGTCAAAAAATGATTTAAATAAAAAAAAAAACTTTGGGTCAACTGAATACCTTGCAGAACAACATGTAACGTTTAAGAACGTTTCAGGAATCGTTGAGTTTCACTTACGTCTACTTGGATCCATTGAACGAGTACTTTCAGTGAACAATACGTGGACCAGTGACAAAGACTCAAATAAAAATCGAAACCATGCAACTTTACGAATGTTTAACACACAAACCTAATAATATTGTTCTCGACTACGAGCATGGTGAACCGGTGAGTCGACGATCTCGCTGTGACCGATTGGCACCGGCAATTCCCGCATCGGACGGTCACGCCTCGTCGCGTCGCCGATGCGGAAAAGAAGAGAAATCCGGTGGCCTTTGAGAAACTTTCTAATTAATTTCGTAATTAGGCAGAACGCGTGTGACGGCGGGGGGGGGGGGAGGTGCCGGTTCGCTCGGGGTACGCGTTAAGCCGAAATCTTAATTAGATGTACCTGAGGACGAAGTTCAGCCACAAATTTATCGAAGTCAGGCATATCTCTGACCTGAAACTTCCGCGTTCGGATACGACGACGACGACGACGACGACGACGACGACGACGACGACGACGACGATGACGCGTCGTTCGCTCCCTCTTTCTCGGCCACGTTTCTCTTGCCAGCGCGAAAGTTTCCCCTCGCGGGCGAGCGGCAGCTTGCTTGTTTACACGAATCCGATTTAATCGAATTCGCCTGATTCACCGACGCGCCCCCGAAATTCCAAGTCGATCCTGACACGATTCCCTGTCCCACCCTACGCCCCTCCCCCACCCACATCCCCACAACGGTCTACGGTTTGGTGGCGGAGGGGGGAGGGGACTACGGTCTGTGTCCCGTGCCGCTCTGCCGGGCGAGCAGTTTGTCGAACAACGAAGATTGGTTAGATCGAGCAAATTCGTCCCGAATTTGCATGCTGTGGACTTAGATCGGATAGGTGAGACAAGGTCGGATGCATCGAGGCGGGGGAAAGGGCGCGTTTAACTAACCTATAGCGGTAACGACGGAATAGTTCGGCCGCTCATAGTTCGCTGGTAGACGACGACGCAGGGTCGGGTCTGGTGTTTGTGTTTGTGTGCGCGAGCGCCTCTACTTTCCGGGCAAGGAGTTTCGGGGAAACAGGGATGCGTGAAAGACCAAGAGAGGGTGGACGCGTTCGACGAACAGAGAGGATGAGTTACGGTCTCGCCGCGGCCCGAGAAGGACCGCCGCAATGGTGGAGAATGGGACGAGACTATAATGGGAAACTTCCGACGTTACTGCTGCAGCTACAGCAACAGCCAAGTCGCGTCGTTTCGCACGCGCTGCTCCCTGCCTTTTCACCCGGCAGACTCCGGTTACAAGTTGCGTGTCGTTGAGTGGTCGTGTTTAGTCGCTCCGGTGTGAGCACGGTTCTGTCGCCAGAGCCCCGACCGACAGACTATCCGATAGTCCAACAACGGGGCACCGTGTTGATTCATTAGCATTTTTTTTTCTACCCCTATCTCTATGTACTATTCTGGCGCCCTACCCTTGACTCGACCTTTCGCGGATTACTTCTTATTCATGACCTTAGATACCCGAGACGTTTCCCAGCAACTATGTGTTATCAATGGCCAATTTGTGGTTGCACAGAATCTTCAGAAATTATATGCAAACACCGTTACACCGTGATTCCACACTTTTGGGAGATTCACCTTGACAGACTCTTTCAAGAGCAAATTCTCTTTCAAGATTCTATCGTGTTCATCGAGAGGAACTAACTTCTGGAGAAAATGATGGGTAAAATAGTTCTCTTGAAAATTTTATATATTTTCTATTTATTTCCTCACGTGGAATCATCCCTTCCATTTTTAACCCTTTGCGGACGAATGTCGGCAGATAACCGACAAAACATTTTTTGAAAACAAATTTTTTTGAATTTGAATGAAAGTTATAACGCAAATAAAATAAGTTTTAGTTATTATAACGCAAACGTTCAACGTTCAAATTTTCTTAACTGCGCGCACCAATACTTCTCGTCCACAGCGACGCATGCTCGTCGGATGACTCCGTCCGCAAAGGGTTAAAACAATTTTGGGTAGACATCTATGGAGTGAATTAGTTTACGAAAATTCAAAGTCGTTTTTTAACAGAATTGTTGACTTTAGTTAACTACAGTTCCTTTGGAACTTTTGTTCCTCGTGACAAGTGCTATAGAGATTACAAGAAAAAATGTTTGACCTTCAAAAAATAATCAAGGTCAATTCTGCAGTCCATTTTTTTAGAATACCTCCACCTATCCAGAGGTATACATCAATGTAACCCATATGCAACACTATTTATCCAATAAAATAATAAAAATTGAGTCCAACATTAGAACTGAGTAATTGTTCCAATATTCGAATATTTATGCTTCCATTCTACTATTTAATGTTATATTATAGTAGAATAAAATTCCTTTATGTCTTGACATCCGATGAAAAATTTCAGACCAGTTCGGATAAAGATAAAGTATTTATAAAATTTTCATATAGAAACAATAATTTTGCTGCACCGACTATCTTGTTTATCTTCTTTCCGCAATGGAACATAGCCGTGTTGCATTTTGCTGTTCAGTTAGTTGAAAATATTTGATAAAACTTACAGTAACTATGATCTCATCTGCTCCGCTGATTTATGAAAATTTCTGCAGGCGGTATTCTCCGACTGTGCAGCGAGGTCGCTTTTAGTTATACCAAAGCCGCAGGGAAACGGTAAATTGCTATTTAAACAAAATATGTAAATGTTAATTTAAATGAGCGCGTGGTCTGAACTAGAATATCGTCGGTATAGAAAATGGCACATAATTACGCAGATTAATTAGTAAAGTTTCTACACGAGTGGCCATACGTAAAAATCAAATTTGTTTTATCAACTGTATATATATATACGGTGCTCTTTTAGTTCGCTAGTACGTAGAAATATTAATTTAATCATTAAAATCAACATTGCTAATTGCACAGTGAAGCATCAACGTAGGCAGCGTTTTTTCAAACTTTGTTTAATGGTTTTTCCAATGAAAAATTATGCGAAATTCAATGGAGGAACACACATTTTCCTCCACCTTAGACGTTATTAATGAAATTTTTGCAACATGTCGGGAACTTCCATCAAAAAGTTTGATGAGATTTGGGTTTTCAAAACCCGAAAAAATGCATGAAAATGGACGCGAAAATCTAATTTTACGAGAAAGTCATTTTTTCGAGAAACGGCGGAAATTCAATTTGTACCAATTTAATGGGACAGCGAATAAAGTGGAATATAAAAATTTATCAAAAGTCAAGAGAGAAACCGGAGGAGCAAGAAAATTTGAAAAAAAATTGATTTTGGAAGCAAGAGAAAAGGATGTGTAAGGAAACAAAATCAAGAAAAAATTATTGTAACAAATGTTTGACTATTAGTGAAAGAAAATCTTTTAATACTTTGATTATCAGTTTTTATGCAATATGCCGAGCATGCAATTAGTATATCTAGTATGCAATTAATCTAGTAATAATATCTAGTAATAATGGATTCAAGTATCTAGTAGTATCTAGTAATAATATTTAGTATGAAACTAATCTTGTAATAATGTCTAGTATGTAATTAATCTAGTAATAATATCTAGTATGTAATTAGTTTAGTAATAATAGATTCAAGTATCTAGTAGTATTTAATAATAATATCTAGCGTGCAATTATTAATATGTAGATGAAAATCTGCAGTCATTAATTTCTCAAGGTCATACGGAGATCGTCTTGCGTTTCCTAATGGAATGGTGCATTTTTCTTGTGGTATTACGAAAGTGGAGAACAAAATAAGTTCATCGTATGTCTTTGCAGTGACCTTGAACCAACTCAAGGTCGCAGAAACGAGAATATCCAAAAGAAATTGTGTTGAATAATTCGTCGCGCGTGCATTTTCACAATACATATCTGGATAATCGTGAACGATAACCGTGAGCCTAGTGCAACCTTTAACGAAGAGCAATCGGCCAGGTGAGAACAGATTATGGTAAAGAGCAAATTGCACGGTGGGTATCGCGATACACGTGACTCGGTTCCATTATTTCACCGGGGCCAGAAGAAGATATTTATCGGTCTCCGCAGGTTCGTTAACGCTTCCTGTACAATTCTAATTGCTAAATCGAAGCGTTAACTCACCGTGTCCCGTAATGTCTGGCCTCGAACATTGAAGCGTGATAAAACGTAGCAACTTCGCGCTGCGGGATAAGGTGGGGGGTGAGGGGAGGGACGAGGGGCGGGAGATGGAGGCGGTGGCTAAAGCCCGATATTCTCGATCTCTATAACTATAAGCTGGCAGGTCTGGGGCCCCGTGGTACTTTCGAGACAGATCAATTTGTACGTCTCCTAGATCCCGGATCGTAGATGAGCGTGTAATTGGGTAGCCCAGATCCGCTATGGCATATAGTAGGAGTAAGAGACCACTAGGGCGAGCTGGAAGAGGCACGGTTCATCGATATCTATGATGTTAACCGAGCCGTGCTTCCCTCCCGATAGGCTGCCGCATAATTACCCGAGGTGTGCGTTCGGCTTAATAGTTGCGTCATCATTCGATAAACATGTTATTACTGGACGAACGAACGGTGCGTCGCGAAGGTGAAGCAAATTAACGGGTCAGCCGGGCCGGGCCCCGTGAACGCAACATTTCCACGGTATTTGCAATAACCACCGACGATATTTCTGGTCGAACATTTTCTCTCAGAAACAATCGATCAGAGCTCGCTCGAATAGTAAACAATCCTATTTAGTTTGAACTTTGTATAGCTTTGAACATCATTTATTCGATACAATTAGTTTTCAAAATATGTTTGCAAAGCCGCAGATTGATTTTGTAATTAATCGTTTGAATCGAGGCTATATTCTTATAAATAATTCATTATTTAAAATTTTTTTTGAAAATAACATTTATTTATCATAGCTCGTTATTTAAAATTTTTTTAAAAATATCATTTACTTATTATAATCTATTATTTAAATATTTTTTAAATATCATTTATTTATTATAATTTTTTGAAAATAACATTTACTTCAGTCCCTCAATTATTGGTCACAAACAAGTAGAATATTAGTTTTATTAACTAGAATAATTTTGTTTAAGCTGTTCATCAGGAGTCCGACTCATTACACAGGAAAGGATGTTAAACGTGTCTAAAATAAAGATATAAATGGACAATATCATTGTAAACTGAATAGCAAAATTATTTCCATTTTTCGAATAACGCAGCTGCGTTTTTTTTCGCAACAGTAAGGCAAAATTTAGGAGCGTAGTTTCACTCGTGATAGTCATCAAAGATTAGAGATATCAGTGCAATCTTTCCGGGCCACGGTATCAGCGAAGCCTGGACAGTATAAAAATGCCCACCTTCATTTTCTTTTACAGCTACGATCATCGCATCGATATGCTTTCTCTATTCTTCTACCGGGAGGAAGCAACAAATCTAAAGGCTGCGTTAGAAGAAGCTTTCAGCTTTGCTTGAACGGTTAATTGCTCCGAAAGCGATCTTCACTTTCCCAAAGCTGATTAGATCTCGGTCCGGCAACGGGTGACTTCCTTTAAGAGCTGGCAGAGCATTTCTCCTGAAAACACCCCTAAATTCAAACCACCGGAACCTCCCTTCTTGGGAGTATCACGGAAGAGGACGTGGTTATATTCAGATCTTTATGTGAAATAAAGACTGTTTGCATCAATTAAAAAAGAAAATTTCTTTCTTCCTTTAATCATTTTAATAAGCGAAGAATGTGAAACTAATAACAAATAATAAATTATTATATAATATATGATGTAATATACAGGGTGTACAGTTCTTTCGATGACTTCAGGTTTATTCGTTATTCAGCAATTATTCGTTCCTTCATATTTTGTGGCGTCGTAGAGTTCACGGTCATTTCAAGGTCGTGCTATTAAACATGGATGAATGCACAATAACGTTTGCTAAAAACACGAGTGACCTTGAAAAAACGATTAAAAAATTACAATTTATAAAAAATGATTCTTCCATCTGATTCGTCTTTTGAAATCATTTAGATTATGTTAGAAACATCTTTTGTAACTTCAGAGATAGAGGAAATATTTAGGTGTCCTGTTTTAAACGAAACACCCTGTATAAACGTTTCTGAAAATTTCAAGTAACTGAATTGTTTTATTAATTACCGGTTAGAACATTTCTTGTTGTTATTTTTATCGACGATTTAATTAACTGTTGCTGTTAACTTTTCAGAATTTCTTACGCGCTGGTAACTGTGTTAGTTCTTTTGATAGAAACTTGCTGAAAGAGGAAAGATTTTGGAATGTATCAATTCCCAGTAAACGTGCTTGTAGAGTTTACAAGGCAAATACTCGCTGAGCAATGTTTACACATGCATACACACGGGAAAGTTGCACATCGAAGCTTGACATTACATGGGAACCGTAATGAAATATGCAATAAGCGACCGGTGTGTAAAATTGAATAACGATAAGAATATAAGGTAACATTTGTAAATGGTCGATTAACTTCGATACTTCGAATAAATAATTAATCAAATGTTGAAAAGGATATTCTCCGAGTGCTGTGTTTTCGACCCAGACTGGTGATATACCGCGTGTGACAAAAGGAACAAAAAATGAGTGACAAAAAATCTTCTCACGTTCTGTATTGTTCGATTGTATCGAGAGTATAAAGGATTCGAAAAAATAAAGGAACGACCAGCACGCTGTTGAAATCTTTTTCCGCGAAATGTTGCGACGTACAACAAAATAGTAAACGTCAAGACTATTTCACTTTAACGATCAATTGTTGTAATCCAACCGTGCCATTTTACCGGGTCACCGAAATCGATACAATATTTTTTCATTAAACTGGCTGTCGCATCTATCTCGATTTAACCCGGGAATATTTCCAAAATTTTCTTCGAAAATCAACGTCAAAACTTTGGTCCTACGTAAAATTACAATTCTAGAAAATAAATATATTCGTAGCATTTTAGATTTAGATAATATAATAGTATTATGTATTATTGTATATACAATATATATATACAATAATTAAAATTAAAAAAGGAAAGGAAAAGACTATTAATATTTTCTTACTATATTATATATAAATAGTGTTTTCTTTATTATATGTATTATATAATTACTATTTTTTTATTACTTAATGTGTATGCATAATAATTAAAATTAAAAAAAAAAGAAAATACTATTAGCATATTTTTACACATGTTTTCGTATATAAAAAAATTTTGGAAAATCTGGTGTTTCTCGGTAAACAATATTGCGAGATATAATATTTCGTTTTTGGCCAATACGTCTCGGAATTGTCTGAAAAAGTTGCCAGACCTAGAGTTAGCGTTAAAGAGCGATTTATGGCAAAAAGTGAACCTGTTTCCGGGTGTTTTACAACCGGAAGACACGAGGAACAGCTGTAACCGAAACCTCAATCAGTGAACGCGCGTTTCAACCGCGGATGGACGAACGATAACAATGAGGAAGACCCGAAGTCTTTATCGGGAAACTTTTCTACACGTACGTTTCCGAGAGCACATCTACATTCGCGGCAATTTATAGACGTCTTACGGGAAACGGATCCCTTTCACCTGTTATCGCCGATAGTGGCCGTGGCCCCAACTTTGTCCGAGCACTCGAACCGGAAGAACAGGTACTTGACATGTTATCAAGAGATTCAAGAACATCTACAAAACAAATTGCTGTAGTAGCTACTCCCTGTGTGTGTGGAGAGAGTTCCTCGAGAAGTTCTTCCTCTCTTAGAAGTTTAAACTCTCTTTCTCTCTCTCTTTCTCTCTGCTTGATCATCCCCATTAAATGCTTTTTATTCGCTCGGGGCTCTCCGCGCGTCACTCTAAACATCGCGCGAGTGGTAATTATTCTTGAAGTTGTAATGAGGGCCCAATAAAACCTCTGCGATGACTACACTGCGGAATTAAAGTTGTCTCTATCGATTCCGAGAGGCGGACGTCCAATAAAAATCATCGTAAACGTTTTAACGAGTCGAAAACTATGGAACAGCGTTCGTTAATTACTCAATTCTAATTATGAATGCATCAAATCCCCAATCTGGTTCTGCAAATTCGACGAACACGGACATGTGATTGAACAATAATATTATTAAAATAGCTTTCGGTCAAGTATAGCAATAATAATAATTTGTAGACAGCGGATTTTACGCATTTATGACAAAAATGTGTAAGTGTAACCTAAAACAGTAGAAACATTAGAAAGATTTACGAGTACTGTTATATTTACACTTCGGAGATTTATACAATTTCCGATTTATATAGACAAATTTTAATCCTACTTTTAACGGGAACAGCCTTTGTAGATCCGAAACAAACAAAAATCGTACTAAATTCTATCGAATTTTGTATTCCAGGATTTTTTTTTAAATTTTCATAAGCCACAAATGGATAAAGATCCGAAGTTTGGTTATATTATTTATAAATCTATTGAACCTATATTAAGATAGAAAATAATTTTCACTCCAGTTAATAAATTTGCAATAGCAGTTCAGATAAATGATTTTTATTTTGCATAAACAATCCGCTGTCTAGTAATCTCACAATATTCTGAAATTCAAAAAGAAATTTTTATTTCACATGAAAATCCGCAGAAATCGACAAAGAAATCAGTGTCCATCGAGTTGGGAACAAGTGTCCGGGAGAGGAGGTCAAGGGGCATTCTAGCGGAATCGATTTTCTGAAAATCGCCAAGAGGGTGGCTAGTAGACTGGTTCATATACGATCTATCTCATCGACTACTCGATAGGTTGATCTTTTCGGGTCGTGGGCGCAGGTTCCAGGACACAGTCCATAAAGCCGGGTGGGGGGGGGGGGGGGGGGGGCTCGTGCAGATGCGAGGGTTCGATAACTGCCTCGCGACCATAACCATGCCGAGAGCATACGGCTCGACGCAAGAAAATCGGGTATCGTATGAACACCGCAACCAGCGCGGCGCGTCATTTTCAGCGTCGGTTGGATCCGGCCGTGTTCCGCTGCCAAATCAGTAAGAGAAACTGC
This sequence comes from Lasioglossum leucozonium, assembly GCA_028454225.1. Taxonomy (NCBI): domain Eukaryota; kingdom Metazoa; phylum Arthropoda; class Insecta; order Hymenoptera; family Halictidae; genus Lasioglossum; species Lasioglossum leucozonium. The sequence continues at coordinate 13,653,910 of CM052221.1, read as the reverse complement.
GGAGGCAGCGATGGCGGCGATGGAGTTAACGTTTCCGGTGGGGCGATTAAGGTGCGCCTATATCTCTTGCGGTTTTTCGTGCTGGCGTCGCGCCGAGGAGCAGCAAGACAGAAGAATACTCGCGGGGCAATAGGATGAAAAGGAAAACTACGTCTCGCGCGAGGTCGAGGACGAAGAGAAGAGAAGAGAAGAGTGGAGAGGAGAGTAGAGAGAGGAGAAGGGAGGTGCTCGGAAACTGCTTCTCGCATGACCAGAAGGAAACGTCGCGTTTCATATCATTACGCATATTTATAGGCGGCTTGCAAAACTACCGCTATCCCGTTGTAGCCGCTGGGCCTCGGTAAATAACCGCTTTTGAGCCCGAACCTACGCGGCCAGTCGTCCCAGTTACCCCGCGACGCAGGAATAACAAATAAATACGTCGGCAAAAAGTAGTTGCAGCTAAGTTACGCGGCCCGCCTAGCCATAAATAAACAAAGTTGTGGCATTTATGGCCGCATACTTGTACGAACAACGTAGACCTATGCCTCACCCGATGCGTTGTCGGTGCTCCTGGGAGGTGTGCAAGCGGAACGCTTCCCCTGAATCGTTCCCTTCCTCCCCCCACCCCGCCCATCCACTATGGAGATTCTGTGGCCATTCGGGGAATGCCAATGGCCTTCCGGAGTATTTTGCACAGTTCCAGGGGGATTTAGCTGCGTAGCCTGTTCAAGACTGCGTCAAAGGTCTCGCCCGGCCACCTCATCCGCCGTCTCCTCCGCCTCTTCCGTCCCCGCCGCTGCGCTGTGATCCTGTGGACTGGCCAGATTGATTGAACGCCGCGCCGCGCCGCGACGCGCAGGATCTCCTAAAAGGAGCCCGGACTATCAACGTGTTTCGGACTCCGAATTGCTGCCATTTTGATCAACAAGCTGGAACGATTAATTTAAACTTGACATAAAACTTGCTGAATCCAATAAGGTCAGGACCTTTTTTTTTTACCGAACAATTTTTCTAGTTTCAGCCCACAGAATTGCGACAAGTGTTCAGAACATTATCTGGAAAGAATTTAGGATCAAGGGAACGCGCATCAAATTTGAAATTTGAAAATTGGAAGATTTGAAATTTGAAGATTTGGAATTTGAAGATTTGAAATATGAAGATTTGAAAATTTGAAATTAGAAGTTTTGCAAATTTGAAATTAAAAGATTTGAAAATTTGAAGTTTGAAGATATAAAAATTTGGAATTTGAAGATTTGAAATATGAAGATTTGAAAATTTCAAATTAGAAGATTTGCAAATTTGAAATTAAAAGATTTGAAAATTTGAAGTTTGAAGATATAAAACTTTGAAATTTAAAGATTTACAAATTAAAAGATTTGAAATTTGAAAATTTTTAGTTTAAAGATTTGAATATTTAAGAATTCGATGCGCGTCGGTGTAAGGTGGCTGACCCAATACAGCGAAGGACGGTTGTTAAAATATTCCTTGTTAAAACCGCGAAGCATGATTGAGAAAGTTCGGATTCGTTTTATATTCCGCAAAGTGAACGATGCAAATTCCAATATACATATCCGGCCGGTTCAAAAGCTGTACGTTTTGCCAATTCTCTCTGAGCAGCCACGGATTTCGTAGGTATTTCTACTGCATTTTCAATACGTAAACATTGCAGTATTTTCGAGCAGATCCGCGTGGAAACTTTTCACTTAAGTCGCTTCATTTAGTTGGCAATAGTGGTGTATGTACGTGTGTATGTACTGTACATATATACGTATATATATTCTATATATATTCGTTCAGCAAGTTGCTAGTTGAACTTCCGGTCTTGCTGCAACGAGCCTCCCCTTGACCGTACTAAGGAGTTTCTATTTACTTACAGCCGAAAGGGGGTGTTCCATCCAGCCGCAGGAATATTTGCAGAACTCAACTTTCGCAACTTTCCCCAGATTGTGCGTAACCGACGAAATTAAAATAGATTGATCTTTCGGCGAACTTTCGGAATCCCCTGTAGGTTTTCATATCCAACTGGTTTTCGCACTTATTAAAGAATAAAAACTTCTCTGCGGAACTACTTATTAGATCCGGCCCGCTAACCGGAAACTTTTGGATCGTTTCCGATTCCCTGTAATGCCGTCACGTCAAGCACAATTTTTGATAATAACGCTGCTGCGAGATACCGTCCGGAAACTTACCTCCCGACCTTTATTAGGTCCCGTACGGCAGATCAATTTGTTTGCCTGATAAATATCGTTATTAGACTGCGCATGTTTTTGCAATTTTTGTAGACGAATTTTGAGAAAGCCGAATCGAATAAAATTTTTGTTAGTTAAATATTTTATTTTACTTTTTAGATCTGAAATAAATTTAAATCTTACTATATTCTGTCGTATTTTTTAATCTAGCATTTTTTGAAAATTTTCGGAAGCCATAATTTTACACATACAGTACAATATGTACTATAGTTAGTTGAACAGCAGATCTTTATGCAAAATAAAAATGTTTTATGTGAATTACAATGTATTGGAGTGAAATAAAAATATATTTTTTTTTCCTGATATGTTCAATAAGTTGAGAATAATATAACAGTATTTTAAAATTTTTCTAATGCTCCGACTGTCTTAAATTACACCTACTTATTTTTACATCAAGTAGAATAAGCAAGCAATGGTCGGACACGCCAGGATCTTCTAAATCGATTTGCTCGGATAGGGAGCTTCTCAAAATTTACGTCCTATCGTGTCAATCTGAATAGGCATTTTACAAATAACAACAATGTTCGCATTGAACAAATACGTAATACGTATTTGTGCAATTATGAGAGAAATTAATAGACGAGATATAAAAGTACGGAAACATTAAACGAATTGAATTTACGATTTTAGCGACTAATTCAAATTATTGAAAGGAAAAACTTGTGTTACTGAAAGTTAATCTAAAAAAATTTTTTATCAATATGTAACACAAGTAATTCTGATTGATTTAAAAAGTTATTCTGATTGAGACCGCGTGTCATCAATTATGGGACCGCAATGAAACGATTGTAACAAGAACTGACGTCTCTCAGCTTTTCACTGCCGCGAACTATAGTAAATAAAATCGTGTAACGTCAGTCGTCGACTGACAGCGGAACCTTCGAACCTGGCACACGCTCAGTCAGCTGTAAAACGGTAGCGAAACGGGCTGTTGGGGGCGTCTGAGGATATAATCTCGAAATTATGCGGAAATAGGCAAATTGGAAAATCCTGTTATACGGCTGGAATCGCGGGGCCGCCTGGTAGTACCGGCGAATTCGTCGCGTAATAGTTTACAGTACACTAAACTAGTGTATTTCTCTCTTGTTTTATGAGGTGTATATACCTCACGATAAGGCTTTGCAGTCAGGTCGTTCCCGGGGCAAAGCGCAATTTACGATTTGCCGCCTCTGCGCGGAGAGGATGTAGACGTCGCGTCGTAGAGAGACGCATATCTAAATGCGAACTAATTTAAGTGAAGAGCACAGTCGACTCCAGTTGACGCGTTCATCCTATTCCGTTCGGGCTGTCAAATATTGCTCGATCATAAATTTTAGTTGGTCGATGCTACAGAGACACCCCCTCAAGACGAAAAATATCCATAAGAAATTCAGCTTTGAAAAACTTTCAATGAGGGGACCAAAAATTTTCAACTTTCTTCAATGCAATATTTTACACTTCGACGGAAAAATGATAAATATTTAAATTCTAGGGCGAGGAATCCAACACCTAGCCCGGAAATTATTTTTTACTTTACTAGAGGTAACCTTGGAAGATTAATTTAAACTAATTTAAATTAGACACGAAGTCATATTGTAATATAAGTTTAATTTGTAATGTATAAATCTTGTATGGTTTAAGGCAATAAATATAATAGTAATACCAGCTTCTATGTTTTAAAACCAATATGGCGGAATTCTAACCTGCCAAAAGCGCTTGAAACTTGGACTCCCCGCACGAGAATTTAGAGTTTTATCATTTTCTTGAAAATTTTTGGTCCTCTGACTGAAAGTTCAGCCCTCGAAAATACGTTTCTTCAGCGTTTCCTAATTTACGAGAACGATGATTTAATAAACGTCGAGAGGTTCTGCGTTCGATTTTAGAGCTAGTAAACAGAGACGACCCCGGGTGAAGAGGTCTACTAAAAATGCAGTTTTCAGTTTGATATCCAATACCGTGGTAACAATGCTCTTCGCAGCAGCAGCAGCAGCAGCAGCAGCTGCGGCGATCTTTGAAACTTGGATGAAGCGAGCCCTTGTGTTCTTATCATCAAAGCAGCAGCATCCCGATAACCCCGAATAATCGGGGCCATGGATGTAATAAGGGCGAGAGGTCAACTTGCGTTTTATATCTGAAAAGGATACACCGGTAATCCACAGGGGAAGACTGGGGATGGATCGTGGACACTTAACAGAGCCCGACTGGATTTGACCTTGACGGAATTGATCGTTACGCTATAGTCGTGCGAACGGCCAGTAGACGAAGCCGATTAGTAAGATTTTCGACGGATAGGTGGCACGGATCTAACCTCGCTTTTTAACAGTAAACCTGTCACCACCGGTCAAATGACCAGTTCAGGATTTTTTATTTTACGATTATTCAGATTATAAGGATGCTTTCTTGGTAAATGATTAATTTGTGTATGATTAAACCACAAGAAGTACAAATAAATTTAATCTTGTTATTTTTATAATGCCAAATCTACCGACTGCTTGTAAAGCTCGGTAGGTTTAGTGTTAACGTCGTTCGAGTGCAATTCGTTTTTCTGTGTGCCGCTGACCTGGTTTACTCACCACGGAGCTTGGTCACCAACCGCGGACCTTGGTCACTGACCACTGGGTTACGTCACTGGCCACTGGGTTAGGTCACTGATCACTGGGATAGGTCACTGACCACCAGGTCAGGTCACTGACTACTGGGTTAGGTCACTGATCACTGTGATAGGTCACTGACCACTGGGTAAGGTCACTGATCACTGTGAAAGGTCACTGACCACTGGGTTAGGTCACTGATCACTGGGATAGGTCACTGACCACTGGGATAGGTCACTGACCACTGGTTAGGTCACTGACCACTTAGTTTGGTCAGTAATCACTGGGTTTGGTCACTGACCACTGGGTTAGACCACTGACCACTGGGTTAGGTTACTGACCACTGGGTTAGGTTACTGACCACTGAATTTAGTCATTGACCACTTAGTTTGGTCACTAATCACTGAGTTCGGTCACTGACCACTGATTTTCGTCACTCATCGTTGAGTATGGTCACTAACCACTTACCTTGGCCACTGACCATTAAGATTGATCACTGACCACTTATCTCGGTCACTAACCACTTATCTTGACCAATGGCCACTTATCTTGGACACAAATCGCTGATCTTGGTCATTGACCACTGATCTTGATCACTTCGGACGCCCCACGACACACAGTATGCTGTCGAATATTACAAATAACTCCAGCATAATAAGAAATCTGCATTTTCGAGACGAAACGAGCACAGATCGGAATTTTAGGAAACATAATTGACCACTTTTGACCTCCTCATCGCGATATCGAAGCGTCAGTTTCTCTGGATTTTGACCTTCGCATTTGCGTATACGTATACGCCGATTTAGCAATGTGTGAGTGTACCACTACACTCTCGCTCGAGCCCACGGTCTCTCTTAACCGAGTGAATTTCACTGATATTTCACCGTGGATTATTGTACTTCACGGAAGACTCTTCCCAAAGGCTTTCAATGCGAGGAATGTTCTTCGGATAATAATAATAATTATTTAAACACGAAAATGGAGCAGGAATATTCTTCCGGTGTAGGAAATGTTGCAGTCGATCGGACCGTTGTACTCCTTCATCAGCTGGATTCTGCCCTAAGCAAATTAGGAACACTAACACTAATTCTGCGGGTTGTTACTCACGCAATCCTAATCTACCTACGGGCGGACAATAAAGCTCTTCCTTTGACACAATCGTAGGGACCGGTGTAAATGGTTTAGCGAGACGAGCGTAGCACTTTGTCGAAAAATAATTTGCATAATAATAACAAAACACATAATTCCCATTAGAAATGTTTTCGGACGATTCTGCTGTACTATACATCTACTGTACGTGTACTATACATGTACTATAGATCTATTTAGAACTTCGGAATATGATTTTAAAAAAATGAGAAGAAAAAACATTTAACACTAAACCTACGGAGCACTAAAAACGGCTATTACGTATGTATATGCGTTACCGTATAAGACAATCGAATTTATTTTGATATTATGCGATTTTTATTATGTGTGCTTGAATCGTGTATAATCATTTCAAATAAATTCAATAAATAATCATAAAATAGAAAATGTGGAAACGGTCATGTCACCGGTCGAACTGAAAGAATTTTTGAATTCGGCAGGTGCTTCTTGCAATTATCATTTCGCATAATAACAACAAACTAATTTTCGCTCGAGCAACATCAATATTTTGCCACGTTACAACGCGGCGAAAATCGACATCCCGTGAATAACCGGGTCTTTTCTGTCGTCTCAATTTTTCGATCGGAATCAAATTAATTAGCCTTCCGGAACGCGGGGGAGGAGAGGGTGGAACAGAAAGGAAGGAAACAATATCGTCCGGTGACAAGAGGCGGCGTTTTACGGCCGCGGCTCGTTTATCAGAATCGGATAACTGTGTAGAAGTATATGTATGTATATTCTCCGGTTCTCTCTCTCTCTCTCTCTCTCTCGTACGCGTATGAATATAACATTCATTTAGTCGCGTACGGCCATGTGTCTGCCGGTCGAGCAGTAATCCGAGCGATACTGCGGGAATTTTCTCGAAACAAGAGCAACGTCGTGCGGCTAATATCGGACGCCGGTAGTCGCAGAATGGGAGCATAGATCAGGTTAGCCGTAGCAGCAATTCAAAGACAGAATGTCGTAGGTATTGCGTTTTTACACCGTGACAGTATCTACACGTGTACCAGCCACCGGGTCTCCGCCGATAGACACATATATAATACAGGGTGAGCGTGCACGCACACTCGCACACAAGCGTGCACCTCGTCGTTCTCCGTGTTTCTTCGTTTTCCCCGATATAAATCAACTCCGCCGCTACCGTAAACTTTATTTGAAAGTACCCCGGCGAAGATTTAAAGCCATAGACAAAAATAATCCCGGCAAGAAGGAGGAAAGTAAACGGCATGTAAACGGAAACCGGACAAGGACGGAGATACAGAATGGCAGAGAAACGCTCGAAGCCGCTAAGAAAGGGAGAGAGAGAACGGAGGGACCGATGGGAAAACGGTACGGAGAGAGAGAGAGAGAGAAAGGGAGAGAGCCAGAGAGAATCGGAGAACGAAGGAATGAGAGTTTTCCCACGTAGATGGGATAGGAAGTAAAGTCGATAAGACGTATTGGACCGTGAACAACATTGGTTGCAGGGCTAACACTTCTTTACGTTTAGTGAAGGGTCGAAATTGCCATACCCTTGTGCTACTATGGACCGTCGCGCCTTATCCGGCACACACACGCACACACACGTCCTCCCGCGAACGAAACTCAGAAGAAACGGTTTCGATTGTATAATACTAATAAGAATATTTCTTACGCGACGGGAACGGATACATACGCTAACAGTATCGATCAAATCTTCACCACAAAATGTCTCGCACCCCTAGGGATTGATCAGTAATCGGGGATGTTTTTCACGCTACGCAAACTATCGTATATTTTTAATACTTGAATAACGGTGCACCAGTCCGCTTTGACTCACTGTTCCAAAGGTATCGCCTAGCTCCTGATCTGAATAAGATAAAGTACCATTAGAAATGTATTTAAAATAATTTAACAGATGTACCTGAATGTAATAAAAAATTTGTAGGGTGTTCCAAAATTATATGTAGTGACCACTACAGCGTGCACCTCTGGATCGGTGGAGATCTGGTAAAAAGAAGTGGATCGCAAAATTGACCTTGATTAATTTTTGAAGGTCAAACATTTTTTTTTTGTTGCAGCCTATTGTACCAACACCACCTATAGGTGGTGTTGATTGTACTCGTCGCGAGGAACGAAAGTCCCCCAGGAACCATGGGTTTGAAGTTAACCATTTTCTTGGAAAACGACTGTAATGTTTCGTGAACTATTTAAATTGCATATGTTAATCCAAAATGGTATAAAATTGAAAATATAGAATAAATTTTTTTCATTTAACGGCCAAGGTAAATCTCGCGATCCATTTGTTTAAACACATTGTTGAAACACCCTAAATTTTAGGATAAAGTCATTATTCGTGATACTATTATTTCGTTGTATCGATTGACTCATTAGTTCATAAAATAATTTGATTCCTTAATAAATGAGTTTCGATATGAAGGAGAATTGTTCACAGCCGAGAAAAATTGATTAGCATAAAAAATATAAAATTCGCCGAGGTGTGCATTTTTTCCCGCTGACAATTTGGTCGTTTAGCAAATGAATTCCGAGTTAATAGCAGCCGTGGTGCGAAAGGGGCAGAGTTTACAGAGGATAAGGGTTGTCTGTCTGGGACATGGAAGAAAGCCTAAGCGCTTCGACTATCATAAATACGAGAATAGGGTAGGCGAATTTCATTGTGCACGGGGGTGCGAATGAGTGTTATTACCGGGAACTTGTACAGCAATGTCGTTTAATAAGTGATTAGATAGGCTGGTGCTCCGAATTACGTATTTCCCATTGATATTAAATTCCGCCATTAGCTGCTGCGTTTGAGTGGACCGGCAAGCTCGAAATTTTCCTTTCCGCTTGGAATAAAAAATAGCGGGGCAGTTCGAATAATTACAGAAACATTGGACTCGGTATTAAACACTGGCAGTAGAACAATATTGGACAGATATTCTTAATTTATTCGATTTTTTCCGAATGTTTAATAGTACGTGCAGCCATGTAATTAGCATCTATCTAATTTTCAATTTTGGAACAGTGCGGCACGGCGACCGCGGCGGCTGGATTAGGCTATCAGCGGTCGAAACAATTTCGAATTCGACTCGTCGAGTGAGCTGCAATTGTTGCATGCGAAATTACGACCGCGATCATGAGTAATTGCTACGTAACAACTATCTGTCTGACCAACTGACAAAGTTATCCGAAATGCATTACGACTTCCACCTCGTTGCGTCCTTAGCGAGACTCCCCCGGTTTTCCGCGGTGTGTTGTTGCAGGAGCGATACCGCGCCCCGCACACACGAGGGTACGCGGAAACTTTGGCAAGCATGCAGAATTTCCTCTAGGCTTCGAGTCTTTAGTTCTGCCGCATCAGTCTCCAAGAACCGTTTGCAGGGGGCGCGGAGCGGCGGCAGCCATTACGGTTATGGGACTTTCTGAGAGAAGAGTTCGTCGACGGTCTGGAGAGTTTAATTGATTAAAGCAGTCGCTCGCCGAACGAAAGATCCGAATCCGAAACTCGGCCCCGGCAATCCAATCGATTCATTCTTTTTCTTCTCGTTCGTTAAACTTCTCTTTATTTTGTTCCCCCGAAACCGCCCGGTTTATGAAATACCCACCTACTCCGACGCCCCTGCCGACAAACCGACCCGGAATTCGAATGAAATATATGTATTTACTTCGGGCTGACATTTTTACCGTAATCACTATAAAAATATTAGAGGTGGGCAATATTTGGCAAAAATTTCAAACACTGTTCAATATTTTCGATTTTATTTGGCTTAACAAAAAATAGTATGTAATTCTGAAAGTCGAAATTTTCATTTTAATGTAAAATATAAAGAAATTTTTATATAAAATTTTTTAAGAATCTAGGACATAAACTATTTCCATTTAATAAGCTGAATATAAATATTAGTTGACTTGAATATTAGTTGACTAAATATAGTTGACATGAATATTAGTTGAATATTATATAGTTGACATTGAATATTAGTTCACTAAATATAGTTGACTTGAATGTTAGTTCGCTAAATATAGTTGCCTTGAATATTAGTTGACTAAATATAGTTGAGTTTTAAATACTGTTACAAAATATTTAATCACCCACAATTAGAGTCACTTGAAATTAAAGGAAATGGAATTCTGTCGAGTTAAATTTAAGATAGAAATTTTCAAATTGAGGAAAAATAAAAAACAAATGCGCGACTATATCATTATAAAACATTATCCCAGGTTGAGAGCACTTACGTTCCCATATTGGGGACACCCCGCTGTAGGGATATAGCGGTTACTTAACAATACAAAAAAAAAACTAATGTAAAGATTCACGAAAATTATTTTCTTCTACTTACGTAGACTGTATTATCAATTTGAAAGAAAGCAACTTTCCTCAAAGCTTCGGGGGTTTAAAACAGTGTACTGTGTAGCGGCTGCTCTAGACTGTGGGAACGAATTACCTCCGCACGCATGTATTTCGACGCTCGCCAGAGCGAACAGGTGCTATAACGAACGGGATTCTAGAACCAATTAGTCCGTTCCGGCATATTCTCGCTGTAATAGCCAAATAACAACTAAGCCCACCCACGATTGTAAAAATCGTTGTTATTTAAGCACGCGACGACGGAAGAAATAGCAAACCGGCAGCATGATTGCGAACACTAAAAATAGTTTCGCTTATAGCGTTGCGTTCACCGTGATTAAAAATTCTTTTGATAAAGAAGCTGCAACTAATGGCGCACGGCGTTTTTAAGGGGCACTAAACTTTTCGCGTGCACGTTTAATAATTTCTGGAACGACGAAAATCCGACATTGTATTATACAATAGAATATGAAATTACTGGCCAAGCAAGCAAGCAATATTGTTGTGCTCGTGTTTACAATGTTGGTAACGCGATAGCTCAAAAAGTAATATCATGTTACTTACGAGATTTTAGAATTCCCTTCGAATGGCGCGCATAGCAGATGCACTATGGAGAGTCGTTTTATTGCGCGTATAGGAGGGTTTAACTAAATTACTTCCCACATAACCACTGGAGTGGTATGGCATGGCCGCATAGTTCTCGGATCAAAGGTTTTCCCCGAACGTTCTCTGCCTTTCATGTGCCCGGCGACTCTTTTCGTTAGCGAGGATCATTTTATAACCGTTCGGGTAAAATCATCGAAACCAGTTTTCATCATTTATACGGATCGTTTTGAAATTTTGCTGAAAATAGACGCATTTAAGAGAACGTAGATGGCGCTCCTGTCGCCTTCAACTAAAATCTATCTATAACGAACAATATAATTTTGGAAGTTTTTACCTTTATAAAAACGACTGCAATGTTCAAGGATACGGTTTCTGAAACAACTATGTCTTGGAGATTGCAAACTTGTGTTCAATGTATTCTCAATGTATTTTCAAAGTAAATGTTCATTTTTACAGAGACGTCAATTTTAGATTAGGTTAAAATTAAAATTTTAAAAAATTTTATGTTTGGCTATGTTTCAAGATAATTTAGTGTAAAGAGAAAAAGAATTGGGGAATCTAATTTAAAGGAATTCTTAAAATAAATTTAATCTTGGAGCAATTCTAATAATAAACTAATTTCAAACTTGAAATTAAGTTTATTTAAAATTATTTATTTAAAATTGAAAAGGATTTCAAGTTTAAATGAATTTTTAAAGAATTGGGATATCTAATTTAGATGTAGGTCATCCCTGTGTAATTTATGGGCAATTAAGTTTATTATTATTTAAATTATTGTATGATATCAATAGCATATAGTTTTAATGGCTGTCACAATATCTCAATGAGTGTATAGTGTCAAACAATTATTAATCATGCTACGATGCAAGTGGCCTGCTATTAACACGTAGTATAAACACGTAGTAATTGCACTTCTGGAATTATTCCTTGAAAAAAGTGTGAGGAACGTTGGATCGTTTGAAATCAAACAGGCGTACCACCGATACGACAAACAACACGGGACACGCATATGAGTCACTTAAAATGGGTCGCTTTTAATCAAACAATACTCCCTACGGGTGAAGAGAGGTTCATGACGATCAAAACGAAAGCTCGTCATGCGCACGCGAATTCTCGTTGCCCGGTTGCCGGAAGCATTCGAACAAATTCGTATTTGTCGCGTGCGTTAATGCACTCATGTTCGAAACTGAATAAATATATGCTGAAAATGCCGTGCGTCTAGATGATGCATCCGTCGCTACATTATTTTTGACTGTTCAAGACAATTAAAAACAAAAATGGATTTTCATTAATCGTCGGTTTCTTACAATTTTTATTTCGCATAAAACTGCAGATTGTCAACAATTGCATGGTAAAAAGGAGTGGGTCTAATGCAAAAATATTAAGAGCACTTAGGAAATGTGAAAATACTTTTAAACTGCTTAAAATTCTTCAGAGAATTCTTTTATTTTCCATTAAGGTTCCAAATAAGTAATGCAAAAATATTAAGAACGTTTAGGAAATTTAAAAATACTGTTGTATTATTTGTAACTTGCTAAAATTCTTCGAAGAATTCTTTTATTTTGCATTAAGGTTCCAAATAAGTAATGCAAAAATATTAAGAACGTTTAGGAAATTTAAAAATACTGTTGTATTATTTGTAACTTGCTAAAATTATTCGAAGAATTCTTTTATTCTGCATTAAGGTTGCAAATAAGTAATGCAAAAATATTGAGAACATTTAAGAAATTTAAAAATTACAGTATCATTTTTAACTGGTTTAAATTCTCAAGACCATTTTTATTTTGCATTAAGCTCCACAAACAGTAGTGCGAAAATATTGAGAACATTTAAGAAATTTAAAAATTACAGTATCATTTTTAACTGGTTTAAATTCCCAAGACCATTTTTATTTTGCATAAAAATCCGCAGACTAATAATTCTAGATAAAGCGGATTAAAACTGTCCATAGACAGTATAAAGTTCTTGTGTTGAAATCTGCCTGTCTATTTTGAAACTGTTGTGCGCAGCACCGTAGCTGCCCTATCTAGCGGATGACAGTGATAAATAGATACCAGACAAGGCCACCTGCTCGTATGTGAATTAGGTTGGCGAACCCGTGGAGTCTCTATCGTCAAAAATTTAAATACACTATATCCCATTGCCTCGGCTAGTTTTCGTAAATTTTGCGCGTCGGTAGATGCAGCGCGTGCGCACGCACCAATAAATTTAAATCGTGTCAATAATTCCTTTCCGCGTTGATTAATTTTACCAGAGTTTCGCAAGAGAGAGAGAGAGAGAGAGAGAGAGAGAGAGAGAGAGAGAGAGAGAGAGAGAGCGAGTCCACTTGATTTAATTAGAAGAGCCAAAACATAAATATGTCACGAACTAAACGTGAAATTATGGACACATAAATATAATCGATTAGTATAAAATAGTAAATAATGTTGAAACAGCGAATAAATTGTTGTCATTCGCGATCACGTTTCTGGAATATTTATCGAAACGTTCATTGTTCATTACGATTTTCCACGAATTCCTCCCTATTATTATTAATAATTTCCAACGTATACGTTCACATGGTATTCCGCTAGATTTACCAACTAATCTTTGCGACAGAGTACATATTTCGTGCTTGGATCAATTTTTCCGAAAATTTTCGAACACGTGCCCGGTTTATTTTCGTTCATTTTAGGTAAATATACAGTATAATATTGCACTGTTTCCGGTCTCTGTGCGATGAGTACGGCATTTTCCTAAGTATATTGTTGCACGCGACGTGGCCAGCCTGTCCTACTAATAATATTTGTGCACGATTGTATATTCAAGAGATGAGAAACAAATAAACGGAACACTGATTGGTTTTGCGAGTCTGTTTGTTGTACAAATAAACATTCTTCTTCTTCTCCTTTTGCCACCTTTGTGCGTCTGAAAAATTGGAATTGCAACAAACAGTTCTACGTGGTCCTAAATCTATCAATTAATTTCGCACTATTAATTAATCAGTCGGGGTCCGGAAAAATCTTTTATAAAATATTTTTACTAGCTGACGAAATTTTTTAACGAGGCATTTCGTACAATTCGTAAATTTCGCAAAATCTTTCGACAATCCTTTTAAACAGCATTACAATGTTATTTATTTATTATTATTTATCATTTAGAACGGATCGCAAGTCAATTTGCCTAGATCAGACAGCAGCGCGTGGATCAAAGCGGCGCCGGCATAAAAAAATCATGAAAATCATGGCCCCGTATAAAAACTCGCTGCATACATATATTAATAGCGCCGAAGTATGTTGCTGCCTTAATAGCAGTCCCAGTGGAGGCGCCACAAATCCCAACCCTATCTGTGAGCCGAACCACAATCTCCGGGGGAGGGGGGAGGATCTACCGCAAGATACTACTAGCCAAGAACTCTGCATAAATTCGAAGTATGACGATTAATATTGGAGAAGGGTTATTGCGGATTATTCCCTGGTAAAGAACGATACTTCACGCATCAGACCTACACCTTCGCAGTAACGAAAGAATGAAGGAAGCGTCCGGGGAGATGCTCCCTACGAGCTCAGTACAGTAGAACCTCGCTCGTTGAAGTTGTGCAACGAAAGAGGTAGCCAGTCATTCGTAGTGTCGACCTTCTCTCGTTTGTATTATGTCACCACGAGTTTCAGAGCTTCGAACAACTCGCGGTAGGTGTCGCTAATGTGCAACGCAGGAGGACTGCGTGCAAGAAACGAGGTTATACCGTACTAACACTTCCATTATTTTGCTGATGAGTAGTTATTAATTTGAAAATTGTGCGAATGGATGCAAATGGCAAAATACTAGTAAAAATTAAGGTATGTGCAAATAGATACAAAGTACTGGTAATAATTAACGTTTGTGCAAATAGACAAAGAACTGGTAAAAATTATGGTTTGTGCAAACAGACGAAGTACTAGTAGAAATTAAGGTTCGTGTGAGTAGCAATAACTAGATATAATAGACAAAGTAAAAATTGAAAAATACCAGTAAAAATACCCCTAAAATAATTGATGAACAATTTTTTAGTATTAAAACTCTGAACATTTCTCTGTGCGAGGTTGATAGCGATTAGAACATTTTCCGTTGTTTTTTTTTTTAGAATAAAACTGCATAAATCCAAGAGGACGTTCGAGAGGAGGAATTTTTGTGGAAACTCTTAAAAAATTCATACGATTCATGTTTAATTCACGTGTTGAATATGCATTGCGCCTATCACAGTCGTACGACACGTGGTATATTAACCGGATTATTTATTTTCTTTTTTTTTGTGTCATCGGATGCTTCGCGTTGAAAAGGAACTCAACTATTCCGTACAGCAGCTTGCAAAATCCGGCGCGCGTGTCGATACATTTACACGTTGAAAAGTGTAATCCGTTTATTTTGCGCGCGCGCGCTCGCGCGGCGACCCGTAGAATTGCTACTTTACAGCGAGACTGTGCCGAACGTAATATTGCAAATATCCCAAGTGATTATTCGATTTTTTAATTTTTTCTTTTTTTTGGTTGCTTCATCCTTTCCCGCCGTATTGACGTCGCAGAACGTGGTCCAGGTGGATTCGATATTTCATTATAGCCGATAGAGAGGAAAAAAAAGAAAAAAAAGCGAGCGCGCCGACGCGAAGCGACGCCGCGACGCTCCGAGTAACTTTTAGGGTATTTGTAACTGGCGGGAACGCTGCAGAGTGTGAAATTTTCTTTGACGTTTCGTGAGACAGCACAGCGCGCTCGACTAAGAGCACTTTTTGCGCGAACGTCATTAAGAAGAGGCTGAATGTCCTCCCGCAGACGACGCGGATTCCTTTCATTTCGGCTACTCTCTTTCAATGGCCAAGGAATGAGATGTGCGTACAGAGAGAGACAGAGAGAGACAGAGAGAGAGAGAGACAGAGAGAAAGAGAGTGCTTCGTTCATCGAGCCCACCTTCCACTTAGAGGAACCGGCAGGAGCTCTTTTTCACCGGCAGCCTGCCAAGCGCTGTTCAAAAGCTGCGTTTTTAAAACACCAAATATTATTCCGTCGTTTAGGAGACGATTCGACCAACTTTCCAAGCGTTAAACAGACATCTCAACGCTGTAAAATCTCATTTTTTACACTCGGTTACGTCCAAGTCCCGTTTTAATATATTTTTCATAATGATCTTTAATTTAGACTTAGGTTGTGCAGAGTGTCAATCATGTGTAATTACGATTACAGCATGATTCTACAGGATTTTACAGGATCGTCGAAATTCCGTTAAAAAAAGTGCTCTGCAATGTTGACCTTGAGAGACTTTTTCAAGGTCAATATTTTTAACCATTATATCGTGTTCTATTCCACGAGAGGAACAAACTTCTAAAGTAACCGTGGGCAAACAATGAACCGTTCTTTTGAAAATTTAATTCTCTGATTTGACCTCGAGAGACTTTTTCAAGGTCAAATTTTTTAAAGTTGGTGCCATGTTCTACACGCCGAGAGGAACAAACTTCTAAAACAACCGTAGATCGGAAACGAACCGTTCTCTTGAAAATTCAATTCTCTCATGTGACCTTGAAAAAGACTGTGAAGGTAAATTTTGCAGAAAACTTTTTGAACAGATCTCTACCGACCCCAAGCTGTGGTACAATGTGTTGACACTCTGTACTCAACAATGCACGGTTTCGCCGGTCTAAAGAATTGAAGAGATAAGTGACATAATTTGCAGACAATGGAGAACCGTTCGCTTATAATTAGCATGCAGGTGCACATTAAAGCAACAAAAAGTGGCCCCAGCAGGAGAAGTAGGTAGCCAACTGGGAGAATAAAAGTGCATCGGTGTGCAGAAAAGAAGATTCGCGGTCTGCACAGAGGCGCGCGAGTCCCGATAGTAAATCAAACTAAGTTAGGCGAGCACAGCATTTACTAAATTATTTCGGCCGCGTATGTATCGTATCAGCATCCGGTAGAAAGAAGCGGCGCGGCGGCGGGCTGGGTTGCTCGGTGCACTTCCGAGACTTGTTCTCTGCCTTTTTGTATGCGCCGCGCGCGAAATTATCGCATTTTCCGTTATGGCTCGAGGTTCGTGTCCAATTAAAAATCTGTAAACACGCGACTGTTCCGTGTCCCGGGCCCTGTCAAATGTTTGTCTCGAATTGAAATGACTTTTCGCGGGGCTCGCCGCCGGCGATGAGTTTAATTACCGAGATATCTGTACAAAGACAACCGAACCGGGACCGAACGCTCTTTGCAGACGTCCCCCTCCCCAACCCCCACTCTCACGTGTTTCCAAGTTTTATGAATATAAGTGAACGTATTTATAAAATCTACCGGAAAGGTTTTCGACACAGCGATTCGCGGCACGAACGCGAAATCATTTAACACGCCCAGCGCGGTGTATTTTGTATTCATTTGTTCAGCATGTAAATTAGGAGGAAAATTCCCCCCGTGGCCGTTCATTGTCGGACAGCATATTAATTTTAACATTTATGAAATCGCATAAATTCAGCTAATTTTTAATTAAATGCAAATATTCCATCAGATTTTTCGGAACACCTCCGCACACTTTTCGTCTTCATTTGGCCGCGCACTCGTACCTCATATCGGTGATATTAATATTGTTTTATGCAGGTATTTGGAAACACGATTGTAAACGCGAGGAAGCCCGAGAGCTTTAATTCATTGTTTTCGAAGCAATTAGAACGTGCTCCTTCCAATGAACGTTCGATGGAATTGATTCAAGCAAGTAAATAAGTGTTCTCGCAATAATGTGTGTATGCGAAACGCTGTACGAAGCACGTGGCTGCACAAGAAACGGCTTTGTATCTTTTAAAGACGTTTAATGAATATCGCAATTAGATCGATGCGGATCGCGCGTTGCAGTTGCGCCGCAATATTTTTCCTCTTCACGGTAATGCTATTTACTTGCATGCGAAATCAGCGGAAATTATTTGTGGCGAAACGCGGAGGCCGAACGGCTACCGTTCTGTTTGATTTTGCACGTATGCGACGACTCAACTAAACAAACGGTTTCCGCGTTGATATGCACACGAGAGAATTGATTTGCTGGAAAGTAAGTGCCCGTACACGCGCGCAATTATACAATAGAAAATACATACGCTCACGCTCGAACAAAAATTCCCACAGTCACGTCTATCGTCAATCAATTTGTCCACATATTTTTCAGCAAATACACGTACAGCGGATAGAACAGGCATTTTAACACCCTGTTCTCGAAAAATTATTTAAACTGCGATTACTTTTGTCAAAAACGATGAATCAATTTCAATTTTATTCTGAGAAACTGAACATTTTTTCGATGAAAATTTGCTTCGTCACTCGGACCACCATTTTAAGATGGAAGCCTTCTCGTTACAACGACACCTCAAAAATTGCTGTGCAATTTTTTTCAGTCATTTTGTCGAGCTTCGAACGAGAGCTGTATTGCTGGTCCTCGAATTAAGACTTGTCCCCCCACTCTACCTTTCTTTTCTCCTGCCACCGGTCACGTGACACATCTCATCGCCAGAGAGGGCATAAACTTTATTATTAGACGACGGATGTTTATGCGAAATTAAATATTTACACACCATTTGCACAGAAATGAAGCGAAATGATAATTTATTATTAAATAATTTTAATTTTTTGAAAATAACGTCTCCATGTTTTCAAATATTTTCATTGTATTAAGGTTAAGTAATACATTCATGCAGAATCAGAATTAAAATCCATTCATGCTTGAAAATGAGTCCACATTTATCACATTTGAATATTACATTTTTCAATGAATGTAGCGAGTATAATCATTCGTCGGTCGAAATAATTAGTCAACATTTCGCTATTTGTTCATCGCTGCACACGGTTTACACGGTACACGGTGTTAATAAACACTCGTAGCAATAATTTTAATGCAATTTCATAACAGGATCCAATATCGCATTGTCGTAGCGTTAAAATTTGATTTATACCACATGTGAAATTCATGTAAACAAGACTCGCCAGTAGATTGTTAACGAAAATGTTTTCCACATTGAAAAAATGAATCTGTTCGATCGAATAATTTTGGGGTAGTAATAATTAAAGAGTATTTTATGTTCGTGGAGGTAAGCCGGTGGCGAATGTTTAACAGTGGGAAGCGTATTAACATATACATACTTTGTTGGCGCTTGTAAACTAACACCAACGGCGGTGCTGTAACCGACTGATTTGCCGGTGAAATTGAGGATGGATGGAGCTCTCGTGCCCGTCGTCGTTCCAAGTCTGCGCAGTTCTGGAAAGACGTACATTCGATGTCACAGCTGTCACTATAGCTTATTTGAACTTTGATTACACCATAAACTTGGTTTTAATTACCATTATGATTCCAGGTATCTAGCAGCCCTAGCTCCGTAGACTGCGCGAAGGAGTTTCAACTGAACTTTCTCCCAGAGCCAGGGGAACTTCCACGGGCTGGCTGTCAAAAATTCCGCGTCAGCTGTCATGACATGTAATATCGTATCGCTGAGATATCCGCTAGAAAATGCGTAAAACCATCGCCGCGGAACTTGCCGACAAAATCCAACCAACAATATCAATTTTTGCGTGTGGTACGTTAGAGACAAATGATTCCCGAACTCATAAATCAACGTTCAACGTTCGTCGCGCGCCATCTCTTTTATCTCTGGCGCGCGCGCGTGTCCCTGCCGTCGCGCCGCTGCGTTTCCAGTTCAACAAAATATATTTCGTTCTATCAATAAACCGAGAAATATTATTCGGAAAGTAGATCCTCGTACTAATTAATCCTCATTCGTCCCATGTGTCGACTTGACACATTTTTCGGGACATTGTTTAATTATTTTCAAACGGTCAATTTTCTCTGCCATATTGGTCTTTATCGTAGTATCAGTTTTGCACAATGAATATCATTCTATGTAATAATAATAATAATGTTTTGCAGCTCGAGAATGTTTGGGATTTTCACCTTCACTTTTTTAAAAATAGAATCATACTTCTTATCGTAAACGAAGTTATTGCAATTATTGGGCGTGAGTTATTGGTTTACATTGCTATTGCTGTTGAAGGATCTGTTAAAAAATTGTAATAGTCTTAATCTTTCCCAATTTTCTTTGGCATTACCTGTCAAAATGGAGTTTCGGCTCTCCAAAAATCACATTTGCGTTCCCATACAAATTAGAGAATTTGTTATTTCAAATTGTCCTTATAAAATTGTTAATCTAATTAAAATTACAATAATCTATTAAATCTATGTAATCTATTAAAGAAGGATCTATTAAAAAATTGTAAATAAGTTTTTTAAATATTTTATGGCATTACCTAAAGCCAACAAAATGGTGTTTCGGCCCTCCAAGAATCACATTTGCGTTCCCATACAAATTACAGAATTTGATATTTCAAATTGTGCTTATAAAATTGTTAATCTAATTAAAATTACAATAATCTATTAAATCTCTTTAATCTATTAAAGAAGGATCTATTAAAAAATTGTAAATAAGTTTTTTAAATATTTTATGGCATTACCTGAAGCAAACAAAATGGAGTTTCGGCCCTCCAAGAATCACATTTGCGTTTCCAAACAAATTACAAAATTTGTTATTTAAAATTGTGCTTGTAAAATTGTTAATCTAATTAAAATTGCAATAATCTATTAAATCTCTTTAATCTATTAAAGAAGAATCTATTAAAAAATTGTAAATAATTTTTAAAAATATTTTATAGCATTACCTGAAGCAAACAAAATGGAGTTTCGGCTCTACAAGAAGTACATTTGCATTCCCAGACAAATTACAGAATTTGTGCTCTGAGAAATAAATTGTCGACCGAATAATGTACTGTCCACAAAACTTTTCGATCGAGTATGAGCGATCGGAGACGCCTCTGATAGCTGCGCCAACACGTTCCGGAAACCCGCAAAATCGAAATCATTCGGATAATGGGGATCGAAATGGAGGTCGACGTAAAAATCGTGTGCGTAACATCGTTATTTACGGGAAAGAGAAGATTTCGGGGCGAATGTGTATCGGAAATCGTTGGCAGCGCAGCGGTAGGTACATTGCTGAGAGATAGCACGTGCTCGCATCGTTTTTGAGCTTGCTACATTACACGAAATTTCGCTAATAATCCCGGCAAATGGCCGTATTCGCGCACCGGCTTCAAGTGTTCGCGGTAATGAATTTAACGTCGTTGTCGAAAAGTAGAGCCATAAAATAAATCTCGCCGGTGCCGAGGGCCGTCCCGAGCATTTCAGAGACGTTTATTACGTACTCTCATTAAAATCTTTATGAAATAGTGCTGCTGCCCGGCTTTACGAGAAGAAGGTGCGAATTACTGGGAACTTTCATCGGGACGACGGCGATCGAACACGTGGAAACTCCACCATTGTCCGCTCCTAATAACCCAGATCTTGCGGCGCAACTGTATCTTCGAATCTGCAACGGATTTATTCCGATAAAATTGCTGCGTCACGATAATAACTATTTATTGTAGTCATCAAAAATCGCAGCACTTTCGGAACGACAATTCATGTATTTTTTCTCTGATCTTCCAACCGAAAACATCGATAAATGCAAACGAAATGATACAGCCATTTTTGAAATAGACAATTAAATCGTTTCGAAGCATTGTAAAATGGCGATCGGAGAGGAATTGTAATTATTAGACAACGGATGTTTGTGCATAATAACAAATTTTCTATATGACCTGCAACAAACTGATGTGACACAGAAATTTATTTTCTTTCTTAAATTCTTCTAATTTTTTCACTGTTTTAAAAATTACACCTACTCATTTTTGTCATAAACGCATAAAATCTGCTGTCTAGTAATTATTATCGATGTTATTTATTTAGTTCAATGTTCGTTTAAATTGTACATATAATTTTGAAGAATTCTCTCCGATGCGGACGCTCGACTATTTTCAAATTTCACGGCATGAACACTCTCTCTCTCTCTCTCTCTCTCTCACTCTCTCGCTCGCTCGCTCTCTCTCTCCCTCTCTCGTCACAAATTTTTACTAGTCACACAAGATTAATTTGGCGTGTGACGCGAAAGTTGTTGCAGCGAACGCGGCAGTTTTTATATCACAGCGTATAAATGCTGACAAGACCAATGCCTGGCTTTTCACTGTAAAAATTATTCCGGTGTGCGCCAGGCACAGTTTGTACAGCTCCGTTTAAAATAAATTCACGACTGTTCTCGCTAGCAATGGATCTAGAACTCGTCTTTCATCCCGTAAATAGAGTGTTTTATACAGGGTGTCGCGCGTGACCTCGATCTTTCGTTCACTTCTGGTAGCCAGATAAAAAAATGTTTGAAAAAATCCAATGAAAAGAAAAAAAATTCAAGGATTTCAAAAAAATTTGTTCATGAAAAATGATAGTGACCTTCAGTGTTTTAAATGATATTACACAATACAATACTAAAGAAAATACAAAATCAACGACATTTTTTAGCTGAATATTATTCTATTGTACTGTTGGATTAATAATTCGATTTTGATGCTCTTCGTGGTATAAATGTTATACTTCACTTTTCGAAAAAGTAATAAAATAATAAATTATTCCTCTAACATTAGTGCGAAAAAGTGTGTTGTATTCCGAGAAGTGTAAGGAACTAAGATATACGTTCCTCGTTTTTCAACATTACTCGAAAAGTATCGCGTGGCCGAGGACCGCAGCCTGGTTTGTAGGCTTGTAGCAGAGACTTAATACCGGTAGAATCTTGATACCGGTATTACACAGGGACTTAATACCGGTATAATCTTGATACCGGTATTACACAGGGACTTAATACCGGTAAAGTTTTTATACCGGTATTACGAATACCGGAAAAATTTTCATACCGGTATTATGCCGTGCGACGTAATACCGGTATAATATTGATACCGGTATGGGCCAACAGAACTATACCGGTAACCGTTTTGAAATACCGATATTTTGTCGGTTTCTTCAATGCTTAGTATTGCTTAGTAGTAAAATCTACCCTGGTATCTGCAGGATGGCAAAATTATTTTATTTCATAAATTACTTTTACGAGCGTAACAAGACTATTTACTCCATCATAAAAACTGCCAGTCGTAAGTCGTTAGGGCTTGTCAGGAACGTCAAAAAGTCACATTTCTGTATGTGGCGACCATCCTGCCGGTGACCATAAAAATTAGGCGATTGGAATTTCCTACCCACGCCAGAATAAGGCGGTAACTAAGAGTTTTTAGAACTCCACCCTCGCGTCTGCGGAAAGGTAACGCCTCAACCATAAAGAATTTATCTGTTTTCAGATAAACATTGAATTTGTGTGGAATAGCCCTCTTGCCCCGTTCCCTTCGCAAATACCGTTATGATACCGGTATCATACCGGTACAATATCGGTATTTTACGTACCGGTATTTTACGTACCGGTATTTTACGTACCGGTATTTACGTACCGGTACAAGTCGCTGAATGCAACTATACCGGTATTTTACGTACCGGTACAAGTCCCTGGTTTATAGTGAGAATTGTACGACGTCGGGTCGTGAGAGCCTCGAAAACTCTGTTGGCATAACAGAATATCCGGATTACGTGCGGATATACACAAATTTTTATGGGAACACGCCCTAAAGGATAAAGAAAGTTTGTAAAAATTAAGGGTGGAGATGACGATGGACGTTCCCGAAAAAAAGAATTCCGAGTGCGGGGTGGTTGCATCCTTAAATCAGTGTCTAATCGAACATCTTAATTTAAATATGAATTTTCTAGATTGAAAATGTGAATAATTTTACTGATAGACACTTGAGTTGCAAATCATTTTTTCCAGTTAGTCGAGCAATTTCGCGAAATTTTGAAATTCGGGAGAAAATGGCAAAACTCCTTTAAAAAAATTGCGCGATTGTTAGAAAGCCTATTGTGGTGAGTAAAGTGTGAAAAAGTTAGACGAAAAATAACAGGGAACGGCGGCCGGGCATCCGAAACTTCGCATAAGGCCGCGTTCACAGTGGACCCGACTTCGTCCGACATGACGAGCGTTTCCAGCCATGTGTTGGTGCCAGTTGGTGGTCTCACAGTCGGGCCTACCCACACGTTTGAAATGTCGCACGTCAGACGAAGTCGGGTCCACTGTGAGCGCGGCTTTAGGGTTTCGAACGTGAAGCGAGATCAAAAGGGAATTTGGAAAATTGAGAGAGTCGTCGAGCAATGAGGGATACGGAATCTATCGGAAGCGCATATGCCGTTTTCATGACAGATCGGCGACCCACAAGAAGGTAGCCTCGTATACAAACAAACCACTTCAATATATAGGGTTGAAGGTGGTAAACGACGTACTCCTGGTTCGAGTATAACCCCTATTCCAGTAATGTTGTTCCCCGGGCGAAGTGCCTTCGAACATCAAAAGGTGGAATATATTTTCTGATGGAAAAGCGCACCTTTTCTGGTGGGCGAGGGCTTGCAAGGGGATCACGCGTACGCCACATGAAAGAAGGACTTCTAATAAAAATAAACCCTGACCATTCACATTTCCATAAAGTTTTCTACTGAAAACGCCTGCCACCATCTGGCATATTTACGCCTCGTTGTGGACGGGAGAAGCGTACTTTAAAAGGCGGCTATTTACATCCGCGGTCTCTGTTAAATAAAATATGTACCGACAGGAAATATAACGCTGACGCGGCACGGCCCGGCCCGACCCGGACCGACCCGCCGAGGAACATTCAGGAGATTTTTAAAAGCCGACAATAGGGAACGAGGAGAGGGCCAAACTGAATTTCACGAACGCCACATCAAAACAAGATTCACTACGCGATATTACCCCCTCTCCATTCCCCGTTCCCTCCTACTCAACTAGAAATGTCGTTTTATACGGCGCGGCACTTTGACAAGCGTTTCGCGATTCTGTACAAAATTCCAAACATTTCCTCGCCTCGGGCAACTTCATTTTCTCGCGGTGACTGCCGCGAAATTCAACGTTCGAGAAACTGGACCGGCAGGGGATGATTTTTCATTTTTGAAACAAAAAGAAAAAATCGATTTTTACTTGCACTTTCCTTAAATTTTGTAGAATATGTTTTTCGTGGAATTAATTATATCACCCCTTTTGGAACAGCTTGTGAAGAAGGAAAAAAGTATAGATTGTTATGACTAGACTCCGGTTTATACGATAAAACTGAGTAGCTGCAATTTAAAACAGATAAATGATTTAAATACTTTAAGAGTATTGATATATTATTTTTAATTTATAATTATTTTAAACGCATGAAGATCCGCGGTCTGGTTATAATTGAAATTGACATAATCCTGTGTAGAATTACTATTAGACAGATCAATTATATTCAGGAAATGAAACAAGAAGTACAATCGACGAGTCAAGGAGTGGAAGGTAGGAAACTTTTCGAAGAAAATAAAAATGAACGCTTTTAAACCCGTATAATATCGCTTCCGTAATTCCAGGACAAATGCTGCGGTTCTCTCCTTCCTCCCAGATCATCCACCAATCCTGACCGATCTCGTTTTTCTCCCCCCCCCCTCTCCCTTTTTTTATTTCAAATATATTATGTGCACATGCAGGATCCCACCTAGAAAGGTAACCGCTACACACGTACAGATGAAGGAGGATGTATAAGAAGCTCGCCACGGGCAGCGAATTTACTGGAGTAATGAAACTATCAGATGGTCTGAGTTATATTGGAGCTTTGCCGCAAGCCCGCTCGCCAATAGCCCGTGGCTACTATTTGTCTACTTGCCGACTGCACCGATTAAAATACTTACGCGATTAAATCGTGCTTTCTCGGTGGATCTACACCAACGGGGGAAAAAAAATATATTATGTACATAGAGCTTATCCCGTCCTTTCAGAGAAGAAACCATTATAACGCTTACTTATTTTTATAATATTTATTAACGAGCACCGAACTTCACGATACGAATTATTTTTCGGCGATTATAATGTTTCACCATCTTCCACTGCGAATAATAATGGTAAAGATTTTTAGCCTAAAACCTAATTTCAATAAAATACTCTTTAAAAAAGCTTCCTCGTTTGTTCTTATTGCGTCAATAAGTTATTATTATCCGTTTTTAAAATAACGTTATTTCGTAACATTACAAGATTTATCTTGTAATTTAAGAAATTTGAGAAATTGAACTGATTGCAGTCACATTTGAACTGTCTCGACAATCTACACTTTTAAATAATTAAATTCTTGCAATTAGCAAATAATTAAAAAATGTATGACTTCACACTGTAAATGGGACGAGATTCAGAATTTCTGTGAACGAAATATTCCAAAGAGTCTATTTTTGTGTGAAAACGTCGTCAAAGCAGAACAGCAGTTAATTGTATTTTCTCGTTGAAGTACAATTTATTTTAATGAGAAAACGCGATTTATAATAAAACAAAATTGTAAGAGCAACTTTACTCCGCTGCTTCGTTTCCGTCGTATTTAGCGAACATTTTAGAAAAATGTCCACTGTCTGCTGGATTTTGAATCGCAACGAAAAGACAGGTTGCAATTTTCTACCGTGTCGGTTTCGTTGCAGCACTCTTCAATCGTGTTTTCGATTTTGATAGATGGTCAGTTTGTTCTATGTATCTCCCAAATGGAATACGAAAATTTATTTTAAATATGGTAGATACGAGCTTTTCTTAATTGGTACGATTGTTCGTATTAAAAGATTTCTTCTGCTTTACTCAATGTTCGGACATTTTTCGTTTCAGTCGTTTCTACTTGAACGTCTGCAGTTTTCATTACAAATGGCGGATTAGAGAAGGAGGCTAGTCGAACCACCGCACTCCACGTCGACTTTCGCAAGCTATTCTTCTCCTGTATTTGCTTTTTATGACTTTCTTTCTCGAACTGTTCCACCACCGATGCTCAACTTTTCCTCGAATCCATTAACTAACTCTAATTTTTAGGAAACTTCCTTTGATAAATATCCTGAACGATTACCAGCGATTCCACGCTATCGCAAATTGTCGAAAACATAACCTAAAAACAGCGAGTCTGACGTGAAAAGACACTTGAGACATTGTTGTCCTTAATGTCCTTCAAATCACACGTGACCTTCAAATGTTTGCATTCTCCTTACAAAAGAAATTTAAGTTCCTTCCTCTTCGGAGTTCAAGGTGATTTGAAGGTCACATCACAGTCACGTGTAAAAACCTGCAGGATACCACTCGATACCATTGAAAATAAACATAAAAAATTGTTTAAATTAAAGTCAAGATATTCGATAAAACACCCTGTATACGTTATATTTTTAATAACATCTATTCAATTACAGTAGAAGTATTTTGCTCGAGATCGTTGAAACGCGAACGGAAAATTTCGTTCGATAGAATGATTAATTAAGTTCCGCTATTGTTTAACATAATGCACATTATTATACATTGTAAAGTTTATTTCGGTACGGTGCGCGCATTTGAGTTTGCAATAAATGCATAAAATCCACCGTTTAATTATTATGCGTTCGATGTAATTGCACATAAATATTCGCTCTTTCCGTCGATTTTTAGTGGCTTTTAAACGAGTGGTTTTAGCTTTTAAAAGTGGCTTTCGAAATAATTTTTTGTATAACCGTATTAATTTCATGATTTTTTTCACTACACGATACACTTGGCATCCATGTCAGCTTCGAACCTATACGTATAATAACGATGTGTTGCTAATAGAATTAATGTAGATCAGGCCGCGTTAATAATTTATTCGATAGGTTCACTTCCGCGTTCTCCTAGCCTCATTTTCATGCTAAAACATTCTAATGAAAAGGGAATTTTAGATCGCCTCACTCAAATTTTGACTTTAGCCCGCATGCAGTCATATATTTATGTACACACATGTGTATACAATATATTATATGGTACACATGTATACATAATATAGATGTTACCGAAACACAACGGAGTTCTCTGCTCTAGTGAACGAAATTTGCAACTCACTGGCTCGGTAATGCGAAACGTGTATACGCGTGGTACGATAACGAAACGCGAACTGATATAATGGAAAACTTGCCAGTTGGATAAAATGTCCTAAATCTGACGGACCGGCCAAAAATAATTCCAGAGAAAACCACCGATCTTCGTCTCGGTAAGTTCGGTATTACCGGTTTATAGTGTAAACTTTTTCAATAAAACAACGCGACAACCACACGGGGGCGAGTGAGTGCTAACCCTTTAACCGAAACTTTAATCACAGTGCCTTTAACCGAGTCACCGTGAAAAGACCTTCTTCCGTCTCATAACGAAACTTCTCTCCTCACTTCCAAGATTGACGGTCTGAAACAACAACCGCGTCTTACGTTCTCGCAGTGAAATGGGCTCGCAGAAAAACAGATTTAGATTTTATATACAGGGTGTACCACGTGCCAGTCCATCATCGTTTTCTAGAAAACATTTTTTATCTATATTCTTCTCCAAGGTCATTTCAAAGTCACTTCATATTACACTAAGACCAAGGATGTACCACTCCAAGTGCCATTCCATCATCGTTTTCTATGTAAAGTGTCACCGTGACAAAAAAGATTTTTTACATGTACTTTTCCCCAAGGTCATTTCAAGGTCTCTTCGTGTTATATTAGCCTTAATATAGGTTGTGCCACGTTAAGTGCCATTGTTTTCTATGTGGAATGTCACTGTAACGAAACAAAATTCTTATCTGTATTTTCCCCCCCAAGGTCATTTCAAGGTCACTTCGTGTTATACTAGCATCAATATTACAGAATGTTCCTCACGGTGACCGACGACTCTTCCAATATCAATGGACGAAGTATTTATCCCTGTAGAAAATTATAGAATATTATAGAAAAATTTATATTTTAACATGAAATTGATTTTTGTAAGAAAAATAGGAGTGAAATGTAGGTAAACAATACACGAGGGTTAAGAGGACAGCGAAGAGTTAATGCAAATTGGATGAATAGTAGAGGGGGGGTATAAAGTTCCGTGGTTTATTTACGGTAGGTTGTAAACTAGGCTTCTGGAGCACGTTGCAAATAAACGGCCGTGCAAGGACAAAGTTCGGTTGCATAGTTGGAGGTTCTGCCGTGCCGTGAAATAGTTGGCGTGCCATTAAGAGGGTTCGAATGATCTCCGAATGGAGATACAGAGAGAGGGGGGATCAGGACGAGCCGGACGGAGGAAGCAATCGGATCGACGCGACGTCCACGGATATGTCAGGGTGGCCTGTGCTACGTTCGAGGAAGTAGGCCGTAAATTTCCGTGATCTTATTCAGGACGACGCGCGACGGCGACTGCTGGAGAATCGGCATCGGCAGAAAGATGTAGACCAGCGGCGATGCTTGTTCTTCCACGAGACGCTACTTCCTCGAGTGTTTCGTAGCGTGACGCTTTAACGACCGCTGCGTCAGAAAGAATAAGAAAACGCTGAGAACGATCGCTTCGTCAGGTCCGATTTGTCCTTCGATTTATGCTTCTTGGATCCGCATGGTCCTTTTGTGATAATGCATAACAGTTTCGGCTCCCTCTGAGAAAAGATCAAACAGTGGAAATGAATTTCCTCGGAGCTGGAGGTCACTTCAAGGTCATCTTGATTTCCTCAAGCGGGTTCCTGACGTGCCCACGGGTACGACAGTTAATGCGAGAATTAATCTCAAATAAATTGAAAATAAATAAATTGAAAATAAATAAACTTAAAATAAAATAATTTAAGATCAATAAATTTGAAGTAAATAAATTTGAAATAAATAAAAATTTAGAATAAATAAATTTGAAATAAATAAAAATTTAGAATAAATAAATTTGAAATAAATAAAAACTTAGAATAAATAAATTTGAAATAAATAAAAATTTAGAATAGATAAATGGAAAAATTATCCAACTCTCGAAAGAAAAATTCAGAGAAAATCCATTTTCAGACATTTTAAACGCGAGATGATTCTGCATTATTTCAAGCGGCGCGGAGAGATTGCGCTCGTTATCATAAAATTCGGTGAAAACCGGGAAAATGATTAACTCGAATTCGCGCGAACGGCTCTTTTTACAGGTAGACGCATAATTCTTTTAGAGGTAACGAAACACGGTCGCCACGTGAATCTTTTCCACGGACACGCGGCGCAGAAAAACTAAACGCGATTCAAACGCTGCTTCAATAAAGCCTGATTGCAGCTGTTCTAGCTCGCACCTACTTCATAAATCTCTTGAATGAAATTAGAGTTTACTACGCACGGGCTCTAATTAATGCGCCATTCATTTCATCTTGCAGATTGTGCATGTCTGAACAGATCTGACCGTGTTTCGTTTCGGCGGAGGAGTTACGAATTAAATGTTCCGTACACAGTTTTTCTTCTTCGTTCTAATCTCCGCGCATACAATCTCTAATAATACAATACAATTCGAAATAATAACGAAAACGTGCCGGAATTAGATCAATTAATATTCCATAAAATTTCTATGACATTGTGTAACTCTCACTATGTTCATCTCCGCGACTTCCGCCGCTTCCGATGTCCTCGGACGACCCCCTTCCCCCTCCGCCGAATACACTTTGCGGAAAATCGAGTCGCGAAACGTAACGGACGGGCGTGTCCACAATTTATATTCAGGAAGTACTCTTTATGGAAACGTGCGTTATTTTCCGCGAGAACGCGTCCCAATAGAAACTGTTTGCTGCAAGGTAAACGGCGCGAGGCGGCGCGGCGGCGAGGTAAGAAGTGGAGACACGAGTAATAAGTTTATTGTCCCGGAGTTTAGCTCAGGCGATAGTGTACTGTACCTGTGTAGCAACGATAATGACTAAAATTTACGCAGAAACATTAAACCACCCCGGAAGTTCGTACGTGCCGGGCAAAAGCAGGATCGTTTATTACACGTCCTATAACGGTAGTCAAATGGAATTTGGTATCGATCACTTTAACGAAAGGAACCCGATTTTTCAAGGTTGGAAATTTATTCTCTGCTCGAGTATACATCTCGATATTTTTAACGGGGACCTGTATGGTTCCTATTAACTGTGAAGATAACACTTCGATAATAGAATACAGTCGTTAACACTAAATCTACCGGGCTTTATAAGTAGCCGGTAGACCATGCCTTATCAAAATAACAAGATTAAATTTATTTGAACATTTTGCGGTTCGTGTTATAATATCTGCTCTACTAAATACATTTATTTAATAATTCGCCACGAAAGCATCCCTATAATCTCAACAATCGTGAAATAAAATATTTGAAACCAGTCATTTGACCGGTGGTGGTAGGTTCAGTGTTAATATTGTATGTTACACAGTAATTATACAGGGTGGGGCCATAACTTTGTCCACGCGTGAACCTCTTGCCTAAAAGTTCCATGGAAAATTAATGTATTATGGGAAGAATGCCTAAGTTTATTGCGGTGCAACACGGTTTATAGCCTCCCAAAGTTACTGAAGTTAACTCGCACCTGTCGAGGATTAAGGTGGGAACTTCCCCTCAATTTCTGCTCGTTAAATACCGATAATTACTTAAATTAGTTTACAGCGCGTACTGGACCAAACAATTAGACGCAAAATCGTCTCTGCTATGACAGGACAGTCATACACCTCCAATTTGTTGGTGTAATTACAATGATAGCTGCTCGGAGAAATTTTGGAAAATACTTGCATCGTAGATTAAATTATGTTGCTTATGGATCGTCTTAGACCAAGCTATTATTATCATTTATTGCTTTGAACCGTAATATCGAAATTTCAAGCATGTTCGGATAATCGAGGTCGTACAAACTGAACGTTTCGTTCTAATGATTTGATCATCAACAACATTTTTGTATTCCTCGTGTCTTTACAGTGTTGAAAATTTTTGTTTACCGTGTGAAAATGACGTCGAAGAACTTATAATTGTATCACCCGTTTTATCTCCTATGGCACGTCGAAAGAAAGATTGTAGGCAGGCAGACTTCGATTCGGTAATAATCCGGATGGAAAACATAGTGGATCCCCTTCGCCAGAGAAAACACACAATGGGAAAAGAAAACACGATCAAAACTTTCACCGAAATACTTCAAATTCGTAATATCACGTGGAGTTTTCCGGGTCATTGCCAAGTTTATAGAGGAGCATTCTTGGGCTTCCAAGTGGAGGAGAGAAGTATCGAGACGCGTCGCCATCTTCCCTTTTTACGTTGCCGACGACGCGCCCGCCGCTCCGCTATGAGTCGAAAACTTCCGTATAAAATCCTACTATGAACTTCGCGAATAAACATAGCTTTTACTCAGCCAGGGAGTAGGGTCGTAAAGACTCCGTGAAATTAACAAATTTTCTCGAAACTTTGTCGCATCTATGCGGACAGATAAATTGTTAAGAAAGTTGCAAGGTTAATCATATGTTCACCCCGTGTTGAATTTATGTATTTCGTATTCTCCTATTATTGCAATTTAGAATCCATGGAAAATTATACAAAATTAACAGATTTAATATTTTTAAATAACGTATTTTTTTTTAAACGTGACGCCATAAATGAAATTTGTTGATTTAAAGAGTAATACTAATATGGGATATTTCTGAGGAGCTTATGACGGTGAAATTGAAAATATTTCTAAATTCCTTCTGTTGTTTTAACCAAAATGCAATTTGTTGATAGCCGTATAAATTATTCGATAACTGTTTTCTTACAGGAAGAGACGCAATCGTTTCCAAGTCGCTTTTCTTATGTTGAGCTCGCGGCCAAGCAGGTTTCCACATTTTTCCGAGTGCCGGTTTTTAAATTGAATAGAAATTTTTTCGTTTGCAAGAACGCAGGGAAAACTTGAAACGCTTTGTAGAGTCGCAAGAAAATATCCGCTTCTTTGAACAATTTATAAGTTACCGAAGAATTGTAAAAGCCAGTGTGTTGACCGTTGTCGAACCGAGGTTATCGGTTACCGGAATTTCGCCGATTTCCTTTTCAACCTCCGAGAAGTTTCCTCAAAAATACCGCTTCAAAGAAGCTCGCCTCCAAATCTTCGGCTTCCAAAGAAGTTTATTCTGTAACGCAACAGTTACCCAATCAGAAGTACAGCAGATTTCTGTGCATTGTACGGTGTAATACGTTCCCGGGGAAAACGCGGGCTCGTAAAACTGCTCAACTGAGTTCAGCGAATTCAAAGTTCCTTGGATTTCGTCCGTACCTTTTCTGCGCTGTTTACAATGCGGTAAAGCGACGTGAGAAATCTTGCGTGCGCGGAGCGCCAATCGTCAGAGTGCTGTTTGCAGATTCGCGAGATTCTCCGATTTATTTTAAATTTAATATTTAGTTAACGTTATTTAATTTTTACTACCCCACCTTATACACCGCCACTTGATAATATTAAATTTTCCTGTGAAATCATTTTTACACTAAAGTTAATGTCAATACAAATTTATACAGAGATATCCAAAAATTATAAAAGCCCGAGTGGATTTGACCTTGGCCGAGTTGATCGTCACGCTATAGTCGTGCGAACGATCAGTAGACGAAGATGATCAGTAAGATTTTCGACCAGATAGGTGTGTGTGGGTTTAACCTTGCTTTTTAAGGTTATTCGACTGCAATTCGTTTTTCTGCGTGTCAGTCACATAGATTACTGACCACTGTCCTTGGTCACAGATCACTGAGCTTGGTCACTGACCACTGTCCTTGGCCATATGCCACTGACCTTGGTCATTGATCACTGAGCTTGGCCACTGACCACTGTCCTTGGTCACAGACTACTGAGCTTGGTCATTGATCACTGAACTTGGTCACAGATCACTAAGCTTGGTCACTGACGACTGTCCTTGGCCATATACCACTGACCTTGGTCATTGATCACTGAGCTTGGTCACTGACCACTGTCCTTGGTCACAGACTACTGAGCTTGGTCATTGATCACTGAGCTTGGTCACAGACTACTGAGCTTGGTCACTGACCATTGTCCTTGGTCACAGACTACTGACCACTGTCCTTGGCCATATGACACTGACCTTGGTCACTGATCCCAGAGCTTGATCAATTGCCATTGCACTTGGTCTTTGGTCACTTGTTTTGGTCACTGACCACAGAACTTGGTCACTGACGCCTAACTTGGTCATTGATCACGTATCTTGGTCGAGGACTGCTGAGCTTGGTCGTTGGCCACTTATTTTGGTCACTGACTGCTGAACTTGGTCACTAACCAATAAGTAGCTAGTCCACATGGTTTCTTCACGTACCCTGGTATACTAATTGCATTTAAGAAATATGTGATATACAATATATCAAACGAACACAGATTGGACTTTCAGGAAACACAATCGACAACTTCTGAACTCCTCGTTGCGATATTGAAGCGTCAGTTTCTCTAGATTTTGACCAATTTATTTGCGTATACGAGGATCTAGCAATGTTTGACTGTACCGTCACGCACTCGCTCTCTCTCTCTCTCTCTCTCTCTCTCTCTCTCTCTCTCCCTCTTAATTAATACTTCTTAATGTAAAATCGTCGCTGCGTGTGGTTCCAATATTTAATTGCATCTCTAAGTAATATTCGACTGTATAATGTTGCAGCAAACTGTCCCGTCGGACAGAGAGCGTTGTTTGTACGCGGAACACGGGCGCTGGTTTTTTCCCGTATTTGCGTAAAAGTGAACATTGCGCGTCATAAAATGTTCATTTTGTCATCAGTTTGTCCGTCCGTGTTTGCGAGCGTTTACGGTACAATCGGCCGAGGTTTGCCTCGTGCGCGTGTTGCGCGGTCTTCTGGGGAATTAGCTCTCTCTTTCTCTCTCTCTCGCTCTCACTCTCTCTCCCTTTCTCTTTCCAGCTTTCCAGCAACAAAATACAGTGGTAACACGCGGATCGATGCGAAACGGAATAAAGTATCCTGCGGTCCCGCGGTATTCCCAAGGAAACTTATTACCGTACAATCGCGCACGACTGTGGATACAATTCATACAATATCCTTCCGCGGCAGAACACACATATGCCGCTAACGTACGCATCGCTTCGTGCATGCCTTGTTTCCGCGCATAAAAGCACGCGCATGAATGCACATCATGCGGGGTAGGACTAACTAACATACCAACAATGCCCGGCACAACGGCAACGAACGTTAAACGATCGTCCGTGCAGACTTTATCGCGAATAATATGTTCGTTGCTCATCTCTCGAAACCATGGGAAAATAAATTAGGGAGAGCGATCGTTGAATACATCGTGCGGTTTCAATGCGTCTTACAAACGCAAGTTCTGTTCATGTAATCTTCCGTTGATCCGTTTCAAGTTTAACGTCCGCGTTATTGAGCACGTCAAATACAAGAATTTCAATGCATCTTATATATACAAATATTTAAACAATATTGTTCCCCGTAATTCTCGTTGCATCGTTCCACGTTTAATGTCTCTCGATCGAATGCTGTTTACGTACAGTGGGTCCAAAAAGTATTTGGGATTGTTCCTCGCGTCGTTTAGAGTAACATTTTCCTTTTCAAAAATGTTCTCCGTGGCTTCGTTAAAAAGTTATTAACGAAAAACGCGGACCAATCGAAGCGCGCCTGCCACAACGCTCCGCCCAGCAGGGCGTGGCGCGATCCGCCCGTCGCACAGCCGCGCTCTAATTGGTCCGTATTTTTTGTTACTAACTCCTGAACAGAGCCGCGGAGAAAATTTTCGCAAAGGAAAAAGTTACTTCAAATCGCCCCGGGAATCGCTCCAAGGAAGTACATACATCTTTCGAACACTCTGTATTTAAACCGTGATTGTTTCGTAAAAAAGTGTCCGTGCGACAATAAATTTGGTCTCATTTGAAATCTAGAACTCCTCTCGTCTTATGAGTTCATATTATGTTCTTAAAATGTTTACAGTTAAAGAGGAATATTTTACAATAAAAGTTTAACCATGTTTTAAATATTCATTGTAGAAGAAGATAATTCATCCCAGATTAGTGTTTCAGATTGTTAAATGGAAATATATTATTAAAATTCTTCAAGTATAAATATTTTATTTCGTGGTTTAGATTGTCAAAAATAAACTCATTTGAATAAATCTATTTGACTTATCATATATTCTATTTGAAATACTATTTTTCCAGCCAAATAGAGTCCAAAATATTAAATAGAATTATTTATTTCGCCAAATATTGCCCACCTCTGATTATTTTTATTTTGCATAAACATCTTTATAAAAATCCTCACGTTATTATTAATGCTCTCTCAAGACGGTCCGAGCAAAAAGTTATTATACCTGAATAAAGAAAAGGAAGATCAATTCAAGGGTTCCTTCCACCGAATTTTTGAGAGTCGATTTATGTGAATGAAATGGACTGATTCGCAAAAAGATATAACGTATAAGAACTGCGGGTTCCTCTGGTGTCGATTTTATGGTGCATGGAAGATGTAAGGCGCGCCATAATTTTGTCCGGCGTTGTACATAAATTGAGGGACAGATCGAGAGAAGAACGTTAGATTCTCCTCTTCCCGTTCGGGTCTCGCTTTCTCTTGCTCCCCACCCTCCTATTTGTCTTTGACTCCGACGAATACAGATTTACAACATATTTGCGAATAAACAAAACGATGGTAATCTGTGCGAACCGCTCGCGCGTGTACCCTCCTTTGTCGTCGGAACGCCGTTTACCCGTTTCAATATCAGACCGTAAACGAAATCCCAAAGGATCCTGGAAAGGTCCCACAGAAATTTTTTACCAAGTCGTTTGCGAGATTCCGCTATAAAATGACACGTGGAGCACGTTCCTTCTTTCTCCCACGTGATCGTTAAAAGTCTACGTTACGTATTTTCGAGTGCCGGCTAAAATCTCAAAATTTATTCGGAGCTAATGCACTAAAGAACCAGATGCACCGCTCGGTCTCGTTATTGATATAAAAGGATTCGCGAAAGCCACTTTCCACACTTTTATTTAATGCCACTGCCAATTGTCTGCACAATTTCACTTTGCATTGCTGTTCAACACTAAACCTACCACGACCGGTTCTAGATTTTTTATTTTGCAGTTATTGAAATTACGAGGATCATGATAAATGATTTAATAAATATATTTGAAATAGTATTTAGCGTGTCTAAATTTTTATTTATTGTTTGGAATTCTATTTCTTAATATTATTATAAAAATGACAAATTTTATAAGGCATGTAAGTGGCTTGTCTATTATTGCTGATATTAACCTGTCACTCTACGATATGAACATTCATTATTGTATTGTAATTAATAATTTCGAAAATTATGAAATTAGCGTGTTTCCAGATATTGTAATAACCAGCGTAGATCATTGGTCCTTTGTCATTCTTGAAAACGCTGTACGTTCGGTGTGCGTAGACGTAGCAGCCTGTCAGAATAGAGTGGTCCGACAGTCGATATCGATTTCTGATAATCAAACGCATTTCACGTGCAAAACGATTGTCAGTCGTACTGATCGATTGGTCACATACGTAGACGTCCCTCCGATTAGATTGTTAAATTTACTTTCAAGTGGACTGTGACCAACTGCTTAGGATCGCTAGGTCTGAATATTTTCAGTTTTACAATCGTTCAGATCGTAAAGATACATCCGTGCAAAATTATTGAACAAAATTTATTCCTTTCGGTACATGTATATTATAATGTTATCTTTCTATAGAAAATGGTTGAAAATTAGGATAGGTTGTTATTTTCACACGGTAATGTAGAACTTGTTTCAAACGCATCGAACAAAGAAGAAAAAACCAGAGCTTTCGAACTAATTGATTTCCAGTGAATCGTGATGAGATTCAAAGTTTTTTTTATCAACATATTCGTGGCGAACGGATGGTATTTC
The DNA here is from genome assembly GCA_028454225.1 of Lasioglossum leucozonium. NCBI lineage: Eukaryota > Metazoa > Arthropoda > Insecta > Hymenoptera > Halictidae > Lasioglossum > Lasioglossum leucozonium. The sequence goes on along the minus strand of CM052221.1, from coordinate 13,616,420 downwards.
TCCGCGGAGTCTAATTTTTCGAAAATGTTTTTCTCGCCTAATATTTCCACTCCCCGCCCGTCATAATTTGTCAAAACTCCGCTGGTTCTCATTTGCGTCCGGCGATAGCTCAGCTAGTCTAACGCTACTTTTCACATTAAATTTATTCATTTTCATATCCAGCTGCATTCGCGTGGAATACGTGGCAGATAACTAAGTCATTAATTCTGCTTTACTGCCTGGAGCTACTCCATTGTAGAATGACTCTACTTAAAATGTCCCGTCTGTAGAAAATCATGGCGTGTTTGAAACATTAATGCACCACCGGTGAACCCGATCATCGGTCATGATCACGAATTACTCCGTCGTCGTCATAAATTACTGATACGATAAATAATCAGATCACGAACAGTATTCTAAGATTCCTAAAAATCACGAAATCCTATCTACGTACAATTTTAATGTAGAATCGTTGAATTTCAAATTCTCTTTTGAGATTCACTCCATCGAATTAAATTAACACTATTCTATTTGTTATTATTAGACAGCGGATTTAGTAGGTGTTATTTAAAATAATAAAAATATTAGAAGAATTAAAAAATATTGCTACATTATTTTCTATTAAACACATTAAGAAAGAAAATAAATTTCTATTTCACCGCAGTTTTTGTTTCAACTCTGTTAGAAAAAAAATGTTATTTTGCATAAAGATCCGGAGTCTGGTTATATGATACAAATTTTCAGAGTTTGATTGTCATACAGTTTGCAAGCAATACAAACAGACTGAATATTGGTAATACACATAATTTTGCAAATTGATTGAACATTGCAAATAAATAAATATCAAGTAACATTACTTATGGGTACCTCGGCTGAAACAGGCGATAAAACGTGTCGCTTCCGTGGAGTATTTATTTTTTATTAAAACATTCGTTTCAGACAAATATGTGCGGGTACATACACGAATAAACATTGAGTGATCACCGACAAATAGTAGAGCAGCTGACGAGCGTGCGTAAATACTTCGGATACCGCTTAATACGTCAGGCTGACGTATTCGATACGGCCGATTCATAATTTGACGATGTCAGTCTAATTGATAAACGTCGAAGAAACGTTGCGTGACGTTAAACGAAACGTAAACGGACGTTCCCGTCGTGGATCGGCGATACGATCTTTTACTCTCTTACCGTGGAGCCCGCGTTTCATTCCTGCGAGCATTAAACACGCGTTGCCAGCCATAGATCTCCCGTTTCCAACAGTGGCGCACGAGAAATTAGAGGGCTGTCCACGCTGATCACGTACAGTGGCCAGGACAATCTGCTCGTTCTCTTGCCGTCACGTTTGACGGTTTGTGTCAGCCGCGTCATGTGTCTACGCGTGTTCTTCGCCCCCAACTTCGGCAACGTGTCAATCATACTTGCTCTCCAGAGATTCGTTTCCCGGCTCGAAATCGTTCCAGCGAGTGTGCCTGCTATTACGAGACGTAATTAATTCGTTCTTAGCGATGACCCGGGGTAACGCAGTGCTGTGGCGTTCAAAATTCGAAAAATATACCGAGATATCTTCGCAATTTCGAAGTGGACAACATAAACGAAAGGGCGGAATAAATAAACTAATCGAGAGACTTCCGCGACGTTCCGAGGTCGGAGGAGACTTCTGTCCCCGCTGTACCTTCCCCCACCACTACGTCTCCGCCCGGCCACGTGACGCTCCGCCTCCGTGGTGCATGCGTCACGTGACTGATTGGCATAGGGAGGGTGAAAGGGTTAAGGGAGGAAATTAATTTTGATGTGTATTCGCAGTAATTAACAGAGAAAATTTGTATTGTATATGAAGAACGCTATTAAATTCTTTAGTGGACATCTGACGAAGAATACTTGGCATAACGTTACTTTGTTGATACCTGTATTTTTTGTTTGTGCACATTTTAGAATAGAATGCGTTGCATGAAAATATTTTTTGATGTTGGTTCTTCCCGTTCGTTGCCATAGAAATGTCCAGTACGGCGCGGCGCGGCACGCGCGGCGGCCAGACAGTCAACACGTTAATTGCGTTAATCGATTGCATTAAACGCATATATACGCACTGTCCAACGTTATATTAAAGACTTAATGATAAAATTTAACGAACCGAGACACGCCCCATTATTCGGGAAATATACAACTCGGGGCGGCGCGGCGCGCGAGCGTTCAGGAATGGAAAATGTATAACGTGATACCCGTCGGAATAGAACTTTTCCGGCAAACGGAATTCTGGCTTTCCAGTTTTACTCGTGGAAATTCGGTACCGGCTAGGATGAAATATTGGTATAACCGGGTCGTCTGGCCGACGATTTCGTGTTCCACCCCGCTGTTCTCTGCACAATCGGTAAAAGTGATAGGCAATTGGGATAGGTATCGCAGTTCCAGTACTTTCGAGCGAACGACAAATACGAAATGATGACGACGCGCACTCTGTCGAAAAGCCGACGTGATTTTCGATGCGTTTATAACGGATAGGCCGGTGAGTAACGCCGACGCGAACGCTAACAGATTAATGCTAATTTACTCAATATTTACGCACATCCTCGACGTCCTCCCCTGCCCCGCGCGCGCAACATATTTCCATTGTTTTATCCGGGTACGTCAATATTGAATAGCACACGAATCGACTACTCAGATGGGTGCCGCAGCTATAGTCCCCCCTTCCCCCTGCCCCTCTATTACCTCAAAATCTGGCTACGCTCGTACAGAACGCGAACGTTTCGAACTCTTGACATTCGATATCGACGATCCGAACGATCGACCTATCGTTACCGATCTACCATAATCTCCAGTTTTGCTTCGGTCGATAGACAGACAGTATGCAGAATAAAAATTATTCACATTAATTACGAGAAACATTAGCCTTCGATGACTGTCCCTTTAAATTTGTTGTAGACACGCGGTCAATATCTAATAGTTACACATTTATTTCCATTTAGAATCTAATGTTTATTAACTTTGGCTTTCGGAGTGTTTACGTTAATTTCACCAGATTGAAAAATTAAAAAAAGAAGAAATTAGAAAAATGTATACTTATAGAATATAGATATAGAATAAATATAATTATAATAATATATGTATATCAAATATAATAATACAGATATTATTTTTCGAGTCATATATTACAGGACAGACAACAAAATGAATCGCTTCGTTTCGATCGATATTATACGTACTATTCTGGTATTCATTTTATAGGACAGACAACGTAAAATCGCTTCGTTCCGACCAATTTTATTATTTTTTGAAACACTATTTTATAAGATGGACAACATACAATTACGTCGAAAGTAAGGGAAATTAAAAGTATTGATTTTATCGTAAACGCGGATGAATTTTTCTACTGTGATTCTCCAAAAGAAAGAATTTCCGAACAGACGGAAAACGTAATTGTTGAAACGGAAGTCGTAAATCGCGCGATATGTACTAAGATTACGCAGAGAGTGGGACATCCGAAACCCACCCTGCGGAAACGAAGGTTCCGTTTGTTTTCTCAAGAGTTTAAGCAATCCAGGACATCCGAAACTGCTGATCTAGGTTCGAACAATTGCGTTTCGCTTAACTCGGGTCAACCGACCCGACTAATATCGATAGAATTTGCTGGGTACAAATCGATGACCGAATCGCCACGAAATTAGGCTACCGTAGTTTTATTCTGTCGTAGCGATCTAATTAATAAACTACGGATCTTTCTGCAAAATCAAACTTTCCTTAATTGGAAATAAGAAATAGATAGACAAATATTTCTTTCCTCAATAATAATTTGTGAGAATTCAAAGTAATTGGTATCCTTAAAGTTTTCAGTTTTACTTTTACTCAACTTATTATAAAATGTCAAAATATCAAAATGGCAAAATATCAAAATATCAAAATATCAAAATAACAAAATATCAAAATTTAAAATATCAAAATATCATTATGTCAATATATCAAAATTTAAAATATCAAAATATCAAAATATCAAAATAAAAAAATATCACAATATCGAAATATCATAATATCAAAATATCAAAATATTAAATATCCATCATTGATTATTTATCATTGGAGTAAAAATGTTTCAGTTGCCTTTAATCCGACGCGGATCAATTTTTATTTATCGGATTGAACACAATATTTTTAATTCGGTGCGGACTAATCGACGTATTCAGTTGTTACGTGTAACAGCAATTGATATTTTTTTTAAAAGTAATTTGATACAGCAAGCGCTTATAAGCCGACAAGCTACGTAATCGTTATATTATTTGCTGAACAGTGTTAATTGTACGTACGCGATTATTAGTCGCAAACTTTATCGTGTTTATATTACAAAATTGTACAGTATCGCCTTTCGGACACAATGGAATATCAATCAACACAGATTCGAAGCTTCATTTGAAATGGTAAATTAATATTCAGTTAACTACTTGCCGATTAAATTTTCTCTTTGGAAAGACACTTGCTGATTCTGAGATCAGCTCGTTCAACTAAATAATAAAGTTTCTTCCTCTTGCCTAGAAAAATAATTATCGATTGTTACGTCAGTGTCATATATTTCATTTACGTCTTCTAATTATTTCAGACTATTCTGCTACTTATTGTTCAGTTGATTAGATGTTAAAACTGATCAAATTGTAATAGACAAAATCAATATATAATCCAATATATCACTTCCTCGTGAACTAATATTTTTCTAAAATATTTCATAACATTATTTCACACGAGAGACTTCGGTTTCAAAAATCTGTTGGTGCGAGTGAAAACTCGATTTCATTGAAATCACAAGCTGAATAAATTTAGTTCCGTCACATTTTTACTAATTTTTTCCCTCTCGAATATATCATGTACACTAGGATAACGTAATTTATCAGCTCGTGTCCTCCGTTGAATGCGTCGAGAACAGTAATCGAGTGTTTCGAACTTCTTTCTCGTCATTAAACGAACTGCACGGGCAAAGATACTCCCTGTCAGTTTCACAAGCGCTCATTTGTCGTGTGTCCCCGGAGATTCTTCTAATTGGAAATGGAATGCGAGTTGCAATTAAATCCGAGTTACATTTTTGGGGCTGGCCGAAGCTTCTTTCCCTTTATTCCTCGCTCTCCCTCGAGACGAATTTTATTTAACTCACATGCCCGCGGACACCCTATCGTTCCATTTCTCTTGGACGGTCATTTCGTAATTAATAACCATATCTAATTTGACACTGGCGACTTTTTACGCTGGCAACCATCTTCAGTGTCCTCGTCGTTACAGGCACAATTTTATTTTTCGCGATAGAGTTCCCCAAGAATTTTTAACAGTTTTAATTTCGAACAATTGTAAAATTACTTATTACTCAAAATATATGTATGCACATAATATAATACACAGTGATTATAAATATACAGTTAATGTTAACAAAATGTATTTATTAACGTAGTTTTCTATTTATTTCGAACCACCGAAATCTTTAGAGATCTCTCATTTTTTAAAACCATTGGGAAATACTACAATTGTTCTCTAGTACTCTGCAATCGTAACATTATTGTTTAACACTAAATCTATCGAGCACTAAAAGCGATTAAAATGTTTTATTTAGATTTTTGTTTATTTAGATTTTCTACAGTTTTTATTTCAGTATGTGCTTGGATAAAAAAAATTATCCAATCAATTTCCACGTAAGTAACATTATAATTTCAATAATTGTAAAATCAACAATACAAAATGGGTCATGTGACTGGCAATGGTAGGTTTAGTGTTAATATCATGTTAACCAGTAAAACAGATAGCCAATGTTGTTTCGGATTTTATATTTTTTGAGAATCTAACGAGTACGGGGAACTTTAACCACTGCAGGAGCTCTGGGATGAATATAGCGCATCGGATTCACCCTTAAGTACTATAGGGTGTGCACCTTGGGTCTCTTCTTTCAAGAAATAAGGCAACATCCAGTTCCAAGAAGTTATAATAACAGACAGTCCCAGCAACGTGTAAAGAGTTCATAAACAACAGCAAACATTTTAAGAAAGTTCAACTATAATCGAATTTTACTTCAGTTCAAAGGAAATTCATAATTAGACCACGGATCTTTATGCAAAATAAAAATTGTCTACACGAATCGCAACAAATTGGAGTGAAATAGAAATTAAATTTTTTTTTCCTTAATATCTTTAATAGATTGGAAATAATATAACAGTATATTTGAATTTTTACTGTTTTGAATTATACATACTGATTTTTCTCATAAATGTCTACTCATAATAATTAATTGAACCTGTCCGAAATTTTTATCGCAAGTGTGACACGATGTTACAGTACAAGGGGTTAAAGATTATCGATAGAAAATAATATCTGTCGCCTAAGAATATCATTTTTCGTTTATTTTTCTATGGACAGGTTCGATTTCGATCTGTTTCAGACGAAACTATAACGCGTATCGCATCAGTCACGGCGGGAGCACACAGTTTACCATCAATCAAACGATAAGATCGGGGGACGAGGCGAATTATCGTGCCGAAGGAAGAAACGTGGTTTCGACTGTAAGAGTGTATGAGGCACGAGGTGTATAATGATCCACGAAATCTTGATTAAGCATAAAGCAAGTTATATTTCATGGGGCGCGGGGGCAACGGAACCGAGAGGAGGTATCATCGTAGATTTGCATGTCTCTCTGCAGAAGCCGCGACTAAATATGTATGCACCGCTCGTTACTCAACCAACCACCACGCACCCGTCGGTGAACCTCCGCGAGTTTCTACCGTGCTTACACGCACTACGTCCTTTCGACGGTGTTACAACGATTTCGTGTTGAAGCGCCTTAATTCATAGCGGTTTTATTACCCGCGGCTGGACATTTATCGCACGAAATTATATCTGATTGTTTCTCTACCGTTCTACGCTGTCGTGAAATACAGCGAAGCCTCGATCTAAGAAAATCGAAACCATGTATGATCTACGAAAAACGAATATCCCCTCCCCACTCTGCCGCTTTCAGAATTTTATTTCGGTTTAACGGAAATTAATAACTGGACTATACAGCGAAGCCTCAATCTAAGAAAATTGAAACCGTGTACGATCTACGAAAAACGAATATCCCCTCCCCACTCTGCCCCTTCCAGAATTTTATTTCGGTTTAAAGCAAATTAATAAGTGGACTATACAGCGAAGCCTCAATCTAAGAAAATCGAAACCGTGTACGATCTACAAAAACGAATATCCCCTGCCCTACTCTACCCCTTCCAGAATTTTATTTCGGTTTAAAGGAAATTAATAAGTGGACTATACAGCGAAGTCTCGATCTAAGAAAATTGAAACCGTGTACGATCTACGAAAAACGAATATCCTCTCCCCACTCTGCCCCTTCCAGAATTTTAATTCGGTTTAAAGGAAATTAATAAGTGGACTATACAGCGAAGCCTCGATCTAAGAAAATCGAAACCGTGTACGATCTACGAAAAACGGATATCCCTCCCCTACTCTGCCCCTTCAGAATTTTATTTCAGTTTAAAGCAAATTAATAAGTGGACTATACAGCGAAGCCTCAATCTAAGAAAATCGAAACCGTGTACGATCTACGAAAAACGAATATCCCCTGCCCTACTCTGCTTCTTCCAGAATTTTATTTCAGTTTAAAGCAAATTAATAAGTCGACTATACAGCGAAGCCTCGATCTAAGAAAATCGAAACCGTGTACGATCTACGAAAAACGGATATCCCCTCCCCTATTCTGCGCTTCCCACCCCTAGAATTTTATTTCAGTTTAGAGGAAATTAATAACATACATATTTATGTTCAGAATCTTCATCACGAGTCTGACTCGATATTGTAGGAAAAAAAGTACAGAGTGTCAAAAAATTATGCGTAATTACGTTCACAGCTTGATTCTACAGCGACGAAGATCTGCCAAAAGAGTGTTCTGCAATGTTGACTTTGACAGACTTTTTCAAGGTCAAATGTTTTTAATATGTGCGTCGTGTTCTACTGATCTAGAGGAGCAATCTTCTGCGAGATACCATGGATGAAAAATAAATCAATCTCTTGAAAATTGACTTTGAAATTTATATAACACATAAACTTGATTCAGAATTGATCTATTATAATTACGAATTATTCTCTTATACAATTTTATAATAAATTGTACTAACATGAAAATAAAAGAGCGTACTTATTCAGTGAACTCGGTACGTAGTTTTGCCAAGTTCTTGCACGAACACGGTCGGATATCGGATTACGCGAGAAGATTTGAATCTCGTTCCGTTTTACAAAGCAGCGACTTGTCCACGGGAAAATTTTGATTTGGTCGGACGCCGCTGAAGTGGACGTTCCCGTGGGATATATTCACTTTAGACAGAAAGAGGAATGCTAAAAAAGAGGACAGCGAGAGCCGCTCTCTGCCAGCCGGGAAGGTGTCATTGAGGCAGTCCGGTCCATTCCCGCGGCTTTGTTGAACAATATTGGTAGCGAGCCCATGGGACATGCTGCCCTGGAAGATCTCTATTACGTTAAGAAAGAGCGAAATGAGCTTCTCGGGATTTTCATTCCATTCATTCCCTCCTCGAAAAACCGAACGTTCAATAGACATCATTTCGCCCCGGGCGTATCGACAAGTTTAAACGATGAAGTTGGAAGTATCCGTTCAACAGATTGCCCTGATTGAAACTCCTCGCAACGAGAAACTCTTCTGTATAATTCACGCGGATCTGTCTGGCCGAAAGAAAGATCCTCGGAAACGGAAATTAATGGCTTTTTTCTTACTCGAAGAAGGAATACATACTGGATCCAAGAAGTATTTCTCGATTCTCGAAAATGTGCTCTATATTTAAATTTCGTGATTCCGGAAAAAATGATCCTGCTCTGAATTTGATCTGTACTCTTTATTCTTCGTACATTTGAAAAGCTGTCACTGGTATTACAGAGATTACTGAAATCATATTTTTGTGGTCTCCATAGATTTTCAGAATAATTATTTAATAATATATAATATTAATATGTAATATTATTATCTATATAATATAATATTAATAATATATAATATTTAATAAATTATTACGTACGTGTGAAAAATGAATGTGTCAGCTGGTTTTCGTTCTTATAAGTCAGTTTTTTCCTTCTTTGTACCGACTTGACAGCAGTATTGTGATTTAGAGCGGTCATCGGGGAGCATCGACATATTGACAGGGCATTCCTTATCGAGGCATATCTTGTCTTCCTTCCCCTGGCAAACGCCGTTGCAGTAACATTGGTAGCGAACGATTCGTATAACGTGAAGGTCTCCGACGTCCGTGAAGGTGTAATAATTCCCGGTCTTCAGCAGGAACAGTTCGTCCTCGTCGTTGATGCTCAAAAACATTACGTTGGTGTCGTTGTGCGCTAAAACTCTTCCGGGCATGATGGCGCCGAACTTATCTTTCGTAAATCTTAGGTCGGCCATTTCCTTGAAGGCTCGCTGGGAAAAAATAAATGCAATTCCACTGTCACACGATGACCTAACCCAGACCTGGAAGACATTCCAGGTCATACAAGGTCAAAAATGGAAGAAACATCTGATAATAAAAATAATAATCGATGAACCAATGTACAGGGTGTATAAAAATTATATGTCACGAATACCGTGGAGGGATTCTATACCTCTGGATCGGTGGAGATCTGTTAAAAAAATTGACCGCAAAATTAACTTTGACCCTTTCTTTTAAGGTTAACAAATTTTTTATCGTATCGTAAAAGTCTCACAGGAACAATGGGTCTCGAGTCAACCGTTCTCTTAAAAAACAACTGACGTTTCATAAACTAATTTCTTCCATATGTCTATAGGGTGTCCCAAAATGGTATAAACGTGGAGGGAATGATTCTACATGAGAAAATAAATTGATAATATGCTAGTGAAAAGTTCGTTGAAAATATGAGAACAAATGTTTTTCATTCGATGCCTCGGTTTCGAGAAGTTAATGTTTGAAAATTCAGCGAACACGCGTGCTCTTGAATGGCAATCGTTTGACGCGTCTGTTCATGACCTACTAACTCTACTTGTTCCAAACGTTAGGCACGCGAACTTGACGGATTTTTAAAGTCAATTTTCTCGAAAACGAGGAGTCAAACGAAAAAAATTTATTCTATATTTTCAATTTATTTTCTCATGTAGAACCATTCCCTACACGTTTATACCATTTTGGGAAACCCTGTAGACATATGGAAGAAATTAATTCACGAAACTTCAAAGTCGTTTTTAAAGAGAACGGTTCACTTGAGATCCATTGATCCCTTGAGACTTTTGTTCCTTGCGATGAATACGATAACAAATTTTGCAACCTTAAAAGAAACAGTCAAGGTCAATTTTGCGGTCCAATTTTTTAACAGATCTCCATCGATCCAGAGGTATAGAATCCCTCCACGGTATTCGTGACATATAATTTTTATACACCCTGTACATAATGAAAATTCTAGTCTTTTAGGAAAGTGAATGACTATCGCGTTGTTTGTATATGCTCGCGTTACTTAACGATATTAAACATACACGTATAAACGTCTGTGAAACGTCTGCATACAGGTAATCTAAAAGTGAATTTTCGATTTTCAAGGATATTGCACAACAGGTAAATTAATTTACAATTCTATACAGTATAAATGCTTCATTAGAGAGTGTATCAAGATGTTTTTCATTTCAGACGAAAGGTCGATGCTAAAAGAATAACGACGCGGTATGTTGAACGTGGTACGAGAACGCGCTGCGGTTTTATATGTAATATGTCCATAGAAAATAATCAAAGGAAGCTCGCTCGGATGACCGAGATAGCCGAAGAACAGAAATTTCCCACATTATACATTTTTGTACAAAAGAAGATGCTTTTCATTTCGTCCCTCGGGCATGAAACATTGTACAATAAGATTCAATTGCGCTGCACCCGCACGAAGAACCCGTCTTTAACGTTATTTTTATAATGTGAAAGGAAGACGATCTCGTTCGTTCCGATGAAATCCCCTTTAATTAATTAAACATGTAGAACGAATTCGAAGCATCGGAACAGTGAAAGGGAAGATTAAGAAATATCTTCACGTTAGATGGATTAACTTGTAAGTTTAGGTTTAATCGTCGGCAAACTATAGAAACGCGTGTTATCGAGAAAAGTAGAAAAAGCGTAGCAAGACGTTAATAGCGTAACGAGCAGCTAATAATGAATGTAATTTTTAATCGATCACTGTGCACGCGCGGCGCGCTTGTTCCGCTCGTTTAATGGCCACTGGAGCAAAGACAGTTAAAAAGCTAATGACGGTAACTCATTTTGAAATAATCCTCCTGGAATTTTGTTAACTAACCGTAAAACAGCTGACTAATTCGACCACATTTTATACGTGCAGAAACTTGTTGAATCTCAACGCGGGTTCTATTGTATGACCGGAAACATCAAATTTCATTTATGTAAAATAGTCGTCAATAGTTTATGAAATGTCAACTTTTCAAACTAATAATCTTTCGACAAAATAGGAAATGTCGAGCTGTAGCAACTAATGTGTAAAATAATATTCTATTTAAAAACGTGAAGGTGACCTTGAAATCTCCATGAACAATTATTACTGCCAAGATCTCTTTGACTTGAACAACTTTTGTTAATAAAGCTTACGATCACTTCAAACATAACAGAGATATTCAATTTTTACTGGCCCACACTGTATACCACTCCTCGATAATATTAAATTTTCCTGTGAAATAATTTTTATACTAAAATTAAAGTCAATAAAAATTTATACACAAAAATCCTTGAAATCCTTGATTTAACCTTGACAGAGTTGATCATCAAGCTATAGTCCTGCGAACGCATTTGCATGTACGTATACGCGGATCTAGCAATGTGCGAGTGCGCCACCACACTCTCGCGCAGTCTCCCTTAAGTAAAAAATGAGCATGATTTTCAAAAAGTTTCCTTAAAATCGATGAGCCCACAGACGCGAGCTCTTGCCAGTATAAAATCCAGTTTCGCCACGAAAGTAAATATATTCGACTAAAAATCCCGTGCCGCGAAGGGTTATTTTTGAGGTTGCTTGCAGAGGAAGCTCGTGAACGCGGGCTCATCGATTCTCGCGGCGTGAAGCGCATCGGAACACAGAGTTTTACCTCTATAGCGTACGGGTTGCGTTTATCCTCCTTAAGTTTCCACCAGTTCGCGTAAGCGGTGTTGTACGCGCTCAGCGCTTTTTCGTATTCCGGATAAATATCAGTGCCCAGGCTCTTGTAGCCGAAAGCGCCAGCTGCGTTGGTATTGCCGTCCGTTCCGTAAGAGCTGCCGCCGAGGAACCATACGGTGTACTCCCTCAAGATTGGAAATTGCTCCGTACGCATATACCAATATAATGAAAAGTATAGAGCTAGCTCGTGATTGGGTCCGCCGGTGCCGGGATCCTGGCAAAGTTCGACGGTTTGCCGACCTCCCAACAAAAGACACAGCCCCAGGCCCCATTTGTCCTTCGCCGGGAATATCTCGTGCACCTTCTTGTCGGTCAACGGGCAGATAGGGCTCTCCCTCATCTCCAGATACATGTCCAGCTGAGTGATCTTGCCTTCGACCGCCAGGATCATCAGGGAGGTGATTCTCACGTATTCCTGCGCGAACTCTTGAACCTTCCCGGAACAAACCGAGTTCAATTTCACCGGGAACAAGCCTAATTTGAACACCTCCACGGCCATACACTCCATCGCGTCCGCGTTGCAGGCTATCACGTATTCGTGGACGAACTTGTACTTTTTGTTCTCGGTCACCTGCTTGTCCGCCGCCATTGTCCACGGTATTGTTTCCTCGACCAGCTCCCTCACGCTTTGGGACAGCCTCTCCAGCAGCCTGTACTTCGCCAGGATCTTCAATGCCGCGTCGTCCTTCGGATCGTACACGCAAGGGCCGCCCGAAAGCTGAGACATCGGCTCCGCGGACACGTCCGACGTGATCAGAACGATCACCCTTGCCGGGAACGCCATCCTTGCTAGATCCCCACCTAGACGCAAATCGGAGACTACTCGTCATTTTCGGTTTTCCTATGATCAGAACCGGGTCCGGCCCTAGGGTAATCGCTCTGCTTCGAAGTTCTTTTATAGCGCAAATCCCATATTTTTTTAAAAACAATAGTGGCTAATTTTCGGGTAATAGAAATTTTACAAACAGCATACATTTTACTTTAAAAAATAATCTTGTAAGACGCCCAGCTGTGAAACTCTTTAATAGCGCTATCTACATTTTTTGAAAGACAACAGTGGCTAATTTAATAAGAATAATAAACATTTTAAAAACAGCATACATTTTATTTTAAAAAATAATGCTGATGCTGTGCATCACTTGCACCGTGCCTTGTGCTCTGATTAGAATAAAATTTATCATACTTTGTCAGAGTACTTTCAGGCACAGATTTAGAACCAGTATTATTTTCTTATGAATATTATATCAGAGAATAATGCAGTACCATCATTGCTGGCACATTTTGTGAATATTCATTAAAAATCGTTGAGAGATCTCAGGAAACGATTGAAATCTAGTTTGTTTGTTTTTTAGTCACCTACCGGTAAATACGATAATCGTTGTAATAATCGATCGATCATAGACATGGTCTATGCAAACGAAAAGTTTTAATCTTTCACCTCTGATAGCGGACAGCTTGTTCCTGACTGTGTTAATCTCCTCGGGAGTTGCATCAGCTGCCTTCAGTCTGTTTATTGCTCTAAGTTTATCCCTGAGCGCAATTTCTTCCCGCGGGCAACATAGGAGATCGTCGATCCCGTGCGATAGCATCACGATTAACAGATCCTTCCTTTTCAATTTCTTGCAATAGTTGACGATTTTCTTGGTGGTGGTGACGGACTTCTCGTCCGGGAGACCGTGCGAGCCGGCCTCCACGTAGGAGATGGCGCTGTCTAACCTCGGGAACGCTTCCGGGTAGCTCCACATCCGGAAAATCGATTTACGGGGCACGATCACCCATCCTTTTTTCAATTGTCTGCCGACGATCCGCTCAAACGCGGCGCTCATCGTGATTGCTTCCTTCCCCCATCCCACTAAATGCAAGTTTTTCTTCACCTTGTATTTCACTCCTTTAATCGACAGGACGGATTTCCCGTCGAATTTCACTTTCTCCGGTAGAATCACGGACGTGTACACGCACCTTATACCCTTTTCCACGGCTCTGCTCAAGTCCTCGCGAATCTGTCTCGCGGGGAAAATATGGTAACACGAGGGATTAGTATAATTGGCAATTGACGGATCCGCTCGTTTTATGAAATAAATTTTATTGATAATGAAATAAAAAATATTTCATAGGAAAATTTAATATTGTTGTAGAGTGAAATTGAAATTTTGCTTGAAATTAAATTTAATTGTTATTATATAGATAGATTGTATATAGCTTAAAAAGAAAATTTTATTGGCGTTGGAGTAAAAAATATTTCATAGGAAAATTTAATATTGTTGTAGGGTAAAATTGAAATTTTGCTTGAAATTAAATTTAATTGTTATTATATAGATAGATTGTATATAGCTTAAAAAGAAAATTTTATTGGCGTTGGAGTAAAAAATATTTCATAGGAAAATTTAATATTGTTGTAGGGTAAAATTGAAATTTTGCTTGAAATTAAATTTAATTTTTATTATATAGATAGATTGTATATAGCTTAAAAAGAAAATTTTATTGGGGTTGGAGTAAAAAATATTTCATAGGAAAATTTAATACTGCTGGTGGGTGAAATTGAAATTTTTGAATTAAAACTAAAAGAAAATTTTATTGATATTGGAATAGAAATTATTTAATGGGAAAATTTAGTATCATTGAGGTAAACACTTGAACACAGTATTTAAACGTCTAGAAATATTTAAGACTTGCCTGAAAATGTATAGATGAGGAGATAAAAAAATGTTTTTCGGAAATCTATGAATCGTTTGAGTGTCGTTAAGAAAGATAGTGTATTGTTAGTAGAGTGTAGTCTGGTTCGGAGACCTCTAACATTAGTTTTTCACTCCCTTCTTTCATGGCATCCCTTTTGTCCTTCTCGCGAAATTTTTCCTCCTTCTCAAGACGGCCTTTTTCTATTGCAATTTTGTCCATTCTTCTTTCGTACAATGAACGTTTAACTTCTTCTATAACCTTTTGTCTCTTTCCTTCGATCGCTGCAACCCTCTTTCTAGTTTCTTCCTCTTTCTCCGGGTCTTTAACTTTCTTCCTCCGTCTTTTCGGCGCTACCTTTTTCTTTGGCGGTTTCGCCATTGCTTAACCCGCGTATTACAGTCGAGTTTATTCCAGCGAGACAGGTAATAGTTGCTACATTTTTCGAAAATTTTTAGGTGATCGACATGGTGTTGGAGTACAGACACAGATTAGTGAAATTGGCTGCAAATGGTAAGTATGAATTGGCGCGAGACTCTCGTTATGCGATAGCAATTTTCAACAAACTTCAACGGATTATAACGTACGTAAAATGTAGCGAATATTTATTACAACCGGCACAAATTACTTGCTGTTACTACACGTGCGTACAGCGCCATTTCATGCAGCGGTAAAACGACCAAATTGTTAGACCAATCTTACCGACAGAGAAGTGCAGGCACAGACCGCGTTATTTGTTACCGAGACGCCGAAAGTGTAAAAATGTACCGAGATACGTATCTCGTCGGTGAGTGTACGACGGAATATGGTAACCGTTACCACAGACGAGGTATAAGAGTAGACCAATCACCCAATGTATTTTTCTGTCTCATGTTCCCAGGGCTCTAGACCCCGTACCATTCCGTGTCACGTCCTACCGTATCGACTAAAACTAATATTGTGGAACTTACATTCTAGAACGGCGCTGTTATTGATAGAATTTGATATCTCATCACAGATGAGGTATAGTCTGTGATATGGGGTTTCGTGTCTCAAAGAATAACAACTGGTTTTCTTACGTCCTCTACGCCACAGACTTAGGATCAGTACAGACATTGCACCTTATGGACTTTTCTGTCCAAGCTTCGGGGGGCTCTAAGAGCCCCCGTACCATTTCGGTGTCGCGCTCACTGTTACCGATAATTCGCGAATTTAGGCGTATTAGTAAGAACTGAATATTCCGTATACTTCATTTTTACTACGGATGTTTAATATGATTTGGAAGTTATACATGAATATGGCGCGTATATTTGAACAGAGAAAATAGTTCTTACGAAGAATGAATAATAAAAATACAAACTATAGTAAAATTAATTTTGTTATGTTGCTCGTATTATTAAAGAAAGTATATTGCAATAATTTTACATATTTTAAACTAATGCTCTACTTTCTTTACAATTATTTAATGCGTGCACACATATTTATTATTCTTGTATTTTAAAATAACGACTTGCAGGTTTAATAAAACAGGCATTTTTATGCCTATACAAATAAGAATTCACTATATTTTGTCAATTTAAGTTGCAGTTAATTGTGTTTATTAGATTAATTAAAAAAATTAAAAAGTTTTTTGAATAAGTCAGCAAATATTCAGATGATCGTTTGATAATCGTGTTTATGATTGAAAATTCTACATTTTAAATTAAGAAGCAATATGTCTCTGAATTTTGACAACTCCGACAAGCAGGAAAGGAATCGCTCAAACGCTTTCGATGCGAGCATCGACGGTTTTTTTGTGTGAACATAATGCGGCAACATTGCACTTTTAAAGGTGTCAACGTTGTAAAATTAGCATTCTCGGACACACACCGTTTGTGTTGCAACGCCATGTAGTTCACTAGCTGACCGCTCCATTTCGGTAGGGTCCGCTATTGTACAGGAGCATTTTCTACAGAGTCGGTAATTCAGAACCGTGGACAGATCCAGTCTCAGTCGATAAGGTTACCAGTGGCACAGACTAGGCCAGCCAACGTGGAACTAACTGCGATCTGAAATACCAACCATTGCTAAAAATTCTGAAATACCAACACTGCTAAAAATTCTGAAAATTACAAAATTACAAAATACAAAAAAAATCATTGGGTGATTGGTCTACTGTAAGAGTAGTACTCTTATACTTCATCTGTGGTTTTGCTTTTAAAAGCCGGCACCAAAACATTGTCTGAAATATGTACCATACAGACATTGCATTTTTCTGTCGTCTACGGTTCTGAATTATCGATTCTGTAGACAATGCCCTGTAACGGATGTCGGTAATGTAGATAGCACGGTCTGTGGCGAGAATACTATTTACTCTGGCCACAATATATCCTAGAGGACGTAAGAAAACAGCAAAATTTTTGCCACCATATCCTGTGAGTCGTCGGTGACTGAACTTTTAGCGATGTGGTATTTCAGGTCACTGTTAGTTCTACGTTATCCCCTCGCCCACCTGTGCCCGCTTTTAGCACTGTTGAACAGCACAGGTGACCACAGGGGCTGGCAAGTCTTTACAGTATCTCGGCGGTGACATGCAACAGAGTCCGCTGTCGTGCTAGAGCATTTTCTACAGAGTTGATAATTCGGAACCTTAACAGAAAAATGCATATTTTTTAAAATTTATTAAATATCTGTCTATTAAATAGAACTTGCTCGATGTCCCTAACAAAATGTTCCCCAACGCCTATCTGCATATCGTCAAACGCAATATTCATTCTTCTACGCGTTAGTCTCTAAAACTTTCATTTTTTTGAGGTCGTCCGGTACAGTTTCTAGAAACTGGGTAAGAAAGTGCGAATAGAGGTACGCGGAAAGGCAATCGCGCGACAGCCCCGCGGCCGGTTTGGTCGTTCAAACAAAGTCGAGAAAAGATATCCGTTCACCGGCACCGACACCGCACCGGGGGTAACTACGCGAAAAGAACAAAAATCGGCGAAGTTACACACGAAGCGGTTTATCATGATAATATTGATATTTCCACTGATCCGTTACAACATAGCGATCCGGCGGCGGTAAAAGTGGGGACTCGCACTCTCACTGTTCGCCGGCTAAGGTGGCTAAGGTGGCGTCGGTTGTGCCCGTCGTTTTTAAAACGTTCACAACGCCGCGAGTTCGTTTCTCCTCGTTTGTGAAGCTAGCCAGATACAATAACGGCCGATCGGAGGCGAAAAAGGGTGAAAGGAGCCATCGGTGAATACGTGCGACAGGCTCCAGTGCGACCAAGATGACAGCCGTGATCGAAAACCTGGAGAATTCCTTCAGGAACATGACCTGCAACGAGGCTTACGTGCCCTCCGCGATCGAACACATAGAAAGTAAGTCTTCAACGTCTTTTCACTTTCACCTCTGCATGCGTTCAGAATTCCGATTTCAATTTCGGCTTAAACATTACCATTAAATTAACTCGTTCGGTTGACTGCAGGATCTTGGGCAAAAAATAAAATTCATATTTTCTGCAACGAGTTGCAAGACTCGGAAGAATCGATCGGCATACATTTCTGTGTTATAAAAACGTGGGATTTGTAACTTGATTAAAGTTTCTACACGTTTCTACGAACGTTTCTATGATAGTCTATTGTACGATTATGAACAGGCTTGTCGCTTTAAACCATGGAAACCGTACTTTTACCGAGACTTTCTCTTTACCGGATCTCTTCCACTGACATGAAATTTGATTATACAATATTTATGACTGTTGGCGCGTAAGAAGCCACATATAATTGCGCCGAGAATGTATTATTATAATGATTACGTGCGAGCACGTCAGTCGACGTAGGTAGAAAGTACGGTAGGAAACATTCTGGGGCGCCATTCAGCGGGTACCGTTTTACGGAGTGGTCCTTGACCAACAGTAGGACTAGCGACGATGGTGGCGCAACATGCGAGATGTTATTATCATAAGAAAATAATGGAAAACAAATGTTTGATGATGGTCGATTATCCGATCGCTGATAGGTGTAATCTGTCTGTCAACGACCGTTTCGCGTTCACTGATTTACGAAGCATGCGCAGTGGCGGCCGCGTCGGTGAAAGTCCTAACCCGAGAGCGTGCGTTTAACGCGAAACGCGTCGGCTTCCTCGAAAAACAATAATTGCGCAACGTGGAAGTAACAGAATCGCCGAGCATCGAGCATTGTTCCGGATCAGAGATCGAAGAAATTGTATAATATCTGCAATATGCATTCCCGTTGGTTAATTGCGCGGGCAGATTGAAAATCGAAATTAGACTTCGCTTCGATTTTTCGACCACCGATTAAACGGAAGGGCCTCGAAACATTAAACTGGCCCGCCGTATTTGCATGAAGGATAGGCTCGGGAAGATGGCGGCCGGGGCTTTCACTCGGAAAGAAAATAAAACCCGTCGCCGTAGAATAAATGAATATGATAGGGCGGCGTCGGCAGATTTAAATTGCCGAATTAAACTCTTCCTCGTTTTGGCCGAACGGCCGCCGTCGTTCCCGATATTTTTGCAACAGTGTAACGTCTCGCCGATCCTCGCGGGACAGAATCAATTCGTGGCAATGAATTTTTAACGAGGGTGAATTTTGTCCTCCGGGGAAAAGTTGGACAAGGCAATCTTCTTTTGCAACGTAAAACGAAGCGCCTCGGTAATGCAACTGCGCCACGCCGCACCGCACCGCGCACGGGACGCGAATGCATTGAATAACTTATCGAGCGAATTTTTTGTTGCGCCTTTTCCGACGCTGTCGCGCGGCAGATGTCCCCGGCTGAACGAATTCTTTGGGTCAGCACGCTTTTTAACAAAGTCGACTTTGCGCGTCGCGCGACAACGGTTCATCTTCCTCTTGTCCGTGAATTTATGCGGTGACGTGTTCCGACGACATTTTCGGAATTAAACGGCCTAAAAAAGAGCAAAAAAGAAATTTGCTAAATTACATGTTCGCCACTATTCGGTTCACATGAAGGAAATTATCACGTGTGATTGATCAAAATTAAAAATCGTCGAAAAATGTGAACATGCGTAATCAATAAAGTTTAGTTTGCCTCTTCCTAGATAAGAAACAAATTTCTGTAGGATCTGAAATTAATTAAATAAGACGAAACCTTCTGTTCATTTCAATTTAGGTCTATGCATTTTAATTGCCGCAACTCCGCTTAGGAGGAAAAGATTGTTGTATATTTTGTTGCACCGCGTTCTTGTAATTGTACTGAATTTCACAATCCATATGATGCAAGCATCTTGGCAAAGAAACGATTTCGTAACGTTAGTAATGGACCTCGCAGTTTATATGCAAGTTTATATTCATATGCAATTCGATGGACAATTTATAATCTTTTCATAGGCCTTACTGTAATTTTCATAATACGTACAATCAACAAAAATCTGCAAAATCTATTTTGTAAATTTTCAATATAGGTCCAGATAGAAAAGTTGTGAACAATAATTTCAATGTTTCCTATGTAATTTCGAACAATTTTTTTTCGAATATTACTGTGATTCACTGTATCCGTAAACAGATTGCATATTGTGCAAGTCAAGTGTAAAATTACCTTCGGCAGTTGCAATCTCCAGCTAATATTTATGAAATAGAATTTTTATATCTATATTGCAGCTACATTCACACTCCGTTTTTTTGCTTGCAATCAATCATCCGTATCGACGCTTCCGCAATTTACTTCGCTCGGTGCATGCTTCGGCGAACGATAGCCAGAATTTGAATAAACAATACAGACAAGACAAATGTTATTTCAATGCTGTTTGCAATCCTGTCTTTATCGCGATCGTGTTTGAATGTCCGATTAAGTGCACTGCACTAGCGAATCATTATTTTCTACCGAGCCTTATTAGTAACAAAATTTCAAAAAAGCATAGCCTCCTTTTAATTAATTTCTTTCTTGAATGATTTCAATAAAATAATTGTCTTAAATTTCACCGACTCATTTCTGTCAAAAATCCATAAAATCCGCAGTCTACTGATTGCGTATACTTTTAATAATTATTTAACGTGTAACTATTAATAATAAACGTAACTATTTATGGAATTTCATTCTTTCTTGAATGATTTCAATAAAATAATTGTCTTTAATTTCACCGACTCATTTCTGTCAAAAATCCACAAAATCCGCAGTCCACTCATTGCGTATATATTTTTCAGGTTTGGGTGCCTTCGGGATAGGATTACTAACTTCCGGTATAGTGCTATCTACATTGACGCTATACTTCGCCGTGGACGCTTGCCACAATGTCTTCTACCAAAAGGAATCGAGGTTCTACAAAACCAGCAGCATCATGATCCTGTCGGTGTATCCTGTCGCGAGTGTCTGCTGTCTAACAGCGATAGGAATACCGAGGTATACCACGAGTTAACAATAAAACGAATTCTTATATCTAATAAAGCGAGATAACATCCGATGAGAGCGATTCGGGTCAATCCTCGGATATTGAAACTAAGACTTATCGATCCCTCGATCGATCTAGGTCGTTCACTTTTTTTGAGATCGCAGCAAATAATATCTCAAGGCTGTAAAACTTAGAATTTTCTTATACGCACACCGTCCATATAACGAATCATGGAAGTAAATGTTCGATCGATCGTTTCGCTTGCAATAAATTTTTTATGGTAATATTATTAACAAATATCGACGCGACGGTGTCGACGAGAACATTGTTGAGGACCAGAGGCAGGACACGTCGGCAAGGTGATAGTAATTGACGACGATACGAGATGACGGAACAAATTCTGCGGACTCGCGTCGTCGGTAAAACGAGATCTGCCTCCAGAGATTAATTTTGTAGAGCGAAGGTTCGCATGCAACAACCGGCGAACACAAAAAGTCGATAAGGCGTGTCCGGCCTGAACACGGGAGGTAACGAAGCGTTGGCAATGAAGTAAACCAGAAAATCCACTTAAGGGGCCCCGAGAAAAAGCGGAAACGCGATCGAATGACGCGCGGGCGCGCGCGGGGTCCGAGACAAAAGGGACGGGGCCCGTTGAGACAGTTTTTAACGACCTCGAAAACAGTCGAGGAAACCTGGGGGCCCGCTCGGCCCTTAATGATCTTGATTTCCCGAGATAGCGCCGGCCGGTCCTTGGCCCGTGTCACACCTGCACACCTCGACGTGGAAAATTCGATCGGTTCCGCTGATAGCTCGAAGGGCGGCGGCACGGTGACAGGAAAATTCCATGGCTGCAAGAACCCATTAAGATTGCGTACGTGTCCCTTGGTCGGGATCGAAATTTCCTGGACGCGCAACAAGAAGAAAAGTTTCACCCGGAGCAATTCCATATCGCAGCTTCCGTGCATACAAATGCACAGAGACGATGGCCAGGCTCTTTTCCGAACGGAGTCACGGAATGTTGATCGGCGAAGACGGATTACACGGTGATTCCGTAAGTAAATTCGCGCCGGGACCATTCTCTCTTCTGGCTCGATGACCCAAAAAATTCCCGGATGATTTTAATCTGCAGGAGTTGATTGCACGATGATTGCGCGCATGAGCCCGCTCGGCGACCATTTCGTGCCTCCCAGAATTGTAATCATCGGAAGTTGATTACACACCGACCAGTCCAAATTGCATAATGTCCGTTTTGTGTTCTCATCAGTTAAAAACGTCCCGGAACGTACGCGTCCGGGACTGTTCACCGCATATTAATGGTATCCATAAAGACGCGCACGCACGCACGGTTCCCCGTGCCATGATGACCCAAAGAAACCGGCAATTTTAGTCGTCGGTTAATTGTCCCGTGATTGTGTACGCGTGGTTGCACAGGTACACGGGGAATCTTTGTTTTCGGCGACTTTTGTTCATGTTACTCTTTGTACGATTTTTTTCAGGACCCAATTGCTGTCCGAGGCGGTCACTCAAATCTTTCTGATGACGTCGCTGTACCGGCTCTATCTGTTGCTGGTCTACATCGGCCGCAAAAGAGTGACCACGTCGCCGCCATTAAGACTGAGGGTCGGCCCCTGTTGCTGCTGGCCCTGCCTCCCCTTTCCGGAACTCGAAATGACCGATGCCAATTTGTCCTGGCTCGGGCTCCTAGTCCTGCAGCTCCCTATTATTCAGGTTATTTCTTCTTTTCCGCTGACTTCACTCTCTCTTTCGGGCCGTTCCCTCCGCTAACAATGCCGCTTTTCACTCATTAACTTCGAGAGAGAAACTCTGTATTCTTTCCCGAAATTTCTGCCTTAGGAAAACAAGGCACCACCATTCACCCGCAAAATCTTTTCTTTCGTGTTTATTTAACACGTTGCGCTCAGACCTTTCCTGCAATTTTAAATGTACTTTGACAGACAGCTCCTTGATCGGTAATAATGAGATTGCAGATCTTTATGCACTTACAAAGAAATCGGTTGGATGAAATGTAAAATAGTAAAAGATTAGAAAAATCTAAGAATGTGGTTATGATGTTTTCACTGTAAAAAAATCTATTAAGGGATGAAGTGAATTTTTATTTAGTCTAGTAATAATTTTACACTAAGAATATGAAGAACTTCTACATACAGGGTGTCGCAAAACCGTTGTACTTTCTTGAAAGGGATGATTCGAAAATGGTTGAAATTCTTTGCAGACGCTGATCTACTGCATATTCCTGTTCATGTCGATCGAGGAGCCCAGCCTGATGGTGGAATACGGCGTGTGGCTGCAGCCGTTCTGTGTGACTAGCATACTTCTCGGAATATATGGGCTGACCATTACCGTGAAGAGTCTGCAGGAAGTTGCTCCAGGTAAAAATCGTGTATGCTTAATTAAGAGGAAGGATCTGACTGCATAATCAGGTCCTGTTATCTGCGCCGCCGCCGCCGCCGCCGCTGTACGAAATTATTCAAAACACGCGACCGCAAAGCAATTTTCTGCGTTTCCTTTCGCCGTGCCGTGCCGTGCCGCGTCCACCCCGTTCCCCGTCGATCCTCTATTATCGATCCTCCGAACGCGATTGAAATGTTCGCGAGATTTATTGAACTCGGTCTTAAAAATCATTTCAATCGCTGGGAATGATCGATATTACTGTAACCGGTCGTGCGCGCTCCGTTTATTTATTGAAAATTCGCCAGCTTCGATGGGAAACGAAAGATTGGTTGGTAATCGCGGTCGGTGGGTACAGTTTATCCGCTTTGGTTTTCGGCGGTCGTTTACGCATCGGCGTAAACAGTAGATTTCCCGCGACGAGCGTACAAATTCGATTCCGGGGAACACGATTCCGAGGCGGGGAAAGTATAAGAACAGAGTACCGGGCAACCGAACGCCTAGCGATTAGCCCGGCGCGGCGGACCACACAAGTAACGCGGGACAGGAAGCAATTTCCATGGTCGTGGAAAGCCCCCATTGTCCCTCGCCCCCGTAGTGTTAATGGATATATACGCTGCCGCTGCTTCTCTGACCTGCGGTCATTTTCACAGAGGCCAAACTGCACCGCAGAGCCGCGGTGTCCCAGATGGTGCTGCTGTTCTCGAAGCTGCAGGCGTTCATTGTGAAGAGTTTGCCGCAAACGGGCCTGTTTCCATGCAATCCGCCAATTACGCCGCAGATCTACGCGAACGGTAATCCTCTTCTCCGTCTCTTTCGTGACTCGAACAAAAGAATAATAATAATAATAATGACGGGCGACGAGTCGCGACCATTCTTTTCAGTTCCCGACAGCCTTTTCGTATTTTAATAAGACCCATTGTCAACCGCTCGCGCGTAATACCCGGCCGTGATCCATCGATCAACTTGCGGTTAGCTCACGAGGATATATTCTTTTCAATTCGATTTCAAAACGATCTTGCTTTCCGCCACGAACGCTGAAATTCCTTTTCGCTCACAAAAACATTCGCTGTAGCTACACGTTGGTTCCATTGAGACTTTTTACATACAAAAGAGAACATTTGACCTTGAAGTTCAAGGTCAAGGACAATTTTTGTCCTAAGACGTGGAACGCGCCAAACAATTTGTACACCCATTCGATGAAATCGGAGCCTCTTGAAATTTCTGAACCTTCTAATTTCGACCGGTTGACCCCGCCGTACGTTCAGCTTCTAATTTGAAATTCCGTGCACTCGAAAACCGAATGCAGCGCGAGAAACATCGGTGCTCGCCCCGTAACATTTCCATACGAGCCGAGATAAAGAGCGAACAAGAACTGTTACTTTCTCCCGAACGATTTCAGTAACCTACAATGCCCTGATGCTAATCGAGATGCTGTTGCTCTGCTACGTCGCGAGGTACGTTTATTACGTGGACCTGGAAAGGGAGGAGAACACACTGGCCGAGGCGACAGATCGGCCCAGAGACAAGACTGCGGAACAACCGAGCGCAACGAATAACAACGAGGCCGGCAAGCAACCGTCGCCGTTCGCTTCTAAACTCGCCGTTGCGCCGAGTGGACAATCAATGACCGCTCGGTACAACGAGAATCAGATTTAAGGCGCTTTTACTCTCGCCGAGAGATCGACGAGTATCGATCTTGAAGGATCGAGCCGATTCCAAAGGACCGTGCTGAAAATAAGCGAATTTTCACAATCGAACATTTATTTTACGCTTGTTCGCCGATCGATGGCTTACGTAGGGAGCTACCTTATCGACAATCGCTTTGTTTATATTTGCTTTACGTACATCTTGTTCGTGGGACTGGAAATGGTGGACAGCGAGTGATGGATGGGAAAAGATTATTTGTAAAGATTCTGGTGAATCGGTGTATAGTTGATCTGAAGAGTAATAATTAGACAACGGATTTTATGCATTTATGACAAAAATGAGTAGGTGTAATTGAAAATAGTAAAAGTATAAAAAAATTTAAATATACTGTTATATTATTTTCAACGTATTAAGAGACAAGATATTGAGAAAAAAAAACAATTTCTATTTCACACCGATTTGTTGCAATTTATGTAGGCAATTTTTATTTTGCATAAAGATCCGCTGTCTAGTAATTCACCTATTTTTCAAGCCAGCCCTTCACTTGAGAGATACGATTTATTCATATGTACATATTTTACGTGTCGAAGAACATTTGGTAGAGCGAACGCAGTTGCATCCGTGGTTTTACTATCTCCCGACAGCTTGTAACTTGTAAGGACTGATTAGGGAATCGTGGGGAATTTTGTTAGTAAACGCATTCCGGTACGTTATCTACACGGTTACGCATTATTTTAGAAATGATTAATAAAATTAAGTTACTTTTATCGTACTCGGATGTGTCGACTGTATGGTTTTTACAGCTACGTCGACGAATTAATGTAATTAATGAAGACCGTGTGTATGGATGGTGCTTATAGAGTGTGATATGGTTCCAGTTACTTTGACATAACGCGCACGTGTCTGTCTTTCTTTTTAAATATTGTTATACCGTGTAAAAAGTGTCGCATTATCTTCCTGAATATTATTAGTAGACAGCGGATCTTTATGCAATTATAACAAAAATGAGTAGGTGTAAATTAAAACAGTGAAAACATTAGAGGAATTAAAAAATTCTGTTATATTATTTTCAATCTATTACACATATTAACAAAGAAAATAAATTTCTATTTCACTTCAGTTTGTTGTAATTCAGGTAGAAAATTTTTATTTTGCATAAAGATCCGCTGTGTAATTATTAGTCTCTCTAGTTGTAGTGTATCGTGGACGTAGGTGAGATCGATAAAAAATGTTGTTAATCAACGTTTAATGCAAACATTTCTTTCTGTATTAGAACTTCCAAAATGTCATGAATGCATGAAAATCCATTATCAATGATATTAGGGAATCACGATCCTCTAACATCATGCCATCTGCTCCGAAGGCTGTTAGATTGAATTACAATAATAGGATCAACGTTTTTCGTTTACCGGGGTCTCGGAAAGCGACTCAAAGGAGAGACAGCACGCCTCTATCTAATTTGCGGCGACAAAATAGCCGAAAGTTCGATCAGCGTCTCCAGCCCACTTTCCTCGATCGCCCCGAGCGACTCGGCCGAAGTCCACAGAAACCGTGGCCCGTTTTTTCTTGGCCGTCGATGAAAAGGTGAAGTCATGCACCTCGGGCTTACGGCTCATGCTCGTGGGCCGACGACTACGGAGCCGGGGATCTGCGTCAAAGAATTCATTCGGCCGGCAAACGGGCTTTTTAA
Organism: Lasioglossum leucozonium; assembly: GCA_028454225.1. Classification (NCBI taxonomy): domain Eukaryota; kingdom Metazoa; phylum Arthropoda; class Insecta; order Hymenoptera; family Halictidae; genus Lasioglossum; species Lasioglossum leucozonium. The sequence continues at coordinate 13,589,539 of CM052221.1, read as the reverse complement.
GCACGGCCGTCGCTTTAATGTTGATTTTTTGACTTAACGCGACCGTGTCCGCTCCGCTACCGTTCTACGTTGCATCCTTGCATGGAATTCCGTCCAGCTGCACGTGTGTCAACATCCCTTACCGGTTAATACGCAATGCACACAATAAATTATTTATAAACAGGACCTCGGGATTTCGTATCGAGCCGGTTCGCCGGGATTCTGCCTACCAGAAGTCCTGTCGTATGAATAGTTCGATCGCTCGGGCATTTCAGAAGAAATGGAAAATCTCCAATTTATCCACAGAGTTTGTAAAAAAGACTTCAAACAATTAGTATACTTAGCAGATTATAGTCGACTTGATATCGTAAACAAGACACGAGGTTAACTATACAGGCTGTAAGAAATTACATTAACTTTGATCTTGAATTTCAAGATCAAAAGGTCAGCAATTTCTTTTTCATTGCATCGTATTCTACTCGTCACAAAAGAGTTCAAACAGTTAGTGTATCTAGCAGATTCTAGTTGACTTGACATTGCAAGTAAGACACGAGGTTAACTGTACAGAATGTGAGAAATTACATTAACTTTGATCTTGAATTTCAAGATCAAAAGGTCAGCAATTTCTTTTTCATTGCATCGTATTCTACTCGTCACAAAAGAGTTAAAACAGTTAGTGTATCTAGCAGATTCTAGTTGACTTGACATTGCAAGTAAGACACGAGGTTAACTGTACAGGATGTGAGAAATTACGTTAACATTGATCTTGAATTTCCAGGTGAAAAGGTCAACAATTTCTTTTTTACTGTATACAAGCAATTTTTTATTACAAGATGAAACTTGGCGGGAAGAATCGTGTCGGACTGTTTGAGCTTCATCGGCGAGGATATTTGCTGTCGACGTCCTCGATATCAGGAGTGTCGGGCATATTCGAAGACAGTCGAATCATTGCGACGCTGCAGGTCCGCCACGGCCGCCCCCGAGTTCCATCAGGGTCGAACAAAAAGTCATCGGTCCGTCTAACCCATTATTTTAAGGTGATTACGCGCTGACGATAATTATACGTCGGATGAGAGGCTCCTCTAGTTGCAACGTAAGGACACGGTTTTTTCCGAGAGATCCGCCTCGAGAGCGTGGCATCGTATCAACGGGAGAGGCACTTCTTCGTTCCTCTCGAAGAGAGAGAGCTCGAGGGTCCCCATCACAGCCCCTATTCCGCGTCTCGTGAGAGGCTGCAAGTCATTTGGTTGAGCACCCACTGTGATTTGTCAGGCCCCAGGAGGATGCGATAATGCGCCCTGACGGCTGCTGAATCCACGGAACTGGCGACGTATGGTTGTCTTCATCGCTACGGTGACAGCTACCGCTGCTGCGTCCCGGAGACTTCGATGCTTGGTCCGCTCGACTGCGGTAGGCCTTCGCGACCAACTTATTCTTAGTTAGCGCAATCTACAGTAGATCTTTCTTATGCTGGCACCCAAATAAACAAGTAATCGCATTTAACACTTTAATTTAATAATTATTAACGCTTTAATTTAATCTAATATTTCATTTTCGAAAGTTTAAAGACGCGCTCGTAGAGACTGGCGATATTTAATAATTATTGACAGTTCAATTTAATTTAATACTTCATTTTCGGAAGTTTGAGGACGTTCTCGTTAGAAACTGGCGATTGTAAAATTAATTGAAAAAAGGGAAAGAGAGTTAATTATTCGGGAGGCCCACCGGACCGAGGGTCGGCTGTACCGAAACATCTCGAGTTTTCGACTCAAAATAAAACGGCGTCGCGGAGGGCGGGGGTGGTGAAACAAACCCTGTAACTCGAAGACGTCTCTGGCCTGGTCTGGTCTGGCCGAAGAGGGTCGATGTCTGGAAGAATTATCACCGGTCGAGGATCAGGAAGTGTCCTCTTACGTCGGCCCGTCGCGTTGGCACGCCGATTTTTCTCGTTCCACGATCCCGGGCGACGATCGATTGTCACCAGGGTGTTTTTCGACCGACGAACGGAGGCCCCGTATTAATATTCGAATAACGTGTCCGGGCATATTAAGTGTCTTTGCCTCGGCTGGCTCCGCCACCGGTCGGAAGATGAACGTCCCCGAGATAAGGAATTTCCACGAAGAGAACATCTTCAGCTTTATTATTCGTCGGCCGTGTGTGTCCTCCCTAGGACGCCGCCGCCCCAGCCTATCCTCCTTGCATCCATTATTACGGGACGTGCAGAGTTTCGTGATGCACCAGAAGCATAAAGTAAGTAAAACCAGTCCGCGCGTTCTCTCGTCCGGTAAATCGTAACCGGCGCGAAACCACTCGGCATTCATGAGTGTTCGAACGAGAACCGTTCCCGGACAGATAACACGATAGAAGAGCGCGACGTTCCCGGAAAGACGACTTGTTCTTGCCACCCGGCGCCCTGCTAAGCTCGCAATCCTCTTACCAGCTTCCCGAACTTCTGGACACGTGTTCGAACAGTCTGAAGTGGCTTTTCCTGCAGCTCTTCATTTCATTACACGAGTACGTCACCATCGCGGTATCTAGGGACTAACTTCGTCCGTGTTTCGACGTGTCTTCAGGTTTGCTCGATATGTACCCTAATTTAAAGAAAAGTAATTTTTTTACAAATTACATTAAATTGCAATGAAATTGAAAATTCTTTCTTTTTTTAATATGTTTAGTAGGTTGAAAATAGGATAACAATATTCTTGACTTCCTCTAATGTCAATATTTTAAATCACACCTACTCACTTCTGTCATAAATGCATAAAATCTATTTTTCTGCACAACGATGCGCACAAATTCCGGGGGACGGAAGTTAAATAAATATTTATTTAAATAGGATTACTTATTTTGCATTCCCGACGATATTTTTCAGCGGCCGGGGTCTCGAATCAGAGCTTGAAGCTTGCTCACAATTGTCAACAGGAAAGACAGGCATTTGAAATTTTTACAACAAACAATTTACATAAATGCTCCACTAAACGAACCGTTCTACCGAAACGCCCGACAGCATCGGTCGACCGTCTCCTTAATTACCGGCAACGTCGCGTAAAAAAAATAAAAAGACCTCGATTAAGCCTGGTTTCCCGCGTGACAGGCTCGTCCCCGAGGCGAGGTAATGGCATAATAAAATAACAGACGCTCGACCAACCACGAAAACCCCTTTTCGGGAAGAAAGCGGCAGCGTAACGAGCACGAAGGGTGCCCGGCGTCGTGTGTGCGTGCGTGCGACTCCAGGGGATTTCGTTCACCCCTTAAACCGATCTCGACACGAGGGTCGAAGGAAACTGTTAAATTCTATTACGCGTTTGAAGTTCGATCGCGATCCTCCGAAGGAAAAGGGACGAAAGTGGGATCGAGGAAGACAAAAGTGCAGGGATGGGAAGGAGGGTCGAGGAAGAGAGACGGTTCTTTGGGGCCCAATGGACCAGGTCGCAGGTAGACAGCGGACCCTCGAATTGCTCGAAAAAAATGAGGGGGCACGCGGTATACTTCTGGCCGTCGTGTAACGTTCCCTTCGCTTTCAGATAACCGTTTACGGTGTCCTCTCCTCGGTCTATGGTCTCCGACAGTCGAAAAAAAAGAAGGATGGACCCGTGGATGGAAATCGCGATTGCCCTAACGATTCCGTCCGTCCGTCCGCAAAATAGCCACCGGTTCGCAGCGTGCAGCCGAATACCGACTTTTGGCAAAATCGCGGTACCTTTCGTCGAGAACGACTAATATTTGAATAGAATCTCGTCGACGCGTCACTTCAAATATTTTCTCCTACGCTCGGCCGTGTCGTCTTTAGACAAATAAGTTGCTCGATTATCTAGAAAATCGTTCCACCACTTTGAAAACGGTGCGGCCAAGGTAATCCGAAAGGAAGTTAGCGGAGCATGGACGGCAGGGGGGAGGGAAACCGGTGGGGCTTCGGTTTGTTCACGACGATGGCCCGCGACACTCCAGATAACGTTAATCCTGATTAAGCGACCGGCCGCACCACGAGGACGAGCCCGGGATTGATTTAAGTCCGGCCTGAAATCGTCGGAAAGTCGCGAACACGTTTCGGGGATCAGTTCGCGGGGAACGTTTATAATCTTAATTGAATCGGACGCGTGTGTAAGCTCCTTTTACGGTTAAGGGACGTCCGTTGACGCCTATGGTGTCCCAGTTAGACAGAGGCAGCGCTAAAAGAAGCTACAAACGTAATACTCTAGAGGTTAATTCTTGCAATGATTTTTCCTGTCCTCTTGCCAGTCGAACAGAGTCGCCAGATTAAGATTTGTGTCTCCACTGTAGCTTCCCCTTCTACGACGCTATACCCCACGCTACCGACGCGTTTTATCTCTGTAACGCATGTGTACGGCTCATAAACAATATTATTTACAAGTAGCTGATACGTTAAGATTTTAGTCTTGACGATAGGATTAAAGAGCAACTATTAAATAATAATTCGTATTATTATATATAATTATGATTTATAATAAAAAAATGTATCAATAAAAATAAAATGAACGAGCAGAGTACGAAACTGTGAAACCATGCGAAGAGTATCGTGGTAGTGTTGTGAATGTATTAAAACGATTGATCGACCATCATTTTACAGCTGATATGGTAAATTTTTTGTAAAACTCGGCAGTCTGTTAATATCACGATGCAGTCCAGGTGGTTCGGGCATCGTCGTTAAACAGTTGGCACCGAGGAGTAACTTAGGAATCGCGGCGTCGTTATTCCCAGATTGTTGATTGGTAATCTTCCCGGTGGGGCTAATTAAGGCGGCGGATCCGCCGTCTAAATTGTTTTCTATGTCGGGCCTCCCCTTTGCCCCTCGACTAGATAGCCTTGGGGATCCTTTTTACCGGAGCGTGCTGGTGAGACTGGGTGAAAAGAAAAGAATAAAGAAAAAATAATTTAAAAAAAGGACGCGACAAGATATTTCGCGACCTAATGAGCCGGTTCAGCGACTCTTAACATAATTATCTTTATGATTTATAATAAACGTTCACTCGTTAGGCCGGGATTTTTTCGTCGCTGTGGCCCCGGCTCCGAGGAATTTTACGATTCGCTCGAGACTCGCGCGGAATAACAAGGGTGTATCACTAGAACGCTGACTAATTAATTATCGTCTTTCTGCAGTCTCGTCGCGCGACGGAAATAATTGCTTGCGAGTACCCTATAAAACTCTCAAGAGAGAGGGAGAGAGAGAGAGAGTAATAAATTATTTAAATGGACATTAGGATCAACAATTAAAAACTCATCCTCGGAAAAATTGGGAACCCATCTCTATTTTTTCAGAAAATATCCACGGGCAAGTTATCGTTAATTAAACTTGCGAGAAAGAAAACAGCCCTGCGTCCCTTTGTTTTATTACGATTCTAATTCGTTGGGTACATAAAGGGCGCGCAAGTTCTCGGGCGAAAATCCTGAGGTTAGCGTGGCAGGTCCAATTTACAGCAGCAACAATACAGCATTGTTTGCAGATGGAGGCAGGCCGGGATTCCAAAAATCATTACAAAAGAACGCCGTTTGTTTTCTTTCCTGCGTCCAGGCGGCTCCGACACCGGCCGGCTCCTAAAACTCCCATAAACACGTGCAATAAAAAGATATATTGCCTCGAGGAGGAAAAAAGCGGACGCTCAGCTTCACGGTGTTACCGAGAAGAACGCTGAAATCCGACGTATTCCTCCGTGATCGCTTTAATAGGCTCATGATTGGCGGCGTCGGGACGCCAGGAAAAAAAATTGTCGCAAGCCTGCACTTCGTCGGCTCTCGAGACGCGCTCGATCTCGAGATGGGTCGATCAATTTCCCTATCGCGTCCTCCTCCTCAGCTGTTGGGAAAACGCTAACGGCGGCCTCCTGCGGACCCACGAGCCGAGCGCGTGGCCATCTGTCCCGCGAGCCGAGAAATCGGAAAACGGTTTTCAAGATCACCGACATATGGCACGCGGGCCCGAGTTTATCTCGAGGAAAAAATACGCCTCCGAGGCGCGGCCCGAACTGCTCGAAATGTTGCGGAGGTGGAGACCCCCCCCCCCCCCCCCCCCCCGCTGCAGCGATGGACTCGACCGACTTCGGAAACAGAATCGCCGAATTGAGACTTGTCTCTCCACTCTGCGCTTCCGCCACGGCTCGGTCGCGTCACGCGCGTGTCACAATGTCACGTGACTGGCAGAGAGGTGCAAACTTTCAGTACAAGACTACTGCAAAAAGAGCAGGCATAACGAAATTATATAATTATATAGAATTATTAGACTCTGGATTGTATGACAAAAATGAGTAAGCGCAACTTAAAACTGTTAAAAGACTTTACGAGTATCAATATGCTAGTTTTACTACATTCAAATTATTAGTGTCAAATATAAATTTATATTTTCCACTAATATTATATATAAATATTATATATTGTATATCCTGTGTATTGCAATTAATGCACAAATTTTTTATTTTGCATAAAGCGTCATAAGTTTACTGATTCGTAAAGAAGTCATAAAGTTTACTAATAATCATAATAACAAAATTTTCAGACATCCTATTAGCGCAGGCAGCTGGTTAACGAACCGTCCAAATCCAAGATTGTCGAAAATATCTTCTAGCATAGTATACGGAAACAGCTTGGAACAGGAGGTATACCTGAAGCCGATCCATCATTCTCACAATAGTTATGACGCTGAACTAGCCTAATCGATCATACGAAGTCAGGAGTTCGAAGGGCAAGCTCCGCTCCAAATTTCCCAATTGTCAGGTACAGGTATAGGGTTCGTACGGACTCGCTGTATGGTGTGAGAGCGACCGCCATCGGAGGACCGGTTTGCTCCGATTTCGATGCGCGGCAGGACACACGGATAATGGTATCAGATCACGTCAACTATTAATTACAGGCCACGTATGAAACGTGTGTCCGATCCGCGGGACGAAACAAGAGAAAAGTCCGATCGTTCCGTTTCCATCGTTCATTCGAACGTGCTAACGAGGTTGCGCCAAGCATTCAATTTACTTATCTCGGAGTCTTTAGTTCGAGATATCGCCTAATGAGCGGGGCCTTGTTCCGGACGGAACAATAATTAATCGACACGCAAAAGCATTTAAGGGGCTGGAACTGTATCGGGCAGTCGAAATATCGATACGGGGAATATTCGCCCATTAAATAAATAATAAAACAATCATTCAACGATAATCACAGTTCTCGACATTCTCTGCTCGACACGGGACCAATTTCGTTCACACAATATTGTTGAAATTCTTCGCTATAACATAGGTTCACACGTGGGACGTATTATAACGGAGATCATTTTATCGACGACGAGCTGCACTTAGGCCATTACTGCGCCTCTATTAAAAGCTCTTTTCGACGAAAAAAAATACTGTCGGTTACATTAATGGTGTGATAAAATGGGCCCGAAGTCTCAAAAGGATTGCTCCAACCTACCGGTTACAACAAATTTCTAAATATTCAACTAACTTAAGAGCGAAACTGACGCGAGTTGCTCTCGACAGTATTTCAAGTGACTGTAGAGCGGCGAGGGATTCCTAGCTAATGCTTTAAATTTCGTGGTTGCACTGGAGTTTGACGAAAACCAGGAGGCCAGACTCCGGGAAGCCGGACCGGGTTTCTAGGACTGCGGAGATTGAAGAGTCGACGATCTATCATCTGGACAAGAAGCGTCGGTGTAGGTCAAAGTGGCCCGTGAATTTTCGCCATTCGGGCCCGGTTCTCTCGGCGTTCGGCCGGCTATTCTACCATGCGACCATATGGTTGCCGACGGCGGGGCCCCATTATTTCCTACAGGATCCGAGTGCCGGCACCGGAGCACACGGGAGGGGAAGAGAAGTTAGCCGAGCCCACCACGAAATTGCCCGAAAATTGGCCGCCGCTCTCGACCCGCCTCATTTTTTCCCGGATAATTTCATAATTTTAATTTGAATTTCAATGCAATGCTCGCGCCTTGCCAATCACCGTGGAACAACGTCTCTCCGTGACTCTCCCGGCTCTGTTCTCCTTCGAATTAACCCTTCAAGTCCCGAGACACCGCGCGATACTTTTTCCCCTGTCACCGATGCGACGTCCTCGTAAAAATTCAGTAAGAAGATGAGCCACCCTTGAAAAATACTTAATATCGATTCATCGAGATACCTCGCAACAGATCCGCTCGAATCTTTCGCTCTTAGATATTCTATTATCCGCGAGATAAGACACGGGCCGAATAAGAAGGAAGAAAGGCAAGGAATCTCGATTGAATCTCGATCGTTGCAGCTGTCTCCCATCCGCTGTTCTATTTAACTGTATTCCCGTCCTGTTCCCCCGTTCGACTTTCGTTCCTTGTCTATATAAAATATGCTAAACGCCCGCGGAGCCGTGGCGCCCCCACGGAGCCCTCCGCCAACGCTGTTATTTACGAATTATGAATGTTGTAACACAGAGCATAATGATCGCGACGAGACCCGGGCCAATTTTCGCCGCTTATAAGCACCGTATCCTTAATGCGGCTTGGACCGCCACGCCGCGCCGCGTCTGTGGCCCTCCGTCCAGGCTTGCCCTAGGAATTCTTAGGATCGATAGTCCTTTCTCGCTGGCAAACGAGTTCCTTATGATGTTCGTGATGGACGACCGCGGTTTAAATTAATTCCGTGCGAGCCGGGATCGATTTCGGCAATGCTCGAATCGAGATCCGAAGCTCTGTTATGCCCCTAATGTTTTCGACCTCATCGTTCTCGGGATCAATTTTATACATCTGTAATAACATGGTAATCGCCGGACCGGATTTTATTTCTTTGCAGCGTGGAAGAATGTCTGGGACCGTGCCGGAAAGACTGACGGGGCTTGGCTCCGACATTTTCTCATGATAGTCAAAAGATCATTTCCGAAATAATCAAATAGAACATGCAATTAAAACTTCATGATAGTAATAATAGTAATTGGACAGCGGATTTTAAGCATTTATGAGAAAAATGTTAAACAGTAAAAATGTTGCTGTATTGTTTTCATCGAATCTATTAAGAAAGAAAATAATTTTCTAGTACATTCCAGTTTCTTGCAATTCAGGTAGACATTCTTTGTAAAATTCGATAAAATTTTTTTGTCTATTCTGAAGTTCAAACACGAAGAATTTATAAATACTGTTATATTATCTTCAACCTATTGAACGTATTAAGGAAGAAAATAAATTTCTATTTCGCTCCAGTTTGTTGAAAATCGGGTAAAAGATTTTCATTTTGCATAAGTATCCGCTGCCTAGTAATAATGTTAACTACAAATAGTAATTTCATCAAGTGTCTCTGAAATAAATTGCATTTCCACAAGTAGAAGAACCATAGCACAGTAAGAACATCAAAGGGTATAAAAATATTGTTACATTGTTGTCGACCCATTAACACTTTGACTGCCAAACTAGAAACCTAAAAAATTCCATCAAATCAATGTAGGTTATTTAATGAAATAAAAATTGAAAAAAATTATATGTATGACATGGAGTAGTCCTCCAACTTTCTGGCATTTTACAGATCCTAATAAAATTTGGTAGGATTAATATATTAGCGTAAAAATTCATTTTAAAACTTGGACAAATAGTTCCGTCACCCACATATGGGTGGCATGGCAGTCAACGTGTTAAACTGATTAATAATCGATGTACACGTCCGTAATTCCGCCGCACGGTCTCTGTACGGTCTCCGCACTGTGGCCGCGCGTTTATAAAAACTATTGTGCTCGAGTTCGTGGCAGTTAGGGCAGAAAATGATTGTTTCGGCGGATTCGGGTGAAATAATAAGAGAGAGAGAGTGTGATGAAGAAGAATAAAACGCGTGCAAAATCGAAGGGAACCCTAATATCAGAAAGTCATCAAGTAGCGGCGACGTTCGTAGAACAGCCGGTGATGATAGCCGGTGGCTCGATTTTCGCTATTCGAGCGATTTGCTCGCGCGTCCGCAGCGCCGCCGCGTCGTTTCACGAGATTGTCCAACTGGGTCATTATAATTTAAACGTGGTCATCAGGCCAGCTGCTTTCCGGGGCCCGAATTTCTCGAGTATCGTCCCGGGCAACCCGTTGATTACGGAAAAAAAATCGGTGACCATCGCTTAATACGGCGACCCGTCTCGGGGCAATCAGGGGCCCCCGTGATCCGGCCGGGGCTTTTTGCAGCTTTCGCGTGCTTTTTACGAGCTGCCTTAGCGAAACACTCCTTTCGGCGGCAATTACCGGGCCAGAACCGAACGAACACACGCTTGCGGTTGTTCCGCGCGGCGACGCCGGGTCCAAACGACCGGGGCCCGGGCCCTGGGCCCCATTGAGAGCCGAACGAGCCGAACACGCGTGGAACCATGTGCATGCGAGATTATCGGACGATATTCTTTCTCCGTGGGCCATTGTGTCCGGCAAAAAGTGACCGCGGCTGCGGGTGCGCGAGCTGCGCACCGGCTACGTGTCGCAAAAAAAGAATTAATACCGAAGGAACAGGGGCTGGCCTGCTGGTTTTCGTAACATTCGCGTTCTGAAAACGCGTTCTCCCCTCTCCCTTCTACCGCCCTCATTCTCTTTTTCCGCGGCGCTTTGTTTTTTGGTGCTCGTCCCCGGTGAGAATATTAGATTTTGGATCACGTATGAAATATTCTTTTTGCGACTCCGCTTATGTCCCTGGCTTTGAAGAATCCCTCGGAAACGTTCTCGGGTTTTGCGCGAATGTCGCATTAGTCTGTAAACGAGTCCACTCGACGAATCTAGTTAGACTGTGGAACCTCCATTATCCGATGTGAACAACGAAACATCAGCATTCGTACGGTTGTTTTCAACCCGAGCGTTCATGTTGCGATTTTCTTCGACCATCATTGTCGACCATCATTGTCGACCAAGATTACAAATTGTTGCTAGCCAAATGCTTAAGTGACGATTTTACATATAAAAAAAAATGAATTATGCATTTTAATTTCATCATTAATTTATGCAATGATAAAGTCATCTCAAGGATGAAGCTATTCATATAAAAATTTGCTTTTTCGGTGAAATACGAAATAAATCATACCAATCTCTTATCATTGCATAAATTTTTGTAATGTTACTCAAATAAGGAGAATCTTGTCTTCCACCTCTCCATTGTAAAAATTGTCCTTCTAACAAACAGCACTGTGTTAAAAATATACAGGGTGAATTCGATAAAGCAGGACATCTAAATATCTCCGTTACTTTTCGTTGTACAAAAAAACTTCGTAGGACAAAGTTACACTGTTTGAAGGGCCACATATAACGGTGTAAGGGAAACAAAATTTTAAGGTCATTTTTATGAGATTTCAAGGTTATCGATGTTTTTAATTCATGCATGCAACACAATATGACCTTCAAATGACCTTCAACCCAGAAAAATGATATAAATAAAATTCAACGTGTAAGATTCATTTGATGTATTTCTGTTACGCCAAATGTTCAAAAATACATCCCTTGAGCTGCTATACATTCAAATGTATCGCAATACACAACATAATAACAGATTCGATGTTGACAGGAGGTCAATTATGATATACCTTCACCTATACGTTCGTACAGAATCGTGTTTATCCACTACTAATTACTCAGAAGACCTTCTTGCTATCAGATTTCCACAGTTTCTAAGATTTCTCGATCAGTTTATCGATGAACGTTTCACAATGCGTTACTCGGAGGAAGATAAGATTGATATGATTTTCATTTATGGAGAAAGTCGACAGTGTTTAAGAGAAGCCGTGCAGTTGTACAAGGATCGATTTCCTAATCGTAATTGTCCATCAGTTTCCGTTGACTCCAATTTGATAAATATATTCCGTGTAACTGGTAGTGTCGAAAATAAAAAACGTACAAAGGGAATATTTTTGAACATTTGGCGTAACAGAAATACATCAAATGAATCTTACACGTTGAATTTTATTTATACCATTTTTCTGGGTTGAAGATCATATTGTGTTACATGCATGAATTCGTTATTTTGTCAGCTACAACATTACGTTAACGAAAATATATCATTCCATTTAAAAAAACATCGATAACCTCGAAATCTCATAAAAATGACCTTGAAATTTTTTCCCGTACACTGTTATATGTGGCCCTTCAAGCAGTGTAACTTTGTCCTACGAAGTTTTTTTGTACAACGAAAAGTAACGTAGATATTTAGGTGTCTTGCTTTATCGAATTCACCCTGTATATTCCCGAAAATTCATTTTCTTACCTCCCATCGACAGGCAACTTTCCAACGCCTCAAGATTTCTAGAATGCTAATCGAAGGAAGCACAGCAGGAAGCGAATAAGGGCGGTTTCCGGTTGCGGTGCGCCAGAAGGGTCCTAGTCCTCGGACAAAGGAGTTTCGCCCAGGCCGAGCCTGCAAAAAGTAGCGGTGGGACCGCAGTTTTCACCGCGAACCGAAAGTCAGCCGCAGTAAATTAGGTAATTGCTACCGTCCCGTCGACGAAGGAAGACCCGTCGTGAACACGAGGTCGCAAGGACCTTCCCGGGACTACGCGTCGATCCCACTCATCCTTTCGAGAGCAGGGAAAGCTTCTTGATTTACAAGCAGCGAAAACTGATGGTGAAGTCACCGCAAGCCCGAAATCAGGCCCGAAAATTCCTATTCCGGAGTGGCGTCGTAAAACCGTGCGGAGACGTCTGCTTTCGCGTGATTTACGACGGTCGCGGGGACGGGAAAAAAATCTGTGACCCCTTAATTGCTCGGACAGAGCACGCGACTTTTCAGCCGTGGTCCCTCGGAGGCGTCGTCAATTTGACGACCGGGGGAGCGGAGAATTGATACGTTCTCGCTTGTCGGTTGATTTTTCCATTGATAAAGAACCATTACGGTCCCAGAAAGGGTGCGCCTTCGAACAACGGACGCGTTCACGGTGAAACGTCCTTTACGACCGAGTGCTGTAATAAAATAGGAGCACTGCTCTCGGTCGACGACTTATGAAAATGCCGCCTTTGTGGGGACCTGGGTAATCTCGATTAGGTGGGATATTATTTTTCGAGCGATTCTTTGATCGATGTCCCTGTTTCCACGATCGATAATTTTGAAACAGCCTGTACAATCTCCCATTCTCATCAGGTTGTCTAAATGCTCATTTAGAACTGTGACTGGCCAACCAATAATTTCCAGTGTCCCCATCGCAGTATAAGGGGAAGACGAAGACTTTAGGTGAGGCAATATTTGATTACGCGATGGTAGCAGCGGGGAAGCAGCGAAGGATTGTCTACGAACTACGAAAGGTTCGTGGACACGGAGCCATAAAGCCAGGCGAGGCTGTGCGAGAGAATGCACCGGCAGTGGTCGGCTGTTATAAATTTCAGTTTCGAGAATTTGTCAGGGTAACATATTGGTGGATACCTAGCCCCTGGAGAGGTAAGATAGAAGGCTAAGTGCTCAATAGCGATTTGGGGATCCTCTGGTTACCACCTGTCCTCTCGGGGGACTCGTTTGAAGGAATCTCTTTCTCCGGCATCCTCCGCCTCCTCCGCCTCCTCCTCCTCTTAGTCTGCCTCGCAGGCCCCGCCACGGGGAAAGCTGGACTAATGCTGGTCCGGTGACAATGAAAATTTGTCGCTAGCGCATTTGACGCGAAAACTGGCTTTGAAAGCTTCCAGACACCCGCCGCTGCCTGTTACCCGTGCAAGCGACACAGCCAGCCAGCCGAAATTTTCTGCTTTGTCGCTCCCGTTCACCGACCGAACCGATTTTCAGGGGCTCGTAAAAAAACCCAGGGGGAGACGCGAAAAGGTGCTGCGCGAGGTGTCCTTTCATGATAATTCCCGGCAATTTCGCGGTACGATTGAAATTGGCTGACGCCTGTCGATCCTGATCCCTCGTGAAATGGAAGCCTCCGCAATTGGTTCGGCGTTTCTCGATCGTCGCACGGTCGACATAATTAATCGTTGATATCCCTGGGAATATTAATGTGTTTGTATAAAATTAATTATGAATCAAGAATCCATTAATACTAATTTTTTAGTGCGGAGCTATATTTCTCGAATACGGTCAATTACTTCTGAATTATGCTATACAAACCTCATATGGTTTGAAGCAATAAATAAATAATAATAATAGACTTCTGAATGTTAACATACAATTTTCTTTAAACTCATGACAGACTAAAAAAATTTATTGAACTTGCGCGTGATGAGTGGACAGCGTTTATGCAAAATAAAAAATGTCTACCTGAATTGCAACAAACTGAAATAAATAAATTGATTTTTTTCCTTAATATATTTAATAGACTGAAAATAATATATTTTTACTCTTTCAAATAATGTTAAAAACAATACATGAAATGGTAATTCGGTTTTTGTACTTAGCACTCTGAACTGAGACGATTACAGACAAGAATAGCGGCTTCGATGTTTACAATCTATACAGTACGGGAGATAATGGGATGCACGAAACTGGTTTTCGATATTTTCGCATGCGATGTTTTCCATAATTACCTTGGAATTGTATAGGTCCTCGGGAGAGAGAGATGAGTGCGCAGGATGGCGTCCTGGAATAATATTTATGAAAAATAGTCCCTCGGACACACGCGGGGATTAAGCCGAAGCAAGCCGAGCGAAACGAAGCGTAATATTTTTCCAGGACAGATAAGCTCCCCGGGTTCAACTTCGCGCGGCCCGCCCCAGACGTTTGACAATCCGATCAGCAAACTCCTTTTGTTATGCACCGAGACCTTTATCCTACGCGAACCTCGTTCGCACCTCGGAGATCCACAGCAAACTTTGAGTAACCCGAAGACTCGAGAACGTTTGAGGATCGACAGCCATGGGGGCTGCGAACGGCCGAACAGGAGATCGAATACTAAACAAACGTTCACTGAATTCGTAATTAAATGGCGCGAGGTACAGTATGGAACTTTCGATTATCCGAATCAGCCAATGAGGGATCTCGAGAAATCCTCGATGGTTGAAAAAAATTTGAAAGATTAATAGGTAAGTAAGTTTTAATAAAATATTAAAGATTACTTCAATAACTTTGATGGTCAACTTCATTTTTAGAAATGGCACTACACATTTTTTAGTACATCATTGGTAAGCCAAGTTCCACTGCCTAGTATACTGTGACCTTGACATGACCTTGAGGCAAACTGGAGTTATTGATATTTTTTCAGAGAGAAAAGAGAGGGAAAATGAGAAACGTGCGAGGATTAAAGAAAAATGGACGCCTGCTACGTAAGATTGCGACCGAACCCACAAAGTTCCATCGAGAAATGGTTCCTCGGGAGTCGGAGGTTGAACAACTATTATTCACTATTCCTTTTTCGATCCGTTGTTCGGGAAAGGCGTCTTTTTCGGAAACCCGACGACAAGCGTCCGCGGATAAGATCTACAGGCTGGATATCGCGGTGTTTCACGAACGCCGATTCCGAGGTGCGGTCGCGGGAGAGGACGAAACGTCTTCGCCGGTCCTGTTCGTCCGTGACGAACGCAATCTGACGGAAAATCGAAACTCGCGTAATCCCACGAGTCGGGGATTAACGGGTGTTAAACGACGCGGAGGCTAGACCAGCCGCGGGAACACGAGAACGAATCGTGCGTGAGATGTTGCGTGGCGATAGGTCGGTGAAAGAAGAACCCACCCCCCTTTTTTTCGGGGGACGAGGAATGCTCGAGGTGACGGCCACGGATTACGGATCCTACGAAAACACCTAGCACCTATGGCGTCGCCAGAAATCTCTAGAGGATTTCGGTCCCCGGTTGGACAGTTCCGACCTCAAACACTTGGGACCACCTTCTTCGGAACGACCCGCACAATGCCCCTGGTTAGCAGCATACTGAGAAATGTCCGTTTCCGTGTTATTGGCCGTAATGCGACGCAAAATTGTTTGCTCGGGAACTGCCAAGGCTGGGAATCCTGCCCGTCAAAGTATTGTTGAGGAGATCTTTGTAATAGCGTCGCGGTATTAAATTTTTTTTTTTATTAAGCTACATTAAGAAAGAAGAAAGAGCGAGCTTGTTACAAATAGGGGTACAGGTGAGACACGAATTGAATAGATAGCTTGCATATTTAAATTGTTTGGAATGTTTATTTATGGTTGTGGCCTAATCTTGCTTAAAACTACAAATATTATATATTGTATTATATATACAAGGTGTCTCAAAACTCCTTCAAGACGCGCTCTGATCGGTCCGCATTTTTTGTTAATAACTCCTAAACGAATCCCCGGCGGACATTTTGCAAAACGAAAATGTCGCTTCAAATGACCTCAGGGACCGCCCATTTCCGGATGTTGACGGAGTTTCGAGACATTCTGTATATTATCTGCCAAGGGTGGACGAGATCGAACGCTGGCGAGGGGGAGGAAAATTCAGAAAAGGGCTGATTAGCATTCACGGGACCAAAAATGGTTCTCCCGCGAGCAGCGATACGTGAGCTCATTCGCGGCGATCGTATCAAAACAACGGGAGCCATAAACCTTTGACGTTTCCATTACACGGCGCGATACCACCCCCCGGAGTCGACGGGAAGATCGATCTCATCATCCGGAACGCGTACCGAATTTTCTCCGATGACGACGATGGGAATACAGAAACGTCCGATGTTCATCCCGCTCCCTCTCGGGATTCTCCCCCGATCTCTCTCGGCGGTGTGAAAGCTTTAAATGAGTTTCTGGAATCACGTGCGACGCGTGCCGGATATATTTACCATGGACGACGCGCGACGGGTCGCTCCGCGTATCCGCCAGCGGTAATCGGTGATAAATATTTGATTCGAGGGGACGAAAAGTAACTAGTGGTAGTCGTTCGCGTACGGACCAGTCGAATTGAATTTTCTCGGCGGATGTTGATCCTCGAGCAATATGGTCACATTTCCCGCGGAATATTTGCTGGTGTATGAAAGGGACTCTATCGAACCCCATTCGAGTTCATCCGTGACACCAGCTGTAGCGATTTGGCGACTGCTCTCTGTGCAAATCACGAGAGCGTTCATGCTGCAATCTGTTTATTCCTCGACATCTCAGATTAATTAGCCACTACACACTTGGCGACTGAATTCTCTATGGTTTCTAAGGTGCGTGTCCTTGTCGAACGACACTACTGTGCTAGGCGCTTGTAGCCAAGGGCCTTCTTCAGCCTATCGGTATTTTGGTAGGTGCCGAAGAATGCGATTGACAACTGCTGGATATGATTCCGAGCCGAGATAAAAACATAGTCAACGAATCAGTATTTTCCGAGATCGTCGACAGCACTATACCATTCGGATGCAAAGCCTCCGGGTGCTCTGAATTCGGGAACATCGATCCAGGATAGATCCGCTGACTTCTCAAGTTCAAGTACGAGCGTTTCATGGAAAAATTATATCATAGAGAAATTGTTTGGCACTTAGCGAAGCGCTTTGTAGCCGCATGGAGCGATGGTCAAAAGGAACCGGCGAGCCATTAAAAGCAATTTCACGATCGATGAACGGGGGAGCCCGATAGAGAGCCGTTGGAATGGTAAAATCATCGCCTCGCGACGAGTCCGCGTGAAACGCGTCCGTCCGATCGCTGGTCGGCCGGTCCAGGTGTGAGAAAAGCCCCGGGGCACAATAAAATGTCACTCTCCATTGAGGGAGCGATCCGTCGCTCGGAGCGCCACCCCTAAACGGTGCCTAGATGAATGGCCTGTGCTCTATTCGTGGGCCTCTTTTCTATTGCCAGCGGGCACAAATGGGATCACCGGGTTCCATACGGGTGCGAGAGAGGGAGAGAGAGAGAAAGAGAGATTTGAACCTCGCCGCGGTTCGGCCGGGTCACAAGGAACCCGGGGGATGCAACTCGGCCCGTTTAACGTCACCGTATATTTCACCCCACAATCGGTACTGCGAGACAAATACCCTTATTTGTACACATCCTGTGCATTGTGACGCGTGTATCGAGCGCGCGGCGCTCGCCTAGGGACGCGCGGACGGACCGACTTCCGGCGAATGCGTTCCGCCTCTCCTTTTCTTCCCTTCTATCTCGGTCCTCGTCCCTCGTGTTCCGTCGTTTCTTTATCGAACCCCGAGCACACACCGCCATCTCCGCCTCTTCCTTCGCCCTGTTCCACTTCTGCTCCTTCTTTATTTTTCGCCCGGCGAAAGACGGTGGGTGGGGCGAGATCGTGTACCTGCCGGATGAAAACCATATTGGATCGTGCTACGAGAGACCTTTGATAATGCGTATCCCCCGGATCGCGATCATCCGACACCGATTCCCCGAGATCCTCTTCCATCGTCCGGCTATGTGTCCCTTCCCCTTCCCTCGCAACCCCTCCTGTTTCGCGCACAGACCGACAGGTACCGGATGGGGCACAAGGCCCACCGGGGGCGGGCCCCGACTAATTGCGCACAAATTTTTCCTGGACACCCACCGCCGCCGCTCGGAAAAGGCCCGTTTCTATCCCGCTTGCGACCACCGATTATCTGCTTCCTTTCAGGACGCTACGCCACGCGGGATTATCGAACCCCGGAAATGGATTCTAATAACAATCTTTCTTTCGATGAATGCTCCGAGTCTGCCTGCTTGGATTATGTTTCCGGGGTGCTATTGGATTACGGATGTTTCTACTATTTTTCGGGGCGGTTTTCGTTTGTTCGTGTCGAAAATTCTTGTCGAATAATTCTTTAAGAAATATACTCAGCTCTGAATTATAAACGTTCATTATTAAATTCGTGAATAATGTGTTGTCTTGAAGCCTGTCTTGATGTCGTTTCGTTTGAAAGATTCAGTCCTCTAACAAACATTTTAGTGGTTAAAATTCTCGTGAAATCTCGATTAACCCAGTTTCATAATTCTCATAACTAGATTGCGAATTTTATGCATTTGTCGAAACGAGATACGGTTGCAATTTGGAACAGTAAAAAGTTCCAGAGAATTAAAGAGTCTCGATATGTTACTGTCGACCTACCAAAGATATTTAAAGAAGAAATTATATGTAACTCCTTTTTTTGAAAGAAATACGATTTTCATCCTGCACAAAGATCTGTAACTACTAATAGATGTGCTGAGGATTTTTCTGTGTGAAGCTTTATACGCGCATGTTTGGTGCTGTTTCGTGCAATCAGCGAGGTTTTACCGTAGCTTACAATTTTCATATGTAATATTGAATTTTGCCCGAAACAAAAAGCGATTAAAATCAATACGGTTAGGTTGCTATTGCATATGCTAATTTATGATGAAAATTCCTGCTACGTCATTTCCATCGACGGTGTTAACGAATAAAGTGGAAAGGAAGAGTGTACCTAGTGCGTCAAGAATTTCTATTTTCTGGGATTTCGAAGGTCGCGGCAGGTTACCGGGTTAGCGGGTTACCAGAGAAAGTCATAGGAATCTGTAAATCACGTTCGCTAACAAGACCCATCCCCCCACCGTGGGGGAGGCTGAGGGAGCGGTATAAAAAGCGTAATTGGAATTTTTACGGGTTGAAATTGCATTTCAGCTGTACGCGGAACGAGATAGATGCGATCTCAAAGGAGAGACCACCGACGAAATCGTGTCCCTCGATTCCCATATTTTCTCCGGAAATTACGAGAGGGACGTGAAGGAGCGCGCGAGCATCGGTGCGTCACAAAGCGACACGATTTCACGATCGACCGGAGACGAAATTTAATTTGTCCCGCGAGCAGTCAATTTCGGGGCAATCTTCCTCTTCGTTCTTTTTCCGCTTTCTTTTTTGTCTTCGCTTGCCTCTTCGCGTCTCCCCTCCCGTCGCAAAAGGTACAGCACGCCGACGTAGTCGTCGTCGGGGCTCGTAAGACGTTCTGGACCATATGCCGGGGGACCATACGGCACGTGGATAATTATAGTGAAACAGTACGCGGTCGTAATGCGAGGGTGGATTTTACTCCGGCGAGATAATATTCGCGACGACAGATTGTGCGCCGAGCATACCGAGGGAATTAGGACCAACGTTAATCGCGAGGTTCGCGCTCGAGGGGAAACGGTTTCGATAATTGTGGAGGATTGTTGCCGGCGAGTCGGAAATTTTCAGCTCAAGTTTCTCGTTATGCACTTGCGCGCGATTATTATACCGCCCGAGGCGGAACTAGAACCGTCGGTATAAAAACCGGTATATATGTATATATATATATACATATATTTTCCAGCGTCGTTAATTGTTCGCAACTTTGCATATTCTACATCAACCGGAGACAATCCAACGGAATTACGAAGTTTTAATACGGTTAGTTAATCGCCGAGCTAAACTCCACTGAAAATATTTCTTTAATATACTCGCGGAACAAGAGTTTCCTTTTTACGTTAGTTTTAGGTTAGTTTATTTCTTACAATATTCTTGCGAATTTCGTAGTTTTACCAACTCTCAGGAATTGTTTTCGAGCTATTCTATATTTTGCATTTGAATTTTGTACACGCGCTTATGAGCATTTGAAATGTGTCAATCCTTTTAAAGTAAAAATCAACAAAATTGCATAAGTTATACACAGCGGATCTTTATGCAAAATAGAATTTTTTTACGCGAATTACGACAAATTGGAGTGAAATAAAAATTGATTTCCTTCCTCAATATATTGAATTGGTTGAGAATAATGTAACAGTTCTTTAAACTTTTCTAATATTAATTACTAGACTGCGGATCTTTATGCATTTATAGCAAAATTGAATAGATGAAATTCAAAATTGTAGGAACATATTGAAAATTGAAGATGTCAATACATGATTTCTGATCTATTAAAATTAGTAAGGGAAGAAATAACATCGTATTTAGTTTTTGATCCTTGCAATCGACGCAGACAATTTTTATTTTGAATAAAGATCTGCAGTCTAGTTATTACTGTTTTAAATTGCACCTACTAATGTTTGCTATAAATGCATAAAAACCACTGTCTAGTTATATATTGTTTTATAGAGTATGTTATTCCAAAAAAATTAGAGCGTATCTTAAACGTTGCTGCGGTCTGAAGCAAAGCAAGTAAAAACTCTTGATGATTCGCAAAATGGCGGCGGTTGGGATTCAGTCTATCGATTTTATAAAAATACTTCCAGCTCCGGTACGTTAAAATATAAGAAAGAAACAATGGATTTTAGATAACAGGTAATCATACACTTTCGAAAAGTTCCCATTTCATAGAAAAATTCGTCGTAAAAATATCTTCAAACATTTCGCAAAAACTGTGCATACTTTCTCAGACGTGAAAAGAAAATTTGAAGCGGTACCGGATACGAAATTGCAAAAGATTACGCCGATAATCTCGTTTTGTGGAAACAGGCTTTAACGTTTTTAACCGAGAAAAGTAGAATTTGCGTTGAATCGGGGCGGTCTATCTCCTTGAATCGTTCCGACGAAACGGAAAAATCGGCAACTCTTTCCGCGGATCTGGCCTACATCTCCGTCACAGAGGAATAATTCGGGCAGAAGGACGGTGATGCAGCGTGGCCGACCATATGCCGAGGGACGGTTCCAGCCCACGGATAATTACAAGGGATGCTACGCTGCCTTCAGGGGGTAGGGGGCGAGCTAAAATCGAATGGTGGGGCGCGTGGCTACATAAGGAAGGTACCGACCTCCGAAGGGTCGCAGTCGGCTCGAAATTTCGGAGATACCGGATCTCACGCTCCTGCTCCTCGTCCTCGTACCACGCGCTCCGTACCGCACCGTACCATTGTTTACACCAATGAGGACTATTCATTGAGAGAGACATCGTCGTGTGTTTCGTCGTATCGGTGCACATTTTTTTCGCGCTTCAACCGGAAAAAGTGAACCAGTGTTTTGTGTGCGATTTCGAAAAGCATTCTCGGAGGAAAGTGTGACTCTGCTCTCGGCATGGAGATCTCGTGGTTCGTCTTTCTCACCTGGTGCGTCGGGATCGTCGCCAGTTTCGATCTAGGGCCGATCGTCAGGATCGCACAGTGCAGGTCCCAGTGCTTGAGGAAGCATACCGCTGACGGGAACTGCGACTGGTACTCTGGACAACAGCAGACTACTTGCGGCATTGTAAGTGTCCCGCCAATTCTCCTAGCGTTCGCTGATCCCTTCGATCGAACGATCTCGTCGACGAATGATCTCCTTTTATCGTTCCAAAATCACAAACGATCCGTAAAGTGTCTCTCGCCTGTCGGATTTTCATGAAAGTTCTTCCGTCTGTATCGCTGCCCTTGTCTCTAGAAGTCTGTTCACTGGTTCTCTCAAAAAAATCTCCGAGCATCAGAATGATGTTCTCGCAAAGTTTCAATTATCGCCAGAAGACTTGCGCGGAGTTTCTCCGAATCGCGATCGGCGCGCTAAATCCCGGAGTCAACGTCCTCGCGAAAAATCGACCAGCAGGGAAACCAACTCTCGGCCAGCGCGTTTCTCCGGGAACATCTTGAACCCACTATTCCGCAAGCCCGCGTTTCCCTCCGCCGCGCCGTTTTCCCCCGCGGCGGAACGAGAACCGGCTGCGTCCCGTCACTGATTTTCGTCGCGCCGCGTGCACACAGCTCCGCGCGACGCTTCTAACTTTAACGTTGACCCTCTTTCCCTCTCGCTCCGATCCAAACAAAACACACGACTGCTCGAATTCTGCTCCGGGGAAAAGTCAACAGTCCCGCGAACAATAAACAAAAAATCCGTGCTGCACGGAAATATCTACGAGAAGAGAAGCAAGCATCTCGGTGGAAAAGCCCTCCGGGTCACGTAGCGAGAGAGCGTAGGTGACGCGATTCGATCGTCTGGAAATCGGATAGGACCGTGTTCCTCTCCCTCCCTGCTGCCCCTCTCTCTTTCTTTCTTGGCGATAAATCACCGGTGTCGGTTTTATGGGGCGCCGTGGAAAATCATGGTGGTCCCCGCGCGCGCCCTGCTCCACCCTCGCCCCCACGGCCGCGCCACCCCATCCCTCGACGCAGATGGACAGATGGGAATCACGATTAACGTGTGCGTGTGTGCGGCATTGCACCGCGTGTATGCGCTCGGGGCGTTGCTCATTTGCTGTATGCCGAACCGGGGGGGTGTCCATTAATTTCGGGGGAAATCGATGCCATCTTGCGCGACGCGACCGTACACCCACGGGGGGAGGGAAGGCGTCGCGTCGAGCCTGTGCAACCCGAAGCTGGCTGAAGCGGAGTCGCGGACTATTATCGAGGCGGAATCGTTCCCGATGATCCATTCATATTTATGCCCTGGGAGGAGATGGTGCGAGAGAGACAGAGACAGAGAGAAAAAGAGGGGGAGAGAGAGGAAGAGATGGTTGGGTCCTCGAGACTCGTTTCCCCAGGACGCATTAGAATAACGATTCTCCGAGAGAGGAGAGGCGGACGCGCGCGCGGAGGTGGCTTAACGAAGGTCGCGACGGGGAACCCCCTTCGAAGGGTACGACGAACTTACGCCCCGGATAATGGCGATTATTCCTGGGTGGGGTGCATCCTTGCGCGCTCTCGCCTCGAACCGCCCTTTTCGCGGACGTAATTGTTTCATTATCCTTTGAACAATCGGGCGTAAACGGGACGGGACGGGGCGGGGCGGGATCCGGGACTGATTGCTGTCGAGGAGACACGGTAAATTGTTTCCGAAGCGTGTTTCTTTCACGTCCAGCCGCGCGCGATGAGGTTTACTCGGAGGGTGGGGGGAGGAAGATAATGGCGGAACGAGAATTTCTGGACGCGCGCTTATAATGAATTCCGAGATTTCGCTATCTATCCTTCGAGACAAGCTACGAATAAACGCCGTGTGTGTGTGTGTTTTATGGGTTGTTTTCTTTGTTATTTAGTATTTGTATTTTCGGCTCGCGATACGATACGATCTGCCGGAGACAAGTTTGTGGAAGTTTGTCCTTCTGTGTGGACCATTTTTGCAGAAACTGAAGAGGTGCTTGCGTTCGGTCTAATTACTTATCTTGTTTGATTGATTTGAACTTCATGAATACTAACTGAGAACTTGTTTAATAATTATTCAATAGTAATCTTTGTCCTAAACGAACGACCTACCCTTAGAGATTTAATTTGATTTTTCAAAAGAACATTTTTATGTTTGTTTTATTATAATTATGCAAGATAAAAATGTTCTGCATAGCTTGTGGGAAGCAGGAATAAAATAAATAATTTCATCCCTTAATAACTTTGTTACATTGAGAATAACATTACAGTATTCTTAAATTTTTTTAATCTTTTAATGTTTCATATTTCACCCAACTTTCATAAATGCATAAAGATCAGGTAGGGCAGCAAGATAAAGGCAGTAGTATCAACGATTAATAATCTGAAACTATTCACTTGAGTAAAACACGTTCAGTATTAAATTAACCATCCATTACAATAAAAATATCTTTACCCCGTTGACTGGTAAAAATCTGAAACCGTTCATTTGACTAAAGCACGTTCAGTATTAAATTAACCATCCCTTATAATAAAAATATCTCTACCCCGTTGACTGGTACGTCGCTCTCAACGAGGGAAAAACATCGTATCGATAAGCAGCCCTTCAAAGGGAAGAAAATGCGAAGCACCTGTGAACTCGAAATTACACCATGCATATAATAATTATAGATGGACGATTGCACCGAGGGGCCCGGTCAAGCATTTTCCTAGAAAATATCGCGATCGATTAGCAACGCAGGTACCATTCAATTATCTCGGAGATCGTAGTTGATATAATCGTAATCGTTCCACGTAGATCGTAATCAAGCACTCTCGGGATTCAGTAGGCATCATTCAAAGAGAGAGAGAGAGAGAGAGAGAGAAAGAGAGGGAGAGAGGGAACGTCGCCAATGTTGGGTCGTTCCATCAAATTTCATCGAGTACGACGATGATCGCACCGTTATCGAATTACGATCAGCGAAGGGTCGTAAAAACGACGTCCCCTCGTCCGGGAAATCAATGGCCGGGCTGTCGTAAAGTGAAATAAACTGAATAAAAGAGGGGCTCGCGGTGGTCTGGACTCCTTCGTTCCGAGCACCGACGCACGGATCCATCGGCTTTTAATTCCGGGAATGTAGGCTACCGAAGGAAATCGTCTCTCCGTGATTGCTCGACGAGCTTGACCTTGCAATGTAGTCATTTTTTTTTTCACTGAAACATAATATATGCTAATTATGTCGTAGACATTGCATTTGTCCAATCGGTGATCATAAAAATTCTGCGGGTGATCAAATCACTGCGGATTTTATTTGTGATAAAAATAAATAAGTAGAAAGACGCTAGCAGAACGCTATTTTGCCGACATGTTAAAATTATTACAAAAAAAATGATTAAAATGCATTTTTATTTTAATTCTTGCAACTGACTCACTCGGACAATTTTCATTTTACGATGGTTCTGTTTGTAATCGGTTCGAGTTACGCGAATCGTGGACCGGATCGAGGAGTCACACCCGGTACATTAGACGAGAATATTTTCATACGGCGTGCTCCCCTTCTAAGTCGATCTACACGGGGCCCGCCTAAAAACCGTCGGAAAAAGGGAGCCACGGTGCCCGGAGGGGAATTATCGCGAAGCTGTTAGACGCTGATGTTGCTTTTTTGGAGACGTCATTAGCGCGAAAGAAGGGACCTACGGCGATTCTACGAAGCAGCCGGACTTAGAAGGAACGCGCCGTGATGAAGGATAATCGGGAAGAGAGAAAGATCGTCGAGCAGGGGGGTAGGGGACGGCAGGCGGGCGGGCGGGCGGGCGGGCGGAGAGTAGGGAGAGAGGGTCTCTAAGAGAAGGGAAGAAAAAAGAATCTAGAAACAGGGCTCCACGAGAGACGGTACCCCAATAAATATGAAGACAACAACGACGGTGCCTGTTATGCCTGAAACAGGTTGGAGCTAATTCGGCCTCGCCCCCCCTTCGTCTTCCTTGTCTTTTCTCTCCTCTTTCTGGCCTTCACCCTTTTTCCTCCCTTGGTCCACCTTCTCCTCCACCCCACCCCCTCTCTCATAGCCGCTTAAATCGCTGGATTCAACGGTCCCGCCGATGGTTCTTATTCTCCCTTTCCTTCCTCGCGTTCCTCGAGCCGCGCGTCCCCCAACCCCCCTGTAAACCCCATCGTGGTCGCTGTTCCCTTGCTCCCCCACCCCCTCCATACGACTCGCCTCGACGTCCCGTGTACCGTCGTCCTTTTTACTCGTGCGTCCCGTGTGCGTGCAAGAGCTTTGTGTTCAACGATGAAACCCACCCTCCCTCTGGCCACGCTCGATTCTTTCATGTGTTCATTTTTTTTTATTTTTCTTCTACTCCCGTGTTACAGTGCTGGCAGTACTGCGAGGCTCTCGAGAACCGGTGGGAGAAGACCAGGACCATTTGCGAGGGCGACCAGTATCTACATGTAAGTAAATTTACGGGTGAACCAGGCTTTCGGATTAGGGGAGGCTGTACGTACCAGTCTCCGCGGCGGAACCCACCCAAACCCCAGCGGAACCCCTCTTTGAGCCGCTTGTAGCCGAGATGGGAAACACGGGAAACCGGGACCCGAGTTGCAAGGAAATTTGTAGATCAACCCCCCCCCCCCATTCCACGTTCACGTTCTTGCTAACAATCGGCCCTTTTATTCAGCAAGCGTTCCCCAGCGCACGGTATCGATCGCGAAAACTGATGTACGGACGTGTAACGAATCTTCTTGCATGCGACGGACTTTGTAGTCTGCAAAATTATTCTTCTTTCCACACGTACAAAATTAATTTAAAAGACTCGTCGTTCGAACACCCGCAAATAGGACTATCGTCTAGACCTAATAGTTTCGGAGATGTAAAATGGATTTTTCAACTCCAACTTTGGGAGCTATTTTCACCCGCTTAACATTTTTAAAAACTTAGTTTAAAAGACTCGTCGTTCAAACACCCACAAGTAGGATTTCGTCAGGATCTAAATAATTTCGGAGATATTCGATAAAAAGCATTTTTCAACCTCAACTTTTAGGGAGCTGTTTTCACCCTCTTAACACGAATTTCGGCGAGTAAAATAAACACATGTCATATATTTTTTCTATTTTCCAACTTTGACGAAACATTTTCAAATATTTTTTCTATCATATTTATTAGTTAGTATGATCGCCGCCAGTGTTCGCTACAAAACTTAAAAAAACGAATAATTTCACCGAGTATCGCGCACCTGCAGTTGTAAGGCAAGCTCGACCGACCGAAGCACCGACACGGTTCTCGGATTCCGTGGCCCGCGTTCGCTCAGGTAAATCGAGTTAAGGTTCTCCGTGTCGGATCCCGCGGCGTAGCGAACCGGCGGAAAATTCGAATCGATGAAGCGCGAGAAAAATCCCTTAACTTGGAGCATTTGAAAGGCCACGGGTGCCGGAGGGGTGGGTAGGGTGCGTAATCGTTGAAGATCCCGACCGGTTCAGAAAGAAGAAAGGCCTTTTTCGAGGGCAGGGAGTTCCGACGACGGTAGGGAAAATCCTGAGAAACGGCTACCTGTCGATTTTCACGGAAGGTCGACCTGCCCTCTCCGCGTCGTGGAACATTCGAATATACGACTCCTCTCGATGTATCGACCCTACGGAGATAGGAATCTTTCTCAAATATTTGGGCAGCTACTAGCTTTACGGCGAATGTTTGGATTGAAGCACCGGGAGGAACGCTCCCTTCTGCTTCTCTCTCGTCCCTGGCCGCGATTTCCGTTCGATAACGAAATGTCTCTTTTAGAGAAGATCGTTAATTATGCGTCTCTAATGTACCCTTCGAACGACCGATACTTTAAACAGATAACGCGGCTACTTCGATCCTCTCGACCGTGGAAAAACAAAGTAGATAGAATCCTTTTGTTTTTTATATAGTATTTACGTACATAACTTTCATTCCTTCTGTTTAACATTAAATTATTACACTTATAAAAAAAATACAAGATCGCGCTATTTAACGCTAAACCTACCGAGCACTAAAAGCGATTGAAACGTTTCAGCTTATAAAAATGACAAAGTTCCATTTATTTAGATTTTGTGTAATTTTTACTCCGTGTAAGGAGTTTCTATGTAAACAACTCTGTTGTTTGAATAATTACAAAATGAAAAATATAAAACCGATCATTCGATCGGCAGTGGTAGATTAAAAATATTAAACGTGCACACTGCAAAATCGAGTTTTAGAACAGTCTAACAAATTTAGAAGAGGTTCGATAAAAAAAAAATAAGATTCCAAAGATAAAAATGAGTTAGAAGAAGTAGGGCAATTTTGCAATTATGAAAATTTCGCTAACGTTCGAAATAAGTAAAAGTAACTATACCGGTATGTTGTATTTCTGTATCGAGGATGATAAGTCTTTCTTTCTGCAAGGCATGGGCTGATTCGATCTTCATTTTTCAGTGTCCAGCCTGTCAGACGGCCTGCACCTTCCGCAAGACGAGGGTGGAGGAGAAGTATTTGCCGTCGATGCTCTCCGCGCCGAAAAAATCGCCGATCAACCTGGACAAATTCGACATCGCGGTGGTGATGCGCAAGCTCTACAAACAATGGAGGGTGGACGGTTACTATCCGGGCGAGCGTGTGCCGAACTTGCGGCCGGACACTTGGATCATCGTGGCGATGGAGGACGGGGTGAAGCACTATAGTTGGCAGGAGTGGGTGCCGAAGCTGGAGTCGTTGAAGGAGGGTCCTCTGTACGAGGCGACGATATCCTGGAAGGACGTACAGACGCAGTTGCAGAAGCAGAGGGCTCTGGAGCAGGTCAGATTCAACAATCGTGTGAGACAGTTCTTCCTGGAGAAGTACGGGGAGAAAGTGCTGGCCGAGTGGCGGAGCCAGGAGGACTCGCAGATCTCCGAGGACATATTCCGGAGGTTCTTCTTCAGGAGGAAGGACGATCGGTCGGACGACGACTCGCTGGAGGCTGACAACACGCCGTCCACTAGCAGCGCGTACAACGATCACGTGGACAGGGATCAATCGGGGAACAGGGAGACCTACGTGGTCTCCTGGGAGCCAGAGACCGGGGGTCTGATGGGAAACCAAGTGGCCGACACCAATTCCGCGCAGATCTCTCTGCTCCCAGGCACCAAGTACCTCGTCAGGATCGCATCGAACGACGGACCGGGTAGCTTCCCCATCGAGGTCGACACCAGGCCCACCTCGGTTCAAGCCGAGAAGATAGAGACCAACTTCATGCCAGATCTCTATCCGTGGGACATCTTCGCCGCGTCCGTCTCCGCCGCCATTTTGGTAGTCATCGTCGGCATGCTGAAGCTCTGCAGGAAGAGCAAAGCTGTCGAGGTGGAAGAAGTTTGATCGATAACGATCCTGTTACCTCGACGATTATTCACTCAGGGATAAGCTCTCGCGGAGCTAACTTTTGCGAAGAGGATCGTGGCTCGTCGCCGCTGTCGTTGTACAAATTAATCTGTCGCCCGGAGAAGGTCGCGAACGCTTTCAGAGATTGTTCCTGTTGTGCTTGCTCTCGGTTCTGTCGCTTCGCGATTTCAGACTGAACACCGGAGAAACGCGTTGTTCGAACCGGAACCGCAAAGACGTCTGCAGTTTAACGAACAAGTTCTCGCGCGACTTTTCCGAGCAGATCGATTCGACGAAGACTGTAAATTCGATTGCCAGCGCGAGCAGGTGTTAACCACGATGTAACATAGCAATTTCGAGGCGTGCCGTAGATAATTACGGTAACTGTAAATGAACGAGACGGACAGCAACGTTGGAGAAAAATTGTATGTACAAAGAACCTCGTTAGAGATGTAAGAAGTAATAGTCGCGTCACTCGCCGAAGCAGAAACTTGTACAGACTCTCACGGACGATATTTTTGTACGTAATAAGAGTAGTACCTAACTTCTTGCTCAAACGCGCAACGAACAGACTGTTAAAAAGAGTTCCTATCCGCCGCGAAAGACGAACGACGCCGCGTAATAAAATGGCGGCGGCCAATCTCTGTATTTATTTGTAAATAGCAGCTTCGATGCTTGTACATAGTCCTTGGATGATAAAATAAAGTACCTCCGATAAACAACGTCTCCTGTCGACATAGCGCAACGATGCGCTCTCTCGTTACCGTTTTCCAAAAATCCGTGCAGTTCGAGCGATTCACCTTCGATCCCCCTTTTTGTAAACCTCTCTTGAATCCCTCTTTTGTCAAAGAGAATCGTCTCTGTCCGCCAATGAATCCGGATGACGAGGGTTCCCCGACGTGCTTTTCATCCGAAACCGAAAGGGTCCGCGTCCAATGAATTTCTCTACCGAAATGTAAGAGGATTCGTTGGTGGAATCCTTTGGATCCACGCGAAGGGATACTATGTAGCACACAAATCGATTTCATAGAAAATCAAGCTATAGTTCGGTCTCGCGTTTCATACTTTGGGGGAATGCTTGGGTTAGCGCAAATTGTTACCGATTAGTATCGCTGATTATAGAATCATTTTTCTTCTACAAGTATGTGCGGGGTCTTAATAAAATTCAATATTATCAGCTTGAATATTTCCGTTCTAATAATAGGAAAAAATGATAAACACTTTTCATATGCGCAGAGGCGTTTCGGAGATTTCAAGGTCGCCTACGTTTCTTTTAATGGGAAAACCTACTAATTCTCACAAAATACAGTGATAATAAAATGTCAAGAAATGGACATTTCATCCATGAACAATTTTTTTAAATTTTATAATACGATTTTGATTATGCGTTTGAATTTTTAACAATTCACTCGATACAAACGAATTTAACAATTTAGTTGCTTCGAATTGTAGGATGATAATTTTTAGTGTCAACGCCGCAGACTTCTAGTACCACTAGAAGTCCTTCCCTTTTCCAAAATTCATGGTGGCTTAACCTGAAAGTTGATCTAAATTCTATTAACGATCATGCTAAATAATGACCACACTCAACACCTACAGTTTTCATCTCAGTTTCACACTTCAATCGTAATGTCAAGATTTGAAATTGGAAACTCTCTGTGTCACTTAAGATAGAAAGCGGGTGAGAATATTGAGCCGGGGACACGGGGGTACACGAGAGTAGAAAGAATTTTGTTTTGAGCCGGTGGACGGCTAAAACGAGGTAAGTGATACAAGTTTGTCAGCGTGTAATTTCCATTGTGACCGCGAACAACAACCAGAGCATCGAGTGCTGCGAAAGAGATATCGGGTACGTTGTTCTTGAAGTCGAGTCACGGAAGAAGCTTTCTCGCGTGTCGTCGACCACGGTGCTCCCGATAAAACGGTAGGCCCCCAGCGATAACGTTGTAGATTCGTCCCGGGCATTTGTACAGGGTAAAAACCTAGAACTGTTATTCGATCGTCGAAACCGGTAAAACCGATGGCCGATCCGCCCCCGGGAAGGGGGAGGGGAGGGGAGAGGGGGGGACTCTGCCGAATTCCATCGACGAAGGAGCAGCTTGCGTTATCCTCCCGAGAAAGTTCCAGGAACGGCCATTTTCTTTCCACGGTCACGTCGGACGCCACGGTAGGTGACGACGACTCCGCCAGCTCTCGGCTTCGTATCCCGAAGAGGTGCATTGAACTTTCCCGAGCGGCGAATAATAAACTCGTCGTGAGTCGACGAAAAAAAAACCCCGCTGGCGGTTAGCGGCGTTGCGGTGGTTGTATAGCCGCCGTACACTGGTTTCACCGGCGCACACATACGCATACACGATCGCCGGGCCGGCCGCGATGAAAAAGTGTGCCGTGACCTCGAACAAGGTCCCGTTATCCAAGGCTTCGCCTTGGACGCGGTCGTCCTCAGTCTTGACTCGGTAGTCAAGCAAAGATGATACTGCTGGTCGCCTGTCTCAGCCTCCTAATTGGTCCCGGTGAACTGGGCATGCTGAACAATGGCCCTTCCGTCGGCGTGACAGCTGTTCTCGGACTCGGTGCGCTGCCTTTTGGATTAGCCGCTGGACCAAGGTACTGCAATTACATTTTCCTTACGATTATTTGCCTGCCTCGACCGATAAACGCTCTACCGATCTCTGTCGAACCCTCTCCCGTTTGTTTCGCGTCGAATTAAGCTTCCTAGCGTGTAGGGTAATTTTTTTTTGAATTTACGTTAACGTTTACGTTGAATTTACTTTTTTATGTTATTTCAACTCGCGTTATTTTCTTGGGATTTACGTTGCAAACGTCATTCGGCAACAGTCGTTGAAACTCCCTCGTTCGTTTAGCCCTCGGACTGCGAACAGTTTTACCAGAGAGAAAATGTCGGGTCGGGACGGGTTCTCGACGGAATTCTCGAGAATATTCGGGTTGTCGAATGGTATCGGGATTTTCGAGAATCGAGGCCACCTTGATCCGACAATCGGGTATGGGACCGTTTCGGGTTCACGCACACCTATAGTTCTTACGGTACCTTCGGGCTGTGAATATCTTTCGTGGCCGATGCAGTTTTTAGTGAGTGACAATTGTTAAAAGAAATTGATATTATCAAAATGACTTCGACAAACAACTTGTTTAAGTAATTTATATATAATATGGAGCAAAATGCGTGAATTTTACAAGCCGTTCGAAATCGTCCGGATACGAATAATCCCTTTTCAAAGTTTAAGGGTTGATTTCAATTCGGTTGTCCTTTCGTACTAAAAAAATTGAAAAACATGTACTACAAAATTGAAAATCTTCAATTCGGAAAAACGGAGGTCCGTTCGAAAAGATCGAAAAGTAAAATTTGAGCGAGACGATGTGCCCTTCGAGGGTTAGCTTTTGACGACACCTACGCTCGCCACGAAGCTTTCCAATTTCGAGCAGCCTCCGACGACACCTACGCTTTCTAATTTAAATTCGTCCGTCCTGTGGCCGAAGTAATTACCTGGATTGTTAATCTATTCTGTCCGTCACCATATCCAATTACGTAGCGCGCGTTCCGCTGTCCCGCGCGTACTTTAATCTCGAGAGCGTCCTCCAATTAACTAAATCCGTATCCAATTATTCCGATCACGAGCGCGCAGAATCTTTTCGCGGGCATGTCGTTTGTGGAATAATTAGCGAACGCTGTTGTTGTTGTTGTCCGTCGTAGGTACGTCCCGAAATGGAAAAAACAAGCCTGCGAAATACCAGCTTCCCAGCACCCGAACTCGCACTACGTCTGCGACGAGGCCGGCGAAGTAAAATGCTTGCCAGGTAAGAAAAGAAAAAGGGGGCGAGGTGGGGTGTGGTGGGGTCGAGAAGGAGTGAAAAGCGCAATAAGAAACTAATGACACGGACATTCCACTTTGTACGCCGCGTGTGTTCGTCCCTGGTTCCTCTTCTTCTCGTTCTTCGTGTTCTTATTCTGATTCTTATTCTTTCCCCGTTCGTTTTCTTGTTCGCTTTAGGATGGACCGGCGATTTGTGCGACGTGCCAATCTGTCGGAAGGGCTGCGACCCTCTTCAGGGTTTCTGCCGTCGACCCGGCGAATGTCGCTGCAAATTGGGCTTCTATGGCGAGCTCTGCGACAAGTGCGTGGCTCTGCCGGGATGTCAGCACGGCAGGTAACATGTCATTTTCGATTTTTTTTTCTTCGCGCGCGCGCGCGAAAACCCCCGCCCCGGAAACCGAAAAACGAGCAACGGAACACCGACCCCCGCAAAACTGAATCGTTTTGTTGATTGATCGACGAGCCAATCAGCGGCATTGCTCAACCGAGGCAGTGAAACGAGAGAATCAATGCGAGATCAATACGAGAAACGAATTTCCGTTCTGTATACGTGTACCCACGAGGCAGCCGATATTCTCACAAACGTTCATCAACGCTCGCAACTTGCTCGGCGATAATTAGAATGTATGTACTTTCAGCGTCGGCTTTCGGGCGCACCGAGGCGCGTTAGCTGACGATGTATCGTCGAGTCGAAATGTGAAGGACGTCGCGAAAAAGTTTTCATGAACAAGCTGAGGATCTTTAAACAAATATACATATTTGTACAGGTCGACACATATTATGAGTCGACGTGGATAGTGTTTTTGTAGGTGGGCGCGTAGAAGACATACGAAGGTTATTCGCTTCTTTAAAAATATATGCATAAATATATACACGTAAAAAATATGTTTTTCCATTTAAAAACAAAAACGACTTTCATATGTCTTACACCTTCATATGTGGCCCTTTTGATATCAATCTACCCTATAATAATAATAATAATAATAATGAAAATTGTTCTGTAAATCGATGGGGTAATATGATAATTGAACATTTAGTTTAATTCGTTTTGTGCTATAATACAAGACTTTTGTACAATATATGTATAGTATAATAATACAATTTTTTTATTACAATACAATATCAGATGTATAGTACAAAACGAGTGGTTTAGTATGATATAATAGATTCATTGGTAAATTTTAATTACTTTTTTCATACATTATCTAGTAAACCATTTCGAAAAAACTTGTTTGGTCCAATTTCGAATTTAATTTTGTCCCTGACTGTATGTGTTAGTATAAATTCTTTTTATTAATGCAATTCGAATCTCGTATGCGTCAGTATACTCGAAGAAATAAATGCTTGAAATCCACGAGGTAGGGGTTTCGTAATTGGCACGATCAGCGTTAGGCGAGATACGATTTGCTGAAAGCGACCGCAGATTGATCAACCGGCTAAAAGGCGGGCTGGCGGTTAAGGAGCCTGGTTGGGTCGAATGCGGTCAGTCTTGGAAAAACGCGTCTAGCATCGCCTAACGCGAATCGGACGCTGATTTCACCTTGGCCAATGGCGAGCCTAATTTCCCGGTAACACGAAACGTTTGTTCCCGTCGTTGTGGTATCTCGTGTACGTCCATCGGGAACAGTAATTCCATACGTGCCGCGGCCCTCGGCCGGACATACACTGACGTGGCGGATTTTCACTTTCAGCTGTAACGTGAGCTTCGAGTGTTCCTGCGACCCGGGATGGAGAGGTATGTTCTGCTCGGAGCCGATTTGCGCGGCCGATTGTCTGCTCAGCCAGGGTTACTGCGAGAAGCCCGACGAGTGCAGGTACGAGTAAAGAGAGCCGAACCGTAATGCAGCGGAGTAATGAGCGGTTATCGGACCCGGTAGCGGCGGATCGAACCAATGAAACCACCCGTTTGCTCGACCCTCGTTCCATTAACGTTCGCAGCCCGGCAATTTCGGAACGGCCCCTGAAACGATGCTTTTCCGCCGACAGGGGAGCCGGCCCGTCCCGACCCTGCCCGAGCCCCGTCTCACGCGCACCGATTTCAATGTACGCCGCGGGTACACGCAGAAAATGACTTGATCCGCGTCATTCTGTTTCTAATTGGATAATCGATAGTTTCGCTCGCGAACAACATGGAGGGTTTCGTTGAATCCTCGGATTATGAATGCTGCATTAACATGTTGATCGCCACGAGGGTCATCGGTCACCCCTGGAATTACAGTGGTGTCTCGTTTGGAGACCACCGCCATGTATATTTTTCTTCACGGACTTTCCAAACTATCTGGTCCCCTTAGGGTTTCAAATCCATTCCACCACCTCTCCCTTTACCAATCCTCAACTATCGCCTAATTTCCAATTTCAGCGGGACCTACTTTTTATTAAGGTGGGTTCCGAACCACCTATTTTGCCAACAACACGTGAAACGCACCCAGAGGGTCACTTCCCTGCTTTTTACCGAGCGGTCACCCATCCTAGGTGCGGACCCCGTCCTACGCCGTTTAACTTCGGTGATCGAACGAGAACCGGTATTTTCAGCGAGGCAATGGTCGTTGACACCACCATGTATATTATAACGTACAATTCAATATACATGTTTCTTCCATTTGTGACCTTGTACGACCTTGAAGATCAATGGTTTCGTATGGTAGATGAAAATACATAGATTTGAAAAGATTGAAAAAACATTACGTAAATTAAATGCTCTCCTCAGCATTATGTTTTATTTCCACCGTGCATAATCGCTGAACCGACTCGATTCGTTTAATACTCGGTCGTGCTGACAAATGTCAAAGGAACGAAAACGGGTAGCAGACTCGCTAATTGAGTCAATTTGTCGTTGATCTTTCTCAGGTGTCGTCTGGGTTGGCAAGGACCGAAGTGCAAACAGTGCGCCGTACTACCGGGATGTGTACACGGGACATGCGAAGGACCTCTCGAATGTCGTTGCGAGCCTGGATGGACTGGTCTTCTTTGCCAGACACGTAAGCGAATTTCGTTCTTCCACGCTACGGTAACTAAATTCAAATTTCCATTTCCACAGAGGTCACTTTACAAAAACCAAACTCACGAAATAAATTTTTTACCAAAGAAAACCCCCAACATGCTCAAAACGAACTTAGGAATTGCTTCACTCATTCTGCGACGTACCAGTGGAGAGGGTAACTAGTGAACTTACGCTCCGTACTGTAAGATCATGACAGACGTAACTGGCGACGTCGCTATCTGGGTTAGACTACGCTGTAGCTTCGCGACGTCGCTCAGGTTCTGACTATAGCTTCGTGACGTCGCTTAGGTTCTGATTAGAGCTTGTCGGTGTCACTCAGGTTCTGAATATAGCTGTGCGACGTCACCAGGTTCTGACTATAGCTTGGTGATGGCACTCGGGTTCTGACTATAGCTTGATGACGTCACTATTCTTTCATCAAATCCCTCGATCTGATAGCGTTACTCGTGAACCGTAACCCAGACCAATCAGCTGTTCGTGTAGAGGATGAGGCACAGCCGATGATCTAAGATCGATTGTCATGTTTGCAGCGCTTTGCTCGCAAGGATGCAGCCGGGAGCACGGTGGCTGTCGTCGTCCGGGGACGTGCAGGTGTCGCGTGGGCTGGACAGGCCCGAACTGCACCGAATGCGTTCCGTATCCCGGTTGCGCGCACGGGTCCTGCAAGCGCCCATGGGAGTGTCGTTGCGATCCAGGATGGGCCGGTGATCTGTGCACCGAGAAGCTGACTTACTGCGACGAGCACCCGGGAACTTGTCGGAATAACGCGACCTGCATCAGCATGACGAAGGAAGACGGCAACTACAGGTGACACACGCGCGCGCATGCACACACCTCGAACAATCCGCTCTGACACCGACTCGGCCAGCTACCGAGACGCTACCTAGACACTAATTAAACCCGATTGCAGATGCGTTTGTCCTCTCGGCTACATGGGACGCCAGTGCCAAATCAAGACGATGGTCCCGTCGACGGATCTGCTGCCGCCGTTGCCGGAGACGGGCGACCTGGAAACGAAGCCGCAGATGATTCTACTGAAACCCGAACCGAGTCTCGACAAGGACAAGGACGCCGCGAAAGAGGAGGAACAAACCGCCGAGCCGCTCGGTCCGATCGTTATCACCGATCCACCGTTGACTATCGATCCCGCGGCCACCGTAGGAACATGGCCGACCGAATCTCCCACGGAGCCGCCGATCGTCGAAAGAGACGACGAGAACGAGGCGTAAACGATGGACCAGTCTTGTCCAGGGCTTCCCGTTCACTGTTATTTATTTAACTTATTTATTTATTTACGCTAAGCAGATATAATCGATCGAGATGTCGCTTCAACTCTCGTTAAGCAACACTAAGCTAGGATAAGCGATGTAGGGAGATGAATAAACGCAGCCGAAAGATCATCGAGATTACGTTGCTGCGATCGCGGCAACTCCAATTGCCGGGATCGGGATTAAAATGTCGTTCGAGTTTACGATCCTGGATTTTCGAGAAAGCGACCCGTCCCTGCTATCTCGGAGCCAATTATTGGCTCCCAGCGGCCAGGCAGGACGCTAATGGCACCGGACTCTTGGAGAACCTCTGATACACCCGGACTCCCTCCGGTACGAACGCGTGTATAAACATTCGAGCGGAGCGTTCTGCACGAACGGGCACGCGTATTCGATGTTACACGATGCATATTGCACGCTCGCATGCGTCGTTTTTCCATCGGCCGCATGCGGGGCCCGATCGACTGCCCACGTAATCGGCCGGCCGAGTCGCGCGTACCTCCTTACGTAATCACCGGCATTTTTACCAACGACGCGTGCGTCACTAACTATATCGACAAGCGGTGACAAGCCTTAACCCCGCGAACGACCGGTTAATGCTCGTCCAGGGGGCGATTAACTTCAACATAATCAAACGATCAGGATACTTCACGACATCAAAGGAATTATCACTGCGGTTTTTTCTGCAACATAGTCACAGTAAAATTAATGGTATAATTACAGTAAAATATACTATATAATCTATTATGTATACATAGTAAAGTCTATTATTATATAGAACGATAAAATTCACTATTTAATCTAGTATAATAAAATTTACTGTATAGATTAAATTAAAATTACGGTGGAATTTTAATCGCTACCAAGAACGGTAAAATGCCGGCGCTCCGGCTAATCGTTAATATCACGTGATACGAAATTAAATCGCGTATTCGCGCGACGTTAGCGCTCGAGAAACGAGGCTAATAAGAGCTGAGGACGGACGTCAACGATTCAAACAGGGTCACAATGGGCAATTACGGAGCAGCGCAAGTTCCACTCCGACTTGCTTCTTTAATTGGAGATTTTCTTGAGTCTGTGCTCTCGCGTTCAGAGCGCCGCACCGCGACGTTTATGCGTCGAGTAAACCAGAGTTTTTCCGTTCCACGGATATTTCAATGAAAATGCTACATATAGCTAGCGGTCGGATGTGAAATCTAGGTCGTGCAGCTATGATACATTAATAACGTTACCGAGTATGATAACACCCGTGCGCGACCGTTCGTCTATGAAATAATTACAACGGTGACGCAAAGAAAAAATTAATTGGGTGCGAACGTTTTCGATATCACAGACTTTTACTTCCAAGCTGCTCGACTATAACTGGCACGAGCTTTCGAAAACTATAATCGAGAGTTTCTAATTTCATCATTTGCACGTTTGAAATTGAAATTTAAATATCGTCGTCGGAATATGAGCGTTGCAACGCCAGCACGGAAAAATGTATAATGGATTTCGATCGCTTGTATCAGAATTTCATTTGACCGGTGCATCTCAAACGCGACTGCGGCCATTTGTACTATCACGAGGAAAATTACATTCGACACCTGACAATGAAAAACGATATGTCGGAAGAATTCGAGACGAACATTAAATAATATAGCCGAGATATTGAATTTGAAATTTCAAATTATTTGTCGAGATATTGAATTTGAAACTTCAAATTGTTAGTTGAGATATTGAATTTCAAATTTAAAATTATTAGTCGAGATATTGAATTCGAACTTTCAAATTAGTAATCGTCGAAATTCAAATTCGGCGAACTTGCGCTTTGAATACGTCTTCGAAAAATTGAATTCAAATTAGGAATATTTCCATTTGAATTTGAGTTTGAATTGCAATTCGTAAAACTGAAGGAACGTCTCGTTTTAAATTTTGTTTAAAATCTTTCGTCGCTATAATGAGCTACGGGGTTAAAAATATTCCTCTCTTGGTCAGACTACAGTGCCGGACTCACGCGGAACCGACGCAGACATAAATATCTGTCGTGCGGTACGGTCGCACGGTTTTGTACATACACGAGGGAAAGGATCCGGAACCGGAAACAAAAAGCGCGATGAAATTTAAAAGATCGATCCTTCTCATGAAGGAAGTAACCCGATCGTACGTTACACTTTGGTCGATACTGTCTTCCGCGGGGAAACTGGTCCAGAGAAAATAGCTTCATAATTTACGTTCACGCCAGCCTGTCTGTGAATGAGTTTATTAATTTAATATCAACCCTCGCACACTACTCGAAAATGGCTGCGCGATACTCCCGGTGGTTTTCATTCAGTATCACGGTTTAATTCAATTTATTCCTAATTTCTAAAATAGATATAATATCCTAATATTTAAATAGAAAATAGCACGAGGTCCCCGCTCTGTCGCAAAATGCTATTACAAAGTAAGCAACTTTGCTCAAGCTATTAAATAAAATCAGGAAGTCAATACATTATTAATCTTCAAATATTAATTTTCGTCATAACACTGATACTTGTTCATAATAATCTGAAAGTGCTCAAGAAGTAAGTGAAACTTTAACTCTGTAATTTTTATTACAACGTATGTAAATTAATTATAAATTAGATTACGTTTGTGGGATTTTTGATTGCCCAGCAGTCGAGGTGTCAGATGATCAACAAATTTTTTCACGGGTCTATTATAAGATAATAGATAGATTCTTCTCGATCGAAATTTAAATATATAAAGTAAATGATATCGGCGCAAGGTTCGATCATTTAAAAAAAAAACAACAAATGTGCAATTATTTAAACATGTTTCTTACGTTTCGATCCCTATGTGGATCTTTTTCAAAGAATCATTTTTGCGTCTGAAAATATGCAAAAGAAAAATTAACAACAATTCAATTTTTAAAGAAAACAGCTATGTAGTTTCTACTGAAAATACCAAAAATAAAATAAAATACATACTTGCTGTATCAATAACATGAAATGGACAAATATTACAAAAATTATTGAGTTACACTAAACACACTTAGGTCACATGTTGGCAGATGTGTAACTGATTTTTAAATAATTGCACATTTGTTGTTTTTTTTTTAAATGATCGAACCTAGCGCCGATATCATTTACTTTATCTATTATAAGATCCAAGCAGTAACAAAGTGTTAAGCTTCCTGT
Organism: Lasioglossum leucozonium; assembly: GCA_028454225.1. NCBI lineage: Eukaryota > Metazoa > Arthropoda > Insecta > Hymenoptera > Halictidae > Lasioglossum > Lasioglossum leucozonium. The sequence goes on along the minus strand of CM052221.1, from coordinate 13,549,213 downwards.
CCCCTTCGATGCGATCCTGCGCGATTCATTAATTTTCTAACACAGCCAGCAATCGCCCGGTATTCCAGGATACCCCTCCAGCGTATAATAAACGTGACGACGCGAGGCAACGCGACGATGCGCGTTGAAAACCGTGCAACCGAGTAAACAGAGTCCGGCGATCTCGGTGGACAAGTCTTCCCAGCGTGTTATTATAATATTTATCATTCCAGCGGTAATATCGCAACAACGTGGTCTCGCGCGCGCGTAAATCAGCGGTTCGAGGTGAAATTTAAAATTCAGCTTGGCGTCGTCGTGCCTCGTCTCGCCTCGCCTCGCAGAACGAAGCACGCGAGCGAGCGAACCGCTCGCCGACGCTTGTGCACGCGCTCGTGGCCGCACACCTACGTCGCCCGGTGGAACGTAATTACACGTCGCGCTTTGATCATTCAACGGATGCCCTCTATTTACCGGAACGTTTGAACGGGACCCCCGGAGCAGCGCCGACTCCAAAGGGGAAGTTCGCCCTTTCCCTTCCGGCCCTCGTGGCCCTTCTCCGCCCCACACGAGTAACCGAGCCGCTCGATTTTCATTCCACCGACCGACCCGCCCGACCGGACCGCTCGAAAGCGAACCGACAGCCGACAACATTTGTGCAATTGCGGATCTGGAATTTTCTTGATCGCGAGAACGGCGAAGGGCGAACCGATTGAAAGGGAAATCGCTCGTGAGAGCCCCTTCCTTCCGACCGAGCGATCTCGCCCCGCTTTTCCTTCTTCCATGTAGATATTTACCTAGAGCGCCTTGCACTCCGAGACACGCGGACACTTGTCACTCTTCTTGGAATATCTAGGTTTTTCTTTTTAATACTTTGAACCCTTAGCACTCGAGCGAGGACTCAGAGTCGCCACTGAAAATTTATGTACCATTATTCAAAATATTGTTTACATTATAAAATAAGTTTGTATCGAATCGATTACTAACCATTTAAGTGTTGTATGAGATATTACATCAATTTCATGTCGATAAAATGAAAAAAAATAGCTTCGAGTGCAAAGGATTAATATTTAGTTTTTTTTTTATACTTTATGGAAAAAAATGAATAGCCGAAACATGAAGCATTAAAAACATTAGAAGAAATGCGAGAACGCGTTATTTTCGAAAGATCAATGTTATTTGTGCGGGAAATGAATTTTTATTCAGCTCCGTTTGCTCGCAAATGATATATAAACATTTCATTTTCTATAAAAATCCGCGAATATATTTCGCAGAAAAATCAATGTATCAACATTTATGCGCGCATGTTCCACATCTACGTGACACCGCACCGAGAGAAAACGATCGCGGTCCGCAGGAACCATTTTTACGAGGTTAGGACGAACCGAATCCTCCTTTCTAATGTGAGAATGATGTCAAAACTGATTTCATTGTCGATCATTACGTCCGATCGGATGCGATTCAACGAAGAATGGTAATTTCATGTTGATTTAAATCTTTTTCTTCTGGATCTGAATTCGACGTTGCTCTTATTCGAATACGCATAAAACACTGGTTCGTCAATTTTTATTCGCGGACTGCCTTTGTTCTGCTGCCTCGTTGCCCGATCGAGTGGGTGGATAGCAAAGTTTTGATTTCACCGGTGATAACACGCGAGGAATGCTCGAAGACTCAGGTTGCGCGTGTTTCTCGTTTTCTGATGTAACGCGCAGCACGCATGTCAGGAACTGGATCATTTCGAACGAAAACCAGTCCGCCGATCTACGTTATCGATCAACTAGGTCGCCAGACGATCTTTGAAATCCAGTTGGCCGATATCGAGGTCGAGACATTTCGAAAATATGTACATACACTGCACACGGAATTTTCAATAATTTTCGATAAATTTGAACGATATTCGATCGCCTCGAATGATACGCGGCAAACTGACGTTGCGCACGTGGTTGCAAAATATGTTCGCGTACCGCTCGCCTCGAGCCGATGTCAAGAAAATTCAGCAGCGAAAGTGTTAATTTAGAAAGCAGGAAACCGTGAGCCTAATACATTTTTTTAATATCTATTTTTCCCCCTTCGTTCGATTACATTAAGTGAGCGGGTGTGTTGCATTTCTGCTACTTGCTTCATGGCTACGTCCAATGGGGTTTATAGTCGTCCAAGAATACTCGATGCTATATCGAATGCTTGTTTAACGACTACATATTAATCTCGTTCATATTCCTCTCACATTCTTAATTCCGTTTTCCCATTGGCTGATCGCTCCTCGGCGATTTAACTAAAAAAATGTTGCTTTTGTAGCATTAATTTCTAAATGAAAATCTAGCCGCTGCACTCAATTCTTGTCATTTTTCTAATGTTTGCAAATTGCGAATGTACATTCGCTACTCTAATGATTTTGTCATTCACGGTAAATTGAAATTTCAATAATAGGATATTATACATATAATAAAAGTTCAATTACCAACAAACATTTACTTTTCGCTGCTTGCTCGATCAAATATACATATTCGAATTGGGACCAAAGATGACGAATGTCAAATTTCGAATTTAATCAATTATGAATTTCCGTAGCACGGGATGAATCTTGATAATTAAACTGAAATATGCAAGTTTAATTTCAGATTTCATTACCGAGTCTTATATTCCGGATCCGGGGAGCGAAGTCGTCCGCCATTAGTCCCTATTAAAGAGGGCCGGATACATGATTGCAGGGCTGAATGAACGTCATTTAAATTTTCGGATAGTTTTACGGGCGACCGTCCTTCGTTAGCGTCGACTAATTTTACGACTGACTCAGCATCGTTGGATTGCTGGTACGATCCTTCTTTGATCGTGGCTAATGAAGCACGTCCGGAGATCGGCCTATCTTTTAGCATGCTCTGATAATCGTCCTTCCGAGAACGAACGTCGGACTGCGCCGTCATCGGCCGACGATTTACGCCGTTTCTGAAACTGCGCCTATCATTCTATTAAACGAGCGGAACGGGAAACCCTTTTTTTTACGACCCTAGAAAACGTCGAGGGGGGTTGCTCGCCTGAAGAAAGTTTCAACAGCGAGGTGCAACCATCACAATTATCACAAGAAATTTTATTTTAAAACGAATTTCTTTACAAAATTCATGGCGACCGAAAATAAAGGTTTATTCTCTAGGAACAAACGAACGAAGAAAATTGGTAGAGATTCGTAAGACAGAAGTCCGCGAATAAGCCCCTTAACCATTTAAGTGCGGAATTTAGTTTTAAAAATCCCCCACAGTGTGCCGAATTAATAACAACCAATGACGAGTATACCGTCGAAGGCAGGACAGATGGTCTATTGTAAATTTTACGAAAAACGTGGATGGTAGACATTTTTTGATAAAATATTAACAATTCACTGTTGAAGAAGTAACCGAAAAGAACCGCAATAGAGATTTGGTCCGACGTGTATACACGTCAAACGCGCTTAACTGGTTAATCGACGTCCGCATAGGCGTTCAAAACGGGTGTAATGGCAACGGTTACAATTTCTTGACAATGAGAAGTCGAAAAAACTCACGTCATTCACCGATCAATCCACCACTGACGAAGCATTTACCCGAGACAACCAGTTATCAAGATTAGCCGATCCGATTTTCCCATTGTCGGCGGTATCGGCACGACGCAGGTCGTAGAACTAGTGCCATAATGGATTTACGTAACTCCGTGCCGGTTATCTGGTCCAAGCATCTGCGCCGTGCCGTTGGCTCCGTGGCTGCAATCCATAATGCACATCGTATGCACGCACCGATACGTTCGGATGTAATGCACTATGGTAAGTAGCACGATTGCGTTTCACCTCAGGGTCGTCTAACGCTGCGCGTATTCCGCGTGAGAATCGTTCTCCCACGATATTCAACTTTTTCTTCTTCGAAATTGCGACACCGGCCAAATTAGAAGCGCAATCTTTATACAGTGAGTGTAAAAAGTATTCGTACACTCTTTAAAACCGAATAACTTTTTCAAAATTGGATCATACGATTTGAGTTTTTTGAAGATGTTAGAAGGATTAGTGTACCAGCTAATGTGTAAATAATTGTTTTTAAAAATTGTTATTAGTCGCATTTGCGTAGGAAAAAGTAAAGGTCTCGACATTTAAATTTTTTATCTGTGTATGTAATGAAAATTTAGAAGGTGTATTTGATAGATCTAAGTTTCATTGAAATCGATCAAGGTTGTTATAAATATAGTTAATTGAAAATAGCAAAAATTTGTAGAGAACCTGCGATTTAAGCGAATCGCAAGCCCTAAAATCAAAGGTTTTTACATGTTGCAATGCCCATGGTATTTTTATACGTCAACCGATTTCAATGAAACTTTGTACGTGTATAGAATTTCCTTAGATATCCAAAATAAATGTTTTAAATTTTCATTACGGGCACAGAAAAAAAATTTAAAGAACGCGACCTTTACATTTTGCTTTGCAAATGTGACCAATAATAATTTTTAAAAACAATTATTTACACATTAACTAGTAAGTTAATCCTCCTAACATCACCGAAAAACTCAAATCGTATGGTCCAATTTTAGAAAAGATTTTGAAAAGTGAACGAATACTTTTTACACTCACCGTATGCACGTTTGTCGGATGAAAACTTGGTACCTGAGTTACCATACACCGTCAGAGATTATTTCTTAACTGATGTACACGGTGTACAGAAATTATCGCAGGGAATTGATGTGAGAAAGCTGAAATTAATTTCAAGATCAAAAGGTGAACATTTTTATTTTCTACTGCATGGCATTGATAAGAAGTGCAAAGGAAACCATCGGTCGAAATTCGACCGTTCTCGTGAAAAATAATGATTTCAAGCTGATTTTATTTATATTTGTAGTCCGCGTGAGTTGAAACTCGCGGTCACAACGTGTGACGCAAAGAGATGCGTCTTGGTACTTTAGGGCGAGCGCCTATCGCGCGAGCGATCACGGTAACGTGTAAAACCAATTTCGAATCGGCAATCGCGAACGAGTAGTCGACGAGGAACAGTCTGCGTGACATAAGTTGTAAACATTAATATACATTACACACGTATTAATGTGTAACGTGTGATCGTCATATTCTTAAAATATATATTTATATATTGTTTGTCTCATCAACGCTTACGTTGAATTTACAAACAAACTCCAACAACATTATATTTTAAATAAATTTCTAATTGCTCGAACACTATACGGTTGCGCTTAGCAGGCTCGATTAAACAACTCGGGCACGCACTATTATTATTATTGCGTATTAAGTGAAAATTGCGACTCGAAAATTCCGCGGTTCACCTTGCGTTGAAATTACGACACGCGGATGTACACAACGAACCCGCGATTTCGATTTTCTCGAAAGGATTTCCCGCCGGTAACAACGCCTACACGCGATTCGCTCGATCGAAAATAATGACCTTGATCGAACGAAATGTTTTTTCCCGAAAGAGACCGGTAAAGGTTTCTCCACACAAGTTCTTTGTTTACCCAAGGACCTTCGTGGAAAGGTTGTACGCAGTGTGAAAAAGAGCAGGCGTGAAATTTCCGTGGCGTGTCAATGACGGTTTTTAGAACACGCGTTGTTGCGAGAAGTCTCATAACAGGTGGGGAACAGTTCTGGGTTTATTGTGGTTCTAAGATTTTGAAATCCGATTTTATTGCCGCCTTTCGGTGTACGCAAGGTTGCTCTTGCAAGATATGTTAAGTGTTCACTGTAGAACCTCGCTAGTTGCGCACTACGGATTCCCACCACTCGAGGTGTTGAAGGTTGTGGGACTCGTGGTGGGGATTGCGGTCTTCGAGAAAACAAAAGAAGACCAACATTTACACGCAATTTTGGTCCGTGTAAGTAGCGAGACTCTACTGTAATAGAGATTAAATTATCGACTCGTAGAAGCAGACTCCCGAGTCTCGCGAGAGTTGAGATCTTAACGCTGCGTGAGTTTTCTTAATGACCGACTCGTGTACTTTCGAGTAGCCCGTTGATGAAGGAGCAACAATAATGGTTTCATTAATCAGCTAGCACTCCATTAAACCGCTGTCTCCAGTCCGTGATTCTCGAAATGAATGGGACGTGTCAAGCGGTAAGTAACAACGGCCACGAAACATGAAATTACACGCTGCTCACCCACGTGCCGTATAATTACCAGTGCTATTGATTTTGATCGTCAAGTGCCGTATAATCTCGTGCACCTTTTCAATTTCACCGCGTGCACATGGCCAATCCGATCGACAATGTGCGCGCGTGCGGGTCATCGATGTGACATGTGTCGGAGAAAGCGCGTGGGTATCTGTTATGCGCAGAAATAACTCTCGTAATTCCTTTTGCAAAGAAAATATGGCTGGTATCGCTTCCCAGTGTGGCCGGTCGGACAGTAAGCAACGACGTTGAGTTATTTTTATCGCAACAATATCGAATAGGCTTTCCGGGATTTCGTAACTGTTATTGTATAACGGTAGCTTTATGCCAGGAACAGTTACAAATTAGAAATCGATCGGGAACCTAAATAATTCATTGCTCCGGTGTTATCTCCAAGTTGGAAAAAATATATACATATACATAGTCCAATAATTATTAAGTAATTTATAATTCCTCTACTCACTGTTAATCTAGACTGTTAGAGAATGTAAATCGATAAGTGCTCTATATTACCGATATGCGCTTATATTATAGTTTAGTTTTATACATATTGGAAGCGACAGGATCGTTTTTTGTTTTGTCTCCTTCGAGAACGTGCGTCCCAATTTCCAACGCAGTCTCCTCCACGCAGTCGTAGCGTAATGTAACACGCGTATTTCTTTTATATTCATATTCGTATTAAAGTGTGATAATAATACCCTGGTGTTATTATTCCAAATCTCCTGACATAGACGAACGAAGTCTGAAATTTTTCAAATAATTTTATATTAGCCTATTTGTAAAATGTCTATCGCACTTCTTATACAATAATTAAATTTTTCCTAGTAAATTTTAAATTATATACAATTTTTAGCAAACGTGGCTAAAACAGACGTGTACGGATTCAAACCCGAATCGTTAACGTTTAAGATGTTCATAAAATAGCTAATTATATTGTAGTAATTGATCGAACCTTTGCGCCGATAATCTCATTCAATTTGTTTGTACAATTAAAATTTCAACACAATTCAATAATAAGAAATGTATACTACTTTATAATTATTTTAAAAACTTGTAACACACTTCTGATATAATTACATTTTTAATTATATACAATTCGTCTGTACAATTAAAATTTCAATCCCCTTCAAAAACAATAAATGTATACTACTTTAGAATTATTTGAAAACTTTCTAACACACTTTGTTCGCCTAGATCAACAGTGGGAGCATAAGAAACGGTTTCAATGTCCCCACTCCTCAAGAAGAGATCCCATGGGTTCAAGTGAGAAAATAGCTTGGAGTCTAAGGGGTTCCAGCTCTAAGGTCACATTTAGATCGCATTCGGTGTGCCACCGTTCGGAACAATTTCACGGGGAGGCAACGTTCGGGGGTGCAGGGTGCATTTTCCATCTTACCGGAAACGCTTCCCTTCGATCATGTTTTATTCAGGCGCCGAGAAAAGTTTTCAGCTGGATGCTCGGCAGTTTCGGCCGGTAGCGCACCGATACATCGTTTCTCCATTCTCCGGTAGCAGCGAGCTGGACGCATAAATCTTCGTCAGGGAACGCCAGGGTGGCGTTCGAACGATGCAATCTCCGGCTCGGCTTGCATTCGTACGAGTAACAGGCTTCCTGAGACAGTTTGCCGCGCTTCGGACACCGCTTATCCCGCGAGTAGCTCTCGTTGCGGATGCCTGATCGTACGGTTTCCATGCGTGCACCCTCTCCGTGTTGCGCTGCGCTATGCTGCGCTGCGCTGCGGTTAACTTGCGCGGATCGTTTCTGTTCCTCGCTCTGCAACGCTCTGCAACGCTCTGCAACGCTGAGTGGCCGGTTGCCGCATACCCTTCACCGGATTCCGATCGGATGCAGTTCGTGCGGGATATCGTTACGTGGGATCACGATCGCTTTGTCCAGATATCGCGGCCAATAATGATCTTAAAAGGAAAAAGAATGTAATTGGCTTCCGTTGAACCGGCCCCCGGCTCCGATACGTGCCCGTTAGGGCATTGTTCGCGTACTGATCGGGCAGGGCCGCCGCGCCGCGCCGTGTTCCCAGCTAAAGTTACTGCACGACCCGATATTAGGGGTGTTGGGGATACTCCCCCGATTTTTTACTAGCAGCCGAGCGCTCTAATGAATCGCAGAAAGAGATATAAGACAGGTCTGACGTTTAGGCAGAGGGAGATGGGGGAGGGGGGATCTTGTTCCCCGGTCGGATCCCTCTGTCGAGCCTCCGTATACAGGGTGGACCACTAAACGCGAACGCTTCAATTATCCCTCCTGTTAACCCCTGCAATTTATTTTACAACTCTAAAAACTACAATCAAGTTTACATTATTCTCCATTGGCTACATACTTGTCCATAACAAATTTTAACACTGAACCGACCGAGCACTAAAAACGATTAAAATGTTTCGCTTATAAAAATGACAAGGCTCTATTTATTTAGTATTAGGGTTTTTATCGATCGAAAATTTTTATATTATATATGTGAAGAAATATCGGCGCAAGGTTCGATCAATTAATACAATTAGCTATGTTATGTTCTTTAAAACGTTACGATTCGGATGTGAATCTGTACAACGTCTATTTGGCCACGTTTGCTAAAAATTGTGAAGGAACAGGAGGTGGCGTTTCGTCCTAGACTATTTATTTAGATTTCCTGCAATTTTTATTTCAACATGTGCTTGGACAAAAAGATTTATCATTGTGAATTTCAATAATTGTAAAATGAAAAATATAAAACCGGCCATTTGGAAGGAAATGCTATAGAACCCGAGTGACGTCACGAAGCTATAGTTAGAGCCTGAGTGACGTTACGAAGCTATAGTGTAGTCGAGCCCAGATAGCGGCGTCAGTATCATGTTAAAATGATTTTCAACCAATTTAATGCGTTCTAAATTGTGTTCAAACAACGTTGACTCTGCTATTGACAATGCTGTCTCACTTGATAGTCGGATAGGGTTGTGCAACGAGGACAGGCCACGTCTAACGATGTTCCCATTTGACTCCCCCGTACGAGCACGGACGTGTCTGTGAAATCGATGGTAGGTGGCGATACGAACTTCTGCGCGGCGTAGATGACTGTATAATTAATACCGCGTATGTAAATAGCCAGCGCGCGAATGGATGTGAAAATCTTTTTTCGTAAAAAAAAAATGTGTCGGACGTCACCGCGCATACAATTCTAAATCGTTGCGAAGTCGGGTTTGCAATCTGCTAACAGAAGAGAAGAGGCGAGATCGTGTGCGTTTTTCACACTCTCCCTTCCCGGTTTTTCAATTTTTATTCGCACTTTTAAATCAAGAATTCCGAGATTCTTATTTATGAGCGTTGCCATGCAAATGTGGACTGAACTAGGACAGCCTAAACAAGATCCGTGCGGTGTGCTGATAAGACACGTTCCACCATACCGGTTACGATAGCCTGATAAGAGTGAACATGTAACCGTTGAGTTTGTTTAAAGATATCAATTTTATCCCCGATTATTTATTTTATTATTCCTCGATCGAGCTCTTGCTGACGAGCGCTCGAGCAAGGCCAAGTTGAAATTGATTCGGAGCAAGTCGGAGTTCACAGGACATAACGCTGTCTGATACTTTCTTTGGGTCAAGTGTGCAACGAGCTTAACAGCACCGCTCGCATTGATAACGCGCGAGGAATGCGCGCGACATTGCGCGCGTATAAGAGTGCAGCATTCGCATTCATGTTCCCGACCTCCGATAAGCTGAATGTGGGTCGCGAGCATTATCACAGGGGTACAGTAACCTGAATGGAATCAACGGCCACGCCACACGTTCTAGACGAGCGCGTCGATAGGGTCGACCCTGAATCAATCCACGGGGGGAGACGACGATGAATATTTCATGGGGGCTCGTCCTGTCCCTATACGTCCCTTTCTCCATGATCGAACGATTGCTATAACGTCGTCGCGAACGACTACAAATGACAGATCGACAGATCGAATCGTTTAATGGAATTGTTCGATTCGTAAAAACTCAGTAGCCTCGGTCCAATTTAGAAAGCGGTTTTCGAAAAACTTGCTCCCACTTTCTATTTGCGATTCGCGATCCTAAAGATCGAACGTCACCCCGGCAGTCACGTGATTTCCACGGCCGAGCCACGTGCATCGACAGTTCGAATGGCACCAATGCTCCTAAATTGGCGACACTCCTACGCCACTGTGAAACGCTACCGGAAGTTCTGCGCCCGCATACTGAGCTGACGTTTACGGCGCGTACAGATGTCATTTATACGTGTCATTTAAAATAATGAAAATATAAATTTACAAGTTTATTTATTTGCACAGATATTTTTTCAATTGTGTATGTTCTGCCGAAGTCGTCTAACAAAGTTGAGTGTACGAACTGCAATTGTTTATTAGAATTTTTATGGTATTTCGCATGCACAGGAATCGTCAGTTATGCGTTCTCAAAATAATAAATAATATTATTAATCAGCATTATTATAGCATTATTCATTTTCAGGGAGTATTTTCACGGTGACGCAACCCGGCCTCAACGATTACGCATAACAGCTGTTGCGCGAAAACGATAAAACGACCATCGAGCAGCGAGATAAGTCTTCGGCTTTCCTGCATAATCGCGATCCGAACGGGAACTGGAACGAGCCAGATCATTAGGCTGGTTAATGATTTCGATCTCAACGTCGTCGTCGCGAAATAACCGCATAGGCGTGACTGATCTACATGCATATCCCGTGTCGCCTTGCATACCGGCAGTAATTAGTTGCAATAGATTCGGGCCACGGAGAGAATTGACTCGAGTAGTAACACGAAGTTTTATGTATCTTCCTTTCAGTCCTCGGTAGTTCCAGCACTGATGTTTCAGGAATCATTATCCTATGCGTTTCATTGGTCTTTCTCAACGGAGTTGGTTCCGCGTGTAAGTGCGTTTACAGGATGATTTATTTACTTGACGGACGAGCATTATCGAGCTCTTCGAACGGTGACGTGAAAAAGCTGAAACAGATAGCCCGAGCTTCGCGAGACACCCATTTCAGAATGAAGCAATGTGTACTATGTAATACAGGTTTTACGAGGCCATTAAGGCTTTTAGCTGAGCCTGAAAACAGCCGGGTAATAGGCGATAAATAGTAGGTGTACGATAAATATAGGTTAATCGGTCGGACATGGTGCGGAAAATCGTAAAGCTCCGGCCGGACATGCAAAAACTTGGAAAACCATCGCTGATACTTTCTCGTAGCCATTTTGCAGCGATTACCACCCGTGACCATCCATCGCTCGCATCTTTTCACCTACATATGTAGGTACGTACCAGTTCAAACAATTTATGTAATATTTAACTCGTAATTTCACTCGTAAATATCCGTGCACATGCTTGTCACCGTTAAGGGCTGTTCCCGGTTTAACACTAACAAGGGAGGTTACCCAATCGTAACACGCCGATTATAATGAAATAGTGGCATGATATAGAACTCAAAAAAATATTTCACACGTATTTTTTATAGCGAACGACATTCATGTTAAGGGGGTGAAAATAGCTGTCAAAGTTGGGGTGGAAAATCCATTTTTATTGAATATCTCCGAAAGTATTAGGTCTAAATAAAAATTTCAAAATCCAATTTGTGCGTCTTTGAACTTTTCGCGTGAACTGATTAAACAAATAATAATTTGTTTAAAAAATATGTTAAAAATTAACTTTTTTTGCAACATTTTTGGACAAAATATTAAACTTTTTTCATGAAAATTTGTATACACAGTCATAACGCGGTCATAATAGTAATATTATGTTCCAATGCTTATGCGAGGCACGGTGGCAAATTTGTTCGGGTAAGGATAATCGTTTATTTGGAGTTGTTCCACGTTAAAAGTGATGTGGTGGCCTTAAAAAAGGCTGATTTGTTTTATGTGGGTGTTCCATCGGTTTAAAAATTAGGAAAAACCACCCGAAGATCATTTATTGCACTTACCGCGTGAAGCCAAGTTTGCTCGCTACCTTGTTTTGTATTCTTTCTTTGTTTAAAAGTTTCAACTTTGGCTATCATTACCAATCGTGTTTTACATTAGATATAATAATAATATTATAATAATAACCCATATTCGTGGTGTAAATGCCATTTGTGCTTTGTACACTTTTTTGACAACTTTCATTATTGTGATAATTTTGTAGAGTAGCTTATAGATACATATAACGTTTGGAGTAATTTAATTTTATGTTTATCTTTTTCCGCACTTTTTTGTCGATGGAAAACCCGCAGAAATACAAATCAGCCTTTTTCAAGGCTAGCACATCACTTTTAACGTGGAACGACTCCAAATAAACGGTTATCCTTACCCGAACAAATTTTCCATTACGGTTGCCACCGTGCCTCGCATAAGCATTGGAACACAATATGACTACTATTATGACCACGGAACGAAAAAACTTTTTTTCTCACATTATTTATCAAGGTATGTAGACTGCGTATACAAATTTTCATGAAAAAAGTTTAATATTTTGTCCAAAAATGTTGCAAAAAACGTTAATTTTTAACATATTTTTTAAACAAATTATTATTTCTTTAAACAGTTCACGGGAAAAGATTCGCTATTCAAAGACGCACAAATTGGATTTTGGAATTTTTATCTAGACCTAATACTTTCGCAGATATTCAATAAAAATGAATTTTCCACCCAAACTTTGAGAACTATTTTCACCCCCTTAACATGAACGTCGGTCGCTATAAAAAAATACGTGTCAAATATTTTTTTGCAATCAAAAATTTCATTACAATCGGCATGTTACGATTGGGTAACCTCCCTTGTAAGCCTAAACCAGAACCGATTAAAATGTTTTAGCTTGTGAAAATGAAAAAGTTCTATTTATTCAGATTTCGTGCAATTTTTGTTTCAATAGACTATGCACGGATGTACAAATTTGTCGAATCAATTCTCCATGTAAGTAACTTTATAATTTCAATAATTGTAAAACGAAAAATAAACCGGTCATTCGACGTTCCGGAAAATTTAGTACGACTTAACTTAACAGTTCAAAAATATTTATTTAACATTTAAATCAACAAATTAAGTAAATTCATCTCAAGACATATAAAACTCTCTAAGATCTGCAACATCTTGTGCAAAATTTTCCTGTGTTTGCATCGCAGCTAATGGTCACAAGACTCACCTAGCTCTCCACCCACGCGCAGATGTGCATACTTCATGTCTCGACGGAATCTTATTGCTTCAGATTCTAGGTATCTACACTTTTACAACTCTGAAACTGGAATTTCTACGTTGCACACGTTTGTTAGGTTGAAAAGAAACTAATATCTGCATCAAGCACAGCGAACCCTGTAATACGGTAATAAATCACACCCACAAACACGGTACATATTTTTTTTTCTTTGCATTATACATGCAAACATTGAATAAAATAAAATTTACGTTAAAATTCCCTAGGTGTGTTCAGTTTCGCTCCTCGTTGTATACGTTCGTACATCGGTCCTGACTATTATTATTAATATTTATTTATTACTAGCATTTTCCCATAAATTCCCTACGTGTGTTCAGTTTTGCTCCTCACTGTACAATTTCGTAACTCGGTTCTGACTATATCATTTTCCCCTAAATTCGCTAGATCCGGTCAATTTTGCTCCTCGCTGTACAAGTTGGTAACTCGGTTCTGACTATAGCATTTTCCCCTAAATTCCCTAGGTATGTTTCTCTCCTCGTGTAAATTCGTAGCTCGGTTCTGACTATAGCATTTCCCCCTAAATACCCCCGATCTGGTAATGCTGTACATGTGCATGCTGTAGCTCGGTTTCTGTTGGCATTGTGTGTAGCACACGTGTCTCCGAGCGGTCTGTTTGTACTCTGCAGAACGCGACGCATTGATCAACGTCAGACATGATAGAGCGCGGCCTATCGGAGGTTGTCGATCGATCTGGTTGCACGCGACCTTTATCAGCAGCGCCCGATGGTTCAATAGAGGTTGGAAACCAGTTGACTAGACGTCAACTTCGCTGGCTAGACGAGAGGGTCAGCGTTTGCGGCGCGGCGCGGCGCCGCGGCAACGAACAATAGCAAGGCTAACCGCGGCAACGCGTCAATTCCAGCGCGGCCGTGGCAGAGAACTTCTTGCGGTAGGTCACAGACCATGAAGATTAGTTATACAAGCCACGAAGAGGCGCCGCGGGCGTTCCGAGCCGACGGTAATTCCCGTTTCGCTGGATTACATGATCTCCCGGCTCGCCGGCGGATACGTGTCTCGGCCGAGCCGATGCAAAAACGCGATAGTAAATCGACGGGACCTGATGCATCGTCGCTCTTCAAGATCAGTGCTAACTATCGCGCGCGACCGCGCCTTTGCCCATTAACGGTCTCCTCGTTGCCGGTAATTAACCCCCTGCCGTGTAATAACGAGACGGACCCGCTATGAACTTGTCAAACAGAGTCTACTAAATATGATAATTATTCTTTTTTTTCAGGTAGAAGTAAAAGTTTTAAAAAGTCGCTTTTTTTTAAGTATAAAATGATCCTATCCAAACATTGACTAACTAATCATTTGTATTCCCAGAATTTTGTCCAACCCCTGTAATTGATTGATTAGCGAATAAGAGATTTTTCATTAAAATCTGATCGAATAGTTGTGTAAAATTTTCCGTTCTGTTATTGAATTATTAATCGCCTGGTATTACGGATATCATAAAAGCGCCGAGTGCAAGAACCAATAATTATCTCCCGATAACATCAAAGGTCATTGGTAAATGCCCCGCGGGTTTGACTAGAGTGAATTCTGAAAGAACCAGTCACTCGAGATCGTTCAACTATATTGTTACATAGACACGTGCTACACGAAACATCATAGCGAATAATTAGTATAGTATACTACAAAAGCTACGCGACTCGATTCCAAGAATCAATGGATGGATTCTCCCGTTTAGAATCGCGGCAGGTGTCCCAAATAGGCGAACCGTTCGAGTCGTGATGTATGCCAAGGAAATGAAATAAGTAACGATCGTGACATCAATCCGCCGCACATTGTGCCGAATGGCCTTTTTAGCTGGACAAAATTCTAAATCGCCTATTTTTCTATACTTATCAATTGATATGTTTACAGTCGTATAAAATATGAATAATTATTAACTTTTCACAACATTTAGAGTTGGTTTTTGTTAATTAAACAATATATTTTAAGTGATTTATAATTAAATGTAATGTACAACGAAGTTAGTAATGGATCTATGTAACACAGAATGATTTAACAAGTAGTAGATATTATCAAAGAGAAGACGTCATTTTTAATTATGGACAAAAAGAATGTTAATATAATTTACTAATTTACTTTTTGGAGATTCAGGCATACGGGAAAGAATTATTCTTTGGTTTAGTATAAGGTTTCAATCTATAAATAATCTGCTGCATATTATTGTTTATTATTTTAATACTCAACAAGTAGACTAAACAAACCGCTAAGTGGCGACGGCATCGGGTGCGTTCGGAACGCGCGCCCAGCCTGGGCTGTGATTGTCACGAGCGTGAACGTAAAACGACGTAACTTCATTGTAAAAATTAGTGTGCTATAGCAACGTATAGCAATTTTATTTTGGTACTACAATAAAGTAGAGAATCTCTACTTTATAATAATGTAAAAATCATCGCGTGGCGCGACGTGGCGCATATACTAATTCATTGACGAAGAGGAGTAACATGGGCGTTTCTGTGGAAAAATAAGTACCGTCTTTGACACTTAATTTACAAAACAGAGGAATGTTATCGATAATTTGGAATTACTAAAGTGAAAATACATGTTTTGAGATGCTATATCCATCATACATAGGAAATTTAAATACTCCTTCGTGCATTTTAACATATTTCTAGCGCGTATGACAATCTGCCCATTCACTTATAGGTTAGGCGTCCGCCTTTTAGGTGAAGTTTACACGCTCTGTAAATATACAACAAAAGAATTTTAAGTTTTAATATTCAAGGGTCTTAATACATGGTTATTTTAGATAATATTGGCACAGTTAGTTTTTGTTTATTTGAAAGAGGCGATTTAGAATTTTGTCCAGCTAAAAAGGCCATTCGGCACACTGTGCGCCGATACAAATCATCCTGATCGGGCAGCTTGCCTATGGGAATCTTGACCAAGACACTGCGCCGATAAGAAGTCAACGCGGAGCCGTTGTTGTCCATGCGTAATCGACGATAGTATCTGCGTTACAAGCACGTACTTAGTATAGTTACTGACGCAACTTGCTATAGGTAATATTAAGGATCCGTTTCGAACGCGCACCGCGCCCTACCACGTTGCCGAATGTCCTACAGCCTATTGAAATGGGTGTGTACTCTGCACAATGTCTCACATATCGTGACCCGTACTGCGCATGCTTACGCTGTTCAATTCCCATCCGGAAAGAAGTAGTTTTACTCTATAACGTAGTTTAAAAGTGTAACAAATGCAAATTTCTCCCCAAAAAAGTTTGTCACCCATACTGCACAGAAAAATATTTAAAAATGTTACCACCTCGTCACGCGACCGGACCGCGGCGTGGGCATAGCGTCGTAAAAGGGGAAGTTAGAGTGGGGACACACAAGACCGACCAATTTAATTTTTGTGTTCCGAATTTGATATTAAATTATAACATAATCGTACAGAAATAAAAACTTGTATCTCGAACAGAAATTGGGTCAACTTTTACCTAGGAATATATGTTAGGATTTGAAAGAAAACACAGAGAACTGTCTTCGTTCATATTTTGCAAAAGTGTTCGCAGTGTTCGGAGACAAAAAGTTCGATAAGGAGACTTTTCACATTAATATATCAACAATTCTATAATTAGTTTTCGCCACTGAATTTTTTTGAACTTTCACCAACCGATCCTTGACCAACTTGTCCCGCAGTTAGAACCAGTTCCGCGAAAATTTTTCAAGTCTTGCCTGATGCAACATGGCAATATCCATCGCCATGACATCATATGATCGTTACTTACTGCAGTTCCGTCGATTTAGTTCGACACGAATTTTTAATGTTACCATCCCATAAGTTGTGTTGATAATTTAAAGTGTAAGATAATGATACTTCGTGTTCGATCATTTATGTATATGTTCACCATTGTTTTGAATTACGTCTTCCTATCTACCAAACGATAGTTTAATTTTTAACAAATTTTTGGGGTAAAAATTCTAGAATGAGAAAAATTATCTGTGTTACTTATTTTGTTAAAATCGCGTGTCCTTCATATATCTTCAATAGTACCTAACCCTCCGCGTTCTTATATTGACCATTGCACGAATAGTTACTTTACCGAATTAAATTGTTTATTAATTAATTACAAACTTACTTATTTTACTGATGTACATTACATAACAACAACTTAAATAGGTTAGTAAAGCTCGATACGGGAAAATTGGTAATTATTTTCAGAATTGAAAAATGTTGTTAAGTACGCGTTAAATGTGTACAAAGAACGACGCAACTTTCCGGAAGACTTAATAAATTTCTCGAGAAAAGCCGTATTTTGCGGTTCGAGCCGATGCATTTACGCGTTATAAATTCACCCTGTTCTCAAACGTACAACCAGAACGGCGCGCGTTCCACTGTTGCAACTTTGCGATTTATCCGATGATCTGCGCGGGCCGAGCGGTATTATTAGCATCGTAAAAAAAGATGAGAAACAGGAAAAGGGCGAAGGGGCAAGGATTATTTTGGCGGGGCGAATACGCTTGCGCGTAACAAACGACCGAGAAGCCCCGATCTCCGAGTCTTACCCGCATGCTACACCGCCTTACGTAAGGCGGATCTTGATAGCGACTCGGCACAGTTACTGTTTTCACCGTACCGCGTACCACCGCGCCGCGCCGCGCCGGCAGAAAGTGAGAGCTGCAAAAGGATCAACAGGAATTCATCCTTTTATTCTCCGGGCCGCCTGTCGCCTTCCTGTTCTTTATCCCGAGCTATTAAGTCCGCCGACATACAACGACACTTCGGTTCCCGATCATGAACACTCAATTACAGTACATACACAATTGCTGCTACAGACGTTCGGCCACTTACGACACCATTGCTCGACATACCTGTCGCGTGATCGCCGAATTTATCGTTCGCACGTTGACAATTTTACGCACAGAAATTAGTAGAAGAACGAGACAGTTAACGCATCGGAATCACCCTTTTGGAGACAACGTTTTTGGGATACCCTGTAGACACCATACACGTAACTTCACTATATTCTCCACAGTTAATTTTACAAGGAAATTTTTTTGGGGAAGAAATAATTCTTTGGACACCCTGTATACACATTAGTTCACAATATTTTCCACAACTAATTTTACAAGGAACTTTTTTTTGGGGAAGAAATAATTCTTTGGACACTCTGTGTATACGTAACTTCACGATATTCTCCACACCTAATTTTACAAAGAAATTTTGTAGGGAAAACCACAATTCTTGGGACACTATATATACGTAACACATTGACATGGAAATTTTTTTGTGGTAAAGAAAATAATACATTTTTATTTCCAAGAGGGTTGGCCACACTAGTCACATCGCAGACAACAATAATTCATGAAAATTGCTTCGAGTTCCACTGCGTGGGGAAAAACCGTGCATATTTACCTGATCGAGCACAATAGCCTCAAATTATTAATTGTAATTAATGCATACCGCAACGGTGGATTCTAGATCAACGATTAATCTCAGTCATTGAGGAAAGATTGAAAGTACAGTGCGAACGGTGCTCGGAGCAGCAAATCGTTGAATGATTTTCAGCGGAAAGGTGCGACGCGGTATGCGACGAACGAAATGTCTTACGTTTGCTTATGCTCTTATAATTGCGCCGCGATCGTTAATGCCACGCCAATTACAAAACTGGTCGAACAGTGGCGAGGAATTGCAGCCGCAACGCGCACGAAACAAATTTCGTGGAGTTGGATTTACCCGGGATCACGGGTGACAGGTAAAAATCCACTGTGAATTCTGGTAGCTAGAAAATTGAGAAATGCAAGTCGGGAGAAATTATACCAGGCGAAACGACATTTTCACGAAAATGATAACTTCCTTGCGAAAGAGGGCTACGAGTTGCCCCCAATAATGAATCCGTTTTATTTCCTTGATATTAGAAAGGACCCAAAATCCAGTAGATATGTTGCCGGTTGAAAATCTAGTTTAACTCGATTTTTATGTTTTTTTTTAAATTTTATATTTGAGATGTTGTATGCAGGATGTCGTCAAACTGGTGGCGCAAAGAAAAAAAGAAACGATGCTGCAGAAAGAAGTAAGTCGAGAGAGCGTGGAGTCCAGAATTTCTTTTTTGAGCTCGTTGAATTCGACTGGACGCCTGCTAGCCGACAGGCAAACAAAATTATAGTATTTCAAAGAAAAAAAGAAAGATAAAAATTCAAGCGGACCTTGAAAACTCGCTGAAAAAAAAATGAAATGTCATCGCCTTGAGAGTCCTTCGAACCCGCGCGATCTATGGAACGAAAAGACGACCGAGAGTGACAAAATTGCTGATGCGGTCACGTTAGAGGTTTTTTTTTATTTTCGCGACATCTTTTCGCCGAACAATACACATAGATCGGCCGCTAACAAAGCACGCGCGTTTTCATTTGTTGCAATTTGCACCTCGCGGTCCGAGCGTAGAACGGTTGACGGATGAGGAACACCGTTCCACACGGTTACTCAAACGATACGATCTTTCACGATCGAAAGCGCGTCGAGGGGAAGTTGGAGGCACGACTCTGGAGAGGCCAATACGATTGACGTCAATGTGGCCTGCCCGGTATTCAAATCTCGAACCCGTTTTCTAGATCGATGAGTGAACCAGGTACCTGCGTGGGGTCTCTACATAGAGACAGTGAAAAATATTCGTGCACGCGTACACTGCAGATTTCATGCACAGAAATACGATACGAGGAACACAAAAGCGACGGACGCGTTTAAACATATTTTTAATATCGCTTTCAACTTAATTTTTATTTTGCGCCCAGATTAGCAGTAAATAGACGGCGGATCTTTATGCAAAATAATGATTTTTTATGCGAATTACAACAAATTCGAATGAAAAAAAAATGTTTCAATACGTTTGATAGATTGAAAGTAATATAACAGTACATTTTTTTTATCTGTTTTAAAATTGCATCTACTAATTTTTCCCATAAAACCTAGTTACAACATAGTAAACATTGAAATATTCGCATATAGAATATTAAACTACATCTATGGTAAATTGTTTTACCTTTATTGTCACTCTTTGTATTGGAGAGCTCATGATTTAATAAAATTGGTGATAGCTTGGCACTATGGTAAATTGTTCTACCTTTATTGTCACTGTTTGTATTAGAGAATATTAAACTACATATATGTATAACTACTACGAGCAATCGAAATAGTTTTTCTTCATCGATGATTTATCGAGGAGAAGCCGAATTTTTATTTGTAACCAAATTTAAAAATTGATATTTTTTTCTCGTTTTGTTTCCCGATGTTTATTCTGCATATTTTGATTATCTTCAATTTCAATAATAATGGATTTTTCTCGTCGAAAATTTTAGAATAATTGTTCTTTCTGCTCGATCGAATATAAACGATGTTTTTTAATGATCGACCTACAGTCGTTATCGACGAGGGACTAAAGGAGAAAACGGATTGCGCGGGCCAATTATAAATGCAGCGCGCGGTGCGTGCGAAGCGTTTTCAATAGCCGAAGCGGAATTGAACGGTAACAATCGTGAGTCAGAGAGCCCGGTCAGGAATTTTCTAATAAGAAACGTGTCTTTATCGCTCCCGGTAGTAACACGGGATTTTCCATACATAGTGGTCCCGAGGATTCGATAAATTGATCGAATACCTTTGAACCTCGGCGAGAGCACAGTAGGCTGCGTAAATGCCTCGTAAAAGTAAATCAAGCTATGGGAACGCGGCGCATATAGTAATTAAATGACGTTAGAAGCAGCATTGAAGCGAGACTATTACGCAACCGCGGGACTACGATCTCGTTAAACGTTCAGAAATATTTTTACAACTGTGCAAAACCGCTGACGTAACAACGATCCTTCGGAGAATAACGAACCCGTAACCGGGATTGACGGAATAATCATTCGGCCCGTATAAATCGATGATTTTTCAGACTACTAAATTAGTAGTCTGAACAAATTAGTGATGAAAATTAGTAGTTGTAATTTAAAGACACTAGACGAATTTAAAGCTACTGTCCTATTGTTTCCAAATCTATTGAACATAATAGATAGATTCTTCTCGATCGAAATTTAAATATATAAAGTAAATGATATCGGCGCATTTTCTTTAAAAATTGAATTGTTCTTTTAATTTTTCTTTTGCATATTTTCAGACGCAAAAATGATTCTTTGAAAAAGATCCACATAGGGATCGAAACGTAAGAAACATGTTTAAATAATTGCACATTTGCTGTTTTTTTTTTAAATGATCGAACCTTGCGCCGATATCATTTACTTTATCTATTGAACATATTCTGAAATTGCTTCCGCGGACGGCGAAAAAGAGTTAATCGGATTGCATTTACAACTTTCATAGGAGAATATTGTTCGATCTCGTTTTTATTTGCGTCCGCTTAAGACCGAAAAAAAATTATTTAATGAAACAAATCCAGTGGGCAACTTAAAACTGTAGACAGATAAAAGTATTTAAAAATGGTATTCGTTTCAGTCTATATATTATTATAATATTATTATATTATTAATTGTATTTTTATATTTATATACACAGTATTTCCTACTTTTTCAAATGAACATAAGAAAAAAATGTTATATGAAGTTTGTTTATAAACGCTTTGTTACAATATTATAGGCAAATAGTGAATATTAAGTAGCCTCAATAGGAGCGGAACAGCAGGTCGATTGTGTTTACTTTGCCTGTATAATATTAATGCTTAATTAATGCTATTCCGCACCTATTCAATATTTGCCTATAATACTGTAACAAATCGTTTATAAACAAACTTCATATAACTTTATTCTTATTTTCACTTGTAGATCATGCTCCTACAATCTTACCGGAGAAGTAGGAAACACCCTATATATTATTTATATGTATAAACGGCTGTTGTTGTCAATTGACAAATCCGATTCTAACACGGTCGTAGCTGACGTACCATTAAAGAGGAATGGTTAACCTTGAGAAGGGTAAGAGGAAAATTGCTCAAGGCGAGTGGCAATGGACAGAATAAGCTGGCGGTCGTGGGATAAAAAATGGTAAAATAATGAACGAAACGCGATCATAATGGAAAGGAGTACGGCACACGGGGCAAGAAGCCGTGTCCTCGGTAAACAGGGCAAAAACCACAAGGGAAATGATAATCGTGATCAGTGGTTGACAGTGGCAGCCGTGATCGACTCTGATTTGCGTTTTCGAACGCGTCAAAGAAATCGCTTGTGAAACGTCGATCTGCGAGATCGCGATCAATAAGAACCCGCGAGACTTCGCATATTACGTCACGCTTTCTAAGCTTCGAGTCGACATTTTTCGTTCGCAGATTTTCCCGGCCGAGAACGTGAATCGGCGCCATCGGCAAATAACGCGCCGACAAAATCAAATTGTCCCAACTCATTGTACACATTTAACCCTACGATATGCTGTGCCAGACCGTCACGAATTGAAGGGAAGAAGTTGCCCCCTCTCTGCCGGCACCTGATTCAGTCACGTGACATACTGACGCAAACGCGACAGAAACGGTGCGCGTCACGTGACCGGGTGGATGCATAGGGGAATAGAGTCGTGGAAGGGGAAGCTAGAGTGGGGTGACAAGTCCTAATCTGGCGACACTGTGTATGTACTTACCTATTTATTTCTTCTATTGCATTGGACAGTTCTCGTTCTTAAATTGAGTAGTTCACGAAAATCGACTACAGAAACGTAGGATTGGGATAAATGAATGACCAAAGCTAAGATCAGTCTATTATTGCAGAATATATTTTTATTATCTAGACTAGCAGTTGACGACTGCACTGGGGATCTGTATGGAAGGATTCCAGTTTTCGAGGATTATTTTATAAAAATCAAGAATTTATCAACTAAACAATTTCTTACGGACTTTCTTACTATTTTGAAAGATTTAACAATTCTTAGATTTCGTTGGATGCTCGTGCGCTAACGAAACGCGTCGAGCTACCCGTCGATAATTAAATTGTCGGGTTTCAACATTGGTCACGGTGACTAGACCCGGTCGGACCACTTTGTCCTGCGATTTTCAGGGTGGTTACCATAAATTCGATTTAAAAACACAGGCTCATGATCGGCATTGTAGTTCAACGAGTCTCGAAATCGGCTTCATGAGTCACGCCGGCACGGCGCGGCTCGGTTCCGCGGGCGGAGCGAGCGATTTTTACCCGCGCTGTCAGATGCCAAGTGCCAAATAAGGATCGATAGACTTCCAGTCCATTCGGGGCGCCGATTGAATCATTCGTTATGATGTAATAACGATTAACAGTCGATCTCAGTCAATTCGAGTTTGATTAATCATTTCACACCGTTGCGTTGTCTATGAAATCGGTTGAAATCGATCCGGTCTATTAGCCGATCGTGCAACGATCAATTACTCGAGACGATTTTATGTAAACCAGATTTACATCGATCGATATTCATGCATGAGCATCGATACCGATAATAACCATTAATTCGATCACCTCTTGTATCCCCACTCTTTGTTATAGTTAGCCTATTATGATTGGAAATTAAATTGCGCCAACTATTTCACACTGTTCGTTACAAACTAGGAAGTCGGTTGATTTATAGATCTCACCACTATGGCGGTTGTGGATCATCGTCAGACATTTATTGGAGAAGTCCGCAATTCCTGGCGTAACTAACCGGCGGGGCTACGTCCGAATTTCTACTTTATGATTTTCTAAAAATTTTCTAAAATTCTTCCTGGCGAACTTACCTGCAGCGAACAATTATCATTCGGTTTAATGCGATACGATCTTACCCAATGTAAATTAATTTATAACTAGACTGCGGATTTTATGCATTTGCGACAAAAATCTCACATATACAGGATGTGTCGAACATAAAAGTAGACAAAAATCACATCAAAATGGAAATGGTAAACAAAATTTGAAAATATCCAAGCTCGTAAAGATTTCTCGACGCAGTTTTCCCGCTTTCTCGTCCCGTTAACGTCGACGCGAGATCTTTACGCGACTCGTTGCATAATGTGGTCGCTTTGCGCGCACCTGACGTCACGAAACCAGCGCCGATTATGTTCCTTTGATTAGCTATAAAATATTAAGTGGAGCGATAATGTATCTCTCGGCTAGTATCGAACTGGGAGCTTGAAGAAATAAAAATTTATTAATTAATATTACTTGTTACTCGTTGTTATTGATGCAATCCCTACTCTTACAATTTACTTCTAGAACGCGCAGGGAATTGTGTATAAATAAAATTACAGCTGCGATTTGGTTGAAAAACGTTCATAGAAAGGAATCGGCTAGAGTTGCAACAGTGATAGGAGCTTTAGGTGACAAGGATGATTGTCTCACCGATGCCAATTATGTGATTTTTTATTCGATAATCGATAATTTCCGATCAACGCGTACACTGATAGCACTAATCAGCAGACTTCGGATTTTTCTGCATTCAAGAACAAATTAGTCGAGTGAAATATAAAACAGTAAAAGATTAGAAACAACGTAGATCATTTCTATTTCGCATAGAGATCAGTTAAGAAAAGTCTACCGATCAGTTACGGGCGACAGCACTGGCCGCAAGGAAAACAGATTTTCCATTTCCCAGCTATTTTCTCGCGTGGAGTTGATGTGCTATTCGAAAACAACTCAATCAACCGCATTGCTACTGTCGGCTACATACCTTTGTAAATAAAGTACACTGGCACGACGGTGCTTAAGATTCTCACTGAAAAGTGGTAGACACTGACGATACGATACGTGAAAAGTCGTGTTACAAATTGGCCTCGACGAGAAGGTCCTGCGAAGGGATTCGCGCGCGAAGACTTATGAAACGGCTGGAAACGATGTTCGATCGCGAGTCGTTGCGGAATACCGATCGATTCCCATGGCGTGAAACGAGAAGGATCCGCGCGATCTATGGCCGAGAGGAGCCCGTGCTCCCTATGGAGGTCTCACGATCGCGTTGCTCCTCTCGAAATGCCGGCGATCGATCCTCGTTAAAGTCGCGCGGTGGCTATGTTCGAAATGCAGGCGTGCACACATGCGCGCATGCACGATACGATACACGTACCATCGCGCCGTGCATATCTGCATAGAGTGGCCGGCGCTCTATTTACCAGCCCCAGCAGCCGGCCGGCGCACGTTTAGAGTGTTATACAACCTCATGTGCAACATTATGTATTATAATGTGTAGCGGTATATGTGGTATGTGGCCGGTATGTATCGGCGGGTAAATAGTGTACCGGTAGGTGTGGCGATAGAACACCGAACGGCCATTGGCTTCCCGTTGGCGGGGTGCACGCGCGAAATGAAAGTGAATTCCCTATATAAAGGGTGGTTTTCCTCCAATGCGACAGAACCAATTTAATTTACCAAGTCAACACACGCTTGCCAAAGTATTAGTCCATCGGTCAAGATGAGGGCCCTGGTACGTTTAACTTAAGCCACCATCCTCCTCGTCGTCCTCGTCGTCGTCGTCGTCGTCGCGAACGTTATCCGTGTGCACGAACGAACGCTCCAGTGATCCTCGGACGTACCGGATGTCCGATATCCCGACAGCGCGATACTCTCTGTGAACGGTCAAGTGACGTCCGTCGGACAAGCTCTAACATTTTTACCGACGGACGCTACATCTCCACGAGACTGTGCAGACGTCCCTCGAGTCTACATTTGATCTACCTTAATTTTTTAAATTTTTATTTATCCACTCTTCGTTCGGACTTAACAAAAATTAGATTAACCGAGGAATTTGTTTATTGCTATTTTACAGTTTTATTCACTTCGATCGCGTTGCATATTTCTTTTTAAACCTCGTCAGACTTGATAGAATTTCGGATAAGAATTGGATTAACTAAAGAATTTATCTATTAATTAATGATTAATTAAGCCACGTCAACTTGGGTACTCTTTCTTCAGACTTGATCGAATTTGGAAAACGTACCCATCAATCTAACGACTACACTTTACGTTCAGACTTGTAAAAATTTGTGTCACAAAATGATCTCTTCTAAATTCGCATCTTGTACTCTTCGATCGTTTTCTTCTTTTATATCGAATAGAACGAAGATGTATACTCACAAGCACGATACAAATGTCGAGACCATCACCCCGCCTTCGGCAAGGCTGAAAGAATTCGCTCCGACGGAAAATCTAGAAAACTGTTAGGATCAGGTGTTAATCGATTGCTTCTTAAAGGTTTGCATAATGATGATCGCCGTGGCGCTGGCCGAAGAAAAAGCGGTCCAAAAGCGCGGACTTTATGATCTCGGCATTGGCGGAGGATTAGGCTGGTCTGGCGGCTTAGGCGATGGCTACGGGTTGGGAAGCAAAGTCATCGTTCATGAAAAAGCTGTCGCTGTTCCAGTCGCTGTCCCGAAACCGTACCCAGTCCCTGTCGACCGACCAGTCCCTGTTAAGGTGAGGAAAACATGTACATATGAAACTTACCTCGAGCGCACTGTTACAAAACCCGACATGCTCTATTAACTTTGAACTCCTTTATCCCTACTATTTTCTACAATTCCGTGACGTTTCCAGAAATTCTGTAAATGTTGATCGGTCGGCTCGCGTTCAATCGATACTCGAATCTTGAGCAACGAGCTCGAGGTCGCGATCGATCAATTGCGTGCTCAACGTCGTCAATTCTTAATCATTTATTTATTATCTGGTAAATACTACTGCACCTTATTTCCATTCGATTCATCAACTCTTTAAGGAAACTCCTGCGTTAATCAAATTCCACTTATTTTGATGTAACGCTTGCAGTCAGACGAATTGTTGCATTTATTTGCTGTCAGCTTGATGGCTGCGTTGTTATTATTATTGTCTAAATTAAATAAGATTTTGTAAATAATTGTTTTTAAAAATTATTATTGGTCCATCTGCAAAGGAAAAAGTAAAGGTCGCGATTTTTAAATTTTTTATCTGTGCCTGTAATGAAAATTTCAAACATGTATTTTGTAAATCGCTTGACGCATAAAGAAGCTATGGACATTGCAACATGTAAAAATCTTTGAATTTAGGGTTTGCGAATCATTTAAATCTTATCTTATCTCATTTATATTTCATAACAACCTTGATCGATTTCGATGAAACTTTGTACATAACTTACATTTATATCGGATACATATAACTTATACCTACCAAAGGCTCTCTGTAAATTTTTATTACAAGCACAGATAACAAATTTTTAAATCGTGACCTTCATTTTTTCCTCCGAAATTGCAACCAATGACAATTAAAAAAAAAATTATTTACACATTAGCTAGTAAGCTAATCCTTTTAACGTCTAAAAAAAAGAACTCAATCTGTTGGGTCTAATTTTGAAAAAGTTATTCGCTTTTAAAAGGTGTACGAATACTTTATACACCTACTGTACGTAAAATTAATATCATTCTCAGATACTGATTAATTAATCTATGGAAATGATCCTCGATATTATTAAATATTTTGTCAGCGTTCGGTTTAGCGTTAGATAAACAGAACATCTCGGTGAAAGCCATCGGACCGTTGCAGAGGTACTTCCTGCACAGCGTGAAAAATTAGTTGGAACTCACTGTTTGTTGCTTACTGTAGGTGCCAGTCGCTGTGCCACATCCCGTCCCGGTACCGGTTGAGGTCCCCAAGCCGTACCCAGTGATCCAGACACAGACCATCCATGTTCCAGTCGACAGGCCGTACCCAGTTTCGGTTCCAGTTAAGGTGCCCGTGCCCGTGCCCGCCCCATACCCCGTCAAGGTGAGTCGAATCGATCGATATTCTCGATTTCGTTGGTAATTCGGTTAATTAGTCGTGACCCATTCTGATCACCATCGCGATAGGCTTTTTATCTCTCTGTCGTACCCGATCGCAGCGTGATTTTCTGTTCACGGGCGTTAATCTTAATGGCATCGAGACGATACACAAATCTCGTTCGAAGATACGCCAATGGATTTCGTAAAAGCGAGAATTGTATCGGACTTCGATCAACGGCATCGCAGAAAATCGCTATGCATATAATGAGATCATGACGAAAGAGCATGAAAAAAATCCCAATCAGCGAAATCATTTAGTATTAGTATACACTTTTTTTAGCAACTTGAATTATTTATCGACCGTTTACGATGCATCGTTAACGTTTTATCTTCGGGTTTCGCAGGTTCGCGGAATTTTTATTTTTAGTCTTCTTTCCGCGCTATTATTTGAAGTCGAAGCATACCGCCGATTTTTCAACATCTTCAACCTTCTCAACTTTTTCAGTTGATCTTATTCCGGTTACCGGTTAACGAGTTAATGTACCGATGCTGTTATGCAGATTAAGCGACGGTTTTCTTTTGGTTTACAGGTAGCGGTTCCGCACCCCGTCCCTGTGGCGGTTCCTCAGCCAATCCTCGTTAAGGAGACGGTTCCCGTTGTCGTTAAGCACTCGGTTCCCGTTTACGTTAAAGGAGAATCCTACGGCCACTACTAGATGAATTTTCCCTTCAACAGGCCACCACCTCCACCCTCTCCTCACCTAACCCCCTAGAGCATCGCAAAAGACATCGTGACGAGCGCTGTACCAAAACACGTACTCCTTCTACCATAGCAACTACGATTCATGAAATAAATTGATTTTATAAATGTTTTTTAAACAAACGTCTGTTATTCACTTCACCCAGCTTCTACTCGCTTCCCTGTATGATCATTTCAATTTTTCTCTCCCATTTACGAAAAATTTTCGAACAAAAGTCGATCGGTAATTGCACGATGATAAATTACGAACACTGTGCATCGTGACATTTCTTAATAGCGCGACAATATATGGAGATGGGCTATTATTTTTCTGTTCGAGATTAGGTAGCCATCATTAAAATATTCAGGTGTCTGAACCCTATCGTAAAATGATCCAACCGGATTTTGCAAGTGAGAGTGTAAAAAAAACAGAAGATGATTATGTATGCGAATTCTATAACATGCCGCTCGTGTTCGCGAGACAGAGACACAGTTTTATTTCAGAACTGTATTTCACAAAAAACATCGAACTGGTTTCCGATAACTAGACTGCCGACGATTATGCTAATTCACAATTTTATAGACACATTTATAGAAATGGAAATTCATCAATTTATTTTGCCTACCGATACACGCAAAAACTAAAACGAAATAAAGAATCCACAAGGATCTCGTAAAAGCTACACTTTGTTCATTTGCATGTTCTATAAATATCCTTGCATATTATTTGTAAATGTTCATATCGATTCATCCAATATCGTTTCAAATGTTTCTGTGCAAACACTAACAATTCTATTTATAATTTACTGAAAAAATTACATTCTTTTCCAGACCTGAAGTAGGTCAGCAATTTTCGATATTATTAAGTATATGTTAAGTAGCTTATAGACGATCTATCTTATTTGTCAATGGTGCTTGACAAGCCATGATTAATTGTTCTCTATACAAGTCAATATCAACTAGGCCATAGTAAATTCTAAAACATTATCGTCAGCGTGTATGTCAATGTCAACAAATAATTGTGAAAATCATAGTAAGAGCTAATATAATTAAGGGTTTTCAACCTGTAAAAAAAAAAGAAAAAAAATTGTCCAGCGATCAAAAATAAATTGCTCTGAAATTTTTTACGGTAAAAATCATTGATAAAAAGTTGATTATTATCGAAACATAACCGTAGAACAAAATGATTAAAAAATATCGATTTTCAAACTTTTGATTGCGAATAAAAATGTTCACAAGCTCTCCACTGTCTGTTACTCTCTTCAAAACTCGTTCAATTTTTTATAAATAAAAAATACTAACTCAGCCAAAAAACTATATAATATCCTCCAATGGCAAGTTGCAAAAAAAATCCTCTCGAACCTGTTACAGTTTCAGCCGTTCAAACACACTTTTCAAAGATCACGCAACAGCCATAAATTGTCTCTATCTCAGCCTCCGAAAATCAACTGTTCCAGAATATAATTCGACCGGTAACCAATTGCGTAACACCGGTGGCCGAAGCCGATCTTGAAGACCCGCCGAACGATCGCTATGACCAGTTTGTAATCGCGCGAGATTGCAAAGTGTCCGGTTACACGATTTCAATGGTTCTGCTTGTCCGGCCACGCGAACCTTCAGAATCGAGCCCGATTCCTTGAGAACCGGCGTTGCTCTAGTGTTATAAATTCACGCGTGACGAAAGTCTGACGCAACGGTGCAGAGATCGTATTTCCGAAGAGAAAGAAATTTTTTCAAAAAACTTTTCGCACATATTTATGGCCCGAAAGACGATATATGTATAACTGTTGCTTGATATAATTTTTGATATCTTTTACTTCTATTTTCTGATATCTTAAAAGGGTGTATTTCTCCCTTGAAATAAAAACAAAATTCTAAGGTCTGTCTAATGAATGTTGCAGTTCCACTAATACATTAGCTTATTACTAATAATAAGCGTATTGATATTGTTCTTTCAACAGTACAAGGAAGAAGGTAAAAAGTTATAATCTTCAGAAAAATAGGATATAATAATATAATAATATTCTGAGAATCTTCATGTGACTAATGGCGGAGCCGCGTTTCGTGAGGAAGCTTCGTCGCCAACGGCTTTTACACGGTTTGTATAAACAATTATTTTGATATTAATTTTCATTTTTGTCTCGATCAGGTGGGCTCGAGTATCCGCGGTAGTAATTATGTGCGAACGAAACGTTTCGACACATCCTCGCCGCGCGACAAGCTATTACAATATTTTTACGGGGCCGCTATCTGATCCCTCATTGTATAGTGTAGAAACTACCCACGGGGGCTTGCGATTCGCGTCCCGCGGAACCTTGACTGCGATTTCGCGCGATCCGAGGAGCAACTCGCCGCGCGCCGCGCCGAGCTCCTCAGGATCTCACGGAGTGTAGCGGGAATGCGGGTCACGCCGTGAACTTTCCGTCGAGTTTCCCCACTTCCCTTTATCTATATATAGACGAAGGCTTTTTATCATGGCTAGACAAAGGGCTCGCGGCTGGATTTTCCTGGAAAGCCGGCGAAACGAATTCCTGGCCAGTTATGGCATGGCGTGCCTCTCGAGTCGATTGTTCCAGCCGGATTCGGGTTTCGGTGACGGAAACACGTATTGTCGCAACATTGCGTTCGAAAATTTGAACCCGATCCCATCCTAAACTCGCATCCGTATGGTTCTATGTACAATTATCTGATTGGTCAATTAAGAGTTTCTCTTTAAGAACGTTCGGACCTACAGGCATCGTACGAGTCTCCTTCGAATATCAAACCTGAGAAAATATTTTTATTTTAGTTATACCTGCTACCGCTTCCTCTCTCGATATACAGTCCTCTTAAGTGTGCTGAGTGGTTGTGATGATTTTGATATTGACTCGACTTTTTTAATGTGGGACCATATTTAATATTTAACTTTTTTAATATTGGACCATACTACCTACTTGGATATTTTTGAGACTATTAGTATACTACATAACGTGAAAAAATAATTTTTGAATAAATTGCAATTGGTCGGAATTGCACAGATATAGAAAATCTATTTTTTAAATTTTCAATATAGAGCCAAAGTTGTAAAACAACCAAGTTTTTTTTCTGTAATTCCGACCAATTGCAATTTTTTTCAGTACTGTTTTGTTCTAACTTCTAAAAAAAATCCGATGGTCCGATGTTAAAAAAGTTATGGTCCTTTTAAAAGTGTCCGAATATCATTATGATTCATCGTACGTGACCACGTAATGTGATTTCATTAGCTAATCCACCGCAGAAGTTACGTCCACAAATTCTGACATACCCTGTAACAATTTGTTGACTCCCGTCACATCCTCTCATTCACAGCGCGAGATAATTACAATAAACAATCAACCCGATCTTCGGGGCCAACGCGGCGCAGCGCAACTCGTGCTTTACTATCCATCTCCATTCACTCTCGGACTGGCGTGCACAACCGATTATTAATTTCTCGAAAGTGCAATGCAACGACCGTCATTATCCGCCGCCGCATTCCAATCATCTTACAAGATCAGCTAATTAACATGATCCTTAATTGCTGACCTTGCCACACTGCCAACACGCGTATACCACCGTGCCGAAACACAGAAACCGGACGAAGCGGCGAAACGATACTCGACACCGAATTGATTTTCGGGATCGATTCGACGGGTCTACCTAGAAACGATAAAATTTTCGAATTCCGGATTTTGCTCTTTTTTCTTCAGAAAGAGACTAGAGTCTAGAAACCGTGGAATTTCAACAAAAATTCGCGCCCTGTTCTCGAAGCTGTATTCTCTTATCGAATCGATTTATCTCAAAATATGTAGGTTTAAAAAGTTGTAAAAATCAACATTTTAGTATTTTCATAATTTTCCCAGAGAAAGGATCGTTTGGATCACTTTTTAAACAATTATTCCAATTTATTATACATTATGTTTATAACAACGCCTGTTAGTAACTCCGTGAATGTAGAAACGAAATAAATGTCAAATGAATAGGCCAGGAATAGAGTAATTACAATTTTGATACTCTGGGTCCAACCAGACCCAGGCATCGCCGTTTAATGGGTCAATCACGCGAGTTGCTGTATCCGCAGGACGGCAGATGTTGTGAAATGAAAAATGAAGGAATTTCGTTCGCCGATGATCGTAATTCATTGCCGAAGAGAAAATTTACTGTCCGATCGATAGTGACTGCGGCTCGTGTAATGGCCACAAGGCTCTCAACTTTCTTCGATAGGCGCGAGATTATTCGTCGAGTCTAACTGAAAAACGTGCGGCCCGCTGTCGCCCAACATCGGAGATATTATACAATAAGCAACGAGGCTAGTTTTACAATTATGTAAAGCCTACATAAACCTGCCGAAAATAGCCAGGACCGTAAACACGATTTAAAAGCCACGGATTTCTCGACTGCTTCGTTGCTTTACGGATCGACATTCCTCTGGTTCGAGTGAATTCTGCACGCTTCCAATTCGAAGGGGGTCGTGTTTACCTCGTCCGTACGAGAACGTGTTCTTTCGCGGCAGGAATATGGAAATAAAACAGCCGATCGGCCGCGAATCCCCGCGTAAATCTCTCCTGTCCTGTGCTGGTTACAGTGGCAATTGACCCTGGCAAATTTTTTACTCGTTTATCTTGCGCACCGTTCGCCCCGGGCCCGTCGTTTGGCTCCGTGATTTACGGTCTTAGGCGTGCAATAATTCGGCCGATGTTTGCTCGGGATAAAACAATATTTCAAACAATCACTTAAACGCTGGGGACTCTATTTTTCTTGGCGATTCGTCGGCTACCGTAGGATCCTATGACATCCTCCTTCCACAACCAGTAGCTCCTTAATTTATTAGTCAACTTCTATGACACAATTTGCCCGACGTGTGCTCGAGAGAAAACATTATTTTTTTCATTAATAAGAAGACATTTTATTTATTTTTTAATTAACAAAGACAACATTTCAAATTAACATGGTGAAAAACTGACTCCATCTGAACAGTTTTTATAACAATTTTTTAAGCACTCAAAGCATATATATATTTTGGTGTCTTCAACATAAAAACATTGAATAAAATACAATTTATGTTAAAATTGCCAACAGTTTTGCGCCTCACTTTATAGTAAACGTACCGTGACTAGGTTCGACCGTGTTCCGTCGAGATCAGAAGACTGTGAGGAGACCTTTACGCGAATTAGGAAATAGAAACCACTCCACATATTGAAATTTCTAAACGCTGGATCGAAACTTCCTCTCCGTTTCGCCATCTGTCGGCTGATGCTATCTTCATCTTGGTAATAGAAACTATTTTGGAAAATGAACGTATAGCTCGTCGGGAGGTGTTAATTTACGCCGGCAATAAATTCGGCGGAACGTCTTCTTCGATCGTGGAACGGTTATCGTGTTGCGAAACGCGAAGAAACATATCCGGCCGTTTCCCCTATAAATTGGAAATTTTGCGGAACGATTTCGGCCTCGGCTGTTACGATCGAGAAAACAGACCGGCCGTGACGAAACAGTAACAAATATCCGTACGACTGATTACCACACGAGAAATATCGTGCGGCAGGGCTCTGGTTGACAATTTAAGGCCGGCGAGGTTGTTCCACGTGATTCCGCGACGCGACGTTCAAAACAAGCTGCTGGGTCCCCGTGAAAAATGATTCCGTTCGGAGCCGGGGCGATTGCGGACGACACATTAGCGGACACACGACACCATTACAAAATGTTCGTCGAACGAACGAGCATAGCAAATTGAACACGTATTCACCGGGATCGATCAAATCCGTAAGACTCTTGCGAGCCGTCCGCTGACTTCGGTGGTCATCAATAACCGTGACCGTTCGGAACGTGTTACCTTTGTGATACAACCACGATTTATAACTCCTTTAAATTATAAACACCTGTCGTTTGTTCTAGAGTATAGTGTTGCAATTCTTCGAAAATCCTCAGAAATCGTTTGCTTCTCATTTTCTGTGACAAATTGTCTAATGCCAGTAAAGACGAATTGTTCTATTGATAAATATTCAGTATTCATTTCAGTAAAGGATAGCCTCGAGTTAGTGAAAAGGCTACGAAAGGATTCTTGTTAATAACATGCAGATTTCTGACGGCTAGACTGTGGGTTTTAAATAAAAATTCAATATTATTAATCTAGTGATAAGTAGCATTATTAGAATTAGAATATATATTATTTACGATAGAACTTGAAATCAGAGTTGCAGCGAAGCTTCGATCTAAGAAAAACCCTCGGGTCCGTGCTGTTTCTTAGATCCTATACTAAAATATTTTAAACCTAAATAGTCTTTAGGTCCTTAATTTTACGATTATTGAAATTAGTAAGAATTTCTATGAAAAATATTCTAGCTTACAATTAAATTCAATTTTAAAATAAATAAATAAACTTGAAAGTGAACGAAGAAAAATCGTTTCCATAAGAATCTCGTCCATTCGGATTAATTTTCGGTTTTCAGAGTGGCCGAACATCCGGTTTCGGTAATGCTCGCGACGCCTTTCGTTCGGCGGAACACTTACGGAGGACAGTTTATGTATTCCGGAATGTCGCGTCGATTGCCTAATTGTAACCTGCTGGTGGCGATTCGGCGACACAAAATCGACTTTCTTTCTGAATAGAGCACAATCCCGACGCGACGGTGAAATCCGTCGTATTGCCATTCCGACGTGTAATAACGTACCCGATCATGCTCATTTTCATGACAATAAACGACATGCACGGTGTCGTAGATCGCGGCGATACCGCACCGAACGTAATTCGTACGTGAAACTTTTCGTCCGTTTTCTACACGCGATCGCCGCGTCGGGCTACACGCGATAAATGGTCTCGGCCCGTTTGGCTTCGAGCAAATTGCTCTCCTCTCGAGTGCAGAATGGTTAATAAAGGTGTACCACGCGGCGAGATACAATGTAATGGCAGCGTTATGACAACGGCGCCGTTTATTTAACAGTTTTTCTGATTTTCGTGCCGATTTTTCGCGCGGCACGCGCGCTACTTGAACTTTCAAACTCCCGCGTCCGGTTCCGGAACCAACCCCCGTATTCTGACGATGAAAACAACCTTTCAATGTAATAAGAATTATTTTCAATAGGCTACAGTTAGGTGTCTATTTTTTGTTCTTCTTTTTCGTTGAATGTTTTATTCATTTTCTCCGTTGAATTTCTTATTATTTTCTTTTTCTCGTTGAATTTTTTATGCCTCTTTTTCTCTGTTGAATTTTGTAGTATTTTCTGTTCCCGTTAAATTTTTTATTATTTTCTTTTCCCGTTGAATTTTCTATTATTTTTTTTCCGTTCAATTTGTTATTATTTTCTTTTCCCGTTGAATCTTGTAGTATTTTCTTATACCGTTAAATTTTTTATTATTTTCTTTTCCCGTTGAATCTTGTAGTATTTTCTTATACCGTTAAATTTTTTATTATTTTCTTTTTCCGTTGAATTTTTTACTATTTTTTTCCGTTGAATTTTTTGTTCTTGCTTTTTCGAATTTTTGTCGATCACGCCGCACCACGCTGGAGCGCGGCGAGGTTGCGAAATCGAGGGGAACGGGCCCATCTCGAGCGCGTAGCAAACGATGCGTGGAGGTTCGTGCGTTGAAAAGAAGGGAAAAGGACAAAGTCAGTTTCCGGTGTCGAAACTGACCGAGAGACGATTTATGCAACGCGCGACGCGCGTACATACTTAGATCCGTGGCCGCGGTTTTCGCGCCGCTTCGTTCAGTCCCAAATCAACTTTCTGACCGATAAACAGTCCGCGATCGCGCGAAAGCGATCCAACCGTCGCAATAATTGCGCGCATTGATCGGGTGAAAACGATCGCCTCTGAGCTACGACTCCGACTGTCTACCAACGGGGAAATCATAACATCGAGAATTCCGTGCTTCGTTGCAAACGTAATAAATAAGAAATTTTTCCATAATCATATTCTGTATTTGCTAATTCGTCGAAGATTTCTACAGTCTCGTCGATTTCTTGATTTTTAGCAATTTCGAGCCGTTGTTTATGCTATTGTTAGACTGCGGATGTTCATGCAATTTCCAATTTTGAACAGCCTTTGTAGATACAGAGAAAATAAAAGTCGTATTATATTCTATTGAATTTTATATTACTTAACTATCCTATATCCTATATATTAACTAACTAACTTATATTACTAAATTCTGTATTTCGTTATTCGTCGAAGTTTTCTACAGTCGAGTCGATGTTTAGCAATTACGAGCCGTTGTTTATGCAATGTCCAATTTTAAAAAAGTGGAATGGTTTGAAATCCTATTTTCCATGAGAACAGCCTTTGTAGATGCAAAAAAAAAATTAAAAATCATACAATAGTCTACAGAATGTTATATTGCAGCATTTCCCGAAAATTCTCATAAGCCATAGACGCATAAACATCCGCGATCTAGCTATCGTTAAAGTCACGATGTTCTCAGCGCGCAAATGAGCCGAAACGAGACTGAACCGGACAGCGCACCGATGTCCGGCGATCTTCAGTTGGCGAAGGACCGGCGTCGAACAAAGGACGAAAATATATATGAACCTGTCCGCCGAACGTTCGCTGCCTCGCCCGAAATGGCCGCGCGGAGGCAGATCGGCAGCGGACGAGTTTACGAGAGACGTGAACTTGAGCGCCCCCATCAACCTTCGCTCCCTTTCGCGGTATCCCGTGTCGCGAAGGTTGCTCGCTTTTCTGCGCGCGTGTTCGGTTTTTCTCTTTGTCCGTTGATTTTTTCTCCTCTAGCGAAGGTGCGTACGCGCGTCTGGCCGAAGTATGCAGGTACATACATAGAAGAAACGGCGGGACCCGCGCGCACCGAGAAAACGCTAATTGCGCGGCGCAGCGTTCGCGGCCTTGTAACACTAAACCGCGACCGGAGCTCTTCCGAGGGCGGTTAGAAAAATCAATTTGATCTCGATCGAGATAATGAGTCACCGATCAACGGGAAAAATAACAAACCCGGCCTTAATAAGGACAAGGTGAACCGGGAAGGAGTCTCGAATCTGATCAGGGTCTCCGGTCTCTCGAACATGCTTGCGGCTCCCTACGACGAAGGGGGTTAGTTCGCCTCTAGGACTGGTCACCCGTGCAATAAAAACATTTCGCGAATCCCTTCGCCCACCCCATGAATGTCTTTTCTTCTTCTTCTTCTTCTTCTACTACTTCAAGTTTACTTTCTTCTTTTTTCATTTTCGGGGCCCGTTGAGTGGCTCGTCTGCTCGCTCGCCCGTAATAAGCAACCGTTTCTCGGAACGAACGTCCTACTGACGTTATTCAAAATGTCAGATGCAAAATTTGAAATTCACTGCGCCCGTCGAGGACTATTAATTATAGACACGACACGCATCCGACCGAACAGATCGGCTGTCGGTTTTCTGCAGGCGTCTCTATGCACTTTCCGGTGCTCTTCGTTGCGCCCATACGGCTCGAGCTTTCGGCGTAAATGCTGCCTTTCAACCTTCTCTCTGTGTACTGCTAATGTAAATGAAAGAAAAAATTTGCCTGAATAAGTATTTTGTGAAATTTTATTGATTTTTAAAAGATAAGTATGCGATACTTGAAGAATTTGAAAAGTTTCGCAGGTAGCATATCTGGAAAATTTTTGAAAATTTTCTGTTGGTCAACTTTTCATTTCCGTTTGTGCATTTGCACCAAATACATGAAGAGAAGGTTAAAGTAAGCGGACTTTGTACACTTGAAAATAACAATTAGCTAATTGCAGCATAGACGCTAAAAAGTGTTCCCAAATCAAATTGATTTTTGATAGAACCCCAAAAAACTCTCTGCGACAAGTTTCAAGTAGCTACCCCTACCCCAAGGGTAGTTACAGGGTGAGCATAGTTCAATTTCTTCCATTCTGCCCAACGACAAAAATTCGTGAACATTCTACCTAATGGCACACACGACGGTCAATTATTTCACAATTTTTGGTCGACAAGTCGATTTTCAAAAAACTCCGGAAGCATAAAATTGCACGGTTCAATGAGTTATTTCTTCCGTTCTGCCCAACGAAAAATTACGGAAAAAATTCGTGAACATTCTACCTAGCAGCACACACGACGGTGAATTATTTCCGAATTTTTGGTCGACAAGTCGATTTTCAAAACACTCCGGAAGCATAAAATTGTACGGTTCAATGAGTTATTTCTTCCGTTCTGCCCAACGAAAAATTACGGAAAAAATTCATGAACATTCTACCTAATGACACGCACGACGGTGAATTATTTCATAATTTTTGGTCGAGAAGTCGATTTTCGAGATCGCGTGCAACGTGTTGAATCGTCGACCGATCAAATGTCTCTCGCTTTTACAAAATGAGTTCGACAGACATTGACGAATCCTGCTTCTGGGATCATCCGACGCATGTTTAAAACATGACTGTTGTTTGGAATATGCCAATGGACCGCGATAAAACGGAGCGAAATGTCACGTCTCGAGCCGAAAAAAAGGAAATTATTATATAACTCGACCAGAATTGAAATTAAAATTGCAGAATTTGCAGTCAAACAGAGGTATTAAAGTGTTTCTGTATGATGCGTAATCGAACCACAATTTTCGAAGAAGCACTTGTGTGTTTCAACGATTTGACTCGACTATCTAATAAAGTATACTTTACAAGTTGTAAATTGAGAGCTCCGAGCAAAATATAGGCCTAAGAGCGTGGTTATTAGCATTCCAAGAAAACAAGTGAAAGAGGACCCGCGTGAGATATTCTACACCCTTTGGCACAAAATAAAGGACGAAAATGTTTCCGAGCCGTTCGAACGTCATTTTTTAGATTTTACGGTTCCCTTTCTACCAGCTACGTAGTTTGACTCTTTTCTGCTGCATCGTAGCCGAAAAAGCAGTTGCTCACGTCACTCTATTAGCATAACGATTTAGTTGCGATATCGAAAAAACGCCGATACACCGACGACGTGTATGTTTCAACGCTCGGACGATATTTCGAGAAATCTCCTCGCTAGGAAATACGAATTAAAGTAAAAAAAACTGCATATTCATGCAAGTGTTAAAAAGTTGCTAGTTGTCGCTTCATTGCGGATAATATAGCTTCATCGAGTCATTTCGATTCGTCCATCCGGTTAGTTTTTGCATTTGCGACCTCTCTCTCTCTCTCTAGTTTCCCATTTTTGGACAGGCGAACGAGCGAAGTCGTGTGAAATCGCAAGGAATTGCGGCCCGTTTATGCAATGGCGAGGTCCACGCCAAAAAAAAATCAACCGTTTCTTTCGACCACGTTTCTGGTATTTCAGAAAACATGTAATTAGCCGAAATGGAGTAGTCCGATTCTCAAGGTCCTTTTATACGATTTAAGGAAACAATCGCAACGATACTTTCTCCGTGCGAAGACTAATCTCGTGGAACAGTTTAAAAAATCTTATGAAAAACAGACAGCTAAGAGTACTGTTAATAAAATGGATTATGTTGAGAATATTGAAAATTCTGATAAATTTTGTATAAAAATATGTGAACACATTTGATGTACTAACTTTAGTTGTAATCCATGACATCTACGGTTATATTAAATAATAAAGAAAAATTGTTTTCGAAGCTCATCCATAGTACAATTATTAATATTGGAGATCGTCCTATTTTTTAAAAATTTCCTTCTTTTGCAGTCAGTGCGCACAATAAAATAGAATATCAGTATTATTACAGTAAAGAACAATGACCCATAAAAATATTTCAGTTTGCAATAAAAACGATCGGAAAATGAATTGCAAATTAATATTCCATTCGAATAGAATGATGGAATTGAAATGAAGTATAGAATAAAAATGTCTCACCGAAATCGTTGCTGGAGAACGAGCATATTAAAATCGGCGAAAAACTGTAGCCCGGATGAATTGATTTACTCACAAAGCACGTAGGCCAGGACCTCGTCGAAAATCCTGACTGGACGGTCCTGACGTCACTATAGATGCACATCGAACAGAGTCAATTAGCGAGTGGAAAAAGGCACCCTGACGCAGACGAGTGGATGACTAGCGGCAGACTGAGGTGCAAGGATCCGAAGTATTAATCAACAGTGGGGGGATATAATTTATCTTTCGCAAGAAAAAAGAGCGTGGCGAGGAGCTTTGCCTTGGTTCGGTTTTCGGGGACCCCTGCGCGCTGCTCCCCCACGCCCAATTTCTTTTCACCGTTTCTCTGGCCCGCCACTTGTCTACCACCTCCGATCTGTTCAAGGGTTCGTCCGGCTGTATAAAAGCAGAGGATCTTCTTGGTATCTCATCAGTCGCAAAACAACGACGAACCAACTCCACTAACGCAGCACCATGAACGCCAAGGTGAGCACACAGCGTTTGTACCTCTTCGACTGGCGGAACGGTCCTCGGGATCAGTCTTTGCCGAGGATCAGGACCGGCCGCTGGAGCCATTTTCTACCTCGAAGGGCTTGCCAACACTTTCGAAACGGTGTTAATATTTCGACCAGTTTGTGCTTCACACTCGCAACACGTCCTACATCTTTTTCGTTTTCGAAAATCGGCGACCGTCTCTAGTTACCATTTTTGTGATGCTTTTTGGTTCTTGCGTCGACCGAGACTGCTGATCAGAGTAAAAATTTGTTAATTAATTTTACTGTTTTAGAAGATTACTTATTTAAAGAATTATTATAGACAAATTAGTTCGAACAAATGGTAACAAACGTGTTGTTCGAGAAATAGCTTTGTTAAAACTGAAATATTTGTTAATCGTTTTTACTATTTTTTAATCTTAGAAGATCAATTATTTAAAACATTGTTATACATAAATTATTGCAACGTTAGTTCGAACGAATGGTAACAAACGTGTTGTTGGAGAAATAGCTTTGTTAAAACTGAAATATTTGTTAATTGTTTTTACTATTTTTTAATCTTAGAAGATCAATTATTTAAAAAATTGTTATACACAAATTATTGCAACGTTAGTTCGAACCAATGGTAACAAACGTGTTGTTGGAGAAATAGCTTTGTTAAAGCTGAAATATTTGTTAATTGTTTTTACTATTTTTTAATCTTAGAAGATCAATTATTTAAAAAATTGTTATACACAAATTATTGCAACGTTAGTTCGAACTAATGGTAACAAACGTGTTGTTGGAGAAATAGCTTTGTTAAAGCTGACATTTTTGATCTTTCATCGTAAATAAGAGATTTCTTTGAGGAGTGTAACTGGAAGTGAACATTATTTTTTAGTACTGGCTCTAAAAATTCGCAATAAATTCTACAGTTATACTGTTATTAATGCGTTACAAAAGAGCGTGTTCAATGTCACTGTTCTTCTAATAAAATATAGTGTATTCATTGATAACAAATCATCCAAGAGGCACTGTATTTAAAGATTATTCTTTTCATAGATTGTAAGAATTGCTACGCTTTTTCTTATATCGCGACAAATATCCAACCAAAAAATCTGTATTGTCTCATTTCTATTCTGAAATTCTAATACCTGTTGTTTGATATAAATTTTTTATAAATAATAAAAATCACATAACAGTGTACATATCAGTGGGTAGCAAGTAACGATCGGTATAAATGAATGAATTTTTTTTGTTCGGGGCCTGTGAAGACTTCCACAAATGTTTTCGATATCTGATTTCATGGTCCCAAACTATTTCCGTGGATCAGACGTTCGGGCGTCGGCAGTGAAAATATAAAATCTCGTTTCAGCTTTTGTTAGTCGTCGCCTTCGCGGCAGTAGCTTTCGCCGCCGATGAGCCCGCGAAGCCCGAAGCCACCGAGGCGAAGAAAGACAAGCGAGGAGTCTACGGACTGGGCTACGGCGGATACAGCGGATACAGCGGGATCAGCGGATACAGCGGCTACGGATTGGACTCCGGTCTAGGACTGTCCGCGTACTCCAGCTATCCTTCCATCGGCATCAGCCACGGTGTCTCGACTGTCCTGACCAAGGAAGTGCCCGTTGCCGTGCCTCATCCAGTCGCGGTCCCTGTCGAGAAGCACGTCCCGGTAGCAGTCAAGGTAAAAAAAAAATAAAAAAAGAGAAACATGTTTTGTGTTGAAAATGCGCGAGTCGCCGTGGTAAGAGTGAACGGACCACTTTCGATCTCGTCGGAATCGTGTCGCGTGAAATCGTTAATGACCTAATCCTTCGGCGAGCTCCGAGCTCCACGGAGGAGCGAAACGAAACCTGATGTGCGAGAATATGGGAACGGTGTCTCGGCGTGTGTAACTGTACGTATGTATATGTAAAATCACGCTCTGTTTATCGCCAAGTATCCGTTTGCGATCGTCGCACGCCGCGAGGTGCCGTGTGCCTTCGTCATCATCGATAGCTGATTAGCGTGCCAATGTGAACGGGTTGTAGCGCGAGCGCCGCGTTTTCTAGGAAATCCACCTGAACCGCGGTCAGTACCGTGAGAAGCGAGTGTCTTACCTCACCATGCTAATTGTAGCGGCCGATCATTCACGTACAGTCCTCAGCAATAGCATACTGACTATAAGGTATAGTATAGTATGGCATAGTGAGGTACTAGACTATAGTATAATACTAATAGTATACTATACTATAATATAATACTAATAGTATACTATACTATAGTATAATACTAATAGTATACTGTACTATAGTATAATACTGATACTATACTATATATACTGTACTATAGTATAATACTGCTGCTATATTATATATACTGTACTATAGTATAATACTGATACTATATATACTGTACTATAGTATAATACTGCTACTATACTATATATACTGTACTATAGTATAATACTGATACTATACTATATATACTGTACTACAGTATAATACTGATATTATACTATACTATACGGTATATCGTAAAATATAATACTGACATTATACTATACTAGACGATATATTGTACAGTATAGTATAATAGTGACGATAAGGTATAGCCAGAAACGAGAATATATTTGAATCCTTTCGCTTCAGCAAGAAAATATTGTATTTTGTGGAGAGACATGGTAAACGAAACGGGAAAGTCAATTTTGGTATCGAATTAATTAAAACATGCTATGTCAGATCGGGAAACTGAAATGATAAAAAATAATAGTCTCTGGACCTAGTAACAAACTTGCCAGAAATCATCTTTGCTCTCTACCATCGACTTCCCCATTAGCGTCTCTTCGCGAGAATATGCAGTTGGCCAGCAAGCGCTAGCTGCGATAATGGGGATAACATGACGCCACATATGCCCCTCGCGCGGAGAGTCGCTAGAGGGGAATCGAGCGACATTTGGCGGTAGAGGGGGAAACATTTAGCTGGGACTCGGAGGGTGTGGGCATTTCAGTTATATCGCTGTCAGTTGGTATCAAATTGAGCACTAACCTAAAATAACGTCACCGGCAAGCTTTTGAATGTAGAGTAAAGGAATCAGGAGGACCATCTAACGGATTGTGTTGTTTAGGTACCAGTCGCAGTCCCGGTCGACCGTCCGTACCCCGTGCACGTCCCGAAACCCTACCCAGTGGAGGTGACCAAGCACGTCCCGGTGCCCGTGGACAGGCCAGTCCCGTACCCGGTGAGCGTACCAGTGAAGGTCCCAGTGCCAGCCCCGTACGCCGTGAAGGTTCCCCATCCCGTGGCCGTCCCGGTGGTGAAGCACGTCCCGGTCCCAGTCGCGCAGCCCGTCGTCTTTGACAAGCAATACAACGGCTGGTCGTCCGGCTACTCTTCCTGGTAAACGGCAAACAACTTGATCGCGGACTAGTTCGGGGGAGCCGATCCGAGGGGGCCAGGAGCAGCGCATCTGCGGCGAAACGACGCGACGGACGGGGCGGACGGATCGTCAAGACCACCGACAGAGAAAGTTCCTCACACGACGCACGCAATCCACCTCGAGGGCGAGCGACCTTCGCCGACGATCCGGCCGACCGGACAGGACCGTCGAACACCATCTCGTTCACCCCTTCACTCGCCTCTCCTTCGCCTGTTCTTCTT
Organism: Lasioglossum leucozonium; assembly: GCA_028454225.1. Taxonomy (NCBI): domain Eukaryota; kingdom Metazoa; phylum Arthropoda; class Insecta; order Hymenoptera; family Halictidae; genus Lasioglossum; species Lasioglossum leucozonium. The sequence continues at coordinate 13,504,618 of CM052221.1, read as the reverse complement.
CCTTTTACCTCGTTTATACTTTTTGGTCAGTCACTCTCACGGACAACCCGCGCCACCTGGATCGGCTCCCCTCGAGCGACGGGGCTAACGGATCCGCCTGGTGCCGTACCCCGGCGGCCCTCGGTGTCCTCGAAAAACCGATCTCGACGGACCTACTCGAGAGCCGAGAATACAACAAAAAAACCAATTGGATCGAGCGTCTCGCTACTGTGACATTAGTCTTAATTTTTTCTACCGGCGTAATTGTTTAATATGTTTTTCCTTATTTGTATGTAACTCGACGCGCGTCTTGCATCACTGGAAATAAACATATCTTTTTTCGTACGAAAATAACCGGTTTCTCTGTGTCTGCCGTTCTTGCCACCTCCCTGTCCGCCTTCGAAAATTGGAGCAACATTGCGAAACCTTCGCTGCAACCTTTGCCCAGTCATCCTTGAGTGCTCTCGGGGCGGCTACCGTGAGAGACGGATCGCGTTCGAATGCCCGATTCGAACGAAATCGGGTCAATGTGGCTTGCACGCCTTTCGGACATCTCCTTCGACTTTGACGGGAACTCGGAGAGCCGGTCCGACGTCGTCGCTGGGCCTCGTTTCTCAAAACTTGATTTACCGGAGTAGCCGAGCACTGAACTTTCGTCGGTACGCTTATCGAATAAAACTGTTCGATTGTGTCAATAGACTCGGCATAACCTCGTGGTAAATGCTGTTTTTATAAATTGTCTTTATTTTTTCAATATGTTTAATAATTTTATGGATTTTATTTGGGTGAGATCGTTTTATGAAAACTGAAATAAAATAGTAGAAGGCTCCCGGCGACAAAGTAGAAATGTCATTAAAACTGAAAAAAGAAGATCAGGTCCACGGAAAAGAAATTATTGACCTCCCGACCTTGAAAATAATTTCATCTTTTCCAGCGAATCGAGGATGTGGAATGTCGCTACGATGGTCGTATAATTTCTGTACACCGTGTATGTTGAATGGCACGAAATGAGTCAATTGAAATTAATATATCCGGGCAGGTAAAAGCGTACTTTCATGAAACGAGGAACGGGAACCGCATTTTCTTTTTCGATGTATTTTCTAGAGCCTGTTATAGATACTTGCCGCTGACCGCCACCCCGTTTCCTTGTTCCCATAGCGGGAACGTTAACCGCAATTTTCCTGACCGCGCATAGATCAGAAATAACGTCGCGGATCGAATATAGATCACGCGGAGACATTGAACCAGTTGGTCGTGACGCATCGATTTGTGTGACAGGACGAAATCCGCTTTCCATTTCATCGGACCGTGAGAGATCGTTCTCGACGCAACAGCATCGTTTTGTTTTTTTATTCGCCCACGTTGACAAACGTGGAGACAGTTGAGATCGTAAAAAAAAGTCGAGTGATACACGAGTGTTAATTTTTATTTAAAAAAAAGTGGACAATCAAAAGAAACTTCAGTAACCAACAGAAAACGAATTACAAACAAAAACTTAACGACTTAACGGTACAGAGTACAATCGGTGGAAGCGTCGCGAAGGACATAGTCAATTTTTCTTCGGTGTTCCGCACGGTGTCTCGAACATCATATCAATCAGCTTAACAACAGTAAATTAATCCTCGAAACTCATTGGAATCCACAAATCCTTAAACGTAGAAACTCCCTAGTGTTTAACAATGTATAAACGCAATAACACGAAACATCAACAGGAATAGTACAATCGATTCTAATGTCATCCTTCCTCCCGGCATCCAATATAAAAAAAAATAATACTTTCTAACGGTCTCAACTCGAGGACTGAAAACAAGCCACGTACCTCAAGGGGGTGGCAATCCCCGAGTACATTTTCCTCTGATTTCAGTAATCGCCGATACCGCGACTGAGAATTTCAACACGTCCTCTTTCTACAGGTCGCCGGAGTCTCGTATCTTCTCCACCAACTATACCGACGTACATATCCTACGAAAAATAGCACGTTCCATTTGTCTCGAGAAGACCGGCACATTTCAATCTATTCACGAGAAGCAGCAATTTGGTTCGTTGACATTGTCACCTTGACGAATAGCCCAAATCCAATCAGACCCAAATCCATCCCAGCTGGCTTCTTTTCAGCCATACTATACATCATACATCAGCAAATACTATACTCGATCCAAGGAGACGAGTAGGTAAACGAAACACCAGCACGTGTCCTTTGCTACCAATTTGGGATACGTAACCTCTCAAGCGGCATTTGTTTACCTCCAACCTGGGTTTACCAGTCCAGTGATCCAGTCCAGTGTTTTCCATCGAAAAAACAATATTCCAGCGTCACTGAAGTCATCTAGGTAGACGACAATCGGCACACCGGTGAAACCAGTGGAACAGATGTAGCTGGATCCATCGACTAACGTAAAACCAGGTTTACTCGACCGATTGGACTAGGTCGGAACGTCTTCAACGCGCAAAGGTCCAGTGCATAGTCTTCGCGAGGCAGGCGGAACGCGATAGATTTGGCAACGCGGGTCGTGTTCAGATTCGCTCAGTGGTTGTAGTCGGGCTGGGAAGGCTGGAAGTGACCGTGGACACCCGAATGATCTTGATCGTATCCGTGGCCTTGGTCGTTCACCGTGTAGGAGCTGTAGCTCTCGGACTCGTGTCCCACATGGTCAGATCCCGAATCGTAGCCACCGGAAACGCCGCCCTCGGACTCGCTGTGGGCCTGATAAGGTATGGGGTGCGGCACCGGGTAGAAGACCGGCTTGCTAATGGCTACCGGCTGCGGAACGGGAACCGGCTGCGGAATCGGGACCGCCTTCGGCACCACCAGTGGCACTTGCTGGTGGATCTCGATCGGGACTGGCCTCGACACCTCGACCGGCACCGTTTCCTGGACTTTCACTAGCTTCGGGTACGGAATCGCGATCGGATGGTTCACCGGCACCGGGACGGGTATGTGATGGGGCACCTGGAGAGAAAGGGATTCTAGATCAGCGGGTACGAGATCTCCTTCGTCGAAGAGAAACCCGTGCGGCAGCCGAGGGGAGCAGGCCGGAGCTGCTTGTTATTGGGTCGAGTTGTAGGCCCGCTACACACATCTGTTTTTCTAACGTGCGTTTAAATAAAATTTTTTTTGTTATAAAAAAATTATTAATATTTAATTTTATGTGAAATGTAATTCGAATTTTTAGATATCTTGTTTTTTTAGAAATGAATCTAATTCATATATTTATATATATATAAATATTAATAATTTAAGGGATAAACTTTAAATTAATTTATAATTTAAAAAAAAAATATTAATAAAATTAATTATAAAATTTAATACATTAAAGAAAAATTTAATAATTTATTAACGCGACCGTGCGGCAGAATAACGGACGTGTACAACAACTGATATGCGATAATGTAAATACGATCGTATATGCGGTTGCGGCAATGCAAGATCGACGTGCGACGCCGCAATTACGGTTCCAACAAATGTGCAGCGTCTAATAGATTTCATAGTACTTCAGATCGCAATTGCGGTCGCTGCACGGTCGCCGCACGTTAAAACAACGGATGTGTGTAGCGGGCCGTAAGTAGACGGATTTCATGCGTTTATAGCTGAAACGAACTGGTGCGATTTAAGATCGCTAAAGTATTAGACATTATTTTCAACTGCATTGTGATTATTAAAGAAAATTTAAAGGTTTTATATGTATCGTTCATTTGTTTTCCATGAAGACCCGCCATCTATTGATAATAATTAGAAAAAGTTTTGACTTTGAAATTCAAGGTCAAGGACAATTTAGCGGCAACTTTTTTTTACAGATCTTCATCGACCTAATGCATACGGTTTCGTGCCTATCTTCAGGCCTCCGAATCCAATCACTTAAGGCTCGAGTCTACTTGCAAGCCACTCCATCCTGTCGCTGATAATTATGCTATCGCGTGTCCAGCACGATGTTGCAAAAATTCTACCGCTGAAGCGGTTCGGCTCTGAGCCGCTGTCAAATCGATACCTTGCGGCTTGACGAGGATGAAGTTTAGGTGAACGTTTCGAGGCGAAGTTTCTTTTTTCGGGGATGGAAAGTACAGGTTGTTGAATTAATTCACGAGCAGCTCTTCAAAAATTTCATACAGAATGTTTGATCAGTTGTTCGATCGAATATTATTGTCAGACCATGTAAAATTTATAAACATTGTTGTGATTTCAATTTTCCATAAAATTTGAAAAAATTTTTATATATTGCTACATGAAATATACATTCTTTTCAAGATCCTAACTCCCCGTTTGCAGATAATTTATATTACTTTTTGGCAGTCATCCCTTCTATATTCCTCGGGATAAAAATGTATCGATACTTTTTTTTTATCTGGACACTTCTTTGTGTTTGAGTTTGCAAAACTTATTTCGTTAAGTTAAACAATTACAAATAGAACACAATTTATTGGAAACGTTAGTGTAGCCGGTAAACAATATTGAACATTGAAAAATGTGTTAACTACATTTGGTTAGTAGTTAGATGCGAAGGGAACAATGTCCCTTTCACGTACCTTGACGGGATACGGCACTGGAACCTTGACGACGGCGGTCTTGGTAACCTTGATGATTTTGGTCGGTATCTCTTTCAGGTGTACCGATTGCGAGATCAGCTTCGGCTCGCTGTGGAGGCCATGGCCTTCCAGTCCAGAAAAATAAGAGGCCCTTGCGGCGGCCACGGCCAGCGCGAACAGAAACTGCAAAGTTGCAATCACGATTGAAGGCTACTGAACCCGGTGGAAATTACAGGGCGAGGGAGCCTTCGACTCGGACACGCGAATCATGGAAAAGGAACCCTTTCCTGGGAACGTAAAACCGAGTCACGATACTGTCATCTCGAACCCCAACCGTACACGTAGAAATGACTAAACGCGACTGGCAAACGGAGAGAACAACTTTCTCCCACATCCTTTTCGGTACAATATATCATTAAACGATCTACCATGAATTTTTGATCGACATACTTTCCCCAAAAAGTGCAAACGCGCTATACCAACTCCGCCACTTTCAGAAACTCGCTTCACGGTTTGCTACCGGGAATTTTTCTTTGATCCCTACGTTCACTAAGTTGCACCTCCACGAAACCGGAAAAAGTGAAAGGGATTTCGTTGCGGTCCTTTTTCCCCCGTGCGACACACTCTCTTCCGGGTTCTCCGCGGACGATCCTCGAGTCAAGGGCTCCCTCTGAATGCCGACGAGCATCGACTTACAACTCTTAACATCGTGATCCGGTTAGCAAACGTAAGCAGATAGGGCGGTTCCGATGAGACGAGTCACACTGACAATTGCAGTACCGCCAGTTGCTTATATACGAGGACCTTCACCGTCACCGATTCACGAAGAAAGCACTCTCTTTCCGATTGGCTTGCGTTCTCCTATCCTATCTTGTCTCCGGTGCTCCCCTTTTTTTGCTCTTCTCACGGCGCGCCGCGGCGAGCTCCGAGTTCGACGACCGACCACGGGCCCGTCATCGCCACGCTCGATTTCAAGTGTAATTCCAAAACTGATCCTCCTCTACCGGCTGCATCCTCCGACGACGACTGAACACCGCGAGACCGCAGTTCATCTTCGACGTTTCGTAACTCACCGCGTCGCGCATTGCGTCATCGTCGAGCGCATCTTCATTCAACTGCTCTACGCGTCCCGGATAATGCTAGGTACGAGGACAAATATTTATCCAGAAAATCGAATGAACGTCTAGATGAAGAACGTGTCGGTATACTAGGCCGTCGAGCTCGTCTTGACGTAATATTATTTATTAAAAAATACGTAGTGCCATTTTAAAAAATGGAGGAGACCTACAACTTTATATTTCGAATTTTTTTCTATTGCATCTTGTAGCCGATTGAAAAATAATTTTTTCCATCCGGCTGACGGAAGTGCCCGAATTATTTATTAAAAACTATGTAGTGCCATTTTAAAAAATGGAGGAGACCTACAACTTTATATTTCGAATTTTTTTCTATTGCATCTTATAGCCGATTGAAAAATATTTTTTTCCATCCGGCTGACGGAAGTCCCCGAATTATTTATTAAAAAATATGTAGCCCCATTTTAAAAAATGGAGGTGATCTTCAATTTTATATTTCGAATTTTTTCTATTGCATCTTCTGGCCCACTGAGAAATAAATAATTTTTTTCATCTGGCTGCCGGAAGTGTGCGAAAAATCGTGGCGATAGTGACGTGTGGAACACCCTATATATAACATAATTTAACATCAAAGTTTGTATGTGTACATTGACATATTGACATTTATTGACATATGTGTATATTAATATTAAAAATTTTCCAGTTTCCCGAACAGTGCGCGAGGGTCGAAGCGATTTTCCAGAGATTCCTTGATTTATTTGGAAAATAGGTAGTGAGACGTGTATCGTTACAAATATTCGAAAAGGCTCGCTTTCATGATTTTCAGCGGATTAAGCTGGCTCACAACGACCGAGGTGGAGCCAATACGATTACCGGAGAAAGTGCAGCTGTCGTGATCTCGTGGGTGCAAGATGAGGGAGTTTCCGGAGCAAATTACAACGACGTGTATGCACTTAAGCGGATCGAATTGAATCCTGAGTCGTTCCTGTCTACGAGAAATCGTTTAGAATGAATAAGATGGCCCTTATTAGTTACGCAACATAATGTATTCATCGTATGATATTTATCACCATAATGAATCACTACAACTATTCACTCGTGTAGGTGTACATGCGCGTTCGTTGATTCATTCACGGCTTCGCGCCGGTCTCTTATATGTGCCTTTATTTTATATGTACAGGGTGTTCCAAAAATGTTGGAAAACCTTAAAAGGCCCGGTTCCCGAGGTCATTTGCAGTAACTTTTTCCTTTGCGAAATTCCTCTCCGCGGCTTTCTTTTCGAGATATTCTCGAAAATCACGGACCAATCGGATCGCGGCTTTCAGTTGAAAAGGAAAAAGTTACTTGAAATGGCTTCAGGAACCACTTGGTTCAAGGTTTCCGATAATTAACATGTTGCAAGAAAGTAACTCAATTAGCTGTTGCTAACGAAGTATTTAAATCATAATGTATATAAAATCGGAAGTGAAATTGAAATTGACCTTGGTCTTTTATTAGGAAGATAGTGGAAAATAACATATAACATTTATAAATATATACTATATCGTGTTTATTCTGTGAAAAATTTCCGTCACGTAATAAAGGCGTTTAATAAAAATGCTAAAAATAACATTTGTGTTCTCATTTGTGAAAGTCTTTCCCCATTTTTCGGACATGCAGGACGCCGGGGAACCGCTGCGCTGCGCTGTAGGAAGTAACACTTCCTCGACGTAATAAAAATGGTGAGAGCAATCGGACACTTTGAAATGCGAGCCGAAAGAGACGATCCGCGAGCGAGGGAGAGAACGGTGAAAGGATTACCACGGACAGACTGAAAGAATGTCCAAAGTAAGAGGACTAATCTGGATCATCTGGCTCTTTCCACTCTGAAGCCGCTACGTGCTCGTTCGCGTACTCTCTCACGGAGAAACGGATCGTCTTTGTTACCTGCCACCACAAAATTTACCCCTCCTCTGTGGTAACATTTTAGTGGAATTTTTGTACAATATAGAATTTAAAAAAACATTCGACTTAGATTTAATTCAATTCGATATTTGAGTTCACGTTGGCACATAATATCAATATTTTTTTTATCGAACGTGTACACAATTTTTCCATGAAAAATTGCGATGTTTTATGAGAAAGTTTTTCAAAGAAAAGTTAATTTTTAACATATTTTTTCTTCCGTCTGGGCCTAATAGTCTCAGTGATATTCGGTAAAATATATATTTCCAGCCCCAACTTTGGGGTTGCTATTTTCACCCCCTTAACACGAATGTCGGTAGCTAAAAAAAGGGGGGCAAATATTGTATTAGTATTATTGTTAGCGTGAACGAATCTGAAATTGCAGAGTTCAGATTTGTCCCAGCGATTACTAACAATATAAGTAAGATATGTTATATTCGATTGTAAACCATGTGGTCACTAATGGTCTCATTGTTAATGCGACCACATTAAAATAAACTATAAATAAATAAATAATAAATGTATTACAGAATTCAGTCACCGACGCGGTGGTTAACATGAAGATTGATGTGATCGACACTCGAGGCAGTGACGATCGATATAATATTAGTTTCGCACAAGAGATCGAGGCAATAGCTTTGTCAAAATGGCGGTAGGTCGGGCATCGTTCCGCAGAATAAAATGTTATTTTCTCACGTCCCGCGAGGATCGATTTCCGAGAGTCGCAGCCGATTCTCGCAGCGTGGGTGTGCCGTTTAAGGGTAATGGAGCGTTGGTCGATCAGCGAGCAAAAGTATCGGGTTTAATCGGCGACGTCGTCGTCGAGGTGTCCCGTCTCGTTTCGTCGTAAGGGCGGTAAAAACCTGTTCGGTGCAAAAGCAAAAGTAGAATCGTTATTTGCCCAGTCCTCTTTCTCCTCTCACTTTTGATGAAAGCTGGCAATCCCCTGCCAAAACGTACGCCGATTATACGCCGAACGGTACTACGATTACACCGGAACCATTTCCGCATATCCGGCGGTAATATCATTTGCATCTAGAGCCTAAAGAAAGAAAAAAAATAGCAATTACCTCGAATTGAATTTTCATCGATCCCGTGACGCAGCCAGGAAATTAATATCGTGTTTCAGAGCGGCGTATTTTGCATCGGAATACGTGCGGACGCGGGTCCTTTCACGTTTTAACGGTTCACTGGCATTTCTTCTTAACAAAGGATTGATAAGCATCTACGGTAAAAGTTGCTAGTTCCTATTTTGCTGCTCATTTCACGGGAGAAAGGCAGAATGTGGCAAAACGCGCAAATAAAACGAGACCGCCGCGTTACGTTGTGAGAGGAAAGGCCCGGCGAGTTTAACAAACCTGAGAAGGCTGATCCCAATCCATTCACGCTCGATCTCGTCCGGGAACACAATGTAGTACTTTCGTCCCTCTCATTCGTCAATGATTTTTCTTCCTGCCTTTGCCAATTACTTGCTGGACAAGGCTCGGACGCGCGAAGAGACAGACAGACGCCTGGTTGGATCGGACGCGCGGGCGAAACGGAACTTTTACTACCGTAGAAAGGACAATTTGTTGTAGAAGAGACGTGTCCCGAAATGGGTCACTAATTAAACGCTGAAAGCGTGGACGGCCCAATAGCAGGTACCGATTGATCTTGACGAGTGCTTCTTTGAGACATCTAGAGCAATTCTGAACATTTGTTCTTAAGAAATTTTTCTAATTCTTCGGTATAGAATATTCATGTGAAATATATTTGCTTTGTAAAACACACTGTGTAAAACTAAATATATTTAGTTTGTAAAACACACAGTGTTGTTTGTGAGAGAAGGGGGACCCTCATTTCACCGAATTTAATTTGAAAATGTTTATGTTTTACCGATAGCAGTAGTCAAGTGGAGACTCGAAGAAGTGTCTCAGAATTTTGTCAGATTTGTTTAATGTAAAAAAGAAAACGTAGGATCAAAATTATATGTGTAGATATGTTTCGTTATATCGATCGTATAATATTAATAATAAATTTCAATCAAAAATCAATAAACAATTTTGCAGATTATCAAATAATCATCGACGTTTCGATTCACTTTTGAATCATTTTCAAGATGTACTTGTTTGCGTCTGTAAAAATATGCGTATTATAACAATTTTCAAAATATATCAAAAGATATTGAACAAAAAATTTTTATAACTATTATTTAAATTACTAGCCTAATTGTTTTTGATGTGAACTAATATTTGAATAGGAGCATCGTGACATCACGCACATGCGTGTGTTCACACTGCTTGCTGTCACTACACTGAGTGTATTGGACACGATCTAGATTATATCAATCGATATTCGGCGGTAAATTTGAACGAAACATAGTACTTTTAACCACGTGTGTGAATATACCGAATCGGTAAATTAATTTATTAACATTCAATTGTAGTTGGAAAAGATTTAAATGAATATTATTTTTATTTATGCGACAAAGAATTATTTAGTGATTTGAAAATATAAAATTATTTAATTTGGAAAACAATGTCATCATAAAACATCACTGATTCAGTAATGTTGCGTAATATTCATGTATCTTTGGTGTTTCATACCTAAGATTTACGCTATGGTGTTTAATCATATGAATTGTTTCCAGTAATAATCTTCGATGTAAATTAGCTTCTTTGTCTATGATTTTAATATTTTGAAAATCAAATCTATGATCCAACTCCAAGGAATATTTCGTCAACGCTGTGTGTTGTGTTGGTGGTAAAAAAATATTATGTTTATGTTCAGTAATCCATGTGTACAAGTTTCTAGATGTTTGTCAAATGTATACCAATTCACATCCCGAACAAGGGATTGAGTAAACAACATTAAAGTTTTTTAATTGTGGTAGTTTGTCTTTAATAGGTGGATATAAAGATTTGAGATATTGAGGTATTTTGAAAACTGTGTGTAATCCAACTTTCTGAAAAATCCTCTTTATATCATTTGAAATGTTTTCCACGTATGGTACGACAACAAAATTTCTTCTATTAATGGGACCAGTTTTTAATAATCTATCTGTTTTTTGTTTTTTGACAAAAACAGGAGGATATATTTCAAATATACGTTTTTTATGATATTTGATGTAAAACCTTCCGGGTAGCCATTACGCTTCAAAACATTTTTAATTAACGATAGATTGTCAGCTCGAAATTCTGGATTAGAAAGAAGAACGGCACGGTCTATCAAACCTTTGATTAAACCAACCTTATGTTGCATAGGATGGAAATTATAGATTATAGATTATATGTGTAGAGTAGAGATAGTCCAAAATTTGAATTTGTGATGAACAAAAAATAGAATTTTTGATGAAGATACTGATAATAAATATGAGTATTTAGATTCCTAACCAGATTTGTAAGAGATAAGAAAAGTGAAGTTTGTACGTATTTTTATAGTAGCTGGTATCCAGAGGAAAAATGATTGGAGGCGTGCGAGTCAATTCGGTGAAATGCACATGCATTTGCATATAAGCTAGACAAGATAATTAGAGCGGAAGCCTGGGACCTTTCCTTCCGGAAACTTGCCAATGAGGCGTTTCTTATAACATCGGCTCAGAAATAGACTAGCATAATATGCTCCGGTCTAATGATCCGACGATTTGAGCAAGGTGCAGGCGTACCGACGCGGCGGCACTGGTCAGGAATTTATGGAACATTCACTCTCACCGCAAAGTCGACTTTTCTCGTGTAAAGATGAAGGAGTGCACTGGGCCATATATGTATATTTCTTCGTAATTGGGAACTTGCGTCTTCGTAATTTATTACAGTCGATTAAAAGAGAGAATTAAATACCGAGGGTATTGTACCTATTACAATTTACTATTTTTGCGAAACTAATAATTAATTTATAGAGCTGCGAATAGTGCAGAAATATGTTGTAAAACTATTGTTAAAATGTTGACTCTAATGGGGATTAGAATTATTCTTATTAACTTTTGCCATTGTTTGCCAGCAATCGCTAAAGATGAATAATATCAGCATGATAGTAAAATCTATTTACGTAGCATGAACGATCAATCGATCTTTTAATTCTTCATTCGGGCCCCTTAGGTAGGCAAATCTCTACTCACCTGCACTACCTGTAGCCTACTCGCAGGCTAGAGCGTAAATCGCAAACCACAGACGAGGTATAAGAATAGACCAATCACCATATGGGGTTTCGTGTCTCGCACAATAACAACTGGTTTTCTCACGCCCTCTACGCTGACAAACGATAAATGTTGGAACTAGGTCCACGAAAATTATCAAATACAAATGTCTAACGAGTTGTGTTTGTAATGCTGTGACTACCGACGAAATATAATGACGGCGTCATGACTCACAGCTCACCGAAGACTAGACAAAAAAAAAACCCATAAAATGCAATGTCTGTAATCTGTACCCGCCGTTTAAGGCACGGACAATTATATATGTAGCTCATAAAGGGCACTTCGTCTTAGAAAGAAATATTAGATAGAGTTGATCAATCGAAAAAACGCAATCTACAGCTTTGACAAAATTCACACGAATTTAGGAGGAATTTCTGGATCTTAGAATGTATTCCCGTGAGAATTTTTAAACAATTGGGGACGCAAATTAAAGATGGTGGATGGTATATTATCATAGGGCGCTTCGATTTAAAACGAACACGAAAGCACATGGAAAAAACAATAGAATCCTATCGTCAGCTCAAACAATATTGACTCGATAACATTTTTTAACAATGAAATAGAATCATAATGTTTAAAAGAAAAAGTTCGAAATCGTGTCGAAGAATTGCTTAATTTTCGCAGCCATTAGCTCGATGTGATTATCGATTTTTAATATTTTATAGAGTAATTGATCTTTGGGTAAGAAAATATTATAAATCGAGAATCACAACGATTGTCCGGGTCCCACCACGTGGAGGTTGCTGCGAGGGAGACCCACCCACCCACTTAGCGTTTCTTTATCGTCCCACCCGACGAAAATTACAAGATTGCATAATTACAAAATACAAAAAAAATCCCTTTTAGATGTATGTACTCTTCTTAGTACACATTTGTCAGTGTTCTATTTTTGACCACTGTACAAACGAATAGCAAGAAGAGCCTAATTGCAAGCCTACCCGCCGAATTCTTAACCTGCCTAGTGTCTCAGCTAATTTTCCCTTTGCATGCGCATGCATATGCTTTTTGCATATTTTTTTCATTTGGATCACTTTTTGTGATTTTGTGTTTCGTTTTTATTTGTATTTTTATTTATTTTATTTTGTACTTGACAAATATACTTGTAAATTTACTTTTGTTTTATTTTTTAACCACTGTGATTTGTTATGAGACTAGAGGGTAGCTACCCCAATTCACTTTTTGTGATTTTGTTTTTTTTTTTTTATGTAATCCCATTTATTTTGTATTTAACAAATATTTGCATATTTACTTTTGTTTTATTTTTTATCTCTGTGATTATTTTATGGGAGTAGAGGTTAGCTAACCCACTTTTGCTAAAATGAAAATACAGACGCAAGATGCAACACAAATAACAAACAACACCAACATGCAACCATGCACACATACCAATTTACATAATACAATTTCTACATCAATCACAAACTACACAGCTGAAGTCGTGTGATCATTCAAATTCTTCCCCTTCTGAAATCATCTGAAACAAACTTAATTTTGTATTAGCACATGAAAAAAAATATAAAAAAATAACACCCCCGAAAAATAATTGTCCACTCGATATATATTTCAAACAATCCCGCGAGTGGACCAATTTCTCGCAACACTAATTGACAAGGTATGTATTGAACCTTTCGAAAAAACAAACGCGACCAGTGCATTATTTATTCGTGATGTTAATTGAACAAATACAATATGGAAAACTCCCGTGCACTTTCAGTTTCTTTGTGCGCGACTCTAAATGGAAACGCGATAGCAGCCTTCAGAATTTATGGGGGAGGAAAGCAAAGCCGAATCATTATTTCGCAACGCTAATATACAAATACTAAATAATAAAAATCTCGAAACAAACGCGAACAGTGCATTATTTGACGCCACGCTAATTTATTAAATTCGATATAAAAAGACTCGCGTGCACTTGGATAAAAATTTTGCTTAACTCATCTTCCAATGCATTCGCGTAACAGGATTCTTGTGTTTCATACATCATTTATAGAATCCCCGACATGAGATATCAAATTCTATCAATAACAGCGCCGTTCTAGAATGCAAGTTCCACAATATTAGTTTTAGTCGATATGGTAGGATGTGACACGGAATGATACGGGGCTCTAGACCTAGACTCTAGAGCCCCGGGAACATGAGACAAAAAAATATATTGGGTGATTGGTCTACTCTTATACCTCGTCTGTGCGCAAACGTACAGTTTCGTTTGGTTTTGCACAGATAGAGCCACCGTACCGGATTCAATAAAAATTTGTATTGGTAATAAAAAAGTAAACACAAATCCATTGAAAATACAATATGAAATTACACTTATGAATGTATAATACACAGTTATGGTAATAGATATTTAATTGTTTTCCACCTGTTGTCAAAAATTACAGATTTTTTAAAGAGGATGGAAGGTGCAAAAGATCTAAATGAAGAGGAAGGTTCAGAAAGTGAATGTGATATCGTTCAACGGAAAAAACATTCTCGTTTGATTGTACTTACAATGAGTAGTGATGAGGAAGAAATTTATTAAATTAAGGTAACATTAATTGAAAATAATATTTTTTGTTTTTTTTTTGTGTTATACATACATTTATATTTTTAATAAAAATTTATTTGCTTATATGTGATTAAAAAAAAAATTTGTTTTCAATAAGTTTTCGGAACGTAACCCCCCTTTTTGTCTTGGCTCTGTGTCTCATATAACACGGTTTCACACAACACGGCATTTTGTAGGAACCTATCTACCGTGTTATAAGAGGGTTACCTGCACCATATGAATGAAATAAAATATTAAAGCCCATAGAAGATGCGAAAATAAAAGTTCACCTATTTTATAGATAACAATGAAAAATTCTAATACAATACATGGTAATTTCCAGCTTTTTAAAATACCAACATTTTAATTATTAATTCTCTACGCCTTAAAACTATTTATAAATCTACAACAATTATGAGACTGTTTTTTACACCTGTTCTGCAACTCATAAATGTCACACACGATTCCAGACTTGTGATGACAGCGAGCATTCGATCGGCATCTTTTTAATGTAAATTGATATAAAGAACTGGCCTGAGAGATGTGTTTCTCGTCTCATGCTGTTAATTACCGCTCCGAAATATTTATTCAACCTCAACCTCATTATGCAACTAAAAATTCGCTGAATTTCTAAATGAACGCCTTCTTATGCAATTATATTTCCGAATCAACAAAAGATAATATTCTTGAATTATATCCTTCACGAATGTAACAACCAGGCTAGCAAGGTGCGATAAAAATGCTAGCAGTTTCGAGACGATTCTCGCTGGCCAAGGTTACAGATCTACTGGAAGATCGAGACTGATCATCGAATCCTGAGCGAGATCATTCTCCAAACACCTGTAGTCGCGAATAAATCCTCAATTACAGGTTATAATCTTCTGTACCGGGAGGAGAAAGTGTCACTTACATGACAGCAATAGCTAATCCATTATTCGTCGAGACATGAGAACATAGTTTTTATAGTAATCCATTATATTCAAGGAACCACGAAGACATGTGAAGGATGCATTCTTCAAGGTCAATCAAATGGACCTCTGCACGATCTGCACCGTCATTGCGTGCTCTTTTCGTTAATTCAATTTCATATACTAAAAACAAAGTAAATTAAAAACGAAAAAAACAGATAAAAATTTTCTTACAATCGTTATAATGAGATGCAATTTTTTAGTTATGGTCGCGAAACCTTGGTCGAGGCGATCAATTTATCAGATCTTCAAAATCGTCACATCTTTAATTTAAATTGTCAAAAAAAAACAAAAAAACTAAACGCACAAATATCGTGAGTTTGAATAGCGAGGGCAATTTGCTTCAAAAATTATCTCAGCAGCGTTCAAATTAGTTCAATAAATCGATATATTATGCACGATCACTCTCGATGGATCGAATTTTTTAATAGGTCAATGCTGGAAGATTCTCATTGATTTACAATTCAAATCGGACACATAGTTGTCCATAGCTGCTTGCAGACATGTCTATAGAAATGCGGCGCGTGTTTTACAATATCACCTCGTTAAACAACACTGAACGAAGGAATAAATAACGAATACCAAGTTGTTGCGCGTGGTCGCGTCGAGGCGGGAATTTTCGAGGTATTTCACGGAGAAAGTTTCGAGTAGAAGCTCTACATTAATGCAGTACAAGTATGTCTCTACTGTTTTCACGGAGACGGAGATTCGGCTGTTTGGAAAATTCGTTTCGAATGAGATTTTCGAACGCTTTCTATTATTGCGCGCGTCTCCTGTAGCTTTCGTCACCAGCTCAATGTTTCGATTACCAAACAATAGTAAAAAAATGTGTACCTCTTTATATCGAGCAAGATACAATTATTATAATTAGACCGCCAATTTTTATGCGAAATTAGGTATATGTTCGCATCGATTGCGACGAAAGGAGCTGGAAAAACAATTTGTTCGTTCTTTCAACAATTTTTTAATTTTTCCGTCTCTTGCTTTACATCGTATCCTTTCTGTCAAGTACCCATAAAATCTGCAGTCTACGTATCAATTATTCGACTGCGAATCTTTATGCGTAATAAAAATTGTCTGCGTCGATTGCGAGGAATAGAAACTAAACGGAATATTATTTATACCCTTGATTATTTTAATAGATGAGAAATCGTATAGTAATACGTTCGATTTTCAAAATTTTCTCACAATTTTCAACTTCATCTACTCAATTTTGCTACGAACGCGTAAAGATCCGCAGTCTATTAATTATTATTGTGAATAAAGGCTGGCTGCTCGTCACGGAAGGAGAGACGATTGCGTAAGATCGGCACGGCGGAGCATCCGTGTAAAAAAAAGAAAGGGATCGAGGGCAAAATCCGATCAGCATTCAACGGGCCCATTAATGCGTGGGCACCGAGATTTCTCGTTATCCGAATCTTTTAAAAGCTTCCTCGTCTCGTAACAAAGCCCGATAATGGGTGCACGTACCAAGGGACGTCTGACTGTCGAGCGGTGGGAGGGGTGGAGGAGGGGAGGAGGGGAGTTCGAACAGAATGAAAAAAAAGAGAGGACGAACGGTGTCCAAGGAAAAAAGAGTTGTCCGGGAGATTTGCATAAATCATCCTCGTCCCTCCGTGCCGGGAATCGGGAGTAAAACGCACGATGTTATGGTGGGAGCAGTGGCAGAGGGGCACCGATACCAACACCACGGAAACGAACGGAAGATTTCGGGTTGTGTATTGACGCGGTCCCGGCACCAAACACCGATATAGGAGACACGCGCGCACACACGCGCGCAGACACACCGTGGGCCATCTATTTAGGAAACGTTCGGAGCATCTTCGAGGTATAGGCCTTCGGGAGAAGTCAATTAAAAATCTAGTTCTCCCAATGCCAACGGTTGTGAAATAAACTGGAGGGAGCATCGGTCTTGTATAAAAGGACGAAATATCTTTGGGATGATACTCAAATCCTCATCCAATCATCACCCGCTCAACATGAGGCTCCTGCTGATCGCGCTGGTAAGGATCCCTCGATCACCGCCATTTTCGCTCGACCAACCTCCGAGCTACACTTTGTTATCTCTGTGATCGGTAGATCCGCGGGTCTCGCTTAGGGTTATCATAAGAAATATTATTTAGTTATCGTGAAAAATAATTTCCTTGCATTTAACACGTTCGTCGTCTAGCGCGATTCGATTGAATTTCTTGCGGGGCCCAAATCCGACAAAATGTTTTAACGAATACCATGCGACATAGTATAGTGTAATATTTTATCCAAAATATAAATTAATAAAAAGTATAGTATAATGTGTATATTTTTAATATTTTTATGTTGTATATCCTATATTTATATTTCAGTGCTTATTCCATTAAATTCCTTTTAAAAATCCAACTGAAAATCGTATTTAACTTGAACAAGAAGACCCATATTTGGGTGACGGGGCCCCCACGGAAGCATACCTGTCACCCAGAAATGGGTGACGCGGCGACGAACGTGTTAAAAGAAATAAACATTTTCTTTTCACCTTTAACAGTTGTGATACGCGAGAAACACATTGATCTAGAATTTCTCTAACGCTATTTCTAATAATCTCTGTTAATAGTCTTCCTGCAGATAAAATAATAATGATATCAAATATAAAGCCACCTTGTATAATACATCTGAAATTTGTTTAACACATATGGTAGTCACGCTGCACTATAGAATAGAATGTTTGCAGATCGCATCCTCGAGAAACAGGATTCGTTTATAGATTATGTAATCCGAAAACTATTTCAGACGTGTCTGGGAGCTACCTTAGCAGCGCCCCAACTGAAACAGAAGAGGGATATCTTGCCAGGCGATCCACGCTACGGAACCGATTACCATCATCATCACCATCATCATCACCCGGAGACCGTGGTCGAATCGACAAGAGCCATCGGTGGTTACGCTTACAGCATCCCGGAAACCCCGCTGCAGTTGCCGCAGGAGATTTATGGACCCCCTCACTATCAGCCAGAGATATCCGTGAACAATGACTATTTGCCACCGGCGATTCTCACAACGGGCCCGAGCTACGGCGAACACATCGGTGTAAACGTAATTATCCTCTTTTTTCGACGCTATTTCTCTTTTTTGTGAGTGCAGCATCCGTTAGTAGAAGAAAGTAAGACAGCGAGACAGATTCGTAAATAAAAATCTTCAGCAAAGACGTAAGCAGACAATAAAATTTAGAAATTTCTCTTTGTTCCAGGCTCCTCTGGCGATAGATCCCGAAGAACCGGCCATCGTGGACGTGAAGACGGTGGTGTCGAGCACGCAGCTGCCCCTTCCACTCGAAAAAGTCCAGGTGCAGTGAAAACCGCTTAGATTAGATTTAAAAAAAAATTGAGTTGGATTTTTCAGAAACGTGGAAACTAACAAAATAGTAATAGTACGTTTGACATCCTCACAATTGTTAATAATAACTTGATGTATTTCCAGCCTGTGACCGTGTCCCCTCTGACCACATCGTACGGCACGCCCGTGGTCGACCACGTGAAGGTAAATTAATATTCGTCCGAAAATAGTATTCAGATATTTGATTATGCGAACGACATCCAAGCACAAACTACTTTTTCCAGACCGCTGTGAGAACCGTCGAGACACCACTGAAAACGGTCAAAACCGAGATTCATGGTCACACCACGTTGGATCTGCCGAAAACGGTACTGAAGGTCAAAGAACAACTACCTCTTGTCCAAGGTGAGAAGATTTTTATTTCTTTTTCTCCAACAAGAGTGGCTTACATGTGAAAACTAGCGAGATCTCGACTATCGTACACGCGTTGTTGCGCAACGCTTCGATTTCGAAACGTTGTCAATACTATATTTCGTGCTGTGCCCATCGACGATGGTTTGTCAAACAGCAGTGTAGCTGTAATTTATGCACCAAGAACGTTCGACCTTGCTCCGCCGGGAAGAAATCACGATGTTTTTAATACTGATACTGAGAAACGTCTCTCTTGATGTGCCCAGTTGCCTTTTTTAGTTGAAACGTTTACTTAAAACCGCGAAGACATTAGAACGATTCAGGAATATTACTAATTTCTATTTATTAAATCTATTAAATGGAGAAGTACTGATCGTCCATCGGGAGATGGCAGTGTCAAATTTGTGTTGTGGTGCGATGACAAGAAGGTCCCTGGCAGCAGTGCCGTCATGAGGGGAGGGAGCACGAATTGAGGGGAAAAGTTACCCCCTCTCGGTCGGGCTGTGGCGAAAGCGTGGGGACTAGCATCATAGGGGGAACGTAGAGTGGAGACATAAGTCTTGCCCCAGAGACCTTCTTGTCATCTCGCCACAGTAGGGTCAACGTGAGATTCCTACTTCTCCAGAAGGCAGCAAATAATGTTCCCACAAAATTGACATCATTGCAGGAACTCACGTGGCCACCGGAGTGAAGAGCGTCCCGTCAGTGACTAGCACCGTGACGAAGAACTACGTAAGCGGTAGTAGCCTACTCGCCCAGAGTTTACCGACAGTGCACTCCACAGTCGGTCTGGTCCCCAGCTTGAACACTGTCTCCCACACCCCCTCGGTGTTCGATCACTCGTTAACCGGAGTCCACACGGACTTCTCTGGATTTGGAACAGACCTGACGTCGATCTATGGATTGAGATCGGTCAGCGCAGACGCAACGTTTGGCTCGATTCACGGATTGCCTTCTGGCCACATTGGAGGACACCAGTCCTTGGTCAATAACATCCCAACGGTCCACTCCGTCCCCTACCCAACCTCCGGGCACACTCATACCAACATCCAGCTTCCAGAATCCCTGACTCATTTCGAACAACACGTTGCGCCAGTTGTCAAGACGTTCGAGACAGTGACAGCCACGCCCATCCTGTCGCACGCGCACCCCGTGCAGACTGTCCACTCTTATCAGCCCGCTGTGAAGTCTGTTGAAACCCTGACTCATCAACCTCTGCACCAGGCTCTGAATCACGTTGCTCCGGTGCACGCCGTTAAGACCGTGGACACGTTGACTTATGCTCACCAGCCTCTGCAACAGACCGTCACTCACGTCAAACCGGTACACACCGTGAAGACCCTGGACACGTTGACTCATACTCACCAACCTCTGCACCAGACCCTGACCCACGTCGAACCAGTACACACCGTGAAGACCCTGGAGACGCAGCTGCCCCACGTGCCCTCTCTACACTCTTACCAGCCTGTGCACACCGGTCACTTATCCCTGCCCACAATTCAGCCAATCACCTCGGTCAAAACACTGCCATCGGTGCACCAGGTAGAGAACACTGTACACCATGTTCAGCCGGTCACGTCGATCAAATCCGTGAAAACTCTGACCCCGGTGCACCAGTTGGAGCTGGTGCACACGCACCCGATCGAGTCCGTGGAGACTCTTCATCGTCCAGTCGACTCCGTGGACGTCCTCCCGGCTGTCCAACGGACGCACACATACACAGCCCCTGTGTACCAGAAGAATGTGAATGTTCAGGTGCAAAAGGGCGCGTTCAGCGACTTCATCTCCAACCTGAGCTCCAGCTTGCCAACTCTGCCATCCTTGCCCCAACTGCCGTCGCTACCCTCGCTGCCGTCGTTGCCATCGTTCCAGTTCCCCACGCTGCAAACCTCCACCGCCAGCCCATTAGCAGTGTCCACCGTGGTGAACACCTACGTCTCCGAGGACAACGCTAAGGACTCCATCACCGTCGACAACCCGCTGTTCCGCGTTGACAACCTGCCAAGCCATGTCGTTGCGCAACACGTCACGCCCGCCAAGGAGTACCTGCAACCCACCGACGCCAACGGCGGCTACGTCTATTGAGATCGATAGACGCGGACGATTCAGGGACCAATCTGTTCAGTTTGCGCCAAGCTGTTGGAACCCGAACAAATGATTCCCATCCTCAGAGTCCCTAGCGATTAGAACGCGGGTTTGTAACGACGCGAACGGAGCTCGCGAGAGTTGGGCGTGTGCGTGTATAGGCTAAGAATGAATGTTCCCACGCACTTTGTAAGTAAATAAAATTTTTTTATTCGAAATAGTCGGTCAATCGATCACAATCCTGTCTGGAGGCAGCGCTTGCCGAGGGTTTGGCCACGCGGCGCTGGCAGATATTGACGATAAATAAAGAATATACAATTGAGGTTATGACACTCGTCCTTGAAACTTCTCTAAGGCACTCAATTTTGTCGATAGAACTCGTTTGTTCTTCGAGCTCTACGAGCAGGATCAAGTCAACGCTCTAAAGCAGGTTCCTGTCTCGACGAGCCCACTACCATAATTGACATTTCTTCGGCGGGTTCATGTTCGATCCCACAGGACATTTCCAAGCTTTGCTGAACTCCTCGGAGTTCTTTAGCACCCCGTGAAGTCGCACGTGCCCCGGGCAATGGGAGTCCAATAACATCCACTTGAGAGCCTTCGACGTATAGGTCTCGCACCACACCTGATAACAAATTGCAACTTAGTCGATGACATTAAACACTGTCAACCGAGGCGACTCGAGACATTAAGTAAATAACAGTCGATCAAATATTCATGAGCGGGAGAAAAAAGTTTCATCTTAAATAATGCATTAATATATTATATGTGTATACGTATATTGTCGTTTAGAGGTACGTTTCCACATAATTTATTTGCCGTCCGCATACCGAAATAAAAATTACTCCACCGTAACTTGTTTTGTGTAAATTAAAATTTCAAACGTGTCACTGTGTTAAAAAAAGAAAAGAATGTTAAAATGATCACACAGTTTTAGTGAGTTTCCTTTGCTCGCGGCTTATGTAATGTTATTTCTGATAATATTGGCACGGCACACGTGCTTCGTTAAATACAGTTGGAATTGACATTAATCGACAGATGAATTGTTCAATTAGCATTTAACCGCACATCATTTTTATTATTTTCTCACGAGTAATGGCTGAAAATTGGAATACATTTGTGAACAAACAATTTTCGGACTATATCAGATTAATTCGGGACAATAACTTGATCTTTGGCAAGAATGATTTTCTTACTCGATCAAACAATTTCAAGGCGTGAAAAAAAATTTCGGTAGATCCATTCGAGCAAACAATTTTGAGACCTGACAAAAATCTGGCAAAGAAAAATTCCATCTAACCGGGTTAATAATTCACACACTACCGATTATTCTCTTACTCGAGGAAAGACTTTGGGGTGTGAAAAAAATCTGACAAAAAAAATTCGATCTAACGAGGTTAATAATTCATTCACTGCCGATTATTCTTTTACTCGAGCAAACAATTTTGCGACGTGACAAAAATCTGGCAAAGAAAAATTCCATCTAACCGGGTTAATAATTCAATCACTGTGTACCGATTACACATTAGACGACGAAGAGAGTTCTCGATAAATATTCATAAATCCGTGATTGGCGAAACTTTCATCAGGGGTGGGGGGAAGTGTCTATTTAATGGTTGTTTCTAAAAGTCAGTCCGCGATTTGCATAAGCATTCGACAGTCTAATTGCGAATATCGACGGAACCGATCTCTCGGATCGACCGAGCCTAGGATCCTCGGCTAAAAGCTTTCGTCGGGGCATCAACGATTCAGAGTCGAACAGCGAATCTCCATCAACGGCTCTCGGCCGTATTGAGTAATCCGGAACGAGAGCCGCATTGGCATCTTACGTGCGCGAAACCGAGGAAAACGAGCTGCTCGTGAGTGAGATGAGTGAATCCCGGAAGTAGGGGCTCTTGACCGTGCCTGGCCTTCCATCTTTCGTAAGCAATCACTGCCTCCCTAAGGCCACCGTTGTCCGCTATGTTCTCGCTCAATGTTTGTTCGCCGTCGATGTAGTCGTGTACCTACGGGGAAGAAATTCGTCATCGATCTCTCGAGGCCCATACCGACCAATCGATTTCTCGAACGAGATACATTTAAGTACAGCAAACGATTCTGTTTCGAAGACTTGCCTCTTCCTCGTAGTAACTGCCGTAATGTTTTATGAAACACTCGGTCTTCGCTGTGTACTCGAAGATAGTCTCGTTGGTCCACCATTGTCTCACGTTGCCAACACTGTCGTAGTGTCTGCCGTTATTGTCGAAGCCGTGCGTCAGTTCGTGGCCAAGTACCGTGCCGATAGCGCCGTAGTTCAAAGCTCTACGGTCGAAGAGACACTTTTGTAGGAGGTCGTGTTAGGGTGGCTCTTATTTTCGACATTTCAATTTTTTTCATGGCAGAATAAACCTGCCCCGGGCCTTTAAACTTAAATGCCCATAAATTCTCGAATATCTTCGAAATTGTTTACTCTATCGATAAACATGTAGATCCGGACAGACTGCATCTTCCGAGAAAAAATTGAGAAATTATTTGGAACGATCCGGGGGTGCCAGAAAAAAATTTTGGAAATTTTCTCTTCAAGAGTAAATAAGAGCCACCGTCATATGCAATATGCTACAATGACTTTTATCGTTTATATCTGAACTATCTACGCAAGAATCGGTAGAGCATAGCGACCCTTCGAATATTAATGATTAGTATTAAGGTTTTTATCGATCGAAATTTTATATTATATATGTGAAGAATTATCGGCGCAAGGTTCGATCAGTTAAAACAATTAGCTATTTTATGTTCTTTAAAACGTTACGATTCGAATGTGAATCTGTACAACGTCTATTTGGCCACGTTTTGCTAAAAATTGTGAAGGAACAGGAGGTGGTGTTTCGTCCTAGATAGATGATTGAGTCCTCTAGCGGGTCTCGGACGAAACACCACCTCCTATTCCTTCACGATTTTTAGCAAAACGTGGCCAAATAGACGTTGTACAGATTCACATCCGAATCGTAACGTTTTAAAGAACGTAACATAGCTAATTGTTTTAACTGATCGAACCTTGCGCCGATAATTCTTCACATATATAAATTAATGATTAGACTGCGGATTTTTATGCATTTATGAAGAAATCGGCTAGGTGAAATATAAAACACTGATAAATTAGAAAAATCCAAAAATAGTATTACGTAAAAAAACGATTAGGAGATGAAATGAATTTTTATTTAACTGCTGGACCGCACAATCGCTGCTGAACATTTTTATTTTGCGTAGAGATCCGCTGTCTATTAACGATGTTTGGTTTTCTATATCTGTATAGACAAATCGATAAAAATCATTAGAGCAGCGTGTATATTAACGAAGAATTGATCTTACTCCAGACCCAGTTCGTAAAATGGAAATTGAAGGATTCCGGCTGGTATGGCTGCATGCATATTAGAGAGGAGGTAAATTCGCTTGTTTATGGTCATGAAATATTTTAGTTCGCTTGAATTACTTTTAAGCAACAGGCTGTAGAAGTCGATGTCGATACGTACTTATGTGGTTGAACTGGTAGGTGTGGAACGCGTTCACGTCTGTCGGGTCGGTCGCCCAGCTAAAACATAAAAAGACAAATTATTTATTTAGTTCGTCCTAATTTTTCTTATGTCTTTTTATGTTTCACGTGATTAATGCAGCAGACGAATAACTTGCGTTCAACTTACTATGACACATTGTTATAATTAATCTGATGAACACACTCCAGCTCGGAAACGGACATCAGTCGAATGATCTGGAGCATATTGTTCAAGTAGTCTGTCTCCGAGAGCTCTATCTGAAAACACGTAAGTTAATTTTCTTCACTGTGTTACGTTCAACTTCGAATAATTAGCATGACAGTAATAATTAACCGTCCCTTACACCCTCGTAATATTCATTGAGAACATCTCGATCGAACAGCCAGTCAGGGAAACCGATCTGCGACTGCATCTTCTGATTTTTCTCCAAGGTGGCCGTTTTTGTCTGCTGGTCCATCCAGTCGGTTTTCGAGATCAGCGAGTCGAACGCTGCTTTTATGTCCTCGAGCATCTCGGACACCTTCTTGCCCTTTTCTTCGTGGAAGGACGGGTCCACGTACATCCAGGAGACCGCCATCCCTAAATTATTACCGGGTTCAGAGAATCACCGAATTCCGCGATAAAACGCCAAGAAAAACTGGCTTGATTTGCATTCTAGAAACTAGCAGCGACAACCAAGAGAATCTTCACTGACCCATCAGCTCGTTCACCGCGGCCGTGCAGAGCATCGATTTCGACACGCCCAGCTCGACGTTGGTCACCTCTTTCACATATTTCTGCCAGATGCCTCTCAGATTCTCCGAAGAGTGAGGAACCACGATGTCGACTATCACCCACCAAATGTACGTTTCTGAAATTTACGAACATAAAGGACCATCAAAGTATGCGGTTCGACTCATAATGGACATTTTTAGCTGGAATGGTCCATATCTAATTTTTTCTTTTTAACTGAAATTAACCATATCTAGTTTTTTTTTAAGCTAGAATAATCCATATCCAATTTTTTAGCTGGAATGATCCATTTCTAACATTTTATTTAACTGGAATAATCCATATCTAGGGAATATCTAGAGAATAACCCTCAAAGTTGGAGGTGAGTACCTTTTTTGCTAACATCTAGGGAACTAGAGGGTCCAGAACAATCATTTTTTGAGTTAAGAAAAATTTCAGAAAAAATGATTTGTTTTAGCAATATTTAGTAAACGCATCCCTTTCTCAGAAAAATTTCTTATTCGTTGTTCATATGAACAAAAATCGAAGATACCATCCTGCTTGAAAAAAGAAAAACAAGCTCTCAGGAGCAAGTAGATTCACCTAATTCCTCCTGATCGCTGGTGGCGAGCATAAGAGCGATCTCCTTGAGGTACTCCAGGTCGCCGACGAGGAGCCTGTCCTTCCCGGCCAGGTCCACGGTGTCGACGTCCTTGAAGACCATCTCGATGAACGGCCGCCACAGCGGTTCCGGCGTGATGGTCGAATTCTCTTCCATTATGTAGGCGTCCGTCAGCTTCTGCAGCTCGTCGGCCGTCATGTAGTCAGCGTCCGTGGGGTCGTTGGTCCATATAGTCTGATTACTCTCCAAACGAGATATCTGCAGGAAAAACAGGATGATTCGCGTGATCGGCCATGTGCATGTAATTGGCGGCGCTTACAACAGTGATCGATATGATTGAACAGGGATCTCCAGAGAATTCATTTGCATTGGACGAGAGCGTACTCACTATATAGAAGAGGTTGGACAACTCCTGAAGACCCTCGACCACTTCCTCGAGCGTATCTTCGTCGGGGAATGAAGAGTTATCATTGGCGGAACAGGCGTCCAGAGTGCCATTACTGACGACCTGCCTAATGACGTCGGTCATGTAAGTCAGCTCTGCTGTCTCGTATTTGAACGGCTCCTCGTCGTCTTCATCGTCCTCCTTGTCTTTCGTTTTGTCCTTCAGCTTCCGGAGACGCGATCTGATCGAGTGCAACCGCTTCTCCAGCTCCCTGTCGCTGGTCCACCATGTAAACACGACGTACGCTCAGCATTCTCAGCTGAAAGCTAGGGGTACCCAAAAATTTCGGGTTCGGGTCGGGACCCGAAAATTTATAATGTTAGCGATATCCGAATGTCGGGTCCAATCCTGACCCGAGGACCCGCCCACCGGGAGCACGCGATTAGGATCCTACAAATAGCCGCCGGCTATTGGAATCATTTCACGTGTGCCCGATATCAAGGACGCCAGGCGTTTTTATGCCGGTTTCAAGGACTGTTTTCCACAGCGGACACGCGAATTCGTCGGTGAACAATGTGATCGATAATGATTCGGATCGCTCGGCGTTTAGCGCGCCGAGATATAGATCTCTTTCCAATATTTACTCCATCGATCCCGAGGGGAGCGCCGGCTATTGTCTGTAGATGCTGCGATAGACAGCACGTGATATCGATCACGCTCGTTTGACAAACTAAACGCGAATAGAAGTAACAGGCGCGAGCAATTGCTATATCATTCTCGACGTTATTGTTATTCTACTTTATACATATATTCAAAATGGATATTTCGTTTCGAATGATGAACTGGAATTGCGTAGCTATTGAAGTCTAGGTACTCGAGAACTTATTTAAGATTGCGAATTTGAGAATTCTTTAATACAGAGTGTGAAAATAGTGGTAACAATAATTGTATGGCAGTTCCTCAATCGGTTCTGATTTTAAACAATTTACTAATGATATTAACACGTTCACTGCCAGTCAAATTTAGAGCGAAAAATATAATCATATTTAGTTGCAGATCACAAAATATACTCATATTTAGTTGCAGATCACAAAATATAATCATATTTAGTTGCAGATCACAAAATATAATAACATTTAGTTGCAGATATAGTACTAACATGGATTTACAGTAATAAAAAAAAACACTACAAGATATTTCGTAGTTGGCAATTTTGGTACAGCCGCTTCGCTTACTACGAGATGTCTTGTATTGTGGCAGTGAATGTGTTAAAAACAGTGGTGGAGGGGATAGAGGTTTTTCGTAGATCCTACAGTTTCCTAGATAGCGATGAGCGCGGTAGGGGCCCGTTGAACGCTTTGTTCCCCCACCACCTCTGTTTCATGCCCGCGCGCCTGTGTCTATGGCTATAGCAACGGCGAACGCTGGTGGGGAGCAATGGGCGCTGTGGTGGGGACGGGTCTATCTCAATTCAGACAAAAATGCCCATCCCTGTTACTTAGATCAAGGCTTCGCTGTATTGTATAAACCTTATCTAAGTGCAACAAAGAATTAATATTGTAATATACAGGGTGGGTCGCCACAATTTGCCATCTAGATTTGCGTCATTATTATTACGCATTGCAAACAATGTTTCAGATGAAGTTGAATGATTATGAGAGGGGTACATTCTAATGATACATTTCTTTTTGTAGGTGGATGTGTAAAGGACATATGAAGGGCATTAATGTTTTTTTAAATGGAATCATATATTTTTTATTGCATCAGCTTATGCTCTTTCATATTCTTTACAAGAAAGTATTAATTTATTTGTGTAAAAAAATCATCAGTTTAGGAGATATTTTAATTCTAATTTGTTAGGAAATCTCGACTTTCTGATCAATATTATGAATTCAATGTGATAATGTAGTAGGAGAGCAAGAACTATCAATGTTAATATTTACATTTTCTGTGTTGATCATTCTTGCTCTTCTACTTATTGTGAAATTTAGTCTCTGTTACGTCTCTGATACGGTGAATAATGCGATATGGTGAATTATCACGTCATAATGAAGTATTCTAAAGAAGAAAAGATAGACACTTTATCAATTTATTTTGAAGCTGGGAAAAGTGCTAGAAAGATGCAGAAAAATTATAAGCTGAGCTCCGACTGTAATGGCCAATAAGAGGGATCTAGTGTAACAAAATAACAGATACACTACGCAATGTTAGTGAGTCATTAACTTCTCGATTCAGAAAGTGTTCTAACGCAAATGGTTGTCACATTGAACCTTTTCTGTAAATATTATAAATTAAAGTAGACATTACAATTAAAATATCTCCTAACTAATGATTTTTTTACACAAATAGATTAATACTTTTTTGTAAAGAATATGAAGGAGCATCAGCTGATGCAATAAAAAATACATGATTCCATTTAAAAAAACATTAATGACCTTCATATATCCTTTACACGTCCACCTAAAAAAAAAAATGTACAACCAGAATGTGCCCCTCTCAAAACTCTTATGCTATGCATAATAATAATGACGTAAATCTAAATGGTAAAATGTGGCGACCCTGTATAATGCATATTTGAATTGGTAATTTACAAATACCGAATTATATTCGGCATAGTAAATTCCTATGAATAAGATTGACTTATTGAATTCCATTTTTTTCACACTCTGTAGAAACATTAAAACGGTGGCCAAGGAAGGTGGAATAAAAGTGAACGAGATCGTACTTGGGCAAAGGGTTGCTCATGATGGGCGTGTCCAGCAGCATGATGTTTTTCGTGGTGTTCCGTGGATCCGGAATCACGTCAAACCCGAAAAAGATGTCCCTTCCAAGCACTTTCTTCACTCTAGCTATCTGTTCGATGTAACCACTCCTCTTCTTGGTAAACGAGGCTGGTACCATTGGTAAATTGAGCGTCTCGAACAGTTCAAACATCGGCGCGAGTCCCAACTCGTTCCTGGCGTCTGAAAAAAAAATGAAATGTCGAACCCACTTGTTGCGTTCTCCTCTTCCCTAATTGTTATGCAATTTTCTCCCAAAACAGAAATTTCACACAAATGACAGGTTCATTGAGATTGTCAAACTCTGGACGGTACGTTTCTGTTATTTTTATAAAGTTATGTAAAATAGTCAGTTCTATTGCTCCGTAAACCTAGCGTTAAAGAACTCGAACGTCTATGCAAAGTAGTTGTTGCAATCGATGCAGATAAAATCTATTTTAGACTAATTATCGCTAACGAGTAGATACTGTGTGATTAATTAACGAGGATAAATTGCTGAACGAAATACCAACGTCCACGCAGCTGTTGTACAATATTCTAGCCTGACCGACAGCCCACGGTGGGTCACTTTTGGTACTATTTTCTCTCAGAAGATCCCTGATCTTTCTGTAAACTCGATCTCTTCGCTCTTCGAACCACGAATTCGTCATATCATTGTCTGGCACAGGATGTTCTTCAGGCCAATTTCCGCAAACGTATCTACGAAATGTACAGAAGTTCATGTAATGCGTAAACATCGTTACAACAAAAACATATATACAGGGTGATGTAATAAATTTATGATATGAAAAAATGATATACATATATAAAAAATGGCGTAGGGGGGAGATATATTGTGACGTAAACACTTTTTATGTGCGCGAGGGTGCACAGTAGGCAATTCGGACGAAATCGGCGACAAAATCAAAGAACTTTCGATAGAAATGAGATAGAGCGATGAAATTTTTTTAAAATTGTAGCTGAAACTTTGTAGGATATGGGAAAATAGGGAGATTATGGTACGAACGTTTTTTAACCTTGATAAAATTCGTTAAACTTGTACAATTTCAAGAAAATTATGGTTTTTCAATACCACGTGCGGAAGAAATTTTTTAAATTAATACATGCTACACATCATTTCCCGTAGATTTCTTCACGCTGATTTCAAATCTGGTTTCAAAATTTGTCTACGACATCAGGATTTTGCAAAAAATCTATTTCTGTGACAAAAAATCAAAAGATTTCATTAGTTTCTTGTCACAAAAATAGATTTTTTGCAAAATCCTGATGTCGTAGATAAATTTTGAAACCAGATTTGAAATCAGCGTGAAAAAATCTATGGGAAATGATGTATAGCATATATTAAAAAATTTTTTCGGCGCGTGGTATTGAAAAACCACAATTTTCTTGAAACTGTGCAACTTTCACGAATTTTGTCAATGTTAAAAAACGTTCGTAGCATAATCTCCCTATTTTTCCCATATTTTACAAAGTTTCAGCTACAATTTTAAAAAAATTTCATCGCTCTATCTCATTTCTATCGAAAGTTTTTTTATTTTGTCGCCGATTTCGTCCGAATTGCCCACTGAGGGGCGTTTCGGAGATTTCAAGGTCCCCTTGATTTCTTTGAAAGAAAGGAACTAAAGGAACGTACAGACATTGGGAATTCTATTAATAGGCTTCCGGTAAGTAAAGCCGTCTACTATTTTATGCGAATGGAAACATAAAGTGCATTCCGCAGCGTAGGTTGGACACACGTGTACTCACTTATAAAAATCGTCGCACGGATCTACGGACGTGTCCATAGATTCTTTCAAACTAGCCGCTAGAGAAACAAAAATCTTATAGAATACTTTGTCCTCGTTTCTATATTCATGATCGTATCTTCGTAAAATGCGAAAACAATTGCCGATATGCAAAGCATATGATTCTTGTTAATAATAATGGCAAGAGAACATTGATTTCAGACTCACCCATACGGACACACGTCTCGGATTCGCAGAGCTTCGGCTGTTTGTGGGTGAAATCTGAAAAAACCGAATCACTGAACATCTGCTATTCAAAATTACCGAAATTATTTTTTTCTTCTATGTTTCGTTTATTAGTTTTAATCGGACTGCATTGAAGTCAAATCAGAATGAAATATCGAATTAGATACGATCACACTATTGTATGTTCCTTAATTCGCAAATTAATTATAAATGCGTTCTCAATAGCGCGCATTACGGGCTATTAAGATTAATCAAAAACGGGCTATGATGAAGTATTACGAAGATTCCGATCTCGGCAGGTTTAATGAACTGACTCAGCAGAAGCTAATTTAATCACGGGGGTCTATCAAATTCCACGAATTTTTTGCTTCGAACAATAGAGAGTCCGTTGGCTATGCAATTAATTCGCGCAGGCGTGATGGCAACAATGTGGGTGCAAGCAAATTTATGCAAACTTTTTTATTGCGAGAAATGCATGAACAATTAGGCGAAACGTTGTGTAACGCAACTTTCGCATTTAGACAATGCTTTGGTGTAGAAATCAACGCTGCATTAATTTAAAAATTTTTTGAACAAAAGAAATTTCGAATAGTTTAATCATCAGATTAATTTATAAATCGTGGTTTAAATTCACCAAATTCGGATTCAACGGGAAACGAACAATTTGCCATTTAACACTTGGAATTCATACGCAATTATACACCGTGCAATTACAGGTACTTACACAATATAGAAATCGTTAGTGCCGCTATGAAACAGACAACCGTCAACAGAAGCAAGAGAATTATCACGCAATTCGGAACGCGTCTCCGCCTTTTGAAGCTGAAAAGGGGATCGAATTCTCAGTTTTGATCGACAGGCGTAAATCTCTTGATCACTTACTAGGCACCTCTCGATCTTATCGGCACCAGGTTGGCGTTGCTGGCGATCGTGTAAATCGATTGCGCTTCATCCTCTGAGAACAAGAAAAGGAAAATCAAAAGCGATACTAAAGGCCTAACGATTTGTTATTAAACCAACATTATCTGTAACATATCTTTCGAGAAAAAATCTTCCAAGCATTTACAACATTGTGTATAAACGGAAAACGTTTATAACGAAATGAAAAGTGAAAATTACCATTTCGGGAGAAATTAAGTATGCTGTACTTTATGAGGTTTAAAGCAATAAATAAAAAATAGTAATAATTCCATTATCGATAACAGTTGTCAAGGAGGATCCAAATTTTAGGGCGCTATAATAATTGTTATTTCAATATCAATAATGGTCAACTTTTTAATACTGATTTTCAATAACTGTTATTTATAACCAAAAAGTTAAAAATTGTTATTTTTAACGTTGTTCGATTTTTTCTATATATTTCGCGTCGATCATCTTCAATTTCAATAATGGTAAACTTTTTAATACTGATTTTTAATAACTGTTAATTGTAACCAAAAAGTTTAAAAATCGCTATTTTTCATGTTCTTCAATTTTTTTATATATCCTTCGCGTTGATCATCTTCGATTTCTATAATGGTCAACCTTTTATCACTGATTTTTAATAACTGTTATTTATGGTCCCCGGCGCGTTTACCTTCAGTCCCGATCGAGTTGTACAATAAACCGTGTAATACGTTTCCGACTGAACCGTGTTTTACACGAAGTATTAAAACAGGAACCGATGCACCGTCGGGCAACGAAGATAATCGACGCGTAACTGCGATTTTTGATCAGTTGCAGCGTAAGTGCGCGTCCCGGAGACGAGTCGGAAGAACAGAGCGTGTAATCTAAAATGGCCCCCGACAGTAAAGCCATGAATGACAGCGGATCTTGATTACAGGAAAGGAAGAAACAAAAGGAGGGCACGTATATCCCGGGCGGCACTAACCCCGCCGCGAAGTTAAAGTCTTTGAATGACGGTACCGGAAGTGGAGCTCGACGGCCGCGAGAAACGTTCGAATTTCATCAAGTCGGAAGTGTACGGTGGCGGCAGGTTATAGCGATCGAAGAGGAACGCCGCCGCGGCGCGCTGACCAGGAAGAAGCGAATGAAAAGTATAAATATATACTCACTGCGCTCGTTCATGCTGAATGGCCCACTGACCGGATCGAACTGACGACACTGAACAACGTCGAGGGACAACGAGCCATCCATACGTTCACATTTTCCTGGTTCGCCAGTGGTTCGCGTCACGGCGTCCCACAGTTCGTCAATTTTCACCGGGTCCGTCGCCGTCGTCGTTGTCGTCGTCGTCGTCGTCGTCGTTACGTTCACCCCGGCCGCGGCCATGCGTCGCGCCCCATTAGAACGGCATGTCGCGGTGACTATACCGTCATGAAGTTTTAATGAAGCCCCGCCTCGGACCTGTTGGCAAGTTTCGCGGTTCAACGGGAATTTTCTGCGATGCCGTACAATAGGAAACGGGTGCTCCTTAATCGCCGCGGGGAACTTGCCGCGAAATTCAGAAATTAACGCCGAACGACCGCGCGAAAGCGTGTAATTAATGCGAACGCGTTCACGGTATGTATTACGCCCGGGAAATGCGTCTACAGTAATCAAACGATTACAGCGTAATAAAAAAAATAACAGGAACCGACGTTTCAGTCGGAGACCATAAATAATAATTATTTTTTCTTTTTAATTTCTAATCATTTATAGCCAAGGCGACCGTTTTAAGGGAAAAGTTACTTCACCTAAGGAACCACGCCTTTCAAGGTTTTCCGGAATTTTTCGGACACCCTGTATAGACAAAGTTTCAATGAAATTAATTAACTATGCGCCATAAATTATTAAAAATGGCTAGATAGCGGATTTTATGCGTTTATGACAAAAAATGCGTTATTTAAAATAATAAAAATATTTCAAGAATTTAAATTTAAAATTAATTTTTATTTTGCTCCAATTTGTTTGATCTCTGGTAAAAAAAAATGTTATTCGCATAATTTTTAGAGGCAAATCGCACGCTCGACATTCAATGATTTTCACATTTTTCAACCCCTATGACTTTTTCATGCTGTCAGTTATATTTGCAAGAGGCGAGCTTTTGTTGTAGGCGCAGGTAAAAAATTTAATAACCATGATCTTCACGTTTTTATGATAATTTTAAGTTTTTCGGCGACTTGTTAAAAAGTTATTCGTATTTAGAGCGTGTTCTATGACTCTTAAGCGTAACATTTTTTGTACACATCCAACAAAATACTGTCAGACATTAATTTTCTGCTACACAGTTTTTTTCACGACACTATGTTCCCCGAGATGCACTTCGCCGATTACGATGGCGATTCGTACATTTCGCACAGTTTATTTGCCGCTTTCTCCGCGTAGCCGAACGTTTCCCAAGCGGACGAGGGAATCGCTTTATCGTTAATCTGTTTCACGCAGTGGAGCCCCGTCGAAGACGTTCGAGCATTGCACGTATGTATTTTTCCGGAAGAATATCAACAGCAATCGCGTCGAACGTGCAATCGCTTCATTGGAATTTTACCTATGCAAATTGCGCGACTTTCGTACGCTAATGTACATACTGCCCGAGGGTTTCACGAAATCCATTTCCTGGAATATCGTCGATCATATTACGCGTTACAGTCTAGCTCTAGACTTACACGTCTAGACTGTTGTCTCAACGGCACGGAACATTCTTTAAATTGTGAACAACGTTTAATATCGATCACAGCTTTCACGACATGTTTTAATGATCAACTCTGCACGAGTCGATCGCCTCGAAGGTCGATTCGACAGAGCACTTCCGATGCTCTTAATCTTTCACGAGGAAGTTTAGAGTCTTGTGGTCGCTAATTACATCGTAGGTTATTAAAAGTTCATTGAAATATCCTTCGTTTCCATGGATTAACGATTTATACCTTGTTACGCTGGATTCCTCTTATTATTTTATGGATCATCGATGCTGCAATGACTTCATTACCCGCTGTCGCTTTTCCTTTTATCGTACCTGAGTTTGTCGACATTTTTCGGACACCCTGTATTATTTACTTAGATCTACGAAAGGCATATTTTTAATTTTCATTGTAGGTACAGATGAAAAAGTTGATAATAGTAATTTTCAATCATTTTTATGTAGATTACGTAGTGAATTAGTCTCTCTGACAACTCAAAAAATCTCGAATCGTTTGTTCCGATTTTGGAAAAGTTATTCGTTCTCGAAGGGTGTCCCGTGAATTTTGAGAAATTTTTTGAACTGTTTCAATGACCACCGAAATACAGAAAGCTCGAGCAACTAATCGCAAGACGTCGATAAAATCCGTTCGGTAATCAACGGAAATTGGCGTCTAAAGGGGTCGCTTATCGATCGACGCCATTATCGCGGGATGACCAGCAGAATAGGCAAATAATATAATCGAGGTCTTCCGCGAAAATAGGTTGACGACAGCGTCGGCGTCACGGATGGACGCGACGCAAATTGTTGCAAATGCTAAATAAACTACCGGTGGCGAGCATAGTTGCAAATGTTCCAGAAATTATATCGCATAAATTAGCATTCCTGAATCGGAAATTTTCAGCGCTCGCGTTCGAGATATGACCGACGGGTAATGAATTTGCAAGTCTCCCTTTCGATTGCTCGTACTGCTTTGGGAACACTCGGAAGGTGGTCGGCGAAGAAATCGCGAAGCAGAAAAATTTCTGCGCTGACTCGCAACGACATTGTCGCCGGAGGGAATCGCCGCGGGCCATTTCGCCGAGAGAACTAGAATTCCCTGTGACATTATGCCTTTCGATTCCATTCCTACGTTCGAACGGAACCTAACACACCCGATCATTAGAATAAACAATGTATCAAACGGAAACCGACTGGAAAAACGTGGACTTCTTATACCTGTTACCTGTTACGTGTGCTTATAATTACCATCTATAATGTGCTCGACTATGTAGTTATTGCCTTTTTTGTGTATCCACGCACGAGACGCTGAAACTGCAATAATATATACTTTCATAAATTCTGCAAGAAATCGACATTTTTTTAGAATTCGGCATCGAAGTTGAAAATTCTGAAAAAATTCGTAGATGTGCAATCTCATAAGTATGCCTGATTTTTTTCAGAATTTTCAATTGTAGAGAAATCACAGAAAAATTCTTTTTCACCCCACTATTACCCCGACATATGCAAATGAAAATTGACAGAAAGCATTTTCTTTATGATGCATTTATTTTATGTTTGAATAACGATAAGAAAATCGGCCAGAAGAAAGCGTGAAAGTATAAATCAACATAGTGGCAAGTACTATTGTAAGTCAATAAGAGCGTTCCATAATGCTTAATAACCCTAGCGAACTTATCTAATCGAAATTAAATTTAATTGCAACTTCCTGTAATTACAGTTACAAAATTATGATATACAAAACATTAATATCCATCGCCTTTCACTGTAATTCTCTCGTTAAACGATGCAGAAACTAACAAATGACACTCTTTCCGTATACAGGTTACATTTGTAATTTATAAATTTCAATATTAGAATATCAAATTTCCAAAAAAATAACAAAATACTTTCGAAAGTGCCATTTTTTCAAAAATGTAGTTTCCTCGGAATTTCCGTTTTAAGACTAATAAAATCAAGTCTTCAAATCTTTATACGACAAGTTATGTTGCATTAATAATTTATGAATTTCAACATTCGAATATGTAAGTTCAAACAAAGTAACGGCATACTTTCGTCACCGTTTTAATAATCGAACACTGGAATGAAGAAAATGGCATTTTTTCAAAAATGTAGTTTCCTCGGAATTTCCGTTTTAAGACTAATAAAATCAAGTCTTCAAATCTTTATACGACAAGTTATGTTGCATTAATAATTTATGAATTTCAACATTCGAATATGTAAGTTCAAACAAAGTAACGGCATACTTTCGTCACCGTTTTAATAATCGAAGACTGGAACGAAGAAAGTGCCATTTTTTCAAAAATGGAGTTTCCTCGGAATTTCCGTTTTGAGACTAATAAAATCAAGTCTTCAATTCTCTATACAAGTTCGATATCTGAAAAACAGTTGCAGCTATCTAATTGTTAGATAAAATCCGTATAGACATTTTTTATTTAATTGTAGGCCGCGCATGCGAGTATGCATAATTCATAAAACAAGTTCGCTATTTGCAGAAACAGTTTCTGCTAGCTGACTGTTAGATAAAAGGTGTATAAAAATGTTCAGTTTGACAGCACGCAATGAAATCGCGATAGGTCGGGAAAAGATGTGCGTCGTTGGAGGAAACTCACGGAACAATGGAATATAATTTCCCGTGGAACTGCTCGCGTTAATTGCTTCTGGCTGCTAAATTCCGTAAGAGTCATTGAAATTCGCGCGTAATAATGTAATTAGCCGGAACGGTGCTGTGCGCGAGGCCTTTCCACGATCCCCGAGCCATTTTCCTGGGCACTGCTGGCCACTCACCGTGAAAAATGGCCCGCGGAGAGCTGCGGCCCGTAATTTATTATGCGAGATTACGAGTGTCAAGCCGATTACGCAACCGGTAGAGAAACACTGTGGACGATCGACGGAACGCGTGCGATCGACGGTACACGGAAGACCGGGGCCGTATCGCGGGTCGATCGCCACGCGATTCGGCCATTTTCCGGTTCGCTTGCGCGGAAACACGACTTGCCCCGTAATCGCTGAATTTCGGTAGCAATCTTTTCGATACCCGGCCGAGAATGGTCTCTCCACCTGCTGTGCGGATATTCTTTCGGTTCTGTTCGAGATTTTTTCCGAGAACGAACGAAAGCGAGAATAATAAATCGCTGGAACCGCTATCCGACAGACACGGCGCGGCGGAGAGGAAGTCCTCGAGCGAATCCAGTCGATTTCACAGCGCAAGAATTTTCTCCGAACGACGCCGGGCGAGCAGAAAAGTAAACGGCCGAAACCGATTATCGAGCCAAAGGAAGTGTGAAGTTACACGGCAAAGAACTCTCGAGATCCCTGAATGAATTTCATTGATGACTCATTTCGCTCTTTACATGAAACTTTTCCTAGTTCGTTTTTTTTTATTTTTTTTTTATCGACGGCTGCGTCACGCTCTCCGTTAGAACAATTTACGGATCGACGCTTTCACGTTGTGCAAGTGTTACGGCACGGATGACCGAGTGCTCCCGTTGTTTTGCCAGTCTTTTTCGAGAACAAGTGCAATTAGACTAATGGTCGCCTGGCATGATCGATACTTGGAGCGGTAATTGCGCGTCCTAGGGATACGAATTTTCGATGGAACAGCGAGCGAGAGATAGATAGAGAAAGAAAAAGAGAGAGAGAGAGAGAGGAAGAGAACGCGTAAATTGAATTAGATCGTTCGAGCTGCTGCACGTTTTATTAATCGCCTCGATCGTCCGAACAAACTCACTCCCTGGAACGATTAAGAAACGAGCGAACGCCGTCACAATGTTGTCACTCGGTACATGAAAGATTCAACGGAAAACAGTCGCAAACGGTCTCGTCATCGCTCTTCCCTTCGTGTACAGGGAGATCACAATTTTCCCAGAATCTCCACCGGAAGAACGTTCAAAACACTTCGAACAACATCTAAATGGAGGAAGCTCGATGCTCCGACAAAATTTACGGAAACGAAACAGATCGACGTGTTTTTCTCCCAGTACAATGCACTGCGAGAACAACGGCAGCGGGTTGAACGTTCTGTTTGCGCGACTCGTTACCCTGGCGACATTCGATTGATTTCTATCACCGGTCTTCTTCACCGGCGCACACGTCCGCGAAATATGCGGACAACCGTCAGTCTGCTTAGAGAAAATTACGCACGATCGAAGAGAATTATCTCGGTGGATCCTCTATTACCGCAACGATCTAGTAACCATTAACTCTGAGACGATATCCTTGCAACGACGCACAGTGCCCCATAGGACAAAATTAATCACTCCTGCATTAATACATTTTGACAAACCATAAGTTCATGAAGAAAAATACAATTTTGTTAGAAAATAGACATATGTGAAGAATTATCGGCGCAAGGTTCGATCAGTTAAAACAATTAGCTATGTTATGTTCTTTAAAACGTTCACATCCGAATCGTAACGTTTTAAAGAACATAACATATATAATATAAAATTTCGATCGATAAAATCCTTAATATGATTTGTTAGAAAAGTTTTAATAATTACAATTTTTTATTAAATAAACGTTTGTGATTAACGGGTAGCTTTTGTTCCCGTAATTTTTTTGACTGTTTACCGAAAACGCGTGAAAAATCCACACAATTATACAGGAAAATGGAAAAAATAACTTCTCTTCGAAGTAATTTGTTTATTATACTTTCAGTTTGAAGAAATGGGGTTGAAATTTAATTTTCTTTTTTGTCAACCAAGATTTGTCAGATTTTAACAACTCGAAAATTTAATAATTGTTCGTCTAAAAGGATTTTGTTTGTCAGCACAAACTTCTTGTTAAACGAACCACCATTAAACTTTTAGATTGAAATTGATCAGATTGAAGAAATGAGGTTGAAAAATTTTCATTTTTGTCAGCCAAGATTTGTCAAATTTTAACAACTACACTTGGAAGTTTAATAATTGTTCATCCAAAAGAATTCTGCTTGTGAGAGATCGTTTTCTTCTGGCTAACGTTGCAAACTTACAACGAACCGCGGATTCATTAAAGAATGTATGTACTTAATTATTTAACCAACGTACGTTTCTTCCCAGTTTGAAAATTCACCCTGTAAAACGATCGATCTCTTTCTGTGTTGTGAGATGTATTTTTTAAAAAATGTTATACAATCGACCTCAAAATTGACCCGAAAGATACAACCAAATGTTGAAAACCCCGATCCAACCCAACAAAATAACCATAAACCTGTACGCTTCTTAGAATTAAATGGAAGGTAGACGTTGAAATGAAACGACGAGTACTCCGTTGTTTATCACAAGACATAAAAATTAACTTTTATTAGAAAATAAATAAAAGTGTTGCAGAAGTATGATCGTGGGACGGGGTGGGCTGGAGATTGGCAGACGGAAAGAATAGAAGAGGATATACAGCGAGAGAGCCCCGACGTCGTGGTGTCTTCTTCGGTATCACATGCCGCGCAACAATTTCAACTTGAGATGAACCAAGGAGTGGTGAGAATACAATCTACGGGGTAGTTGGAGCAAGGTTAGAATTCTCTGACTGTTCTAGAGAGGGTTGACGACGAGAGCGAAGTTGGGGAGAAATTTGTCTGCGAATTATTTGCCTGGTTCGAGGTGTTCGCTAGCGGATCGTCGCGTCCTCGTGCCCTTCTGCTGGATAATACTGATCGAACACGTCCGACTCTGGCCCGTTTCGGATCGGATCAACCCCGGATCGATCATCACCCTGGGGACGGACGACTGTTTTAGGTCGAAAAGTTGCTGGCCCGATCTCCTGTGATCGACATCGGTGCTGCCGTGTGTATATGGTCCTGGGCCTCTTTCCCGCCGAGAGAATTTCGATGATTGGCCGTGGTTATCGTTATACATCGTAAGGCGTCGTCGCTACGTCAAGCACCTCGGGACGGCTCGTCCAGGTGACCCTGGACCAGCCTGGGTCAGGTGGTGCCGTACGGTACCTTAATCCCAGGGATGGTGGGCGGGAGCCTTGACGATCTTGACGGGCTCGACGTACGTCTCGACGCCGATCAGATGAGGCTTGACGATGTGCGGCTGCTGGTACGGGATCCTATTCGTGTAGGCATGGGCCTTGATTGTCAGCGGCTGGGGATGTGGGGGCGGGATCGACTGCTGCTGAGGGATCTGGAGCACCTGGTGCACTTCCGGATGCGCCTACAGACGATTCATAAGTTAATTCAATCGCGAAGTGCACGAATAGAGAGGTGGAGGGGCGGGGCGGCAAGTACTGGACACAATAATTGTTGTCACGATGATCAATCGTGTCTGTAGCGAACTGATAAAAAGAGCTTTCGTGGTCGGCGTTGCTGAACTCCCTGGCTAATTGCAAATCGGTTGGGTAACAATGAAATTAGTCGGTGGAGTCGAAGCAACGAGGCGAGTCACGGGTGGCTGCTGCTGCGGAGAGGATATCTGTCGAAATTTCGTCGGCGAGTTCGCAAATCCCTCGCAAACGATCAGGAATCGATTCCGCTTCCACGCCGACTGGAAAGTCGCGTTACATGACTCGTAACAAGTACGCGACGCGGCGCGGAGTTAGGCGAACCATTAATCATGGGAAACGAGCGATTATCGGCGATGCCGGTAGCCGTTGCGGACGGATCGCCTATCGGGTACGATGTAACGATGATGAGAGAAAATATGGTCTGGA
The DNA here is from genome assembly GCA_028454225.1 of Lasioglossum leucozonium. Taxonomy (NCBI): domain Eukaryota; kingdom Metazoa; phylum Arthropoda; class Insecta; order Hymenoptera; family Halictidae; genus Lasioglossum; species Lasioglossum leucozonium. The sequence continues at coordinate 13,463,401 of CM052221.1, read as the reverse complement.
TGATCAGCGCCGAGAGGCTCTGCGTACCCAGCGAAGCTGATCGGAACCTCCTCGGACTATTGGGGTCCTCCTCGAATTGCTAAAACGTGGCGAGATGGCTGATCTGGATGACCGCCGTGAGGACAACGAATAGAACATTGAATTTTGCAAAACCTCTGAGACTTTAACGCGACCAGTTGCAAACCGAAAGATACTCCGGATGATTGTTCTTCACGAATGGTAGCGTGAGCTGTCGCCGATCGTTGTTTCAGCGGTTTTGGTTACCTGACGGAAATCGTGATTGTCGTTACCTGAGCCACCGCGACCTTCACGTACGAGGGTTGGGGAGCCTTCACGTAGGAAGGTTGCCAAGGCGCAGGTGCTGGCCAAGGTTCAGGCGCTGGCCACGGCTGTGCAACCTGAGTGGTTGAAAATCACCGATGCTTTTCAATCTGAACACTTTTTGGATAAGAGCTTCGTGTTACGGGTTATTGTCCACCGAGTTCTGTCCAGTTACTCGGTTCACGAAGAACGATGCTTGGAAACGATGAGATAGAAAGAAAGATAGAGACAGTAGATCCGGAGAATTAAACGAGAATAGAAAAGAATGCTGAAGAATGATTACGTTAGACAATTAGAAAGAGGACCTCCTGTTTCTGGAGCGAATCCTTGCGAGGTCCAAGTTTTGTCGGGCTTACTTGGACGTTCGAACCGAGCTACGGTATAATGAGTGATTAATTGAAGACTGATTAGCGGTGTCAAATCGACGTAGAATCAATCCATCTTGACTTTCGTTCGATTCCGACCTAAGTTAATCGTTTTAGTTGATACCTTCAGGTCAATTCAAGGAATAGAAGTACAGGTGAGCCTCGTTACATGTCGCCTCGCAGACCCGAGTGGTGAACATCCAACGAGGGATTGTTAGAAGTCTTGAAATTGCAATACTGGGATTATTATATTATATGTAATTGTATTATTTATATAGAATTGTATTATAGAAGAAATTAGTTGAAGTTACTCTGGTTACTGTATCCTGATCAGTTTCGAAAAACGATTAGGCGATCTACCTGTCGGGCATCTGGTTAGGTAGTATTATTTTTTATATCTAATACTTGTTATATATTGTGTCTGCACTTGTAAGTGGAAAAGAAATCGTTACGTTTTTGTTTTTGCAGAGTGCACGCATACTTTCGTTCGAACGAATGTGGAATATCATTAGAAAATTGTTACGAAACATGCTGTAGTTAAATCGAGTTTTTGTATAGCAGTATTATACATTATATGTGTACATCGACCCATTTGAAATTCGAATTCGAATATTTTTGAAAGTTTCACTTACCGGAGCAGCCCATGGAATTCCGGGGTAGGCACTGGCGACGGCCATGACGGCGAACAGAACAATCTGCAATTGCAATGCGACTCAACAGTGGTTCCTATACTTCGTTTTAGTTACTCATTTCGCGCTCTGGTCGAAATTCATATCTTTGACGCGTATTGACAGGTGAGACATTTTTTGACAATTTGTGCAACATGAATTTTTATATACAACAAAAAAAATGAATTTTTACGTGGAACAGCAAAATGAATTTTTATATGGCATAGCAAAATGAGTTTATATACAACAAAAAAATGAATTTTTATATGGAATAGCAAAATGAATTTTTATATACAACAACGAAATGAATTTTTATATGGAATAACAAATGAATTTTTACATGGAACAACAAAATGAACTTTTATATGGAACAACTAAAATTATGCAACAGCTATAATTCACAAAGATTTTGATTAAATTTTGAATTGAACGATGGAAACTGAAATTTAATACCGATTGCAAGAAAGAAACATTAGTACTGTAAGATATCAATTTTGTGTATAATATGGAGATATTGTATGTGAAAAACGATTTAAAATTCTTAATAAAATAGTGATATATATCTGCAAATTCCAATTTCCAATAAAATAGTTGTGATATAAGAAAAAATAGAAATCTGGATTGTATATTTACAAATTCAAAATGTTCTCAAAATTCGTTATTTTGCAGCAATACTCAAGTTTCCAAAAATGTAAAACTCACAGTAATATTTTTATAAGACATTCTGGAGATTTCTCCCAAAAACAAACGAAGCGAGTAGAAAAGAATTATTCAAAAACACGGTAATAGTTCTACGGTTTAGTCTTTGCGGAACAGTTTAAAAATTTTATTTCCTGCAACAATATTGAAACGGAGTCAGAAATGAAATCGTATTTAATCGCGAGTTCTCAGGAACCAAAGATTGACGTATAAAATAATTTTTCCAAAAAATGAGAATAGTTCTATGTGCAGAACAGTTTCAAAATTCTGTTTTCTTGGAGAATATCGAAACGGAGGAAGAAAAGAAATCGTATTTGATCACGAGTTTCCAGGAACCAAAGATTCGACGTACAAAACAATTTTTCCAAAAAATGAGAATAGTTCTACGTGCAGAACAGTTTCAAAATTCTATTTTCTTGGAGAATATCGAAACGGAGGAAGAGAATGAATGTAGACAAAGTCCGATAACCGGTAAGATATATCGTAGACCAGGTGGCAGCGGTTCGAAACTTACAACGATCTTCATCGTAGGCGATTTTTCTTGTGCTGTACACGGGAAAACACTACGTATCTGAGGGGCGACGCGGTATGCTTTTATAGCGAGGCCCTGCCCAGGCCTAGGGAGCCCAAGATGAGGCGGGGGTACAACGATTGCATTGCATACGGACCCCTTTCACCAATAGCGATCGACCCTTTCGGACCCCTTATTCGGTGCTCCGCTGACCGCGGAGTTCGTTCCACTTCCGGTAACCACGGAATAACCCTCGAAAACTCGACGAAGCTTCCCGCCCGAGAAGGACCAAAGATTTTTGGGACTAAAGCTGGAATCGAATCGCCAGCCGTTGACCTGGTTTGCGACGTTGCAACGACACCGGTTGCATTACTCGCGATCGCCATAGAAAAAAGAAACGCCGAGCTTCGAGCACGCGAAAAATTCATTAAGGATCAACGAGACGGTCGTTCGAATTCGAAATTATCGATCGAACAGAGACACGATTACGGTTATGTGTTGTGATTCAAGAAAACGCCTGTTGCATAAGCGTGGAAAAGAATTGATCGGTCTGTCTGCGTTTTTATGAGTAGGTGAAGGGGAATATTCGAGAGGATGTATTTTGTGTACGATTCGGCTTCGATTTCTTTCGAAAAACTGACCGCCCGGTGTGTACCAGATATAAACTTGGCTTTTAGCGAATGTTCCACTTTTTTCGGTCGTTTAAAATACTTTTATTATTAATTTTTATTCAGCAAAATTCTTTATTCCTTTTTGTATCCGAACATCTCCCTCGTGATTCTATTGAAATTGAAAATTTTAGGGTACAGGAGCTGTATAAACATTTATTTCTATTTTATAATTTTAACGAGTTTTATCTACATACCACTACACCTACCGAGCACTAAATCTGTGGTTGCAAGGACAAACGCCGCATGTCATTTACCTTCACTTTCGACGTATTGGCGTTTAAAGTTTTGAATTTTTTGAATGTGTTTTCATAACTTTTTTCTGATAGATGCGCAAATCCTATACCCTGAAGCTCAATTAATGCATAAACTTTTAATGCATAAATTTTTTTAAATTGTGATGTTTTTCCTTACAACCACAAAAATATGCGTTATCATATAAAATAGTGAATCATGTATAATAATTTCCAATGGAAAAATACAAAACGGTCATTTGACCGTTAACGGTAGGTTTAGCGCTAATCGTAGACTGCGGTGTCGATAGTGAAAAACAAGAGGTAGTTGAGGACCTAGTTCAATAAGTAAAAATCGATGCGATTCTTCTAAGCAAATATTGTGAAATTCTTCTAACATCTGTATTTCGCATAAATGCAGAGTCCGTGGTCTAATCACGACACTCGCACGCGTAACATTTCGGCTGGTGAAGCGTGAGAGGGAAAATTCGTTTCCTCTTGAACGCGCGCAGTCTCTTCCGTTGCCGCGCAATCCAACGTCGATCATCTTCGGAATAGCCGGGTAGCAATAGGGAGAATTGCACAACGGAAAAAGGAACCGCGACTTCCGTCTAGGCCGACGTAACCGCGCTGCAACGATGTTCCGTCGAGCATTTTGTGAAATTTTTCCGCTGATATCTCGCCTCCTTTTCACAGTGGGTTATTAATTTTCCCGTTTCGACGTGCTCCGCTAGCTTCCGACAACGGTCAATCCATCGCCGCCGCCTCGCCGCAGCGCCGCGTCGCGTCGGTGCCAGGGAACAACCCGCCGCGGTGCGGTGGTAGCCGAAGCGGGCCTCCGGGCTTCCGCGTGAATATTTCGCCCGGACGTTGCGCAATTTTGGCTAAAACTTGACTAGACTAGGTAAGAACCCCCCCTCCCTCCCCCTCGAGATCGCCTACGATTGAAACAACTTTTATTGTCTCCCATTTACGGCGACCATTGTGCCAACGTTGGAACTAGAACGACCCACGGGCTCAGTTTTTCCAAATTCGTCGCCCGCAGGCTTCGTTGACACACGAAAATGAGAATCGACATTTATTTAAACTATTTTTTGAAAAATCTAAAACCTTGACCGGGAGCACCAGAAATTACCATTCTATATTAGGTATACAAATTAATTTACCCTCTCTCTCTCTGACAGTGCTGGATTAGTCACGTGACCGTGGCGGAGGGGAATAGCGTCGTGGAAGAAGAAGTCCTAATCCGGCGACTCTGCTTTAGAGTGGACATAATATCATTTCTCCTAATCAACTTCCAAAAGTATTTTTCTGAAAGATTTTATAATTTGCTTAAAATCGTTATATTGTGAGAATAGTGCAGTTTTTAGTTATGTTATTCTTGTCGGTCTGCGACATGCATTTACGACAAGGATGACCATAACTGTGCATACCTGTGTACCGATACAAAGAATAAAGAATGTATTCTCGTTAGCGCATGGTTAACTGCAATCTTAACAACGTAACGCGGTATAAATAATGGTTACCGCGCATAAGAAAATTAAACATATTCACAGCAAATAAATTGGTAAAATGCAACGGTGGCCATTACGGTGTCCAATTTTAACACATTCTAATCGCGGATGATCAATAGCTATTACGGGTAATTATCGACGTATGTTTTATCGACATAGAAGTAACGGCATCGGCGTGTTCGACGTCCTAAAAACTGGCGTCGCAGGAAGAAATGGCCGACGCGCGGCGCGACTCTTTGAGCCTGATTTTTCTCCGTGCGGCATTACGCAACACGGCCAGGGTAAGAAAGCCGCGTTTCCGTGTGATCGAGAGCGACACAGCTAAAATTCAGTATCAATTTTCGTCGTCTCTCCCACCCTATTTAGCCCAATTATCCCTCGCGTCGCTAATGGGCTGACTTTTACGACTCGCCAATTTCGTAAGCTGCTGTAAACGCTAGAACGGCGTAACCTAACGAGCCGGCGCGGTGCGGCGCGGTGCAGCACGGTCGTAAATGCATCTAGTTCTGGGTCGTGCGTTTGCATTGTGTACGAACTGAGCGTTGCGCGTCGGAAAATTCTGCTTTTTCTCGCGAACCGCCAACGAATTCGCTGACTCTCCCCGCGAATTAAGCAATCCCGAGCAATCGATCGCTTCGAGGCAAAAGAAAAATTCCCGCCGAACGTTTTCCTCGCAAGTCGGGACGGTGTTGCTCGAAACCTAGCCGAACAACCTTCCAAATTGTGAATTTACAGAGAATTTTTTTAATTGTTTACAGTAATTCTTGAAAGTATACGTCAGCAGAGACCTGTTCCGTCACGTCGTTAACATGATTAAAATTATTTTAATTATTGACAGTAAATTTTTAAAGTGTACGTCAGCAAGCACCTCTTCTGTCACGTTGTTAACATGCTAAGAGTTGTATTAATTATTGACAGTAATTTTTTAAAATGTACATCAGCAGAGATCCCTTCCGTCACGTCGTTAACATGCTAAGAATTATTTTAATTATTGACCGTAATTTTTTAAAGTGTACGTCAGCAAGCACCTCTTCTGTCACGTTGTTAACATGCTAAGAATTGTATTAATTATTGTCAGTAATTTTTTAAAATGTACATCAGCAGAGATCCCTTCCGTCACGTCGTTAACATGCTAAGAATTATTTAAATTATTTTAATTTTTGAAAGTGTACATCAGCAGAGACCTCTTGTGTCACTAAGCGACGAGAGTGGAAAGCGAAAATTTACTACGATTCAATTGCGGATCTGTATTTTCGTTTTATTTTGCATAAAGATCCGCGGTCCAGATCGAGGTGAAATTGAAATTTTAATCCGGCCTCTGAAAAAAGAAGGTTCTCGTTCCTTCCCCGATGAGAGCTGGCAGCGTTTCGTCTACGTGATCTTCAAGAGACGAAGGTTGCAGTAGTTCGCGAAGTTTCCACCTTGGCACGAATTCTCTAAGGCGACATTTCTCGCTACCTTTGGCCTGCGCGATCTCCTTTCCGAGAAAACTGGCCGCCCTTTACATGGGAGTGCGCCGTCGAGTTGGCTAATCTCCGCGCGGCGGCTGCAAAACGATTTGACCCGCTAATCCGCGAAGGGTTCGTACGTGCCGCTGCATTTTCAAGAGTCTGTAACAATAGTTCTCATATTTATTCTTCTCTTATATTTCTGAAATATGTGACGCAATCTTAACATTCTTCGACTGCACGCCGGAAAATTATAAAATATGTCCGAAGAACATTCTGTTGGCCAGAGTGTGCCCACTGCGACCAGCAGTGTGGACCGAGCATTAGAACGGGACCCGCAACAAAATGGCTAAACGAGACAGATCGACGAGTAAAAGCGCGGCTTAATTAGTCCGGCTTGAAATCCGCGTTACACCAACGCTTATTATGATTTTCCTGGCGAACCAGGCCGTTTCCCAGAATGCCGCTCTTTGTCTTCCCGAACAGAAAGTCGGCACAATTTTTCCGTGTGAATCTGCCCTCGCTTATCCCTCGTCGGAAACGGTTTTTCCTTTTTTTCTTTTCCCTTTTCTTTTTTCGACCGATCGGCAATTATGCGGGAACGTTGCCTCCGTTGCGGCCGCTCGGAGGTTTGCGCAATTCTCCGGCGTGTTGCACGCTCGTTGTTTCTAGCGGACTCCGCGCGGCGAAAGACAACCCTGCGCGCGGATCCCGGGGATCACGCTCGAGGGAGCGCTTGCAAAACCGGGAAAGTTCGTGTGCGTTTTGACGCGAAATTCGCTCAAAAATGTACGTAAGGTTTCGACGGATGATCTCTGTTCTGCGACCGTTTATCCCAGCGTATTTCGCAACTGCTCCGACGAGACAAGATGGTTTCCTAACGCTGTAGTCTCTCTCTCTCGGCATTGGTGCTTTCCCATGATCCGCGAAACGTTATCAGATGCGATAATTATCGGATGGATTATATAACATCCTCCTTATGCAAGTACGGATACATCATCGTCTGAACAAATAGCAACATTTTAATCCGGTCGTGAAATCGCATATGCAATCGGTAACTGATAACGTGACGGTAAATCATAACCAATAACGTAACGATAATAACGCTCACTCATAACTCCCTGTGTGATTCTGTTAATTAGAATTAAATATCAGCGGAAACGTTTTTTCCAGCAATATTCTCTTATTAGATTATTTCTTACGGTTTTGTTCTTGACAGGATTTACGAAAGCGTGTACTTTTTATCGTGCACCGTAAATTCTAACGTTGAACGCGAAAAAAAAGGAAACATTCATAGATACAGTCGCCGTTGGCACGGTTCAATTTGAATCGAGTTCAATCGCTTGCTAATTAACTGGGTAACGTAACGTGATTGCTGGCGCAGCTACGTTTCATTAGCGGTTCTCCTTATTCAGTCCTCAGAATCCTGGATTATCCTCCCAGCGGCCGATTCGACGTCTCGAATCTTTCTGTAATTATAAGCGGAAAGTTACGAACACGAGTCACCTACGTGAAAAACAATTTCCTTTACTTTTAAACAATGTACATAAATTCGTTCGGCTTGCGAATGTGTTCTAACCATTTAAATGTGACTCATTCGGATAACCATGATGAAATAAAAACTTCTTATAGACAACGAATCTATATCACAACCAGTAATTGACTATTGTTTGCACTGTTATTGTGTAAAATTCGATTGCCACGTCCGTTTTATTCTCTTTTAACGCTAAACCTACTGAGCTGTAAAACATGGCTGGCATGTATTGCTTCATAAAAATAACGTCACGAAGTTTTTATAAATTTTCTGTGATTTTTATTATACTGGATTATAAAAAATCATTTCCAATGGAAGCATCATTATAATTTCAATAATAGTAAAGTAAAAAAACCAAATTTTACCGGCTATGGTAGGTTTAGTGTTAAAGAGCGTTTCAAGTCGAGATAACACGATCACGAACAGAAAAAAAATCGGAGACCGTAAATAAGTTAAAAAATTTGATAAAAAAAAATCATTTATCAAATATTTCATCGCAGGGAAAAATAATAATCATTGAATTTCGCAATTCGGGAAATTCAGTTTTTCGATAATACTAATACGTGTTCCGGTAACGGATAATTATTATCGACGATAGACATTATTTTTGCTGGTAAATAACCATTATGATTTTTTAGTGCAAACAACTTTCGTCATCAACGGTGGTTAGTAATGGCCAAAAAACAATTAGCGTCACCGACAAGGGTTACTAATGACTAGACTGCGGATGTTTATGCATCTGTGCATTACGAGAATTTTCGAAAAATATAATATAAATATAAAATTCGATGAAATCTAGTACGGTTTTTTATTTTCTTTTTTGATCCACAAAAGCTCTTCCCACGAAAGCTAGGATTTTAATTCATCTCGCATTCTTCAAATTTGTCTACAAAAATCGGAAATTGCATACATATCCACAGTCAACTAATAACCGAAAACAAATATAACTATACAAAATAGTTATATTGTAAATGATTTGGGTTGCACATAACTATTTTGTATAGTTACGTTCGTTTCTGGTGATTAGTGACTCTTGTCGGCGACGCAAATTGTTATTCGGTCATTACTAACCATTGTTGATGTCGAAAATTGTTTTCACTAAACAATTATAATGGTTATTTACCAGCAAAAATAATGTCTAATATCGACAATGATTATCTGTGAGCAGAACACATATTTTTTAGAAAAACTGAATTTCCTCCTGAAGTTGTACTCTGAAAGACATCGTTTCGTTGGAACGTCGAAGGACACAAGACGGTCGGGAGTCAACGATCGATCCATGAAATCACTCGACCGTGCCTATCAATGCTCGGCAATTAATTCGCGATCCATAACAGCCGTGGCGTGTTCGTAAAAAGCTCGCGAAAAAGGAACGGCCTGCGCTCGAAAGAGGTTCACGCTCCGCGGAGCGAGCAGAAATTCGAAACGCGCCGCGGCCGTGGGTTTACCATGGCGGGACGGTAGGATCGCGAAAAACGATCTACAAGCCGTGATCGGCCCGCCGCGCGCCGGTCACCGGTGCACGAGAAAACATCGAGGAAGCACCGCAGAATTAGGCAACCAAGATAAAATCGCCCGCTCCCGGCCCGACCCGACCGCGCAGCGCCGTCTCAGATCATGGCGCAGGCCAATCAAAGCGAACACCGGTCTTTTGACTAGGTGACTGACAGTTATCCGGATCGAATCTCCCTGGAGTTACTGCTGTTTGCTCCTATCCACGGACACAACCCTACGCCTTTTCTTTCCCAGACAATCGCGTTAATTGCGGAATTTGCGAACTCTGAAACTCTCTCGGTCGCCATTCTCCTGTTTAAGATGAAACGAACGTTCCATAAATTTCAAGATACAGTATCAATCTGTCGGAAATAATGCAGCGATGTTTCTAACTTTACAGTTCTGCGTTTCACTCATTTTTTTGTTTCATAAAACGAATTTTTAGACAAATTTCCATTAGTGAACATCTAGGAAAATGCATCGCAAGGATAAAAATAATTGACATAAATATTTTATGGTTTATACCAACGTAAATATTGCCACGCGACAGACAGTGAAAGAATTATTTGTTGAGTTGGCAAGAGCAAACTTTACAGTTTTGCATTTTATCTACTCATTTTTCTCATAAAACGCATCTTTGGAAACATCTAGGAAACATGCAACGCAGACAAATGAAATTGACATAATAAAAATGATATAGTTTATACTACTGTGGATATTGCGACACCGCAAAGTGAAAGATTTATTCGTTGAGTCAGTGGTAGCTAGACTGCGGATTTTCATGCATTCGTGAAGAAGTTGACTAGGTGAAATATAAAACAGTGATGAGTTAAAAAAATCCAATTATGTTGTTTTCAGTGTAAAAAAAAAACTATTATGGGATGAAATTTTTTATTTTTATTTAATTCCTGCTTTCCACATCACTGAAGAATTTTATTTTGCATAAAGATCCGAAGTCTAGCGATAGCAGACCCTTACGTTCTAAATGAGTACACTTATTGCAATTACAACTGTTTAATTTAGATTATGAAACGCGATTGTGTCCCATGCTCCGGTCGCGACGCCCCCGAAGCGTCTTCTGCCGTGCCAGCTATATTGTCACCCTCATCGCGTATAAAACTCCTACGACAAGTAAATACTTGAAATTTTAAATAGTTCATACGCGATAAAATCGCTTAGAATGTAATCGTGATCTGTTTATAAGCTATTCCGTTGTTACAGATGACCTAGAATGATTACTTATCTATTACAGAACACACAATCGAGGCAAAAGCGTTCTCCTTCCCTTGCCGCCGCCGCGCGAAATAATCAATTTCCGCGAGACTTCTTGCCAAAGAGAATGCTTTTAAATTTCACCGTAATTGTTAAAGAATACAGATGAAATCGACTGATAAGTGTTCACCGGAGCCGATAATCCATAATTCGGTCCAATTCGTCTATGCGTTACGACATTGGCATGTACATACGTAAAAAAAAAAAGGGGGAGACTCGAGTATCGCATAAAATTGCAGAAATATCGCAGATCTGGGTGGTGTGAAAGGTTCTGGTTAACTATCCACCGCATGAAAATGCATCCGATCTCCCGTGCAAAGATGTCGACGACCTTAATTTGCTTCTGAAGTTTTACGCAGCGACCGGTTCCGCGGCGTATTCCAGTCACCTAAAGTGTTTCTGTAATGAGCATATTCCACGTACGGAAAATACAATTAATTATGCGATTAGTGATCGGATATATCGTTATTAATGCGTGCCTAGCGCAACGCAAATCGAAAATGGAAATGAGCGGCGATCTAATGGCTCTTGCTACCCACTGCTAAAAGCGACTAGAGTTATGAATAAATAAACTAGTGTGGGATCTGGAACCCCCAGCCCAACAAAATACAGTACGGAGATTGGGAATAATGGGTGGGTTCCGTGGGTGAGCGCGCTAGCCGATCGGCTACCAGCAGAAAGGTCCGGGTTCGATTCCCGCTGGCGCGGCGGTTCCCTCATTTTTCCTAAAACCCTACACTAGATAATAATAATAATAAATAAACTTATGAATAAATAGCAATAATAAATAAACTAAATAAACTAGAGTTATAAAGAAATACTAAAAAAATTAGGGTGGAAAAGTAATTGCCGCTTATGGCAGAGGATGGAGCAGGCTTTAAGCTACCCCAAGAGCTTCTCAAGGCGATAATCGATCCTCCGCGGTGCGATCGCTGTGGTAAGCTCGATCTCGGCGGGGCGGGGGTCGTGCGATCGCTCCATTCTTCCGCAAACCCGGTTCGTATAATTAAATAATTAAGCAGCCAGCAGCAGCGGTCGAAGGCGCAGCTCATGCTCATGGAAGTTTACTTTCTAAGCTCGCTGGCGCGGCGTGGCCAGCGCTCGCAGATATGGGAATCCGTGTTGCCCGCAGGCATGAGCACTGGGATTGTCGCAATCAACATCCTTGGGACACGAATCTGGAGCACTTGGCTCCGACGGTGCACCGTGGACACGACCAACGACCGATTGCCGTGTGCAACGAGCTTAATTTTACGGTGATGAGGTGTCGCCTGCATTTCAATCGGCTGCTCCCGATAGCGAAGTTTCTTTCGGCTGGAGACTGATCGCGGGTTGAGGTTACGTCGGATAGCATCGATGAAACATGCTGATGGCGTCCGGAATTCTTCGGACCACCCGGTATCTGGTCTTGAAAGCTCCGTCGCAGAAATGTGTCAGACACTTTTGGAAAAGTTGTTCAAAAAGACCTAATGCAATACGCGCATCCTGTGGTACTAGATTTTCGAAAAATCTTCGGGAAGACCGTTTATTTATTGTAAGAAAATGAATTAATTTACGTACCCGATTCGTTTCACTCGTTTCAAGTCTACCCAATAAGTAATGTAGAGTCTGTGCTTGGATCATAGACATTTGCAATTCAACCGATATTCCAGGACTGATTCGCAGGGGATTGCGAGCTCACCCGGTACATGGTCCCCGAGGCCCCGGTGCCAGCGGCCAGGAATGCCAAGGAATTAGGAATCGTATTTTGCGATTCCTCGAATCGCGTTCTATCTCGAGAGTCGCTCGGTAGGCAAGTGACTGTCCGATTTTTTACGTTCCGGTTTCGTAAATTTTCCTTCGATTTTACTCGCCGAACGGTCGTAGAGGAGCGTAGCCACGCTGGAATCAGACTGCGGAATTCGTGCCATCGGGTGCAATTATTAAAGTCGTAAAGTTTATTATTGACATTACCGGGGAGGCGAACGCAACAGTGTTTCCATTATTGTCGTGCAAGTGAATTCTCCACGTTCCTGTACTTTCCTTTTCATTTTTCAGCCGAAGTTGCCGGCCGGATTTGAATCGCTGGAACACAAAACAAAAGAGATTCTGCGGAAGAATTTTCAAAGAGCAAAAAATACTTGGAAAATTCGTTAAACAATCCTGTACAATTTGATTTCAAGGAATAAGTGAAGCTCGATAAATGAATCGATAGAGAGTTAATTTTTTAAAACGGTAATTGCGAATACAGTGACCCCCTGTAAATCAAGATGGCATCCAAGCGTTCTCCACTCGCGGCAGCAGCACGCGAACGTGATTTTTTGTCCGGCCGTTTAGGCTCGGACTCCACCTCGATCACTTCATCGACTTCACGATACTCCGAAGAAGGAGTGATCGAAGCTTGTCCTTTAGAAAGAACAAGGCTCCGGCGAGAGTCGCATTGATTGTCAGGTCACCCGGTACGTAACCCCCTCGGCAATGTCCAGTCCGCGAGCGTCAAGAAACGCAATTACCGAACGGACAAGAAAACGCATTCTGCCATTCGTCACGATCAACCACGGATCGAAGCCTGCGAGGACAAATTTAGTAATCTGCTCGGCAGAAAAATCCGCTGGATATCTATTGAAAATGATCGCTCCAACTATCGGGGGCCGCTCGGGTAATTCCACTGTCACGTATGCGCTGTCCCACGACAATTTTCTACCTAATAATCTTCTGGTGAAACAAGCGGATTCCGAAGACAAACATTCGGCTCCGTTTTAAGTTCAATCGATCGCGTGTTTGCGGTACAGTTCCTTGTATGTACAACAGTAATCTTTATTATTCCGGACTGCGCGAGTACAAAAATGGTATTTCTTATCTTTATAGTGTTAATACTATAAAATAAGAATACTAATATTAGTATTATTTTTACTTTAAATAACTTAAATAACTTTATTTAAATATTAGTGAAATATTCTTTCCAAAATGTTTGGATTTCAAGAATACGCATTAATTTGGGAAAAATATAGAGGAGGATACTGTACAATATCTTGATGAATAACAAATATTTGCAGAATGATTAACAAAGTTAATCGATTAATACTCCGAGCCCGGTTCAGCTACGTGTCACGCAGAGGATAAATATTTACAGAGTTATTAGCGCTACCAATCGATTACGAATTAATTAAGTTGGAGGTCAAGCTTCATTATTCTATTCTAATAACAAAATGATCTATCCAAAAATGGTTTGATGTCTTCGATTAAATATTAAACAATACTAGAGTAAGAATAATTGAAGAATGGCATTAAAAAAGTGCCATTGTTTATACAAGAAGACTGAAAGTCTCCGAAATAAACAGCATTCTTGCAAGCTTTTACACGGATTTTCCTGGGTATTTTCATTTTGAATTGTGAAGAATATAGAATATGCGAAGTTCGAGCGAACGTCCTAGATCTAGATCATCGGCAAGATTCTGCGAACAGTAATCCACCGCTGTTAAACTTAACCCTAAGCTTGGCTTCCTAGTTAAGAAAGTGATTCACGTATATGGCAACGGTGCGTCCTCACTGCCAAGTAGATACGACATCAGTGTGTCTGTGTGTGTCCGTGCGAGGAACGATCGGCATCCGCAGAATGGGAGTATCCGTAAGGAGACCGAGGTCAAGTTAACCCCGTGAATCCTTGCGCGATCCCGCACAGCGCTTTATTAACCGATGGATCGGGCCGGCGATCAAAGGAGCTGGGCAGGGACACGTTTGCTAGACGGACTGGTTAACATTATTTCATCTCGTTGTACCAGAGCCCCGGGCAACGACTTTGAGACCGACAAACTTGGAAGCGACGCGACGCGACGCGACGCTTCTCTCGCCGAGTGCAACAGATGACGCAGAGTTGGTCCAGGGGTATTACCATCTGCTACCAGCGCAACGCCGCAAAGCGTGAAATCCAGTTACGTGCTATCGGAACACGCCGCCGTGAGCACGCTAACTTCTGCCGAGCTAACTCGTCACTCACGATTCCTTCGATCCCCGAATACAATTAGAAAATGCTCCACGCTTTGACCGCCGTGACCGTCGTATACGGCCGACACAATTTTCTTTTTTTTTTTGTCGAACTTGGAAGTGAATTTCTGTTACTTTTGAATTTCTTTCCTGAAATGTATTCATCCTCTCCATCGCCACACTTGCGAACCGGTTGAACAAGATGGTTGAAACGAAATTTTCAAAAGGGAAATTTTAATCTTGTGGTTCAAAGAGAGAATGAATTAAAAAACTTTCAGGGTATATGGGCTGAAAAACTAATAGATATGCACTGAGTAATATAAATAGACTGCGGATCTTTATGCAAATAGAAGGGTCTTTCTTATTTTAATTATTCTAAGCAGTTGAAAATAATGTAGTGAAGTAGAGTTTTAAATTGCACATACCGAATTTTGTTATAAAATCTAAATATTAGGTTTCCCTAAAACTGCGTTCCGTTTTCGATTAATGTGCTCGATGCATTCAGAGTAGTTTTTAAGAAAATCAATGGCACGGTTAAGAAAGGTGAAGCTCATGGAATAATAAAACATTAACGAACAGAAGATTATGTTGTTCGTGTATGCTGATGTTATCTAACGATATGGAATATACAGATAGTGAAAGAAACTTTTGTAATATGAATATACCGAGGAATGTATCTCTGTTCAATCATAAGATTAACATTTACAAGTTGCATTCTTTATTGCAAAAATTTTAATCTTGCGGTTGAAGACAGGATTAAACTCTGAATAAAAAAGCTAGCCGGGTATATGGAGTGAAAAATGAATAGATACGTACCGAGTACTATGAATATACCGAAGAATGTGTCTCTGTAAAACCGTAAGATTAAAATTTATCTTTCACGCTAAAGCAAGTTAAGGTGACCTTCGCGTCTCGATGAAAAGGCAAAATAAAGAGAAATAACTAATTATTACTTTATTACTTTTGAAATCATTTTTTCGTGTACGAAATAGTGCAACTGTCTCAACGGGTTTCGGCAAGTTGAATCCAGAAGCTCGATGATTCATCATCGACGCCGACCCGAACGAGACTAGGATCGCGGCACGATACAGAGTTCGCTGTTTGTTAACCCGGTCATAATTTCACGGTGTTACTGCACGCCATGTTAATCAAGATTAACGTAATAGCGCCGCGGCAAATTGGCCATTTTCTTAGGAAGAGCCGCGCGGATCTGTCGTGGGGAGGGGAACCACGAAAAATCTATCGATCGTTCCGGCAGCCGGCGCGTATCAGAGTTGAATTACCGGTGGCCGATTCGACGCGATGCGGCGAGCATATACGTGCACTTTCATCGCGAAAGCGTGGCGATAGAAAAGTGTATTACGTACCGGAAGAAAATACGCTGCGCGGTTGCCGCAACCCAGGAATCAGTGCCTCGTAAAATCTTGTATTAAACAGTTCGCAACTAAATTGCATCGTTCGCGTTCGCGTTCGCGCTCCCGGCCCCGAAACCGTGCTCGTTTCCCTCGCCGTGGAACGGGAAATCTCGCCGGGCATAACGCAATTCGACCGATGTCGGTCAGTATCCCTGCCGATCTTGATGCGATCGGTATTATACGTATTAGCCGGTTCTCGAGCCGCTCGGTTACGCAGAGAAAAAGATGCATGGAGTCCCGTAAAAATATTTAAACGACGCCGTGGTTCGCGTAAATAATTTTAAAGCTTCGGTGCTGAAATTTTTCTCTTGAAATCGATGCGAACATAGAACAAACGGTTCGGGTTCGCTCGGCGAATTACGCAATACCAAGCTGAACCGCGAACTCGGCGCCGGACTGTATGACAATGTACTTTTTTAGAACGCCAATTATTTTTAGAAAGCAGCCATAATACTCTTAATAAACGTCCCACTGAACACTTTTATGCCATGGAATCCCGCAGCGCTTACTAGTCCTCGAAAGAACGAAATGCGGCACCTACGCATGATTTATCGTTGTTGTGACGTTTTATATGTACAATGTTCAGCGAACCAGTTTTTCTTTACTAACGCAACGAATATGCTTGCATTCGGAAAACTACAATTTATACAATACATCTTTTATTTCTATTTGCAAGTTTCAAAATAGATAGAAGTTAATATTCGAAAATGGAAACAAATGTAAATTTAAAAATAAATATGATACATAGAAAAATGAATATCGACAGTCGCGTAACGCATTTTACATTGTCTGATCAAGTCGTGTTAGTTAGATTAATATTACTCTCAATTTTTAAGATGGAAATTCCGAATAATACAGATTCGGCGGAATAAGTAACATGCTATAATGTAACTAATTAAATATATATGAAATGCGAGAAAGAAGATATAATTCTAATAAGAAATAACACGAAGAAATTTTACCGCGTACGATTTAAATTTTGACTTGACAGCGCCATCCGTGGCGAAACGCTGAAACAAGTAAACATTGAGTCTGTGCTCGCGATCTGAAACACCGACGTACAAGATAATTGGCGAATGTCGATAGTGTAGAATTCTATTTTGTCAAGATGTCGATAATTCCTATTTTATAATGTATGTTCACAGACGAGGTATAAGACACAGACTTGGGATCAGTACAGACATTGCAAGCAATGCATTTTTCTGTCCACGGTTCTGAATTACCGACTCTGTAGAAAATGCTCCTATACAATAGCGGACCCTACCGACACAGACGAGGTATAAGAATAGACCAATCACCATATGGGGTTTCGTGTCTCGCACAATAACAACTGGTTTTCTTACGCCCTCTACGCTGACAAACGATAAATGTTGGAACTAGATCCACGAAAATTATCAAATACAAATGTCTAACGAGTTAAAAAATAAAACAAAAGTTTTGAAGCTGGAACCTTAATGGGTAGTCTGAAATTAATTGCAGCGTTCTGGAAAAAATGCTACTGTACGAAAAAACGGCACAATTTATTTGAAAAGCGAAAATGACGACGTAGACACGGTCACATGTAAATTTAATCGAATGATTTGGAATCATTGATTTCGGTCCGATCGATGACGCGCGCGCAGTTCAATCGAGTATCAGCACATCATAATGGCCGCTGTCGGAGTTTCCGGTGAACAGAAGTCTCACGGTTTCATACTGCGAGCTCTCATGGTTGTGGAACACCCGTTTCAGTTGGTATCTGTCCTTGATCTCCCGATAAATCGACAGATTCGTGTAATTGATTTTTGTTGCTACCGTGCACTCCAGTTCGCTGGCAAATGTGCCGACCATGCTCATGTAATCGCAATAGGCTTGACGGTCCGATATGTTCCATTCGGCCATCACGAACGGTCCATATTCATACCAGTTGTCCTTGATATGCTGGACCACCTGTCGGAAATATAAACAAATATAAATAATTAATACAAATAATAGAAATAATTAAATATAAATACGATACAAATAATTAAATGTAACTAATAAACGGATGAAGATAATATCAAATAATTCAGTAATTAATTCATGATTTGAGTCCGAACCCGAGCCCGCCCGAGCCCGAAATTACAAGTACATATACATCCCTATGTAACATAACTGAAAACGTGCACTAGCGAGTGACAGTGATTGTACTGGAAAAATTAAAGCGCACCATGGAGCGAAGATGTCGATGTTCGTCTTCGTTTCGCCATAAAATGTAGCTGATCGCTCGAAACATGCAATTCCCATCACCGTATATGTTGTGCACGCGAAACGTGCCCTCAGCACACCTTAACCGAGCCGTACCTAGAACGAAATTTCGAATATGTTTATGAGGATTTAATTTCAAACAATTTTAAGAGTAAATTTTTTAATTGTGGGGAAATTAAAAATTTCTACGGTAAATTTAATTAAAAATAATTTGACAATGGTAAATTTTAAATCGAGGGAAAACTTAAAATGGCCGATTATATCGGCAAGAAGACCTTTTTTGAAAAAGGCAGAACGTTGGTTATTATCTTTACTGGCCCGAACGGTTCTGGAATCGCGCGAGATCAACTCGGTGCACGAACTCCAATCCGTGGGCCGGAAGTGCTCGGATTTTGCTCCTCGGATACTTATGGGGTGCCCGACGTCGCGAAAGTCCCCGCGGTCGAAATATTCTTCGTCTCTGCAGCGATTACACCTTTTCGCATTCTTGAGCAACGGTGCACGAGGCGCTCGCTTCTCTGTCGACAAAATATTTAATTAATGCAATTAATATAATTAATCTAATCAATCTAATTGACGTGGTTAATCTAATTATTGTAATTAATGTGATCAATGTAATATACAAAATATAGTAATTAGGGAACGCATTGCAATATTAATACTATAGAAGGATGATTGTACAAAAAATATGTTGGTTTCTTTACCGTCTTCGAAGATGTGGCTGCAGAAGTAGAAGCCCACCACGCAAGGTAAAAATAGTGTTCTCAAAAATGTTAATATCTGAACTTTAGAAATGTCCAGTTTAGGCTACCTTCAAGATCGAGGTATGATCTCTGTTTCATAGATTGCCGCATCTTTTGTTGGCATACGAATACGACCCAAATTGGGTAAATTTTGTTAATCGGTCTATATTTTCTTATGCAACCGCGGGATCGTTTACATCAGAAAAATTTCACACTTTGACGTTTTGCATTTTCGAAATTCCAACGCATAAATTGATGTTCTGATTCTCTTTTTTTCTTGTTGCCAAACGTTGAAACTGCATATCTTCATTATATACAGAGACGTACATAATAATTAGTATATTTAGATTTCATATAATAATTACACAACAAAACGATTATTTAATTGATAACGCAATAATTTTCAAATTAATTTTAAATTCCGATACCTGTTTAGAATATTACGTGGTAATTACTCGCATTATTCCTATAAGCTGTCGATTATAAAACAATGATTACAATGGTGAACAATAAGGAAAATGGGAAGGCAATAAAAAGTAATTATTTTGCAAACAATTTTATTTATTACGTACGGTATAAAATTCGTTTACCTACGCCACTGGCGCAGTGCTTACGTAGTTCACGAGAAAATGTTCCATTTAGGCTGATTTAGGTAAAGGCACAGACGAGGTCTATGATTTAGGTAAAGGCGGAAATTTTAGTTGTTGCAGTTGTTGGTATTTCAGATCAGATTCATGGTTCCACCGTATTAGTTCGGGTCGATAAGGTAGGACGTGACTCGGAAATGGTAAGAGTCCTCCTTCTATACCTCGTCTGTGGTGGTGCTTTGTTTATTTTTCGTAGATAGCACCACTGGCCATTTTAGAAAATGTATCATCATGAATAAAAGATATGCCGATAAATATTCCTCAATGCACAATTGCATAAATTCAAAAAAATTTAATCTGGCACGCTTGGAAATATGCAAGATTATAAATAGCTAACTTTTTCTGTTATTTTCCATGTGTACAGTGTATGTACTGATCAAAATATAGTACACACCATTATACTTGGCATAAGAGAGACCTGTTATTCCATGCGGTGTCGGAGTGAAATTAATTATTTTGATCATCGCCGGATTGTTTCTGTATATGTGACCTCGTGGTCATACTTAACTCCAATTTTATGCAGATTTCTCGGTGGTTACGCAACATTATGAAATCCCTAATATTACGTAACGCGTTATATGCCAATATATGCGTCATAATGTCGGTACTTATGGCTATACATGTGTCACAGTATAGAACCCCTCAGGCTGCGTAAAAGAATAATTGTGCTGCGTAAAAACCATGAACCTGTACAGTGACTCCCTCTGTCAAGTTCGATGGAAGGTGGAATTTCAAGGTTATACGAGTTGTCAATCTAATAAACATCGTCAGTTCCTAATTGTATTGTTGTTTTGTTATTAACATGAAAACAAATTGTTTAGTCATTCACATTCATATTATACATATAGGCGTGCAACATATGTCCGAGTTAATGTAATTAGTACATAGTAGAAGCGCATAGCTGAAACATCAATTTATAACGTATTTCTAATTATAATAAAAATGTATATGTTATCTACACACACATATAACCAAATATATTATACACGAAAATACGAATACAAAAGTACAAAGCTATTTATAATTATATTAAAATATATACACAATCTTAAACATTGAAAATAATTTTGTGAAATTTCAATGGTACATGCATATTTTATGGTTTAGAAATCACAACACAATTTACCAAATCACTAACCTACATTTCTGAGTCGTATGTCGTGTCGTTGCGATCCGAAATTACGTACCAAGCTGCGAATGAAATGTTGCCCACCAGGGAGAGACACTGTCGGAGTTGTCTAAAATGGCGGGCGTGCTGTTCGAGGATATTTTCAATGTGAAAGACATCGATCCAGAGGGCAAGAAATTCGACAGGGGTGAGTTTGTAACACTCTTTACATCTTCGCGCGTTCGCGAACTGTGTTGCACAAAAATATTTTGCGTTGTTCGAAATTTCCTAACCGTTCTAATCGCGACGTGTCAGGAATGTTCCCTTGCGGAAGTTACCGGGAAGCACATGGTGTGACAGGTTGATGTAAATACTGGGTTCTACCCGCGAACGTGTCACGAAGGTATGTTAATTATTAGCATTGTTTACCGTGTCGAGCGCTCGATATTTTTCCATTGATCAAAACGCTGTACTATTATTTACACGTCCCAAACGGTGTTGGTCATTTCTTGACGATTGCGTTTTTTCGTTGGCGGGAAATTTGAAGGTCAAATAAAATAAACAATCATACTCACCTCGTAACATTCTAATTTTTGGAAAAATACCAATGCAACGAGTCACGACGATACGAACAAATGAATAAAAATGTTATCACTTTAAAAATAACACGTTTGAATAATCTGGTAGAAAATTACAAGAGTTACAAGAAATTAAAGTGTAGTAAGAAATTAAGGATCTTCAGGGATGTAGAGGTAGTCCCTAGGCGGAAGAAGCATAAATCCGCCACCGGAAGTAGCAACAAGAAAAATACCGATGAAATGTTTATCAATTGTTTACCAAGTGTCCGAGTGTGTGAATTATTGTTAATTTAGCATAATACTTGCGTCGGAGAGATTCACATAGAAATCTCTCGCAATCATCTTCGTTCAAAAAAAGACTCTAGGGTCGAGCGTGTTTGACATTAATTTGAAAGGCAGTGCTTTGTGGCAGTGCAAGCGCTATTCTTCTCGTCACCTTGAACTGCGACTGCAGATCTGTTACCCCCCACTTTTTTTTCTCGTTCAGCGTGTATATGTACATCGACGGATTCGGCTCCGACAACGAGCGAAAAGAAATTGCGAATAGGTGACACGACGACGGGGATCCCGTCGAAACTGTTGTCACGTGGTGTCGCTCAACAATGTGCATTGTTCTAGTTATCGTGTTCGCTTATCGTCTCGACTGCTTTGCATTTCACGAAAAATGGTGACCGTATTTTTTATCGACATATTTAAATATCTCAACGTGACCGTGATCCCGGTGTTTCACGTGAAATTTTCATGCGAAACCTGGAAAATTCGATTTCGTAGATACTTCTCTGGCTCTAAACATTGCAAACGTTTGCTGTATCCGAAAAAAATATATACAATACGTATATATTGAAATGTTACGGACGACCGTTTCTTTTATTTTTTATCTCTTTAATAACCGTTTTCTAATTTCCATTTGTCTTATCGTCATAGATGGAAGTTTAAACATCGATACGATTACGCATCAAGGTCGTTTAAACATTGATACGCATGCCAGAATAATGGCGTCACCACAGCCATATGGCGGAACTTTGCGGCTTGCGCACGAAAAGCTTGTTTAAACAGAAATTTCTTCGCACGCTAGAAGGTTTACCGCAGAATCGTTCTAATAATTAAATTTAATTAGAACTTCGTGTCGAAGGAAGTAATGATTTTATTAAATCGACCAACTTACACATCATAAAAATGCAAATTATTAAGTGTAGGCGGGTACCCGACAAATTTCAGGTTCGGGACGGGCCTGGTCGGGAACTAGAAAAACAAAGACATTCGGATTATATGTTATAATTTTTCTGGTCCCGACTCAAACTTGGGGGATACTCTACCCGGCCTGAATCCGAAATATTCGGGAACCCGCCCCACCTCTACAAATCGCAGCCCCGTTTCTCTTCGGTTTTTGTCTCCTTCGTTCCTCTGTACTATTTCACAGTTTCGGTGCGTTTTATTGTTCGTTAATCTGCAGGGAGGCGACGGGTACCGGTGCGCGGAGCCGAGAAGATGAAAAAGAAAATGCAGAATGGCGAATAAAAATTGAATAGCGGGTGGGTTAACATGAATCCGCGACGACCATCGATCATCTCGAACCGGAGCGGGCGTAATTCGAAAGAGGAAGAGAAAGAGCTGCGCGGATCGCGTCATCCTATATTTTCACCTACATTACCGCCGGGAAAAGGGTTTCGCTGGAACAGCAGCGTTCCGTGCGGATGGGTGTTAGTGGAGCTACGCGAGCGACAGAGAAAACAGGATCTCGGTTAGCGGGGAAGAGGATTGTAGCGGAAGGGGTGGGAAAAAGTGGAAGCTGGATGGAGAGCGGTTTCAAGAATGGATTAGGCTGGTTACATGGCGAAGCCACTTTTTTTCAACTGCTCGACGCGCACAATTTTGTCCTTGACGTTCGATGCCTATCGATATATATTCTACAGAGGACAGAATGAAGCTTTAAAAATATATTCTACCATCTCGAACGCCGTTAGCGAATTCGTGCGTACAGGCCCCTATTCATTCTTAGTTCCTCATGAAAGTTTCAGCCTGATAAAATGTGTTAGGCTTTTCATAGTTTCTGGGTCATAGTACTCCTGTTAGCACTGTCTGGTTTAGCACAGCTTTGTGTAAAGATAACAGGTAACGTGCAAGAAGCACATTCGGCTAAAACGTAATTAAGATTGGTTTTGTATCTTGTTGGGTTAATGGCAATTAGACGTTCGATTAACGACATGATTATTACCCTTAATACTCTGGGTGAGCGGAAGCTGGTGATTGCAATCCTTTCGGAAACCATTATCGATTCGCTCCGTGTTCTGTACGCTTCAATCTTCAATATTGAGACACTCATTTTCGTCAATTCTACAATATTTATGTAAGTTAATATTTTATATGTCAATTCGACAGTTTATTTGAATATTATTTTTGGCAAAAAAAAAAAAACAAATCATATGAAATCGTATTTACTAGGTCGAGCGTATGACGTCATTCAATGAATTCTTATCAATCGGACCACATGCACCAGGAGCTCTGTGAATAGTCAATAGACGAAAGTCGTCTCGCGATATCATTATCAGGCAGCTGGCTACATCATCTTGCAGATGTTAATTCTGAATCAGGCGTGCGGAAGGGTGTCCGCGGGAAACAGCGGTCATAGTTGCATCAATGAAGAGACACCGGGGCTCTATGTATCGACGCCGCATCGTGATTCATCGTCGTGCAGCCTCGGCGGTCTCCGTAGATGCTCGTGGCCATTATTTATGCGATTCCTCTCGACTTTCACCGAACCGCGGTAGATAGACGCGCGTTTATATGGGTATATGGAATAAAAGGGCGGTGGGACGCGATTCGCCAGCAGCTCGCTCCTTTCGCGGTCGTTGGAAGGGTGTGGCGACAGCAGGGGGCAAAACGAGATACCGTGACTTGTTCGGGGGTTCGAGGGGTGGAGGACGAGGGGTGGGCTGGCAGTCTGCTGCGACCGGTCGATGCAGCAACGATGCCCGCAGCCGCAGCAGCACCAGCACCACCAGCAGCACCAGCACCAGCACCGAGCAACATCGCATTCGCGTAATACGACACGACTCTGGATACCGTGGTGAGGTCGCTGGGTGTTGGGGGAGGGGGCAGCGCCCGGGACGCGCTAGGGCGCCCGTGGTGGGGGTTGACACGGTCAAGGTCAGTCTCGGTTCCAAGGTCGCGGGGAGATGTCATCTCAGGAGGAAGCCGGTGCGGTCTTTCCTTCTCTGTCCCGCTACCGCTCCTGCTCTCTTTCTCTCTCTCTCGCTCGCTCGCTCGCTCTTCTCCGTCGTTGTTTGCTCCCTCTCTTTTCCCGCCCCGCGTTGCCATCTGTTCGACGCGATCTCCGTCGCGTTTCTTCCCTCCATGCCACTGCGCGCTCCTGCAATTGCAGTGTAATAGAGATCTTCTCCTGCAGCTTCTTATTTCTCCCTTGTTCCTTGGTTGTTTCCGTTGGTCTTTTATCGTTCCAGGCTCGCTCGATTCCTTCTTCGTGCAGGCAGTTACTGGACGGTAAAGGTACTCGCGCACTTTTACTGGGGCATACTCGTTCTCGGGAGAGACACGACGAGAGGACTGGTGACATTTTTATGTCGGCGATCGCAAGGACCTCTTTCACACCTAGCGGCTCGCGACCCTCTTCTCGGGAATTTGGAGCAGAAGGAGTCCGCAGCTGGCCTGGAGCCATCGAAAGTGTCTCGACCCAAGTTTGAATTCCATTAGCGCCTTCGTTACTCCTTCGTCAACCGTTCGGTTGGCTGCTCTAACCACTAGTTAACGGATGCGAACGAATCGCGGAGACAGGATTAGAGGGGAATTGTATACCGGCTCGTTGCTCGACGATAGAACGTTTTCAGGTTCGTTGCGCGTGATTATGTCTCGCGGGTACATCTTTTCAAATGAAATCCGCTGACATCGACCATTTCTAGCGATTAATTGTAGCCAGGAAATTGGCAGCGAAGTCGTTATCATATGTCAGAACTGGACGGATAGATTCTATTGAAACCATCCTATCAACGGAACGTCCGTCCATCAGAAACAAGTGGCCGAACTAATGGAACTAATTAACAATATCATTCTCACCGTTACACGATATGTATGTCTGTGTGTTGCCCGATTACCTTTCTACCGTTTTGGAAAGCCACGATTGGCGCACGGTTTTCAGAGACGGCCGATTCAACGGCGCAAACGAACCGTGATACACGTCGCCTCTGCTCCCTCTCGCACCATTGCGTTTTTAGCGTTTCATAAAAAGTCGAAACAAACCTAGACACCCGGACAGGTCGGAAAAAGACTCGCAAATAAAACGCTGATTGACCGGTCGTTCAGGCACGGGTTGATCAACGGTTATTCGATTAACCAGGATCGAACGGTGGGAACGGGGCTTAACGCGACCTCCAACCCTCGCCCCGCTCGGCGCCGCTGCCGCTGGGCTCTCGAAGAAAATCAATTTAGGTTGCGGATGTTGTTTTCATTTGGCATAATACATTTTTAAATTTCGATGATCACCCGATATGCTCTGTATACTGCATTGTTATACATGTAGTTCTTTTCTGACTGGACCAATACAAAATCTGAAGATATTATTGTAACTTGAATGAACAGGCTCGTGCAATTCTTGACGGATCAAAGGAGACATTTTGATCGATAGTTTTTCATGTTCGCTCCTCGGATCACTAGGAACAAGTTAGCTGGGATTAAGGTTGAACTCCGACGAGTTCCTCCAAGGTATATTTCAGCGCGCAGGTCGTGCGGTAAGAAAGATAAGACTAACGCGATCGGGTGTCATCCTTTGTATGAGTAGAACAACGACGCAGAGGCCTTCGGACAGGTCTCCTGGTACAGATCGGTGCGAAGGTCGTCGATCATAGCCGAAGGATAGTCGGGATTAAATCATCGTTCGCGGGCCAACTTTCTCAGTCATTGTTGTTTTGACAAAGTTTTAACAAGCCTCTAGAGGCGGTTAAAATAATTATATACCCCGATTCCTCAAGTAATAACGGTTGCGCAACGAGCGCTTCTTTCGCCAGTGATCTCGTGGGATAAATCACTCCGAAGCGGATATTCGGATTGGTCGTTTATCGATCGATTTAAGGTCGGACAGCAAAGTTTTCGAACTCGTTTATTCAGCTATTGTTAGAAAACGTGTCTCAGCCTCCGCACTGCCGTATCGTTTATCTAGAGAGCTCCTCGAAGTCGATACTACCGCGCTAGTTCCAGAAACTTTAAGTTAGAGAGTATATCTGTATACAGTGGCCGGGCGGCCAATACGCGATTAAGGCCACGACCTTGGCCGGCAACTGCACCGTGAAAGGTTTTTACATCTTTAACGAGTCGGATAAATTCGTGCCGGCAATATTTATGGAAGGTTTTTCGACAGGGGCCGATAAAATTCGCTTCACGTCCATTCTCAACTAATTTTGTTCCCGGCGTTTCGTGATGCTGCGCGCTTAACCTCCCCACTGCGAGTCTTTTTCCGCCAGCAATGCCCTCGTATTTTCAACTTTGACACGCTTCTACAGCGTTGTCTTTTTTTTTCGTAGCTCAGTCCTTATTCACCAGTATTTATGCTACATAAAAGGACTACATATTAATTCGGACAAAGTACTACCACCGTGCTGCGTGGTTTATTCTTCTTTTTCATAAATTCTGACACGTTCAAGTTGAACCGTTGTTCCTTGTCAAAGTTGTTAAATAAACAATAACTTTGGTTCCCTCGAGCACGTGGTTAATCCGATGCGGAACATCAGAATTCCTGCACTCGTTAATCAGCACAAATGAGGCACGTCCTCTTTTTCAATATTTATTCATCGACGGTTGGTGTGTATTGATACAGCGAAGTGTACTCTCCGCGATAACCTATCGATACGTAAATGGACCACTTGAAGATACTCGTATGTATAATGTTTACCGAGGCGTCACCGTCGCCTTAATCAGGCTTTCCGATTTCATGTAAACTGGACCTTGCTTTAATCGGGGCAACGAATTCCTACAGGATCCCAGGATACTTTGTAATTGTGTCCCAAGCGGAGGAAGAACACCAGGGGACGAAAAGCTTGGAACCCGAAGTTACACTGGAAAGATCGTTTCTAACAGTGGGTCACCTTGCGTTGCCGTGGTGCCGAAGTAATTCGAGCAATTTGCTCGGACAACTCAAGCAGATCGCTCGCGGACCTAATGGATTCCTCCTTCTGTCCAAGAATCTTGCATATACGGTTCGAGACTCTATTTTTACTCGACTAATCCAGGCTACTCGGTGGTGTACAGGTGTCCTCTAGCGTTTGCAAGGGACACAGTAAGCATCGAGGGGTCCCTAGGGACTTCTAAGAATTGTCAAGTAGCTTTTTTTATCAGTAACTGTAATTATATCGGTAGTTATAATTATGATAATTGTGGTAATGCCGGGGTGTAACATTTTTTTTAAATTACAGCGATAGATTTTGTTTGATAGAATGATTGTTCCAGGGGTAGCTGGATTATTTTTCTGTGTAGAGCTCACAAGTATGATTCATAGATCCATCGATCCCGGAAGATATCATTCTCGCGATGAATATCATTATCCCCACCGAATCGTCGTGCCGCTACGTATAACGATCGGTGGTCGACAATTTGTCAGTTTTCACGTGGCTTCCTGAAATCCGTTTCTGTCGTTGGTTGCGCAACGTCGCGTCGCGTCGGTCCCCGTTCCGTGTTTCGGCCGGAAACACAATGAACTCGTTAACGCTACCGATTGTTCGACGTCCAATTTCAGTCGGGCGCTCGGTTGCGTAAGGTAACGTCCGCGGGCGCGGGTAATAAAGAATCTTTGAGAAACGGCCGCTCTTCGAAGCGCGCACGGGGGTTACGTCAGACGCCGCGCCGGCTCGCATTATCCATTTAATCTGATAAATGACGCCGGAGCTAATCAGGCGACGTCGAACGGAACGCACCGTTGCGCAGCAGATGCACAGCACGTACCGAAACCCCGCGTGATCCCTGTTATATTCCTTATTACCATAGCTCGCCCCATCTAGCCGCCTCCTTTCTCCGCGACCTATTTCCCCGGAACAACGATGGTCCAAAATGGCGACCGCCGCATCGCCTAATCGTTCGTTCGGTCGGGTCGTTGAATTTTTCTGTTCCAAATCGCTTTCAATATGAAATTTGTAACCCACACGAAATTATTACCTGATACTTTGAGCTGTGGGGAGATAGTCCTGAATATTAAATTTCAATGGCGGGTCTTAACTAGTTTTTCTTTTTTTTGGAGATATTAATGACAAATCGTGAGCTCGTCGAAATTGTGAGCTGAGATTTTGAGCAGTGGGGAGCTAATACCGAATATTGAATTTCAATTTTTTGAGATAGTAATGACTAGACAGCGGATCTTTATGCAAAATAAAATTTTTTTATTTCAATTACAACAAATTGAAGTGAAATAGAAATTTAGTTCCTTTCTTAATATGTTTAATAGGTCGAAAATAATATAACAGTATCTTTAAATTTTTCCAATATTTTTACTGTTTTCTATTATACCTACTAATTTTTGCCATAAATGCATAAACATCCGCTGTCTAGTAATGACAAACTGACGATACACTCGATTCGTCCTGTACAGGCATAATCAACATAATCATTATCCATATAATAATCCGAGATGTTGAATGTTGAATTGTCGAATGTGGAAATTACTACACCGAAAATTATTATGTTGCTCCGATGTTCTGAAGCGAGTGAATTCGTCACGTGCGAGAATCGTCAGAGGTGATAATTTGCATAAATTGATATACGTAATGAAAAATCATGTGTAACGAGTGAGCTAGAAAAATTTTAACAGTTTTTCATGAATATCTCAGAAACTAATGAAGACATTGCCATTTTAGGGGTTCTCTCCCCTCTCCTGGCCCCTACTCAAGATGTCCGCTGATCAATTTGCGTGTGTCATACCACAGTACTGTTAAAATAATTAGAGGAAGTAATAATCAACTATATTATAGTTAGTTAGTACTATATTATAACTATATTATTCTGCGAACATTTTATCCGGCGAATATTGAAGCCATTCTACATAAAGAGTATTAGCTAACTCTGTCAGGCGAAATAAAATATTTTACTTCGTGCTTGAGATATTGTAAGAACGCTTCCGATTGTAGCTATTTTATACGAAATTTGATATTTTCGCCGCATCTATCGTAGGAGAAAACAATAATCAAACACAATACTCGCTTTCGATTGTAACTATTGTACGATAAAATTCGAAATGTTTGCCGTCTCTATCGTAGGAAAAAAAAACAATAATTGAACACATTACTCGCTTCCGATTGTGGCTATTGTGCACAATATTCGAAGTATTAGCGAGCTCGGAGCGGTTCTTGCCGCTGCATCGCAAAGCTCGTGGCCGAGAGAGCGCGCGGGTACCACTTGACGACCGGCGGAACGACGGGATTGGCGGAGCACCGGCGTGCCAACCAATCGCGCGGCGTGTTTGGTCCGACGGCGCGCCGGTAACCGGCCTTCGCCCGGCTACTGTCCGCGGCGGGTTGGTTTCGCTAGCAATTGCGCGCAAAGCGAGAGCCTCCTCCGGCAGCAGTGATGTAAACGAGACAAGGATAAACGTAAAAATCGCGATCGGGACGTTTCCGAGCCTGCCTCGAAACGGAAGGGATATGTAGAGACAGAGAGAGAGAGAAAGAGAGCGAACGAGTAAGAACGGTAGATGGATAACAAAGAAGAAAATGGACACAGGAGGGACGCAGAGGAGGATGGAACGGGCGGCGGAAGCGGGACAGAGTTACGGAGGAACGACTCGGCCGAGAAAGAAACGGTTAGAGCAGGAGAGGGACACGCGGATGAAAAAGGGGGGCACGGTGTGGCGGTGCCGGCTGCCTTCGGCGAGTCGACAGTTTGGTGGCGTTCGGTGTTGCTAGGCGCGAGGGCCACTGTCAGTGCCAAGGCGGCAGCCGGCAACCTTCTCGCGACCGCGAACCGGGAGCCAGAGCGTTTTTCTGCGTGCCTTCTCCGCTCTCCGCGGTGTACCGTTTCGTCGTTTCTCCATCGCATCGATCTCTCGTCGATCGTGTCCGTTCGAGACCGCGATGGATTTTCGAGACTGTTCGAACGACGTCGAACCGGCGCCGGATCGGGCCGCCTCTTCGGCTGCACTGCGTCGTCGCCGTCGTCGCCGTCGCTGTCGTCGTCGCGTCTGCGTGCGTGTGTGCGTGAAAACCCCGGGATTCCGGAACCACGGAGAACGTGTACCTTGAGATCTTCCACGAATCGAGTCCACGAGGTAGGAAACCTTGCTATTTTTCGCGCGAAACGACGCCGGATGGAAGTTGAATTCGCGCGTGCTGGCACCGCGGCGAACGAGCTAACGGTTACCCTCGATCGTCGTATCGATCCGCCAAGATCTCGCAGATCCTTCCCGTTGACTGCGGGATTTTCCTTCGTAAATGTTCTCTAGTAGACATCGTATTTCTAGTTTTTTCTCTTTTTTTTCTTTTAGTAGTTTTTTTGTTTGGTAATATTTACCAGCGGGTGAAAGTATTTGGAGAATAGAAATGGCTACACCGAATAACGGTACAATTACGATGTATCGTACGAATTCGAGGCTGGACGAGTTCCGTCGACGTAGCAATCTAAAAATGCTAACACCGACGGATCGTGCCGCGTCTTACCGGACGGTTGAATACCCTTTTCGGATACGTGAAAACGTTTCGAAGCGGCTCGCACAATGGTGTGATACATAAACGACACCACGACGCGCACGATGAAATATACGATCGCGCATCGACCGGTTCGATCTTTCCTATTCCTGATGCTGCGTGGAACGCGTTCGCAGCCGCCGACAGACTTTCAATCTGGCGTCCGATGTTCCGGAGTAAATCTACGAATTAATTAGGAACAGACAGTATGGCGAATTCAATTAACACGAATGGACTACGTTACGATGAAAACGTCGAGAAAGTCAAAAATATATCGAATTACCATCTGCCGTGGTCTCCACGAGACTGGCTATAAAAATAGTGCCAACTTTCTACGGTTTACACGCACAGTTGGTAATAAAAATATTTTATAGATGAGCTCGCTAGTCAATATAAATATTTATCACAATCTAATTTTTATAAGAAATTATTTTATTATAAAAATTGAGGGGTTAACATTTTTATAATAAATCCTAGTTAAAATAATTTTGTTACAAAAATTGTGGGATTTAAGTCATACATTGATATGTAACATTGGTATAAAATTAAATGAGTACTTTTGAAAAATTTACTTTAGTTTACAGGAACACTTACATGGTATTCCTCATTTCTATGAACTTTGTGGTTTCCATACATCGAGGGGAAATGTCTGTACATGTAAATATTAATTTTTTTTTATCAAATCAAGACTACAGCATTTTTATTCGAACGTTCCAAAGCCGCGGTAAGCAATAAAAGTTATCATGCATCGGAAATGACCCAGTTCATTCTTTTATTTGATTACAAGACATTTCGCCATTCGCCGGTTGACACGTCGTTCCGAGTGATTGCCATATCGCTCGTTTATTAACAACGCATTTCTTTTTTAATCTGAATATCCGGGAAAATACCGATATCCATGCAGATTAAATGTCTTTCGCTTTTGCCGCGAGGACACACGGAACGCTTTTATTTCTCATTGGCTGCGTAGGTGTGGGTTCTGAGAAAATTGCCTAGTTAACTCATAAGCTGCAACGGTTCCCATTTGGGTATTGCGCATACTTAACAGCCCGCGTTTTTTGCATCTATCATTGTCACGTTGAATATTTTCGGATTACGTGAAAATGTTTACCACGAAGGTGACAACAATAGTATTTCTTCGTCGTGAAAAATCCACGAGATATCGGAACAAATTTTTTTTTCTTTCAATTACCCTTATCTGCCTTATCTATATTATTATACATATGATATTACCACAAAGGTGACAATAACAGTTTTTCTTTGCCATTGAAAGGTCAACGAGATATTGAAAAATTTTTTGTTCTTTTAATTAGGGTTACTTTACGAGGGAAAAAATAGAAATATGTCGTGAATCTTGAGCAAACATTTTCTCTACCTGCCCTTCAGAAAATGAAGTCTCGGTAAAAAGCTTTAATCCGCATAATCATCGACTTTTTGAGGAAATAGATTGAAAGAAAGATAACCGAAGCAGATTGTGTAGAAATTTTTATTCAGGGTAAATTTAGGGGCCAGCTAATAAGCCTGGTTCTTATGGAGCGATAACGCGCGAGATACTCGGTTTCGATGCGCGAAAGAACCGTGCGTCTCATTTCCCGAACGAGCAGAACGTTTCCGTGACGTGACGTGTTCGCAGTTACGTTGTGCGGCGGGCACACGGGACCGCGTGTTACACGCGAACTGCGACGCAAAATCGGCCGCCGAGGAGGGGTGTGTTGAAGAAAATTGCGTAGTTAGCGGGTTGTATCCCCCTGATCTGCCTGCCGAGGAGAACGGCAGTCGCCTAGGTGTCCCCGTTAACGCGATTAGGGGAATAAGCGTAAATCAACCGGCGGCGACGGTTCTGCGTGCACGGTTCGACTCTCCTGTAAAACGCACGTGTACCGATTCGCGATTATTTTTTATGGTTCATCGGAAGTTTTCCACTTTCTGCACACTTTTCGTATCGTCTGTCTACACTTTTCAATCGGATCGTAACGCACACCGGCAGGAACACTGATGTAGCTAATTGTAAGAAAATTAGAAAATTTTCCCAGGAACATTTGGAGTCAGTCAAAAAAGTCTGCATACACCCTTTGAATTGATGTAACTTTTTAAAATATAGACCACATCACCTGAGGATTTTCAAGAATTTAGAAGAATTAGGTTACTAAATGATGTGTGAAGAAAATTTCAAGAAAATTGAAATTGACAGGACTTGCAAAGAAATTAGTAAATATTGATTTTACAACTTCTTTATCTGGGTCTGTAATGAAAATTTGAAAATTTTGTTTTGCAGATCTGTGCCAATTATACATACAGTGAAAATTTCATCGAAATCGATTAACGTTGCCGTGAGCAACAAAAATTTCACGATTGGAGCTTAAGGGTGAAAGTTGCTAATTTTCGGATTTTGATCATGTTTTCAGAATGTATAAAATTGACACAGATCTGCAAAATATATTTTTCCAATTTTCATTACAGACCCAGATAAAAGAGTTGTGAAATCAATATTTACTAATTTTTTTGGCAAGTCCTTTCAATTTCAATTTTCTTGATATTTTCTTTACACATCATTTAGTAACCTAGTTCTTCTAAACTCTTGAAAAAACTCAGATCATGTGGTCCACTTCTTAAAAAGTTACATGATTTCAATGACTGTTTTGACTGTCTGTAAGTTATGCATCTGACGTAGTTGCTGCGAATTTTCGATGAATTTTCCGTCGAAGAACTTTGTGGAGATTCGATGTGAAAACAATATTTCATTCGTTTCCGTTAAAGGAGAATAAGTAGCCGTGCTTAACACTTACACGGTCGGCCGGGTGTGTTAGTGCCCGTTTATGAAACTCACGCTAACGTCCCGGTCGGGTATTACGAGCCGTTTATGAAACTTACGTTGACGGACGGTCTGGGTATTAATACCTGTTTGGAGCGCGGCGCGAATTTTAATTACCAGCGGCTCGTAATTACGTAAATACCTATGAAAATTCGAACCAAGTACAGATGCTGGTAGCAGCTATAATCGCGCCAGGGAGGAACAGTGACGCAACTCAAAAAAATAACGATTTTGAAGTTGAAACCATGATTGATGTTAGGAAAACGTCGCATCTGCTACTTTAACCGCTAGAGGGCAGTTATGTCAGTTTTCTATTTAAGCTAGTTCACATTTGTAGAGTTGTGTCTCCACTCTATCTTCCCCTTCTACGATTCCCCCTCGATAGAGTCCGGTCACGAAACGCGTTATGTTTCTGTCGTGCATGTGTCACGTGACTAACCCGATACCGGCTGAGAGGGGGTAACTTTTTCCCCTGATCTGGCGAGGCTGCAAGAACAGTGTCAGTTTAAAGTTGATGGAGGCGTCCATAACGTAATTTTGTAGAGCTTGATCGAATGTACTTCCGAAAATATTTTGAAAATGTTTCTTCGATTTTCAATATAGGCCCGCTTGAACAAGCTGAAACTACAACTTTTAATATCTTCACTGCGATTCTTTCCAAATTTTTTTCACATAATGCAGTAGTTCTAACTAAAATTGAAGTCCAAAATTGGATAAGTAACATTTTTTTTTTTTAAAGGTGTACACATAGTCTTTTCTCAATTGGACACAGTGTATGACACGAATTCGACTATGCGCACGACGCGCGCCACCGGCGTGTCTGATCATTTCACACCGTTTCTACTTATCTCGGACACGACTGCACGAGCACCGCATAAATTCGCCATGTCCGGCAGCGATCGGGCGCGAAGCAAGCCGTACGGAAAAATGTTGGTAGCGAGTCTCCGGCGAACATTTTCGCGAGAACCATGTTGCGCCGAGAAAGCTGCATCGTTGGTAACGCGGTAACCGCGTGCCTACGGAGCAACTCCTACACCGTAACACCATAATCCCTCGACGATGATCTTTTGACCTTTCTGATCGGGACGCGCGAGCAGACCGGCCGCGGCCGCACAAAGCTAGCCGTCGGCACCGTCATTGTTAACCAACGCGCGCGTTCTCCTTTAGGGTAGCCGATGTTCTGTTATTGACATACTCTTTGCTACAGGCTACCGGGGGCATAGAGGCAACGCGAACGGATCGGCGCGTTGCTCTATCGGCGCCCGTCGAATCACGCCCGATTAATTAATCCTCCGAAGGCGGACGTTTCTGGCAACTGTACAGGCGGTGGTTGCCTGCCCCCCTTACCGCACTGACCGCTTTTTCCCTTTTCGGACGTAACCCCGAAATTCTTTGTGACACAACCGCCCTGTGCGACATTCTGTGGACAAAAATTGAACTTACACGCTACATACATTTTTTGGTTTTCGTGCCAACCTTGCGCCGATTTCATAAATGCATAAAAATCCGCATTCCACTAATTAAACGTCACAATGTTTATGAATTATTCGCGAACTGTGGATTTTCAGTTGGTTCTAGAAACGAGGCTGTTACAGTATTCCCCAAATCGCGCCGATTTTGATAAAAGCATTGAAAAATCTACAAAGCAATAGGCATTTTTGCAAATTCGGGTCGGAGCAGACCCAACGGTCACCGGCCGGGCGAGATCGAGCCTCGCGGAACACGTTCGTACGAAATGGCAGATGGAACAGCCGAAGACAGGTACACACACTTTGTAATGATCCGAGATTTAAGAACCGGTTTTTGATCGCGATTCGATTGGCAGAAAATAATGGGCCGAGTGAAATTACGAGTATAACCGACGCGCCGCACGGGAACACGATAATCGATAGTTAACCTGCTGCGCTCGATTGTGACGAGGGCAAAGGGGAGAGAGACGACCAGCACGAGTAAATCCTGAAAATAATTAATTCTCTACGATATACGTATGGCAACGTTTATTAGGATGGTTCGTAAATATTTCCGGTGAAGAAATATTGTTCGACTAACAAGCATACGTGGCCGTAATATACCGGGTGTGCTATTCGTAGGAAAGATCCCTTTCGGTTACAATTCTCGTAGATTTCCTAGACTTTCTTGAAATTATATTTATATTACTCGTACAATAAACTGATGCAAAAAGAAATGTTTAATATTTTCCATATATTTATTTGTCTGTACACCACATCTCGTGGGGTCAATCATCATTAAATGAAATTAATGGTAATACAATTTTAGTGTGGCTTGCATTTAATATAATTTTTACTTGATTCCTCGTTGTGCGATGATCAACATTAATCGGCTCAGATAGACGTTCTTATCAAATAATTTGTTGTTTTTGGAACGTCGAACAGTCTCGCAATACTTCGCGGCTTTCGGCGGCCATGTTTGTTTCTGAACCGGCGCTGGCGAGGTTTATGCTCGATCAGCGTTTTCGAAAGTTCGCTCCCGGTCAGAGCAGCTATTCCACGGCTAAAACCCTTCGACAGCCGGACAAATGAAACGCTTATCGTTTCCCGCGACTCCTCTATAATTCCGCCGCGCGATCAGGTCTAATGAAATTTTTTTTCCGGATCTCGCCGTCTCTCTCTCTCTCTCTCTCTTGCTGTCGTGAACCGTAATAATTTCTCGTACGCCGACGCCCGAGCACATTCTTCGGCGAAACGGTGCCACTTTCGAGAATCCCGGTGCTGCGTTACCGACAATTAATTCCCTTGAACAAGCGGGAAGGATAGAATCCGGCCCACTTGAACAAAAAAAAAGAAAAAAGAGCGGAGACCGGCAAATTAACTAAACGTTTCGACCGACCGAACAGCCGTTCTCGCGCACTTTTTCCACGAGAAGTTAATAACGTCTGGTTACCGCTGCCCTCGGACCGCGGAACATTACTAGCCGGACAATCTCGAAATTAATTTCTTCCGAACTCCACAACAGTTCCGCCGTTTCGTTTCATGATGGCTAGTTTATATCTGGCCGAGCCGTAATTAAAAGGGCCCCGCGCTTTTTCGCGTGACCTGAACCGGCCTGAGCGTTTGTTGTATGTATGTAATGATATTTGGTCCCCTCAGGGTTTCAAATCCATTCCACCACCTCTCCCTTTAACAATCCTCAACTATCGCCTAATTTCCAATTTCAGCGGGACCTACTTTTTATTAAGGTGGGTTCCGAACCACCTATCTGAGCGTTTGTTAACATTATAGGAATTTCGAACGCAGTTATTGGCTGGAATAACTTTAAGTGAATTTCTAAGATATCTAAAATAAAATGTCTAAAATATGTGCAGGGTGTCCGGAAAGGTCAGAACGAAACTCATACCAAGTTAGGTAAAAAAAAGTTCGTATAAACTTCAGTCCGAAAATGATTCACAGACCTAATTCTCATTCACAGTCATCAACGATGACGAATCAAGAATGAATTTCCCTGGACATCTTTGAACGCTTACAGCTTTCCGATAAATCATTTTCGGACGTAAGTTTTGAACATTTATATGAACTTATTTCATCTGTGTGACCTCTGACTAACGCGCGGTATAAGTTCGGCCCTGACCTTTTGGGATACTCTGTGCTAAAGAATACAAAGCGACCTGTTTCTCGCAACGGGCAAAGAGGCTTGTCGCAAAGTGAGCCACGGTTTTCAAAAACCGTGACTCTATGTGGAGCATTTGAAAAATCGGCGTGTACCGTAGCTTTACGAGAGAAGACGCTAACTTCGGTCCACAAGAAATGCGAAAGTCACGAAAAAATATTCGGAGTTCTTCGTGGCGGAGAATACGTTTCGGTAGACCGCGGCGCTCCCGCAGTTCTTCTAACGTGGAAGTGTTTGGCGCGCGAGGGTCCCGGCCGCCGCGTCTGTTCGGGTCGGGCCGGGCCGGGCCTCCAATAGGAGATAGCTTCGGCGGACCGGTCTGGTTTACCAGTCGACCTTGAGACCAGCTGACAAACCGAGGAAGAAGAAGCAGCGGCGGCGGCGGTGGCGGCGGCGACGCGACAGCAACGCGATCGCCCGAGAACTGGGGGGATTGCGCAACGCTTCGAAATACCGTGACATTGGAACGCCCATCGTCGTGTTCACCCTTGCTACATCCTCTCTCAGGGTACCCCTTTGTCTCAACGGAACGAGGAGAGGGAAAAAAACGTGAACGAACGTTTTGGTCGTCTCTTTTCGCACGAGTTCTCTCTCTCTCTCTCCCTCTCTCTCTCTCTCCCTGTTCTATCTCGTTTCGTCGATTCCCCGGTCTCTTTGTATCTTTTACGCGGAATGGTCGGGCCTGTCCGACCGACGAATTTATTTTCGTGCAAGCCTTTCGGCTTCACCGGACAAGAGATTTATGGGAAATCGCGGTTCGAGCGCCATGGGATTATTCATACCCACTGGTCCCTCGATGAGGTATTAACGACGCGGTCTGCACACCGTTTTCGCTCGGTGGACTCGTCCGTGGATATATTTTTCGAGTGCCTACATTACCGCGTACAGCTCCGAGTTCGACCTGTTCGACCCCGGTGAATATTTTCGCCATCGACGGCGCAATTCGCCCGGCAGTGAATCCGGTTGGTTCAATTTTTCTGCTCTCGAAATTACTCTCTCTCTCTCTCTCTCTCTATCTCGGTTAATTTATGCGCATTTTTCTACCCCGTATTCCTCCATTGTAATCCTCGACACGGGAAAAGTTTTGAATGAACGACGAATTAGGTTTTCTTTTTTTGTTTATCGTATTATGTATAGACTCCGTATTTCCACGCCGATGTAAGCCAACGTTCTAGTGGTAATTAAGGGAGTCTGTAAACCTTCGCGGCAAAGATTCTTTTAATTCCCTCGGGCTGGCCCATCGAGCTTTATTAAAACTTCAAATGAAGAGTTTGTGCGCCGACAGGTGCGCGGCGAGCGGTCGGTGCCAGGGGCTGAAGAGATTTTTATTGGGGAACTCTCTCTCCTAGACCAGTCTCGGGGTTCACCTTTTTCGTCTGTTTCTTTTTTTTCTCTCTGCTTTGCCATTAATATTTAATTATCGGCGAAAGTCGTGCCTCTAATTAAAAAAAACTTTTGAGCGTCCTTGGTGCGGGGGTTGCGATCCGAATCGACCCTGAAGGAGTTGCGATTCGTTACGTGCCGCCTGGCCTTCGGCTCATCGAGAGTGGCTTCGCTGATCGTTGATTCGGCTGACGAGTGTTCTGCTCGATGCACGCCCAGTTCTTTTATTAAATCGATCGCGACCAACTCCGCGTTCGGATCCATCAATGTGTGTTTCAAGAATATGCAGGCTCGTTTGAAGATCAGGTATCGATTCCAAAAAAGTTTCTGAACGCGTTGCTTATCGACAGCCCTGGCCTCTGAATCATATTATTTCAAATTTATTTTACAATTATTTGATATAACATGTTTTTTTATTTTACAATTATTTGAAATATAATAACATGTTATTTTATTTTACAATTATTTCAAATATAATAACATGTTATTTTATTTTACAATTATTTCAAATATAATAACATGTTATTTTATTTTATTATGGAAAATCGAATAAAAGATTTATTATAACATTATTCGATTTTGCGTGTCATCCTTGCTCAGAGGCCATGCTAATCTTCTCTGTATCGTTCCAATTTTAGTATATGTACTGCCGAAGCAAGTACTATTACAACATTATACATACTAGCATACTAAATACATCGTAAACACTTAATCACGCATACTTATACATATAAAAACATTAAGGTTTATTTTATTTTACAATTGTTCAAATAACTGTTTGAGATCATTATGAAACTGTAAGCTATTATATTATTTTCGAGTTTTTATGATAACGAAAGAAGATACATGGTTTTGATTCTTATAATAGACCCTTTTTATTCCACATAGAGATTCACAGTTTACTTATCCGTTCGAAAGAAAAGTTTTAATGTATTCGAAAAATGCTTATTTGTTATATTAAAAACACGTAATGCGACCGGAGTATAAAACGGTACGAGAGTGCAAAGAAACTTAGCTTCTTTAAAATGATCACTTCACGAAGCTTCGTTGAGCGTTGGATCATTCCCGGCTCGCGCTCCCCGTCCTGAATCATCCCGTATCATCGATCGCGCCCCGGCGAGCGAAACGAGGCTGAGATTAAAATTCATATTTCACGCGATTCGTCGCTGGCGGTGTCAGACCTTGAAAACTTTGCTGTCTTTTCCCAAAACGGTTTCTCGTTTACATGCGCGATCCGGCTGGAATAACGGAACGACAAAACGCTCGTTCGATCTCTGTGAACACGAACGTTTCCATTTCGCCCGAGTTTGACGGGAATTTTGTTCTAATTTTCTAGGAAATTGTTTCCCCTGTTTGCGCAAAGCGGTTACAAAACGCGTCTTTCTCGCGCAATTAACGCTATGAATTGCATATGACCACCGCTCCGTAACACCGTGACTTAGTTTACATTGATAGGATCTTCGGGGTGTTATTTTCACCCAGAAGAGCTACCTCATCTTCTCACACCCACTAGATCTTTCCAACAAACCATGAGTTCGCACGTGAAAGTGATTCTACACGGCTAATCAACATACGACTTATCTTAAATGAAATTCAAGGATCTTTGAGCTTATGAATATAGAATCGCAAAATTGTATTACAATTGCTTCAAATGCACTGGCAAGGTTGGCTCGAGCGTCCAATCGTGCGAGGGAAGCCTAAAATTGAAGATTCGCGAAGAATCCGAAAAACAGAATTAATTGTTACCCGTGAAACAGGTACGGTCCAGACGCAATGGCTACAGTATCTGCCGCGGAGATCGTCACGTTCGGCTTACAGGGAATTATGGTTCGTTTAAAAATCATTCAGCTGCTCTACCCCTAATACGTCCATCAATAATACAAACCCCCTAATCCTGCACGGGACGGATCGATGGGAAGCCCGAAAGCCGTCAAAATTACGCTCGGACTAATTAAAACACGCGTCCTCGGCCAATCGATCCCACATCAAACGTATATCGATGGGACCGAAACCCCTCGATTGCCCGGCATCGGGAACGAAAGCGATGGGTGGCGGGGAAGAGGGCGAAGAGGAGAAACCCATGAAAACGGAGAGTTTAAACGAAAACACGGATGAAAAAAGGAGCAATAAAAAGGGACGCGTGGTCCCTATCGGGGCAAGAAAAAGGGTGTACACGCGAGCCCGCGTATTCTCCCGTACGGCAGAATTAAAAGCTCCGACACGGAAGAACCGGGAAAGAGCCAGCAAGGCGCGGGGTGAGGGGCGGCCGGTCGAGGGATTGGGGGGCGAGAGATGCGTCACCGGGAGGTGGCGGCCACCACCCTCGCCCTCCGTGGCTCTTTTGAAGGTCAAGGTTTCCCACCCCTCTGCACGGTTGGAGTATGTGGACGTGTAAGTGTGTACTTGCGGGATATATATATATGTGTGTGTACGCGTTACGCACGCGCGCTAGCCAGCTCGCGAGGCAAGAGGATTACGCGAGAGGACGAGGAAGGGGGGATCGCTGCAGGCATACAAGTGTTGGTGGACGAGGAGCAGCATAAAGGAGAGAGGGTGGACGGGGACGCGCGTGGGTGACCGGGGGTGTGCGCCAGGGGTGGCGAGAGCCCGGTGCCCAGTATTTATAGCGCTTGCGAACCGGTCGATAGCGGATAGCGACACTGCGCAGTTGGGAAGCCCTCGTACCGAACTCCTCAACCCTCTTCCCATCCCTTCGGCCTCCATCCTTGTCTCTCCCCGACCATCCTTCAACCGACCTCTTGCTTTCTCCTCTATCCGTTTCGCATCAAGCCTCTTTCCTCTTCTCTTTCTTCCTCTTTCCTTCCTCCAGCCCCCCCCCCTCCTCCCTCCTTCCCCGCTTTTTATTTTCGTAGCCTGCTGTACTCTTCTTTTAAACTTAATTCTTTCTTCCACCACCACCTCGCTTCGTTCCTCTTATTTTTTTTTCTTTTCTTTCCTTTTGTCCGCCCTCTCTCGGTCGAGGGTACGCGTCGCGCGAGGACGGCCGCTAGCCGGGGAGAGGGATCTTTCCTCCGGGATATTGGTCATGGGTGCTTCGGGGGTAGTGGAGATTCGATATTGATATTGATTGGAAGTTTTTAGCGGGCCGATGCGATGGTTCGGATGCTGCCTCTCTCCGGATAGCTCCGGCGACGTGTTTCCGACCTTGCCGTTCTTGCATGGGTTTTCTGTAAAGTCCTCCAATGTTAGGTTTATCGAAACCAGTGAAATTCGGGCGACCTTGTGACCGATAGGTATCGCGAACGCAATGCCGAACTCTCGGCGAAGCTTTCCACCGTTTGAGGACAATTTTTCAGACAGGGGTGTCGCGAGCCCCCCTCCCCACCGAAGTAACTGAAATACGCGACTAGAAAAGTAGTTCGCCTAACCGCAGAGGAGAGGACAAAGGAACCAGGGAGCACACAGTTTGACAGTACTCGCCGAAATGCAAAATAACCTTGTCCCGCGCCGACAACAAGGAAATATCGGCCGGAGAAAATGGAGAAGAATGGAGAACGAAAGAGGAATCGGCGGTTTGACGAAGAACCTTGTTGGAAGACAGGGGAGAGAGAAGCATCGTATCAGAGAGTGTGTACCTGTCGCAGAGAGAGAAGGAGGAGAAATGTTGGAGAGAAACAACCGACAGGAGGATAGGGAGGTCGGAGGGTTGGCGAGCGCCGCCCAGGCGAGGTGGGGGTAAATCTATTGCCATCCCTTTCTGCTCGCCGGGGTGCATCAGGGATTGTCACCCCCTCTACCGATGGTACCGAGTCGAGGTAGACAAGGTCAGAGGCGCGGCAAGGGAGAGTAGAAGGGGATGGATCGAGC
Source organism: Lasioglossum leucozonium (assembly GCA_028454225.1). Lineage (NCBI taxonomy): Eukaryota > Metazoa > Arthropoda > Insecta > Hymenoptera > Halictidae > Lasioglossum > Lasioglossum leucozonium. Next base: position 13,420,676 of record CM052221.1, on the reverse strand, counting down.
GTGGGCGGTTCTGCGGGAGCGGGATAGAAGCTAGTTAGCCGAACAAAGAGAGCGTGGCGACGTTTGCCAGCGAGAGAGAGGGAGAGAGAGAGACAGGGGGGGGGTGTGGTTGGAAAGGGACGGAACGACCGTTGGAAAGAAGCTGAAGAGCACAACCGCAGAGAGTTGGAGAGAGACGGGCGGAAACGAACAGCGACAGAGTGAGAGAGAGCCAGGTCCCGTGCGTTTCGCTGGAGAACTACTGGCCGGAACATAAAGGTCACCGGTTGCTATCTCTTTTGCTCTAGCTGGTTTCTTCCTCCCCGTTTTCTTCGGCGTCCTTTAACGAGTCTAACCAGCTGGTAGCAACGTCAGGAGGGATCAGTACGTCGTGCACCGTCCACGAGGTACACGTTTTGGTCAATCTTCGAAATCGCACGATCGCAAGTACAAGTACAGAATACCCATCGCTCGCCTGTCTAGTGCAGTATCGGCGTCCGGGAGATAAGACTTAGGACAGAGGACGACGATGTCCTTGGTGCTCGAGGAACCGGCCGTGATACAGGCCGGAAACGGAGTCTGGGAAATGTGTCATCCCCCATCGGTCACGCGCAAGAAAATTTCAAGGGGACGGAGGGGGAAGAGAGGAGTATCCTCGGAATCGGTGAAGGTGAGAGGGCAGCCGAAGGATAAAGGGGGTGGGAGGGAACGGACGGAGGCTGGGTTCCTTGCAATTCGTCGGGGAAGTACCATTAGACGTCCATAAAGTATTGTCATCCTGCGACGGACGAGCTCTGTGACAGCCACTCGACGGCGAAGGACGCTTTCGAGCAGCTGCGCCGGTTTTTATCGAGCACCCCGCGGGAAGGATGCACCGAGGAGAACGCGCGGCGCAGTTAACGTTCGCCGGACCGAAATTTTCATACGAGAAGCACGAACCTCCTCGTGGATCGCCCCCGAAGAAAGAACGTAGGAAGAGATTTTCATCGTAATGGCTACCGACGTCGGCAGGTTGTTTTCGTGGTTGTTGAGCAACGTCCGAGCATAAAAGATCCATGTTGGGAAAACGCGGTGAAGGACAACCGACGAAGGAATATCTCGGGCTACATGGGTTGTACCGGGAGGCTCGCCAGGACCAGCAGCAGCAGCGGCGGTGGCGGCGGCGAAAGCCACCCTCTTGACCTTTTCCCGATCGGGGAGAAGGAGAGGAACGAAAACACAGAGGGAGCTGGAGTGCGACAGGTGGAGAAACACGGTGTGGGGAGGATTTCGGGGTAGCGAAGGAGAAGGCAGCTTTGCTGATCGGCCCGAAGAGTGACGGAGAGGAGGAGGACGAGGAGGAGGAAGAAGAGGAGGAGGAGGAGGAGGGTAGCTGGTAGCGAGAGCGATCAACGGGGCGGAGAGGGGTAGGGGTCACGGGTGGTGAGAGTAGACGTAGTGGGGGATGGAGGCAGGTTCCGTGCGTTTCGTTGGAGAACTCGCACCACCGGGCGACCGTAAAGGTCGTCGTTGCTCTCTCTCTTCATCGGGCACACAGTAGTCGAGCAGCTGGCAGCAACGTCAGCAACGAGAAACGAATCAGTCCGCTGTGCGCCAGCACCGGGATCCGTGGTCACTCTCCACTGGGATCCCTCGACGACCGTCGTATCCGGTGGCTAACATTTTTCCAAACTTTGGAATAATTACTTGGGCACGCGTTCTCCAAATCGTCGATCCGAGGAATGGAGTCGAAGCTGGCCGACGACGAGGAGGAGAAAAAATTGCTCGAGAACCGATACATCGACTTGTTACGAATGTTGGATCGATGGAGAACCAGTATGGAGCAAGAGGACGAGGGCGAGGGGATGCGGGAACCGGGGAAAGACGTTTTCGAAGAATGTCAGCTGAGAAGATGGAGCGGTCGAAGGAATCTTCACGATCGCTGGCTCGACTAAACGCCTTCGTCGATCGACGACGTCCTCCGCCACTGTGATCGCCGTGAGTAATCGAACGGCACCGATCTCTTTTAGATTTTCCCTCGTTTTTTTCTTCTATTCGATACTTTATCGATCGTTCGACCGGAACTTTTTGTACAGCCGAGGCTGTAACTGGCGAACCTCCCGATCGGGACGACACGATGGAACGCGCGAACACATTATCTCGCGCCGAGTTTGTTGTCTAGCGTGAACGCCGCGACAACGATTTTCCTCGGCGCACTTTTGTATTCCGCTTCGCTGCATTCATATCGGACTTCCTCGTTCCTTCTTATATTTTCGAGGAACGATTGATTGCGCAACCGGAAAGCGAGAATTAAGCGTGCAAATACGAAGCCGCGCGGACCGCGTATTCACGCTGCATTGTCTCCTCGTTTTCCTCCCGCACTTTCCGCCTCGTTGCCTCTCCGAGGAAACTCGCGAACCCAGATTTTCGATTTCGATGTCGAAGAGCAGCTGTCTCCCTCTCGCTCTTCCCCCTCTCTCTCTCTCTCTCTCTGAGTATAATTGGATTTGCGAATTATATTCGATCGATTCGAAAACTCGTGTTCTCGTTGCGTAACTCGAGACTCCTTCCGGGTAAAGAGAAACGTTTATCGAGCTTTTGTGCTTTTTCCTGGCCGAGGGGAATAATTCCCGCGTGAGTCGGCCACTTTAACATTTACGTCTCGTTCGAGCGACTCGAATATTCTTTTGAAAACAGTGGGGTGGCGATCGGTAGGTTTAAGTTCACGGTTCAAGAGGAAATATTTCGTATTATTAGATGGTATCTTATACGATCATGCGTAGCAGGATTTTAGTGGAATTTCCGAGCTTAGACGACTCGAAAAAAGAACAACCAAGCAGCCATGTATATTTCACCAGCGGTACACTGAGTCACGGTGAAAGACACTTCATTAATTCACGCGAATCCGATGTAGGCAACGCGATACATACAAATTAGTCTCGCCCCTTGGCCTTTGCAACTCCCAAACGTTCGCCATATGGTTGCGTACTGCGATTGCTAAATCGTGTTCGCGTAATTTTTAGGAACGCGTGCACATTTTACGCTGTGCATGAACGAACCATATTTTAATTATTCTTCGAAAATTACTATTTTCTCCACAAAATTAATTTCCACTGTTAAACTAGTTTCACATACGCTCGTTTCTCAGACAATCGTCTGAACACTCGATTCTGAAAATTGAACAATTTGTGTGATAAATTGTGGTCAGTTCGGATTCGGAAATGGCGGGATTTTCAGCTTACCGGGCAGTAACTCCAGCGCACAGTGGTCAGCGTGTAGATAATTTTTTTCAAGCTTGGAGAACTCCGGAATGTTGTTTCCCCGGGCCGTAAATCTTCTCCCCCCCCGTATTCTGATTCTATTTTTCGTGCGATGCAATTCCATTTCGCGGGAGATGTCTGTGATTTCACGCTCGGCCCCTGAATTATCGTCTCCCGAGCGTTACACGGTCGTCGTGTTCGCTCCCGGGAAAAATTCGCGTTCGCGCGAATTCGATTTGGCGCGCGATCGTTCGAAATTGCCGCGTCACGCGGACGGGTCCATTATCAATGATCGGCGGGGCAACGCAACAAGGATCTCATTGGCCGTACCCGCGCGACTACAATGGAGCGGCGGGTACGTAGATTACGATGACGGACGTGCGAGGACGAATTATGTAACCCGCCAGTCGGTTACCGATCGTCATCGTGTCTAAAAAAAGTCGGATGATTCCGGGAACCATTCGATCCTCCATCGAGGAAAATATGAAATCCGTGTTCCAGAATGATCGCTGTGCAAGAAAAATCAATTATAAATGGATAATAAATAACTTCAAGAATGTAAGTGGTCCTGTAAATCGAACAAAGAACGTTAGAAAAATCAATTATAAATGAACAGTAATAAATAATTTCAAATAAAATATTCAGAATGTAATTGGTCCTGTAAATCGAACGAAGAACGTTAGAAAAATCAGTTATAAATGAACAATAATGAATAATTTCAAATAAAATATTCAGAATGTAATTGGTCCTGTAAATCGAACGAAGAACGTTAGAAAAATCAGTTATAAATGAACAATAATGAATAATTTCAAATAAAATATTCAGAATGTAATTGATCCTGTAAATTAAACGAAGAACGTTAGAAAAATGAATTATGTCTGGACAAAGTGAGAAACCGAAATAATTTCAAATAAAATATGGTTATTATAGAAATTAAACGAAGAACGTTAGAACCGCGCGACATTTCATTCGAACGATTTTCATTCTGAATTGGACCACCGTTGCGAAATGGTAGGACAGGTAGTGGAAATGGAATTTGTGTATTTATTGGGAGCCGTACAGTCAAGTTTCCAGAACGTGAAAAATAGTACGGCGTATACCGCAAGCTTCCGTATGCAAGGGTTGGCTGGGACACGTGCGTGCGAAGGAGCGCGAGCGCGTATTGCTGTGTACAGGGTGAATCGTAATATTCGCACGGTTATTCAACGAAATATTTCTGCAACGAAAAGTTTCTGTGGCAGATCGTTCGGCGTGATCGTTCTACGATGCGTTATCGTAGAACGGTGAGTGCGTCATTGCCGGACTGCGCCCATTCGAGCGACCTCAAATATTAGTAAATCGATTTTTAAAGCTGGCGGCGAGATAGAAATCTCGAGGTTATATTTTTATTATTCTATAAATGCGCCAATACAAGCGGTCTCTAATTATATCGTGCCGATCGACCTACGATATTTATTTATCTGAACGAGATTAGCTTACTCACAGGGGAGTTCCCATTCAGTATTACTCCCAACGGGAGAGAACAGTCGGATATTTTTAATATTCGAAGAAATTCCGAATTATCGATAAACCGCTCGATCATCGTTTCTCGATCACCCTGTGTATCGAAACAAGTGCGCATTTCCGAACGTGCGAGCTCTCGAGACGCGAGTGTGGGTGAGTTCCGCGAGTGTCGGCACGGCGATAAATTCGTACCGCGAATCAAATGCGATTGGCTGACTGACAGTGACGTCAAGCAGTCGGTGGCCAGCCGTCAAGTAGCACGGCTGCGTCGTGTTTCGTGGAGGCTTGTAAAAAAATTCGCATTTCCCCCATTCCCGTTCCGATCGGAACACGCGCGATTGGGCACCTTACCGACGATTTATGAGTCACGTTGCACCACGTGACGCTCGGCCTTCTTCTATTTCCTCCTCCTCCTCCTCCCCCTCCGCTTCCTCTACTTCTCTCCGAACTTCTTTGTTTTTCATTCTTTTTTTCGGGGCCACGCGAACAAACCGCCAGTCCACTTTCCGCCAGAGACATCTATCCGAAAGGCGACGTCTAACGATCGTGTCTTCCGTTTGCTTGTTTTTCCGGTTCCTCCGGTGGCGCGCGGCGATCGATGACGATGATGGAATGCAGTGAGCAGGCTCCATTGCGAGTCCGAGTCCTTCAAGATGGACCTGATCCTGGACATCAACAGCTGGCTCTATCCCATGGATCTCGGTGAGTGTTTGTTTATTCATACAACGAACTTTCTCTCCGGTTGTCTATGCGAACGCGATCAGATGGTACTTCGATGCACGGAAGGCCTAAATGAATTCAAGAGCATCGTATTGTCGTCGACTTATCGAAATTGTTAGAAGCGGAAACGAATGTTTATTTGGTTTCAACCAATTTTTATTTTCGATAGAAATTCGCAGTTTCTACTTAGTTAATAAATAACAAATCTTGTTGGATGTCAATTAAATTTCGAGTCGGTCGGAGTTTCCAGAAATACCTGTATCTTTAATTAGAATTCTGTTACGTAAACGAAAAAATAGTTTGCGAATATCCCCCGTCTTCGAACTCTCCCGCTAGCGACAGTTTCTGAACCTTGAAAAATATAGTTCGGCGAGCACGAAGTAGGAGAGGATCGTGTCTGGTACTCGTTAGGTCCTGTCAGCAAGATTAACGGCTGATTTTAGGCGACGATACATGCGTCGTCTCTTCGGGCTCGAAAAATATCTTCAACGACGTCTCGTTTTACATGCTGATACTTGACGAGCGTCTCGTAACTGTTTCGAAGCAGTCTGTCCCCGATGATATAACATTAAAATATAATATTGCCAATAATTTTCCTGTAACAAGCATTGAACTTTCACCGATGCAGCTCGTAACGATAGAACGTTGTTCTTTTCGAGTGGTTCTTCTAGGAGGAACAACCATCTTTTATCGAGACGATACAACGAGATCGTTTTTCAGTTTCCCGAATAATGGTACATAGAGGGCGAGGGTGACCGATAGGTTCGAACTTCTATCGAGGTTAACACGACGACGAGTTTTCGCCGAGAGACAAATAGCCAGCTTACGCGTCGGAACAGCACACAGCTGCATCAGCGGTCGCGTTTCAGTTTCTTCAAGATGGCGCAGTGTGGACGTCGACCTTGCGTCGAGGTGATTGACAACGTGTCACGATTTTAGCCGCCATTTCTCCTGTAGAGAAACGATCCGTAAACATAGGGGATCCGCGCCGTCGGATTAGAAATTCACGAGCGTGACCGTCGTCGTACGAGGAAAGTAATTAAACTGTCTTCGCCGTCGACGATCGGCTTGCATCGCATGAAAATTCTGTTTGCCATATCGCAGCGGCCCTGTCACGACTCCCGTGTATGCGTTTGTTTACATGCCGCCTGTCTCGCGAGCAGCACCCGCGTGTACTTGATCGATACTCGCAGTGCAAATGTTCCTAAGGGTATCTCGTCGTGAACGGCAGTACCTCGCCAACGAGAGAAAAATAATCTTGGCTCGATAGCGCGTGAATTAAAGGCATCGCTCGTTTTTCACGGGGAGCGCCTCGTTGTCTTCTTTCACGCGCGCGCCGTTGTAATTTCCGGTCGCCGAGTCGAACCTCCCGTCCTTTTCCCGATTTACCAAGGTACCAACTCTATTTTCGATAGCATCGACGTCGGAAAATAAATAGCCGGCCTGGCACGCAGCTAACGTTTCGTCGCCGAAAATCAATTTTCCATAATTTCGCGCGACGTCGTTGGACGGGACGAGAAGTAGTAATCTAGAAGAATATTCTTCGGCGTAGAAGACGAGGATTCACGCTGGCGTGAAAGTCGCGGAGGCGCGTTTGGCACGGACACGAAAGTCGCCGTTTCTATTTTCCTTGTTCAGCGAATTTTCGAGAGCTCTCGCGTCGCTCGCATCCGGTCGGGACGCGCATGCCAAAACCATCGACAAGCCAAGATTGCTATTTTGTATCGCGAGAGGCGTGCACGATCGGCGCACGAACGATCGATGCTCGACGGCGGCCGACGCGCCGCGAGCGTGACACGTGTTTCACGCTTACAGACACACGTGCTCTTCTCTCCTCTCGCGTCGGTCTTTTTATTCCCGTCGTCCTTCCGCTTCTCGGCCAGACGTCGGAGAAGGGCAACCTCGGCCGCGTAATGGACACTGGCGGAACGTGTTCCGCTCCGGGAGCAAGTCTGCTTCGACCGTATAACCGCCTCAAGGTGACTTCCGTCGCTCTTCTCGCGACGCAGAGAGCCTCTTTCCGTGTCGCGGGATACGCGCCGTTCCCCAATTTCGGGGTCGCGAAGCCACCGCTGAATGCCTCGAAGTGACCATCCTTCGGCCTCCACCCTTCACTCACGGAAAGAGTTCTCCCCGTCTATTCGGAATGCACGCTCGGGGTTGAACTTGTTATTAAACTGCGAGCACTTAATGGACGCTCGAAACTTCAAGGTGAAAGACAAACTCGAATAGGCTTTAACGCGGCTTCGTTAACTCAAGTTATACGCTGCAGTGCGAAAGACAAGCACACGGCCACATTTAATAGAAAAGCGTAAAAAATCAAATAAGAGCACAGTAGGCTTTGAAAAAGTTTGTAATTAGGTCTACCAAAGTATTTGTGCATACAACTAATTTTAATTATACTTATTATATCTTATAATTATACTCGGTGCTTTTTTCTATTGCACAGTAGTGTATATTTCGAAGAGTCTTCACTGTGCACACTTGAACATTGGAAAATTTCAATGGACCAAACGCGATTCCTCTGCTTCGTACCTTCAACCGTGAGACGTACTCTCAATTATTCTTCCCTTCGACGAGGCGCAGAATAATTCTCCCAACTTTGCCCTATAAAAGTTGAAACGTTTACAGTTTCATTGGTCGAGGCACTAAAAATTTCGCAACAGCGCAGTCCTCCGTTTTGTTCTCCTACGTCAGCTCGTAAAAGAGGCGGAGAAAGAATCGGTGTTCGTGATACGGTGCATCGGGCAGGGGGAAGGGGGTAAGTGTGCCCAAGGCCACGTCACGCTGCAGCAAAGCAACCCCCACTAACCCCCGTGGAATATCACCCCACGGACAATTCTGGCTGTATCTCGTTGATTCGGTCGCTGCAGAGGGAGGGGGTGCGTCACACCCACTCGGGGTAGGGGGTTGGGGGTGGGGCGCGCTGCATCGTCGATCCACCTCCAACCCGCTTTCTCTCTGTTTACAGATTCGTATCCTGTTCCCCTGCCTCCTATTTCTCGCTGAAACAGTTTCTTCCGTTCGCCGTGTTATCCCCTGCGCGCGACTTTCAAGCCGCATTTCGAGCACATTCCGTGAAACGCAGTTACCGTTCCGGTGAGTTCGGAATTACTCGCTGAAAATCGGGAGAAAATTCAATTGCAACCGTACTACGTTCAGAGAGTTACGATAAAAGCCGCTGGAAGTTTCCAGTACACGTTCAACGAAGCTTCCGTGTGGTAGTGTAATTGACATTTACGGATGCAACTGATTTCCAAGACTCGTTTGGATCGATCAGCACCGATGTGCGAAAAGTGGAATCGACAGTTGACCTATTCGAAACGCGAGGACATTCTCCGATTCGCAACAGTTTAAACGATTCCAGCGTTAAATCGTTATAATTCCTTGCGCGAAACTTTCGGGTCGGGTCGGGTCGGGTCAAGTTTACGGGAGCAGCAGTCGCGCCGCATTTTGCGTTCGCGTCTCCAATTTTATCCTCGGTTTCTTATCGCAACCCTCGTACCCCAGTTTCGCGAGGACGGTACACCAAATGTCCCGCTCGCGATTAGACTCGTCGCACGCGATTCGTTACCGAAAAAAGCTTTCCGCGAGGATGGAAATATTTTGTGTCGTCGCGAGAAAGAAGATCGAATTCGCGGAGAGGAAGGAAACTCGATCGAGCAAGAGAGCACGGGCAAAAGCGGCGGAGGGGAAGTCGGGAGAGGTGGGGGTGGGGGGAGAGGTGAGAGCGAAGGTTAGTCCGTAAGGCCAGGCAGTAGTCGTCCGGCTGTATTGACGCGCGGCGCACAGGCTTGCGCGAGATGACGCAATCTCCCCCACCCGTTCGCGACTCAGCCCGTGCCACATTCTACGAAGAGTCCCCTCCCTCGAGCGGGCGGTCCCGCCACACCCTCCCACCTCACCCGGCAGCACCCATAAGTTCAATGCCAAGGTCAAAACGGCCACGGCTCGCAACCGTGTCGGTCTCGCGCGATATTACTCGCGTCGCTCTCCGAGAGAAGAAGAAGCGTGGTCGTGTGTGTATGCGCGCGTGTGTGGGTGTGTATATGTGCGTGTCCGGTGTGCTCTCTCATCCGCACGTCCACCGTTCTCGCGTCGTCGTTGAGTCCGCGTTTAACCTTGTCCGCCGCCGCGGCGCGCGCTTTTTCCTCCCTTGCACGTACGCTCGCCGTTGCGACTCTACCGTTTTCTCCCTCCCCCAATCGCTCTCGCTCTCTCGCTCTCTTGTCAACTAACCCTACTAACCCCGTTAGCTAACATCGCCAACGAGAATCACGCCCCTGTGACGTTGCGCGTTCTTCGCCCCGGGATCCGGGAAAAATTGTAAACAGTGATCGCGTGATGATATCGGAGTACAAACGTGAAAAACCGATGCGCGATATCGGTCGGGGAGGTTCGTGCGTGTTCGTGTTCGGTCGCGTCGCAGGAACCGCCTGTGCGGAGGCAAGGTCGCGACAGGTGCGTGGAACATACATCCGAGGAGGACGAGAACGGGACGTCCTGCGCGGCGAATGCGGATGCGCATCATGCGAAGAATGGATATAAACTATTCTCGCGTCCTCTCTCTCTCTCTCTCTCTCTCGCTCGTTCTCTCCCCGCAGTCGTGCTTGACGTCACGAGACAAGATGGCGGTTTTCGGTAGTCCCGGGACAGTTGTTAAAGCTCTCCGGGCCAGGATGGTCGACGTTTGGACGACACGTACACACCAGGTGCAATATCATTACAATTTACCGTTTAATCGTGTTCGTTCCTCCTACGGTGTATATTGTTGGCGTGTATTGTCGGTTTAACGTTTACGTGTACAACTATATGTTTACGCGTTTCGTAACTGGTACACCGCGCTCGGGAACGATCCTCGGGACGCGTACGGTTCATCGCGGAACGTTAATGCGCCTCGGCCGAGCAAACGACCGGTATACGCGAGCGAGAGCCGTCACTGTCAAGGTTGCCGTTGTAAATCACACGAACCCGTTAACGCGCCCGGGGATACGGTTGTGCATCGCTCAACTAGATAATCTGTAATCGTTGTAGCGCTGTTATGATGTAAGCCTGACCCTACGCTTCGCGATATGATCAATTGGCTATGCGGATTTTGCCGACTTGGTTTCGTTCCGTTTCGTTCCGGTTCGTTTCGTTTCGTTTCTTTCGCCGCGCTCGGCATTGCCATGGCCGCTATCGATTACCGTGCTATATCTATCGTCGGCGTAGCCTGGATTCAACCTTGACCCTTGTTCTCCGACTCTTGCGCGAAGGACTTCTCTCTCTCGTTAGTTTTAGCGGAGAGCACGGCGAATCAAGGTCGGTTCCCGTCGAATACACCGCGGAGTTCGACGCGGTGCTTCGCGACACGATCCGCCCGAACCGGCGACAACACGGTTTTCAAATATGTGTAGGAAAAGGTCACCGGGACAGTTTGATCGGGGGATGTGGCTCGGAGCTGGGTGGGGAGAACGTATCGCGGATTTGTAACAAACACTGGTACCTTTCCACGGATTCGACAACGCACGCTGCTCTTCCGCGTCTTCCGCTGGCACCATTCCCGTTTCGTTTCGTCACTCGTTATCCTGTGTCTTACGAGGCTGTTCCCTGTTGACGTTGGACCTCTTATGTCTTCGGAACAGAATCCATTGGTTTTGTTATCGGACGAAATACTTGACGTATTGCTATAAATAAATTATTCTATTTTCAAACTGACGCGAGCCATTCGCAATAAAGCGAACACACCAGTCGTATATTCGAAGGAAACGGATTTTTATAGTTCGAATTGGATCTGCATATTTTCCAAGATATTCTTTTGACAAGTTCGGTCGCTTTTGTTCGCTCGGTTAACATTTGGTCGTAACAGTTCTTGAATTTTAATTGGTCTACGTCGGTCTATTGCATAATCGACGGTGGCTGGAGATAATCGTTGCGACTTACGACAGTTTTCGTGCTTCGTTCGGCGCGCGCTACTTCCCCGATATACGATGCGGCGTAACCGAAAAAAATTTGGTTCGTTAACGTTCTTTATATTTCGTTGTCGCGTTTTATCTAGCGATAATCGGAATATAAATTATCATTTTAACGACGGTCACCTCTAACGGTTTCGAGCAGAAGTTCTAAATTAAAATTCAAAGATAAGCTTCCTCGAAAAATGGAAAAAAGTAATAGAAAATGTGCTATCGAATGGATCTATGAATAAATATCTTATCTTCGAATTTTCATTTCTGTTCTAGCCTAGTAATAGCGTGATCTTATCTCTCGCTGTAGACATTTTATGCATAAACTGTGGCTGATTCTTGCGACGATGTGCCGCGGTATTCGTGGAACCAGCCGACACCGCGGATCTATTGGTTTACGCGATCAACCGTGAATCTCGTCGAACGCGTAGCTGGTGCCCGCAACGCCCCCGATTTATTTCGGATGCAGTTGCGTCGAGGTTTATTCTCGAACGTTAGTTTTTCCGGTTTCCGTAGCCGGCGTTCGGCCGCGTCGACACTTATCCGAAACCGATGAATCTTCACGGAGGCTGTCCTCCATTTTGGTTGCAGGTGATAAATTCCGGCTGGTTCTCGCCACGACCTTGAGGGAGGACGGATATCCCGATGGAGGGGAGTGGAACGCGACGGAACAGGAAGGAGGCTCCAGGGCGGACAGCTTCGAGTACGTGATGTCCGGCAAGGTTTATCGAATCGAGGGTGACGAAGCTAGCAACGAGCCCAGCAGCAGACTGTAAGTACCCCAAAAACATTTTCTTCTTTCATCGACGGTGGTGCTCGTGACAAAATAAAATTTCGATCCTCGAGAAAATCGTTCTTCCAGTTTGTTAATCGCTGTCGAAAATGCGACGTAGTAGTTATTACGTTGATATCAAGATTTATGAGCAATCGGGATGACGTCGCCATTAGCTAACTGGTTGAACGGAAGATGACGAACTGCGGATTTTTATGCGACACAAATAAGGAAATTACTTCAGACACGATACGAATATTTTCTTTGTTCGTGAAGTCCGAATTCTGCTTTGCTTCGGACCGGAAGTACCGATGTCGAGGCGTGAAATGTACGGAATGCGTACCACATTCCCGACTCTATTTTTTATTCTGTTACGATCGCACCGTAATCGCGCAGCGTATCTCGTGCGTGCGTACGCGCACGTACGCGTCACGCTGTAACGTAATTCGCACGCGTCGAAGCGCGTAATCGCGTGCTCTTTCTCCTGTGAATCTCTGATTGGCCCGCTTCCACTGCTCAACGAGAAGACTCGTGAATTTTTCGAACGCTCAGCGTACGAAGCATTCTCCGGCGATAGATATCGCACCGTGTACGGTGTTATCGGAGAGTGTGCGGAACGTAAACAACAACGAAACAAACAAACAAACACTGTTACACCGAGGAGTGTTTCTTGGAATTTAAGATCTGTTGAAACGCGAGACAACCATCGAATTCGCACTGTTTGTCGCTGCAGAATAGATTTGCGACAGTCAATAACAAACGGTCGACACATTTAAATAATAATTGTACCGCGTGGGACTGACTCTGGTGATTGATTTGCGCTGGATGGTCGACAGGTGGCTGGGCAAATTGAAAAATTATTGGGGGAGGGGAGAAGAAAAGAGAGAGAGAGATGCATTGCGGAGGAGAGAAGAAGATTCCCCGATAACCCTGACTTGACCGACTTATCGCGTAACCTTGAAACTCGATGCCTACCGTCGTTGAACGGGGTCCGCAAAGGCCGCTTTGATGTTTGATCGGTGCAGGCTGGTGCCGCGAACTAGATGCTCCCACCTGCATTGTTTGCACTCGCTATTGTCGCGAGCGCGCGCACGCTTACGGACAGAAGAGTGCAGCGTCGCTCGATAAGATAAAGCGGCGTAAACTCGGCGCGTCGGCCGAGCGAGGGACATTTAAACGGTGCGGACCGAGATTACGTAATAGTTCTCGCATGCGCGCGATCATCTTGCCGTATTTTTCCGCTAATACTGTTTTCCTTTTTAACCAGTATTCCGACGAGGAAATTAGTGAGCCCGTGCCAACGATCAGCCATCGTCGGCGCGCTTCAATTACAGCCGTTGCATGCATATTTCTTACGGGCTATCTGTTATAATAAAAAATTACTCCGACCGGTTGTGTTTACAAACAGTATTGGACGGATTCTTTTTTCGCGATACCGGAAAGATTTATCGCCGCGGTTAATTATTTAAATTGTTCGCGATGCCCGGCGTTCAACGTCAGCTGCCAGCTCTTCTCGTTGTGGAATTAATTGGCCCGACAGACAGTCCTGTTGGTGCAACGCCGGGGAATGATTGCAAAATCGATTATGCCTTGGCGGAATTTATCGTTCCATATACATACTGTATTGCGAATTTTCGGTACATGTTGCCCCCGAACATCGATGCTCGTTTTCCTGTCCGATAGGCAGACCTTCTCGTATCGATCCCTTTGTTGTACGTAATCTTCGTCTCGCTATCTCGGTACACATGTTTGCTAAACGACGCTTTATCATGCCTCGCCGGGTTCTATCGAGCCGAGGATCTCGCTCTGTCGGGAGATTAATCATCGTATTTGGCTCGCGAATCTGCAGCTTCTTATCGTTATTTTCGACCGTTTTATCTAATCACTGCCATCGAATTCGCGCCTCCCCGTCCAAGAATTTGCTCGAATTAACAAGCAACAAAATTACCATTTTGATTTTTTTTTTCGAACTTTGAATGACAGATTTAAATATAATTAAAATATTTCCAAGTCGCAGGAAATAGAACCTACTTAGGAATATTTTTTTTCTTTCCTCAATCGTTGGATAGAGTCGATGCTCTTCGATACTGTCAACTTTCTTGTTGTTTCAAATCGCAGCTAACTGAATTTTGTCATAAATGCATAAAATGCAAATATTTATTTTGTGATTAGAAATCACAATATTTTTGTTATAGCGATTAGAAATTCTTTGTCGTTCAGAATTTCATAGAAAAAGAAAGAAAGTCTATATTTATCGTATGCCTCATTTTTTCCAAAGGCTAACAGCCTAAGAAATTAATAGCGTACATATTTATTAGTAGACAGCGAATCTTTATGGAAAATAAAAATTTTCTACCAGAATTGCAACAAACTGGAGAGAAATAGAAATTTATTTTCTTTCTTGATATGTGCTTAGTAGGTTGAAAATAATATGACAGTCTTTTTAAATTAACCAATGTTCTTACTGCTTTCAATTACACCTACTCATTTTTGCCGTAGATGCATAAAATCCGCTGTCTGTTTACTAAACCCTGTACAGAATCTTGATCTCGAGTCTGAGTTGTATATTTATTATCATTTCAAACAATTAAATGAAAAATTGTATTGCTGCGTCGGGGACAAGTTTCCCTCTGCTTTTCGAACGAGAGTCGACCACGAAGGGGACCGGAAGAGGCGCATGCGCGCCCGGCATCCGACTGGGGCTCGGTCGGTAAAAACGGAATGCGAAGAAACCGGAACGAGCTCTCGGAGGACAGGGAGCCACTCTGCGTTCACTCAGTGGGTAATGAAGTGGGTGAACACAGCTGGTGGTTACTCAGTTTTCTGAGGGCGTTAGCAACCCGTTGAGAGAAAGAGTTACCTGCCGGCACCTGTAATTCTGCGGAAGGAACAATACGTTGCGACGACGCTCGAGGGACCGCGGAACGATCCATTCGAAGCCAGACCCTTCGAGGTGGCCACGTTCGCGATCCGCGCAAAAGGTGAACCTATCTTCTTCGCCGGATGAAAGGACTAACGAGAGTTTGTTTACTTTAACGAGGAGGTCGTTGGGCGACCTCTTCACCCGGGACAAATGGAAACTTTTCAGTACAATATTAATTCGAGAGTCTCTGCTAATACGTTTGAATATAGATCAAAGGGTTTGGTCAGCAATTCCATTTATAAAAAATTGAGAATTTTTTACCTGTTCGATTGGTCGTCGGATGATCCTTATTCGCAGAAGAATGCCGACGATCCCGTGGCACCAACGACGACTACTATTCAGCGCTGCTCGGACCTCGGACCGCTTTTTTTTTTTTGATGATGCGAATTCACCGAACAAGGGCGTGACAGCTGGGAAATGAATTATTGATCGGGGTCGCCGGTGGCACCAGGATAGATATAGCTAATCCTCCGACGAGCGGAACAACGCGCACGCACGAGGCGCCATGGCCGCATCCGCTGGGCATCCTTACGTGTCCCATTTTAATATTTCATCGCTCGCTTGCTCTGGCCGATACCTGTTCTACTTAAACTCGGAGATCTTTTCCTACGAAAAAGTATAGATTCGGTAATAGGCTGCTTAATCAATTAACTATTATTCCTGCCTTTTGCTGTTCTTCGATTTCAAGAACATTTGTGTAACTGGCTAGCAAAATGCTGTTTCGCATCTTCGATACAAGGGTCAATGAAGGACGCGCTATTCACAAAAATAATCATTCGGTAAACATACAAACTTGGTGCGAATCTTATCATTCTTTTCAATACTTGAACTACACACGTTTGCCGACGGTATCTTCGCATAGTTTCCTCTTTTTCGAAACGATAGTTAAGTGCATCGATAAACGGACAAGTGTCCGCCACTTTTTACGATATGCGACCGCGGATTCGTGTTGGCGCCGCGCAACGCGCTGGGATGCGCACAAGGTCGTCCGGGCTGTCAAAATCAGCTGACGCAACTGTGACCAATCAGCTGATCCTTCGGCTCTCGGCAGGAGACGCTCTCAGACACGTGGATGATCGATCGCTTTCTTAATTGTTAGACTGTGGATCTTTTTGCATTTATAGCAAAATTGAGTAGATGAAATTCAAAGTTGTAGGAAAATTTTGTAACTTGACGATGTCGATATATGATTTCTCATCGATTAAAATTATTAAGGGAAGAAATAACCTTCTATTTACTTCCTATTCTTCGCGATCAACGCAGACAATTTTTATTTTGCATAAAGGTCCGCACAATTCTTTCTCAGTTTCTCTATTTTCGTTCTTGCTACGTCAACGTTTACATTGATTATTAAACCATAGATATTTACAATTCACATTTTCACCGGATAAATTCAGATTTTCTTGTTATCGGTTTTCCTGATACTTCGCGGAAAACATCAAATTCCATTCCTTCGGTGCCTTGCAAATTCTCTATAGTTTCAAAAACATTATTATTAGCCCTTCGAGGACGAATGACGGCACAGTACTGGCATCGGAGTTATGCGGTTAATGTTGCAAGCGAATTTGTTTGTTCGCGCGTGTCTGCAGCAGCGCGATGCTTGGCAAGTGGCGATCAGGTAATGCGGTTTTAACGCGAGAAGCAGCCGCGGCGACCTAACCAATAATTAACTGTTATCTGCAACAAGGCACCGGGACGGAAAATACGGATCCCAGACACGATACAGAGCGCCGCCCGGCACCATATTTTCTGTTATCTGTCGACGGAACCGGCGCGCACGGACCCGAAGCCCCCGCCGCGTCGCGCGATTCCAATAATTATGACGCGATACCATAATTTCTATTGCTGAACGTCGCGGTATCGCACCTCTCTGCCTCCGGCTAATCGTCTTTGCAACCGTTCAGTTTAATCGTCGTTTAACGCATCTTTTTGCAAAAGTTTTTCATCGCGGTGTAAATCCGACTTTGTTTGGTCCCAGAAAGTCTTACCTAACGAATCTGGGCTGCTACTAAATTCGCTATACTATAGCAAATTCTGATTGGATGCATCCATAACATTCGTACAAATCTATTTTCTTGGACGGAATCGCTGCTAGAGGGCCGATAGGGTATCCTCTTCAAGGACACCGGCTCTCGCTCTCGCGCGCGCGCGTTTAATTTTAGTTGATATTGACCCTCGAGCTCGGGTCTATTACGACCCAGCTGCGCCGAGGTGTTAGATAGCCTTGCATTGCTCTTTATTTATACTGTATTTAACCTTATTGTTATGAAATTATGAACGTCGAAGAAATTCTGACCACCGCGATCGTAAAAACAAATTTTAATTAGGTATTAATGAATTACACAACAATGTTCTATTTAGAAAATAATGTTTTTACTTTCATCCCAGTTTTCGTGCTCATAGTCGATGACTGTGTGCGTCGCGTAGCTGGCACGGGCGGCCCCCGGAGCCGGGACGCTCGAACTTCTCGGCGCACCGTAAATATATCCCCGTGCGACTCGCCGGAAAATTTAACCGTCACGTCACTGGGCGCAGCGTTGCGCGAAAACTCACGGGTGGGAGGCGCGTAAAAATGTCGTGACTAAAGCCGTCGGTGATAGAAGGGGGGAGGAGCGATTGCGTAACACTCGGTTGCAATGACGGCAGAATTGTAGCGCGCGTTTTTGGCAGGGAAAAAGCTTTTCATTCTGCGCGGACGACGGACCTCGCGTATTATTGGCGTGCGAGCACAGGTGTGCGTATACAGGGTGTACGCGATAATAATCCATCAGTCTTTTTTTTTCTCTCGAAAATGGTAAATGTAACGCTTAAGTTCGGTCCCGACCGAACTTCGATGAGAATGCAGGCGTGCTTGTTGGAATTTGATCGAGCTTACAAATGCAAATGGCGACGTTTCTGCCGATTCGAATGAAAGAACGAGCGCGAGGAGAAATATCGTCGACGGTACGCATCGATGTTGACGTTACGATTGAAACCACCGGGGCCAAATAGGAGAGAAACGATTGAACGTTAACTCGTCCCGTTAAACTGTTGCAACACCCGTTCCACGGCAGCGTTCTATACGCTACTGGCCAGCTCGTAGCCTTGTACTTTAGAGGCTTTTATACACAGCCTACACATAGACAGTCGGAAGAGCGGAAGGAGGAAGGGAATGCATCGTCACGTAATGCAAGTATTATGCAATCCAGTCCCGACTGTATACCGACCGAACAGCTGATCCTTTTTAGCTTCCTATAGCTCGCCGCGTTTAAACCAGCTTGCTCTTTTTAGACCCGCATCAATTATAGTTTAGAATTTCACCTTTTAAAGAACGATCTCGAGTCCGCCAGCAATTTATCACAATGAATAATAAATGAATGCAAATGAATAATAAAATTTTTCCACAAGCTGCATTTTCAACCTGGCCGTTTCCATTTGTGCCAGCTATCCAAGGATACAGGCTATTGTATAATTAATAGATATAGATCGATATGCCCGTATCGACTATTTTCGTATTTTCAATTGCTGACTCGGATAATGCGGAAACAAATAAATTACGTAACCGTGAGTGCACGTCTGTGAAGCTTCAATAGCAACAACCATTACACTAATAGCCGATGAGTCTAATAAACACTCCGAAATTGTCAGTTTTGAAAGTTGTCTTTCTCGCAATTAGCAACCGCTCGAACGCTATGCTATGCTCACGATCTTCTCGGAGCGCATTGTCTCCGCGAATCCAGCAATCTTGTAACTTCAACTCGCCGTGCGACAGCATTGTGTCGCTTAGGAAACTGATGTCAGTTATTCGATTACCTCGCATTCGGTCCAACGACGAGATTCCAAGTTTCGGGTCTCGACCCGACCAGACCCGAGTCATCAAAAGCAGAATCCTCGGGTACCCGAAATTTTCTAAACTTTCCCTAATAATCTCTTCTTTATATTATGTTTTATAGTTGTATTTACTCTGGTCGTTAATGGAAATATTTTCATTAACAATTACAACGATAAACGCTTAATATGTAAAATCGAGCCCGGTTACGAGACCTCGTGTCTTCGTAATAATTACCGATCACAGCCAGAGTAATTAGCGATTTTTCACGTTCGCCACGCGTGAAATTTTATGTGTCGGTGACGTGCGACGTGTACGAAATAATGAAAAAGTTACGATCGCTCTCGTAGTTTACGAGCGGCACTGTATAGCACGTCACTATAATAACTCCTCCAGCGAGGAAAATGATACCCGTCGATCAGGATTGTTCGATGCATGCGACGCCGGAATTGTTCCGATAATCGAATCACGTGTTTTTCGCTAAAAACAATGTGGGTCAACAGGCGCGCGCGGATGATATTGACGAGAGATATCTTCCTCTTGAACTCCTACGCGATCACGTTGCACGCAAGCACCCTGATTCAATCCGAAGATCCCTTCTCGCCGCGACATGTACCTCGATATCGCGGTTTATTAATATTTCCCTTTGTCGGTTGATAGAGATCCCTTTGCCTCGACGGAGAGCAGTCCTCGAGGTACCGACGGCACATGAATTTGTCCTCCCAGAAGTGATGCTTGCGACAGATCGACCTTTCTCGGGTTAATCGTGAATATCGCGGATTCTCATCAATTTGCCCCCTTTACCTGCCAGAAAGCGAAAAGTCCTCTTCCATTATCATTATAAAAGTTGCAAAAACAATCCACCAACTTGCAATCCACAAAGTCAGACTGCGGCCCCAGTGTTTGGTCCCTGGGTCCCTAGTGGCAGGTCTCTGGGTCCCTAGTGTCAGATCCCTGGGTCCCTAGTTATGTCCCTGTGTTCCTAGGTCCATGTGTCCCTATTGACAAGTCTCTGTGTCCCTAAGTCCCTGTGTTATCTGTTCCTAGCATCTTGCTTCACTTGCGGAAGGATAAAACAAGAATTTTGATCAGGTTCAGCGACGTCCTATTACCACTCTAAAATATGCCGGTAAAGGGTCTCTCGTTCACAAAAGTTAAAACAGGCTGCAACAAAGGCCGGCTCGTTGTGTCGTCCGAAACAATAATTTCGGACGCCGCAGAGATCCTATCCTCGAACGATTAATCATTCCTTGTAGATTAATAGCGGCGTAGACGCGTGTGTTTCTCCGTGATTAATCGTACAAAGCTTCCCCCGACAATTCCCGGAGATTGGGACCGTTGGATAGCCTGGATGGCGAACGCGCGCTGGTCGCAGGGATTTTCCAGGGTGGTTCCTTTGTAAATAGCGCGCGGGCAGGCCAGCTTCCGTTTTCGAAGCCGACATTTGCAGGGCTCTGGCCAGTTGTACCCGGACACGAGCGCCAGGCTCGACGGTTCCCAGGGGTGACCCAGTTTCATTTATCCCCTCACGGTCGCCTAGCCACCTGCCTGGCGAACCTCCACCGCCTACGCCCACGCAGCCTTCGCCAGGCTCTCCGGACGCAGCAGCCTGGTCCACCTATTGTTCCCCTGAATATCCTCCCCGTCCAATCGGTTTCGTAGTTCCTTTCCACCCTGGTAATCGATATCAACGTGTACTCGATTATCGTCGCGGCAACCACACCGAAAGTAATCGATAAACACGGCAAGATCAATCTCGTCTTTCCGGTTACTTGGGTGCGTGGGGACGGCCGATGTCAACTCGCGTCGGCATTTTACGGCATTTGATTTTCGGCTCCGAGTTGTGGAGCGTGACTTCGTTGAGTCATTCGCACCTTGCTCTACCACCTTTCGAATGCGAAACGCAACGGCGCGGCGGCTAGCGTTCGATCCTGTCGATTTCGAATCCAAGCGAAACGAGAGTTTACTCCCGTTGGCCAGCGGAAGGCTCGAAGCTTCTGCTCCCACGCGTCCGTAATCCCGTTGTTTTTTTGCCTGTTTCCCTTCTACGCCTGTGTACGAGAGATCGCACACGTGCATCGCGACGCCTAGCGTCGTCCCTCCACTTGATCTCTCTCGGCCGGTGCACGCTCGCGCGCTCACCCTCGCCTCGCCAGGAACTCTCCTGGGAAAAGGTCAGACAGCCAGAGAGAGGCTGACCTACGCCGCGCGAAATTAGGTCAACCCCTGACGGTCGCTCGTGCATGAATTCTCTCTCTCTCTCTCTCTCTCTCTGTCTACCCCTGCTCGGCCGTTGGAGTAGGGGGCAGCAGCAGGAACAGGAGGAGGAGGAGCAGGAGGAGAGGAGGTGTCAGGGCTTTCTGAAACCGTGGGTGTCGCTGATGGTGGGAAGAAATGGGTTACGCTCTCCCGAGCAGACGGAATAAGGGACGTCGGAATAAATTGAGGGGAACGGAAACGCGCGGTAATTACCAATTGCTCTCCTTCGTTTCGCCCGAGGCAAATTGATTTCTTCTTTGTTCCCTCTCTGTATTCTCATTTATCAGGGAATTATTCGCGGAACGGACCCACCCCGATCAGGAAAGTTTGCGCAAACTTCACCAAATTTTCAGGATTGTTTCAACGTGATCATGCGAACCTATATCGTAGGTGAGTGTAGTGAGATCAATTAGTTGATTTATTGAGCGTCATCGATTGATCGGTCTTACGTCTATATGCCCCGGGGGCGCTTAAACTTCCGGCAGAGTGAGCAAATCGTCAATATTTTGTCATTTATTCAAGCGAACGGGGCCACCGAGGACGCGTCCTTGGCCCTATTCCCGCCGAGCGAACTATGGCGCCCTTAATGCGCGGCAAGGTCGAATCCTCGGCTGGTATAAAGACGTCCTTCAAGAAGTAGAGAAGCTAATTGTCAACGATCGATAGCGTTACACCGCTTCCTCCTTCGCGTGCGATTTTGTCATATTCTATGCGACGTTTCTCGGTTACTTCGCGATACAAATAGGCGGGACGAAAATAATTCTTGAATATACTTCACAATTTTTACGCGCAATATTACTCGCGAAGGAAGTTCGAATCTCTGTAGTATCGGTTCTCTAATTAGCACACGCTCTTTTAATATTTCCGCTGATATCGCAACGCCATCGCCTTCGCCATCGCCTTTGAAGCAATGAAACTTCTGTGGTTACTGCCTCGTGATCGTTATTAGCCTTTATGCATTTATCGTAAAAATGAGTGAGTGCGTGTTAAATCAGTGGACAGATGAAAAGAATTTAAAAATATCAACGTGTTGGTTTAACAGTATTCGTCGCGTGATATCACGTTCACGTGACGATCGGTAAAATTGCCAATATTTTCGTTCAGAATAAACATCCGACTGTCATCGTGTGTCTACATTAGCCTACCGTTCGAGTCCCAAGTAATCAAGTAGGAATTTTCACGATCACGGGTAGCATTTCTCCACGCCTCTCAAACTCTCGAAGGGACGCAAAGGACGTGCCGATGAGGTCCTTCCGCAGTTTCGTCGGGCTTTATCTCCGATCGTCCTGAACGCGGGGCGGAGGATGTCGCTAGGGGTAATTCGGATTTGCATGGGAATCTCCAATTTGCTTTCTCGCTGGAGATAAAAAAATGGTGAAAAATACGACGAAGACGTCATCAGACTACGTTGAATACATTCTCGAAGCGAGCCGTTTCCGGAGGTTGAAAGTCGCCCCTCGAACACGGAAAGCGTTCGAGTGTCTTGGCTGCTGCTATTGACTGGAAGGTGCCACTTTCCCACCCCCGTGTCCTATCCCTACCCCGGTTCCCGGCCGGGGATTACAGGAGGACGAGGGGCGAGGCGCGAGGAGACGCCGACTGACGTCATACCGCGAGAGCTTTCCGCCATAACGGCGGAAGGACGAGGGACGGATCAAAGAGTGACGGATTAAAGGAAATTATGCGCGAGCGGAGTCGCGAAGCGGAAACTGAGAAGAGCGGCTCCGGCCCGGTTGTTAACACCTCTTTTGTCTCCGCCGAAATTAGCCGTCCTCGGCGACGGACGCGGCTCCGCCGGTGTTTGCCGAGGATTACTCTTTTTATCGTCGCCAATTCAAACATCTCCGGACCGTTTCCACGTGGAACGTACACACACAGGGGCCGTCGAAAGTGCTCGCGACGAGAAGGGATCGCCGAAAGTAAACGACCAAGTGCTGCTGGTAATGACCCTTTGTTACGGTATCGCTCTTCATGCTAATTCTTGGGGATGAAATTAGCGTAACAGGTTGAACTCTTTGTCTCTTCTCCGCTGCAAATGGTTTCGGGTCGTTCCAGCGGATGTTGATACCGAACGATAATAACTGGGAATTTTCTTAACAACAGAATCTTAACTTCAATAGGAAGGTATCCCCCTTGTTTCTGTCTGGAGAATGACGTTCGATCAAATCCGGGATTAATCGGGTCCTCGATGACCCTCGTAACGTCGCCGGGCTCGTAGGACCGCGAATTGAAACCGCGAGGGGACGTTAAAAATAGTTCAGACGACGGAGGATCGAGCGATCGAAGGGGGATCGACGCAAGAACCTGCGAACCGGTGTTGAAATTCCCAGGAACTGATAAACGCCAATCAGATTGTATCCCGCGAAATTAAGGTCAAGTTAAGCAAAGCTTCATAGGATCTCGAGCCCTTGCCACTTCCTGGATGGGGGTTGGAAACAGGCCGGTTACTCGGCTGCCAATAGCAGCGCGGCTGCTCGATCCAATTACTCGACCTGTCTGTCCTGCACTCGAGAACGCCGAGAGTTACTCACGCGCGTGTCCCATTTACCCTGTGTCCGAATAATTGCCGTTCGGACCGGAGTAGATTCTGACGCTCTCCACCGATACGATTCAATACGACGGAGCTTCTAGGACACCTGTTCCTCTGATCTTCGTTTCTGCGAAGCAGGGAACAGTGTATACAGAGTGACCCAAAACTCCTTCGGTTCCATGAAATGGAGGAGTTTTTGGACACCCTGTATATAAATTCTTGTTGGCTTAATTCAATGACCAGTTTTCAATATTTCGTAGAAAACAAAATTGTCGTATAATAATCTGACGTGATATGATGTTCGAGATGCAGGAGACGGGTCGGTGAATTCGTTTCGGACACCCGGTAGATCGTATCTCGCGAATGTGGGTCATTTAAATTGATCGCGAAATTTCAACTCCTATAAAATTGCCGCTGTCCACTGGATATATCACTGGTATAATCCGATTGGCTCTCACTTCGGTACCTACACCAACCGCCTATCTAGACGAACTGCTGCGTGCGCGTTCGTTCGAGGTGATCGCAACGTGCTGCTCGTGATGAAGTTCCATCGTGCTCATTTGAAAACCTTGGACGCTTTTTATGCGAAGATAAACGCCGAGTCCACAATGTCGACAGACAGAGACGATGTTCGGATCGCGAGCATTCAGGTTCCCGTAAGGCCCGATTTTATCGCATCTCGAAAAACGGAAGCGATCGAGGTATAGAGGCACGGTGTTTCGTGCGATTGGCTTTTGTTCTCGCCGATGATCGCGCGTGCTAGAGCCATGACATTGAGACGACGGACGGCGAGGCGTGTAACCGTTCTTCCGGACTTTCGTAAGCTAGAATAATCGACTGTGTTGTAGCAGGACGGCGGAGTGGGGGTAGCGATCGTCTTGATTCCCGGGGCCACGTGTTGCTTCGACTCGGCTCGTGCCCTTTCGTGCATCCTCGGCTCGCTCGGTTACCAAGTAGAAAAGTTCGATTCGTGGTCAGACAGGACGGCCAGGCCTTCGGGACCAAGATTCGCGCACCTGCCGCGACGTTTGCTCCTCCAGCCGATGATCCTTCGTTATTAACAATCGTTGTCGTTTCTCCTCGCAACTTGTTCATCTAATTGGCATCAACGCGCCAGACGGAGTTAATTACTTCGTTAATTGTACAGGCTCGTGCAAATTGTTCCGCTTTCTGCCGAAAACGAACGACTCCTAACATTGTCCCAGGGCGAATCTCTCTTTTTATGGTTGTTAAACTCTGCGGGAAGTTCAGTTCCTTTTACCAGTACTTTCCAGTTGTGAAATGTTTTTTTTCTGCCTACCTGGTTAATTAGGTTTCCATTGATTTTAACACGAAGTACAGACGAATTTTTGGGTGAACAAAAATTTGAAAAGTTGAATCCTATTCTTCAATGCGTTCAACAAACATCGCCGTCTCGAAAATCTCGAATTCTCTATTATGTAAAAATATAATCCACCTCTCGCATTATTAATTTTAGATTGCTCGACGTTGGTACGGTCCCGTCTCGATGATCGCCGTGGGTCTTTTTTATATGGGCGAGCGAGCCAACTGCGCAGCTCACGTTTGTCGCCGAGCCAAAGCTCGCGATGCAATTTTACACGCGCGAAACAATCCCTGCTTTACGACAAGATCTACCTCTTCCACCCCGCTCCCCCCCTCTCTCTCTCTCTTTCCTTGGCATTGCTCTCGAAGAGCTGGTGCGTTCTCCAAAAGAAGAAGAAGCACTTGCTGCACGGGCTGCTGCCTCGTCGTTCGAGGCTTCACGTAATTGACAACGAATTGCATTAACCTTCTCCACGCTGATACTCTCGACCTCTGGCGAGCGAGTCGCCTCGCGTTGGTCCTTCCTAATCGAACTATTAATATCGTCGCAACACCGCCGCGCCGCTCGATTAATATCGTAATGTGTGTAGGACCCGACGGCTTCGGGAACTCGGTCTCTCTCCGGAGGCAATCGATTGTCCCGATAACATATAGATCGTACTCGGTGATTGGCAGTATCTAATTTTAGATTTGTGCCACGAGCTTCGTGCCGCGAACCGTGTGGGAAAGAATCGTTGAACCGATGGTTCCAGGTGGAACCGAAGGCTGTTTGTCGGTACGGTTGCCCCGACCGTAGAGTACGAGGACACGCGCTATCGATCAAACATGCTCGATCACTCGTTCGATAGAGAACTTACGGCCTCTTTAAAAAAAAAAACGACCATTTAGATTCTAGGATATCGAATGAAATGTTACAATCCTAAAACTCTCTACATTCTTCAAGTGTCAGGACAAGTCAGGGGTCCTGCCACGTCTACGTCGGTCCAAGTCAACGAGTGTCACAACTGGACTGCGGATCTTTATGCATTCATGGCAAAACTGAGTAGATGAAATTCAAAATAGTTGGATAATTTTCAAATCTGCAGTTGTCAATATACGATTTCTCCTCTGTTAAAATCGTTAAGGGAGGAAATAACATGCAATGTGGTTTCTATTTCTTGCAATCGATGCAGACAATTTTTATTTTCCATGAAGAC
Organism: Lasioglossum leucozonium; assembly: GCA_028454225.1. Classification (NCBI taxonomy): domain Eukaryota; kingdom Metazoa; phylum Arthropoda; class Insecta; order Hymenoptera; family Halictidae; genus Lasioglossum; species Lasioglossum leucozonium. Next base: position 13,394,482 of record CM052221.1, on the reverse strand, counting down.
CCGCCGTCTAGCCATGACATATGTTAACAGGTCTGATCGTTTGTACGAATGAGACTGACAAAAGTGACACAGACGGGACCGAAGGACCTTCTCCAGACAACCGAGCCATCAGACTCGAGCCAGTAGATAATACCACGACCGTGTGCAAACCTTCATCCCCTAACACGAGCCAGCCTCGTTGAAAGTTACCTGGGGAAAAAACAATTTCGTTCGAACGATATCTCTGGACTCGCTAGGAAACCGATGTCTCCGGGCTTACGTAATCCCAGAACCAGCGACCATCTGGCCGTTGGTCGAATTCGATCGGCCATATTGGTGTCCCTTGAATCGGGTGTGTGGAAGGGTCCCGATCCACCCGGCGACAATAATCGACTCTCGACAATGCTAGGTGGGTGGGTGGCGTTACAGGGTCGTCGTGGATGTTGGATCGTTGAAGAGGATCGCAGGGCGGAGGTAGTGGAGGCGAGAGATGAAGAGAAGGGGAGGAGGATGAGGATGAGGAGGAGGAGGAATTGAAAGAGGAGGTAGAAGGTGCCTCGTCCCCTCCAGCCGGAGAGAGATCGGCAAAAGTCGGAGGCGTAGGTGAGAGAAGGACACCGCGAGGATATAGGCGAAGGAAGGAGGGGAGGGACGGGGAAAGAGTTAGTTGGGGGGGAGAAGGTGGGAGGACAGGGACAAACGGGCCGCGACCGAGAAAACGACGACGCAGGAGCGCGCAGGTGCGCTTTTCCGCGCGATACGTTCTCCGCTTTTGTGACGGCGCGCGTGAGCGAGCGAGCGAGCAAGCGGAGCAAGCGGGAGGGAGGGCGAAGGATAGAGGATCCAACCGCGAGAGATACTTTAAGGCGCGTTTACACGGCGTCCAGACGCGGCAGGATCCTTTCCATCCGCTCCTCCTCCTTTTGCCCCTCGCGAGTGTACCGCTACCGTGTTCGTTCGTTCGATCGTCGTTACTCGGGGTTTTGTTGGTCGACGTCGGTCCGGCATCGCGTCGCGCGATAGATAACGTCGGGTTTTCGCGTCGCTCGTTGCGTGTGCCTCGATCACTTTTTAGTCGTCCATTTCCCGTCGCGTCGCGTCGTGCGTCGGTTCCGCGTGCGCTTTACCTGTGTTATTTACACGCGTCATCCGAACTCTCGTTTGTGTTTGTGTGTGTGCGTGGGACGAGGGACATGTGCGCGTACCAATATACGTGGGTGTGTGCGATGCTAGCGGCACACGCAGTGGCGGCGAGAGGACCAGCCTGCTGCCAGTAGAGGTGTTCTAAGTTTAAGTCGGCCCATGTTCCGTCCACCTGCCAAGGGAGGCTACTGTCTGAGCCTCTTCTTCGATCTAACCCCCCCCCCCCCACCATCCTCCCCTATCGCACCTTTTTCTTGACACAGTGCCCTCCTCCTACTCCCTCTGTCTTCCAACATCTTTCTTCTTCTTCGTTCTTCTTCATCTTCTTCGAGTTCTGGCAAAGTCCTTACCCCTCTGCTGTTTGGATTTATATATTTTTTTAATTACCCTCGAGCGCGCACCTGCACTTTATTAATAGCAACTCCCTAGCTGGCAGCCTCGAGACGAAAAATCCTCGAGTTCAGGGCTCCGCGTTATGGCAATGCAAGAAGCCCTTCCTTGGCACGGTTCCTCGGATCTCTTTTCTCTTTCGCCTACGTCGAGCTCGTCGCGAACATGGCGCGTCGATCACGCAGGTGAATATCATCGAGTTCGAGTGCCCCGGTGAACATGACGCCACGCTAAGCACGTATGATTATTTGATTAGATTAGTCCTAGATCCAAATCTCGGTTTCGTGGCTGTTCTTTTCGGTCCCGATAATACACGCTATCGTCAAATCAAAGTCGAAGTAGAATACGATTAATAGAAGCCGAGAATAACGTTGTACGATGATTGTTTCCTATAAGTCTTGAAGCTGAATGTTATTCCAGAAATATTCAGGCGAATTCGAAATTTTTTATATTCATCATCATTATAAAATTTATTATGGTTTAAATTGATGGTTTAGAAAGCTTACCTTAACGAATGAGTTTAATTAATCGCAATCCGGGCTGATCGATCCGCAGTCCATATGTTACGCGTTCCCGTGGACGACGCTTGTTGCTTCGGTCACTGAAATTCGATCAACTCCGTGACAGTTTATAAAACGCCATACCCTCTATGAAATTCATGAATCAAGAAAATTAGTAACCACTCGAAAATTATGGTGTACTCATGTTCCTTTCAAGCATTTTAAAGATTTTTATTTGAAATAAAAATTGTTTGCATTAATTGCTAGATACAGAGACATTCATTTCTGTTTTAAATAATTGGAAACTAACGCAGAAGTATTGCCAACTTCTTTCTACTCTTCTCCATTCGACCCGTTCGTTTTTCTCTAAAGTCTTTTCTAAAAGTCTACGCTCCAGCCGTCGTTCTACTCCCCTCGGCGCATCAATCGCCGAGCTAGCAGCCCCTCGAAGTCCACAAAATCGAGATAAACCAGCAGAACAGAGATTCATCGCAGCAATTCCCAAGCTGCGCACATTTAGGAAAGTCTTTCGAAGCTACACATAGAAATCCGTGCTGTGTATGTGCAGTCTCTTCCTCGCGAGATGCATCAGTTGAAAAAATTAATTTCAAAATCCGAGGAAGCGATTGCACAATCCCATATATATATATACAATATCGACGCGGCGAAAATAGGGGACAACCAGGTGCGGAGGGTTAACAGGTGAAAAGAAATGGTGGACGACTGATTGGTACACCTGGTGGAGCGGATTCGTTCGTGTTGGTCGACTGGCGCTCGATTTAATCGAACCGAAGATGGGTGTGGGATACGTCGCGCGGATGTTAAAAGTAAAAGCACACGTGTGTGGCGAATGCCAGTCAGCGTTTGCGCCGGCTCTACTCTCTCTCTCTCTCTCTCTCTCTCTCTCTCTCTCTCTCTCTCTCTCTCTC